>CM034149.1:25632922-26832922 GCA_019776745.2 Taxus chinensis
CTAAACAAGTGATGGGAAAAGCTGTGACTTGGGGTGCTAAATTATTTGGTGACACACATAGTCAAGCTCTTTCCATCCTGGAAAGATGCTGAGCCATAGTTGGATATTCCAGGATTGATCATTGACAAAGCTAAATCAAGATTCAAATTTTTTCTTGTTGGTAGATTTGCAGGCTTGAGACTGAACATCAATTTTGTGAGAGATTGGTGTAGAAGGAAATGGGTTTGCAAGCTTGAGGTCAAGGCACTTGCGGGAGAAGGTTATATTTTTTGCTTCCAAGATGAGATGGAGATGGAAAAAGTTTTCCTAGGGGATCCTTGGTTTTATGGAAATGTTGATCTTAGCCTCCACCGATAAGAGCCACGCATGCCTCGCGATTTTACTTTTCAAGCCATTTCTATATGGATTCGAATCCCTGCTTTGCCCCTGGATTTTTGGGAGCTAGAAGTTTTCCTAGGGATAGCTAGATCCATAGGAGTACTGATAGTTGTGGATCCTACAACTAAGTCTCGGCCCAGATTGGTCTTCACCTAGTTATGCATTAATGTCCCTGTGGGATCCAAAATACCTAATATAATCTTTCTAAACCCCTAGAGGGCAGCTGGGAACATTAGATTGATGTTGAAAGTTCCTCAATCTTATGCATCAAGTGCAGACAAGTAAGATACGAATAGAAGACGTGTTGCTCAGTTAATGTGCTTCTGTGGGAAGTTATGATTACTAAAATGGACGATGCTTCATCAGAAGAAGAGGGGGTATCTTCTAATGTAGAGCCTATCTCTTATACCCCTATTTCTTTTCCCAAAATGGTTGACCAGGAGTGTGACAAGGATGAAACAAAGGTCTACGGGGGGAAGGTGTTGAAAGATGGTGCTGGCAGAAGGAGTGGCAAACGTGGATCAGAGAATGATGTCCTTCTTGCTCACATCGATCACTTGTTTGGTGGTGATTTAGAGTTGCACGATGAGGAGATTCAAACTAGGGTGGATGGGGGAGGGATGGTGGAGAAGGGAGAAATCGGTAAAGGAGACTTGGACGACCGGTTGAATGGGTGGGAACACAAGGAGTTTGAAATCATGATGCAGCCTAGAATTTACCAGATAACACCCTAGATGTGTTAGTACTCTTTAGGGTTGCTGTAGTAGGATGTTAGCGTGATGAAGGAAGAAACATATAGATCCATAACTAATCCATCATTCTACAATGCATGCCATATTCAGATCTATGAAAGAACAAACTTAAACAATAATCATGATTGAATCAAGAACATGCACTACTCAATTACACACAGGAATGACACTTAGATTTAGCCAATAACTTCCATCTATTAATAAACACAGAAGCTCCTTACAATAATGGCATTCTATACCGATGTGCACATGGATCTGATACAATAATCCAGTCATATGAACATATCTCTTTATGTTTACCTCTTACGCTCTGCATATACCTATATATCTCTCATCTCTCTCTCTCTCTCTCAGGTAATTCAGTACATATACATAGGTTGGGGAATTTCCCTTCACCACCTATTTATTCCAAAAATAGGCCACATGCTATTAATAGCCATGTGCCAGTTTATAGGCATAGCCACACATGCAAGTGTGTTATCTATAGACCTCTTATAGTTAACTGAAGTGAAAATCCTATTTTTAGCTCGTCTCCATGCAAAACACTTTGATCTGATCCTCTAAAATAGACATGTGTGGTGCGCACATCTCTGCATCATTGGTTTGTTTTGCACGCCCTCTTCTAAAAATAGGTCTTCATGCTCAAAATCGGCTAAGTCCTGAATGCTGAACTTTTTCTCCGTGCGTGCGTTCTTCCTACCCATTTGTGCCCTTAAACCTGGCCTGTTTTCCCGCGGACTTCTTGTGTGAGTTCTGTCAAGTGTTCTCTGATCAACATTACCCCACACTAATCTCATTGTCTCCTCGACAATGGGTATCTCCAAAAATTGAAGTAAAGAATAGAAGAATGAAAAGAATAAGAATGAAAGAATGTAGATGAATAAAGAATTTTTATGAGGCAGCCTCCTCTGTATCAGTTTGAAGTATCAACTTTGGATACTCCTCCTTTATTTCGGCCTCCAAGGCCTACCATTCAGCGAGTGCTTGTTCTGATTTTTCTGGAATGTCCACAACAATGGACTCCAATTCATCCCTCACAATCTCCCCTTTTTCATTTTGTAGAACCAACACAATGCTGGACATTGAGGTCATTCTTCCTTCTAGAAGATCCATCTTCTACACAATGAGCTTCCCAAGCTCTTCCAGTTGAGTCTTGTGCAACTCTTGTGATGCTGTCAGGGCCTCGCTCTTCTGCTTAACCATTGACAATATCTTTCTGCACGGCCCAATGTTTCGTCCTTCATTGCTCTCTGGACCTCATTGTTTTCTTCTAGGGTCTTTATGTTGATAAGCACCTCTGGAGCTATGCAGATGTTCAAATCCTGGTCTGCTTTCTTCAATACTTCTTGTAGCGCTTGCAACAACCCTTCATAGGATGCAATATTTTGCATCACTAAAGCTTTCTCTCATTCTACCTCTTGTTCTGAATTCCTTGGCGCTGGCATGCACAGAGGTTCATCTTCAAGTACCAGGTCCACCAACTTTCCTACATAATGTATCGCTGAGGGAAACGTCTGTGGTACCTTGGTCTCCAAGTGTGGCCTAGCTCTTATGACATTGTCTCCAATCTCCTCTATGCGATGCTAATAAATACTTCGTTCTTCTTCTATGCTAAGTCCCTCTCTTGTGTTATGCACACTATCTCTGCATCCTTTGTCTTTAGCTCCTCGTGCAATGCTCTTATTGTTGCAGCTTTGTCCATGTTTCTTCTAGCAACTTCAGTAGAAACCTTCACCAATGCGTTGCTGACCTGCTCATCTGACATGACAGTAGGCTTTACCATCATATGTCTAGCTTGGGGTGCCTTCTTCAGCCGTCTTGACATGCATGACTCTTCACATACATCAAAGTCAGGCTCATCCATGTGGGTATGCATTGACCATGAGAGTTTCTTTCTAGTGTGAATGGTCACCATATCCCCATCCATTAATTCCCAGCCAAATAAATTCTTTTGTTCTACAGTGCTTTGGAAACATGCGTGGATGATTTTTCTGGTGTCCTTTGCATAGCCCATGATTGGTGCACTATGTTCCCCACTCATCCTCTTCTATCTAGGTCCCTTGGGAATTGTAGCTTCAAGGTTAGGAGCCTATCCCGTTACACCTTGAACATTCACATGCGCGGATCCGGAGGTTTCTTTCTCTCTTTCTTCTATGTCCTTCATCTTTTCATATTTTTTCTCTTACTCATTCTATGGCTTGTCTTCTTGCTCGAGCGGGGTAGGAGATGCACACTCTCTCTCCCTTGATTCCTCCACTTCTTCATCTAACTTCAAATTTCTTCTCCTCTTTGGCTCAGTGGTCTCCTTGTGTGGAGAGAGATGAGGTGATTTCCTTACCATTTGTGGGGTTCCACCTTGAGTCCTTGTGCATCTGAACACTTTCTTAAATCTGTGCTCCCCCTTGCTCAACCTTCGTATCTTCCTCTTCATCCTATCCCTGAGGTGGAATGGTCACGCGCTGTGAATCTTCTCTGTCATATGGTTGCTTTCTTTTGTGCTCCAAGCCTCCCCTATCTTCACGCTCATCTTATTCATCCTCTACTTTAACAGTTTCTGTGGGCCTTTGTGCTGGTATATTTTCCATTGTGTACTTACCCTTTGGTGGCCTTGGGAGCACAGAATTCATTCTCCACATACTTATTGTTCTCCATCTTGGGCTTCACTAAAGATACACTAATGCTGCCCCTATATTTGCTACAGCTAGATTTATTGGCTTGATATTCAATACCTCTGAAATGAGCCTCTCAACATAGGCACTTCTTCCTGGATACACATACTTCTTCCTCAATGTGTGGTAGTCACAGTCTACCTTATCTACATTGAATACCAGTCATCACATGTCTATGAATCTGTGAACAGATGCTTGGAAATACCTTGCAGTGAATGCGTAAGGCAATTTACACCAAGGGCTCCAGACTCCATCTCTCATTGGGAAGCGTGTGATGCAGAAATGATGATATACAACAAACTAGACTTGTTTCCCCACTACTGATGGTAGGTCCTTTGGGATGCGCCACTCTTCTCCAAATGCCGTGTGGAGCCTGTCGTACCATTTCTCCACCCTTTGCTTGACATCATCTATCATGGACCCTTTACATAGGTACTTGCTAAACCTTTTAGCTAGCGACTTATTCTCCATGGGGTATTCCCATACCTTTTCCTTTGGCCCGTCTGGTACTCCAATTTCCATGAATACCAGTGATAGTAGAACAACCCCAAAGCTGATCTTCCCTCATGTGCGTGCTTCCTTGACTATTTTCTCTGCAATGTAGCCTGTAATATTATAGACTGCTCCTTCTGACATCTTGCGTGCAACGTGTAACCACATAGTATTTACCTGTGACCACCACTCCTGGTCATTCAACTTTGTAACAAGGTGTGTTGTTACTTGCACAACTGGATAGTTCTTCAACTTGTCTATATCCATACCATGTGGACCCTTCAGGTACCCCAACTCCTTTCTAGTCTTTAAGATCATGTGACTTTATCTGTGAGATCATTCTTTATATCTTCTCATGCGGCCTTTAAACTTGTCACTGTTGAGATAAGTGCAGATGAGATTCTAACTCTGCGTCCTGCAAAGTAGAAGAAGTCCTCATGCACTCTGCTCATGAGCCACTGGTACAAGGTCTTCATACTTCCTGAAATATGGAAGCTCATATAATTGGTAGACCCCAATTCTCTTCAGAAGCTTCTCACCTGCATAATCATAAACTGGCATGTCATCTGCCGTATGTTTGTTTGTCCTCATAGTGAGAAAGGAATCGAGATCCTTCTTGTTCTCTGAGGTCTTGTGATTGTATTCACTTACTTTTCTCTTTCTGATGTGTGAATCCCATTCCTTCCTGACGACGAATCCTTCTGGATATTACATTTTTGAAAAATCACTTTCAGGGGCCATCTCTTCCTCCTCAATGACCACCTTCTTCTTTCCTTTTTCTCCTGCTGCAACTGCCTTCTTGGGTGCCATTTTTACCTTGCAATCATCTCCTCTTTAACTTTGTAATTTGTGAATCAAACCCTAGCTCGATTCAATCATGCCCTAGGTGGAAATTCATGCCCTAACTCCTCTCTATTGCCTTGCTTCACTCAAACCCTTCACCACTGGGGACACAAGCTTCTTTTGTGCACAGATCTATTTGTCATGCTTGGTTTCACACCCTTCACACCTTAACCCAATCACTCAGCTCTTTGCACTTAGCTCTTTCCTCAAATACTCTTAGTCACAATGGTAAAAATGAATTCACATCCCATCCTTATATAATTTTTCAAATTTTGATGCATTTATTGCTCCTTCACCTACCAAATATCCTCTCATTCATTGACCAAATTCGTTCATTCTATGTGGTACATCTTCGCGCCCCAGCTATAACCTTCTAGCGCACCTTCCTACCCTCTGGTCACAAACTTCTCTTCAACGTGTGCCCTTGCGCCCGAGTACCTCATCACTGTACCTTCTCCTGGTAGTTATCATGGCCTCTACTTACCTCACGTTATACTATCCTTTCATTTATCTCCATCCTTGGTCACTTTTGAGAAGCAATCTTCTTTTGACTTAAAGCACACCCGTAGCAGCTTATTCCTTTCACCTTTCAATTCCCACAGTCTTTTACTTGGATAACTACAACCACCCCACACTAAAAGTATGTGCAGTCCTCTGCGCATAAACATTCTTCACATAGTAATTAGCTTCATGCATGCAAGTGCACTTATTTACACAATAACAACAACTAAATTGACAAAGCATAATGATAATGAAGGAAATACATTAAGGAAATACATAATTGAAAACCTAATCTAAATGGCAATACTACCTTATTACAAACACCAAGAAGACTTATTTATAGTAGGGCTTTAGCCTACTCCCATTAAAATAATTGGGTAGCCATGTGTTCCATCAAGTGCTTCTAATTGGAAAGCACCTGATTCAAGTATGTAAGTGATGACATACGGCCCAACCAATGTACTTTGAGCTTTCCTGGATGGCACAAGAACTTAGAGTCATAAAGAAGTACCATTTGTCCAACTGCCAACTTTTTCTCCTTTATATTTCTGTCATGCCATGCTTTCTTTCTATCCTTTTCTTGCTTCTGACTCCAACGTGCTATGGCTCATCACTCATCCAACTGAATCATCTTTTCAATCCACTCTTCTAAAGCGTGCTCATCAGCTAGACCTCTAGCGCACACAATGCGCAAAGAAGGTAACATAAATTCTATAGGGAGAATGAATTCTGCGCCAAACACCAACTGAAATGGTGTGGCTTTGTTCAATCTCTTATAAGTTGTTCTATATGCCCAAAGAACAGCTGACACTTTATCATCCCAATCCTTTCTTCCAACATCACAAATTTTTGTCAATGTCTGGCTCAAAATCTTGTTGAAAGCCTCAGCAGTTCCATTTTCCTGAGGGTGGTAAGGTGTAGTCTTATGGTGGGCAACCATAAACTCATCTAATAGGATCCTTATGGTTTCATTTAAAAAGTGTGTACCCCTATCACTTGTCAAACTTAAAGGACATCCATATCTTGTAAGAACATTCTCCCATAGAAACCTAGCTGTTGTAGCTACTGTACAGTCCTTCGTAGGTGTTGCTTCTACCCCACCGTGTGAGATAATCTATGCAAGTAATGATATAGCGCATGATCCAGTCCTACGCGCGGCTGGTGAAATAGGTCCTACAAAGTCAATGGCCCATTTCTCAAATGGTTCTGCACTGATAATAGGTCTCAGTGGCATTTCATCTCTTTGTCCTGGTTTTCCTAGGTGCTGACAATGGTCACACGCCTTACAATATTCTTTACAGTCTTTATACAATGTCTCCCACCATAATCCAGCAAGTAGGATCTTCCGGGCAGTCACATCACCTACATAATGGCCTCCTACAATACCACCATGGGCTTCTTCCATAATATCCTTGCGCTCATGCTCTAATACACAATGACGTAATACTTCATCTCTGCCTAACTTGTAGAGGTCACCACTTGATTAACATAAATGGTGTCACGCATATAGCAAGTTGTTTCTTTTCTAATGCCTTCATTCCTTCTGGTGCCACACCAGTCCATAGAAAGACAACAATGTCTTCTAATTCTGATGGTGTGCATTGTAACCTATATAACTGGGCATCTGGCATGGTTTCTTCAATTGTTTGTGCTTCCTCTCCTGAGTTGATTCTAGACAAGTGGTCTGGTCCAGAGTTACTTTTCCCTGGCTTCACCACAACTGTGAAATCAAACTCTTGAAATAGGAGTACCCATCTACATATGCGCCCTTGTAAGATGGGTTTGTTCACCAAATAATTCAATGCCATGTGATCCTGTATAGAATACAAATGGTGTAGCTAGTAAATACTGTCGAAACTTGTGCAATGCATAGATCATTGACAAAGCTTTGCGCTCTGTAGTTGTATAATTTTGTTCAGCAGGAGTCAGCTTCCTACTAGCAAAGTAGATAGGATGATCGACAATACCTTCTCCAGGTTGAGCTAATATTGCACCAATGGCCATGCCAGAAGTGTCCACGTGTACATGAAATGGTTTGTCCCATGAAGGAAAATGTAGGATAGGCGCGGTAGTAAGTTTCTCTTTCAATGTTTCAAATGCATGCTGCTGTGATTCTCCCCAATAGAATGTACCTTTTCCTTTCAATAACTCCTCCAAAGGTGTGAAAATTTTTGCATATCCCTTTATGAATTTTCTATAATATCCTGTGTGACCTAAAAATCCATGTGCACCTCACTCTGACTGGTAGGTGCTTCCAACCCTAAAATGACTGCAACCTTAGCTGGATCAACAAGTAATCCTTCCTTGCAGATTATGTGTCCCAATAGTATTCCAAAAGGTGTAGCAAATATGCACTTCTTGATGTTCAAAGAGATACTCAATTGTCTGCACCATTCAAACATTAAGTGCAGATTGTCACAGTGATCCTTAACAAGCCCATATATTGTCCAATCATCGAGGTAGACCTGTAAGAAGTTGTGAATAAAATATTTGAATGCCTGAACAACTATGCGCGAGAATACAACAGATATGTTTTTCAATCCAAAAGGCATCACATTATAGGAAAAACTTGCCCCATTCAGTAGTAAAAATTGTCTTTTCTTGATCCTCCTAAGCAATCCTAACCTGATGATACCCAGAAAACCCATCTGTGAAGGAATATATTTTCGCCCTGCAACTCCTTCTAGTATTTCCTCAGTAAATGGCATAGGGAATGGGTCTGTTACACATGCAACATTTAGCTCCCTGTAGTCCACACATATTCAAATTCTACCATCCTTCTTGATACTGATCACCATTGGACTAACCCATTCTGACTCATCAAGGGGCTTGATAATTCCAGATTTCAACATTTTATCAATTTCTTCTTTTACCTTTTCATGCAAATTAGGATTCATTATGTAAGGTCTCTTTCACACTGGACGTGCACCTTCCTTAAGTTTTATCTTCATTTCCCCAAGTGATTCATGCACGCCTTTAAGTTCATGATACCCTCGAGGGAATAAGTCCTGATAATCCCTGAGTAACTCAATGATCTTTTCCACTTCCGATTCTGACCAATAGTCTCCAATTATGACCTCCTTAGGCTCAGCCTCTGATCCTATATTGACCTTCTTTGTCTTCATTGGTTCATGGTATGCACACATGTATCCTTATCTGCACTATCCAAGACCTTGCGTGCCCCCTGTGAATGGTCAATATCCAGGTTTTCAACTTCCTTATCATCCACGATGTACACCATCTTTCCTTTTTCTTTCTCAAGGCAAGCACATTCAAGAAATATGGAGTCTTCTCCTTCTTCTTCAAAACATGTGCCTGATTCTGTCTCACCAAATAATTCTTGTATGAGTTCCTCCACCTTTGCACTATCTCCCATGGTTAACCACTTGACAAATTTTAATGCCTCTTCTATTGGAGGTTGGGAAGAAAAGTAGTCAAAGGTATGGATCATTCCTGTAGTCAAATTTTTCCAGTTTCCAGTCTCTCGATGTAGTTCTGCGTATACATACCAAGCACGTGCGCACCCTTGTAGAGTGGAATACAATTTATGCACCCAGAGTGAAGGTGGTAATGCTTCCTATCCTACTGTCCAGAGTCTCTCACACTGTTGAATGTGGTGCTGAACAGGTTGATCACCATTATAAGTGTAAATCTACGTAGGTGCATTGCTTCTTACAAACCTGGTAGATAAGGTGATTCTAATCTCCTTCCACTCCATAAGATTATCTCTATGAACTACCCACCAGCGCACTGCTGTCCCGCGCAAGACATATTCTAACATGTCTCTTCTCTTAATTTTATCTGTCCACTGTGCTTCCATGGCTTTCAAAAATACAGGAAGATCTTCTGCTCCTGTATACCAAGGCACTGCACTACCTATCCATTGAACAAAATGAAGTCCATTCTTGCGTGCAACCGTGCTTTTTACCTCACGTCCTACTAGTTCATATGTACCATGAGCCCAATTGTCACAAGCAATACTCGTAGTATCACTAATAGAGTGAGAATCCTCCCACTGTAGGATGCCTTCCTTTGATGGCTCATTGACCTCTGGGTCCTGAATAGCACATACATAGATTTTGTTTAAGTCCTCCTCACTTAGAGGCTCAACATACGGTGTAGACTTCCCATCTATCAAAGGTATCACAACCCTTTCCTCTTTGTTCTCAAAGCTGATATACCCCTTATTGAATCTCAAATCAGCATTATTCACATAACACCAAGGGCATCCAAGCAAGGTTGGAAAACTGTCTACTTCTGCAAGTGCTAATACCTCAAAATCCCCAGTGAATTTGGCCCCTTGTATAGTTATGGATGCATCCTTCAAAACTCCTATGGGAGTGGCCTTAGTCCTATTTTCCATAAACAACACATTAGATGATGGCTGTAATGAAGGTCTCCCCATTTGTACCCATGCATCTAAAGTAAGCACATTGACTTCCGCACCTGTATCAATCAAAATATTGCTCAACAACCATCCATCTACAACAACATTCAGAGTGATCTCTTTATCATAGTCAATGCTATCAGGGGGAAGATTTGCATGTAGGATTTGTCGTTCATTCTCAGTGTTTTTGCGTGGAGTGTTCCCCTTCAACTAATGCCCTAATAATGGAATAATATTCTCTTGGTGTAACATTTTACACACCTCTATGATGTCATCAATATCAGAGGGGACCTTCCCTGATTCTTTCTTTTGTTCCATCTTTCTGGACTGCTCTTTTAAACATTGTATTTCACCTTGAAGATTTATGAGGACCTCCATGGTCTCTTGATAGAATTCCTTCTGATGGGTAGGATCTAGGTACCTTGCATGCAGAACCTCCTCCTTAATGATTGTAGGCTTCTGGTACGATGCCTCTCTTACACATGCCACTTCAGCATGTGTGGTAATCTTCATAGTTAAGGCCTCAGGTTCTGGTGCTATCTTGGGCATCCACTAGTTTTCCTCCGCGCGTTGGATCCTAACCATCCCTGCACCTTTGTTTTCCTACTTATGTTGTTTACTGAGATGCTCATATAAGTCTGGGAACTCCTCATAGCTATGATTCTTTCTGCAGAAAGAACATGTAACATTCTGGGGACATTCGCACCTATAATGATCAGGGGATCCACATGTATAGCACGTTCCTTGAGGAAACTCACTTCTTCCTCCACCACGGCCTCGTCCTCCATATCCACCTTGATATCCATGTCCTCTTCCATGACCTCCTTCAAAATGGCCCTCATTCCTGTCATAGCGTGGTTGATTATGATCCCGATCCTGGTGCTCATTCTTGTCCTTAGAGTTATCTGTTACACTTGTCTATCGTACCCCAATGTCTATAGCATCATGGATCTGACCAATCAATCAAAAATCCTCAGTATCATGGGTCGTGGACCTACAAATCTTACAAAAGTAGGATACATTCTTCCTTATCGCACGTTGTAACAAAGGACAGTGGCTAGCATCATGATTCAAATGACAGATTTCACAGTCTAACAACAATGAATGTATAGATCTGTGAGGGAAACTATCCTTGGTGTGACCTTCCACTTCACAATCTGTACACCAAATCCCTGAGTGTGTTTCATGGGCTGAATTCACTGATAGCTTCTCTAACTATTTTTCCATAGCTGCAATCTGTGCCTCTAAGAATGGACTAACACTAGTGTCAATGCTCCCAACTACCTCAACACACAAAGCTACTTCCAGTGCTTCATGTGGATCAGTGTATGTCTTATGTGACAGTGCTCTTCTAAATGGTGTAATCAATCCTCCAACAAACCATTGTGCATGCTGGCTGGCGTGAATATCATAAGACAACTTAGATAGAAGTGTCTTAAAATGGGCATCATACTCACGTACACTCTCAGTAGTGCCTTGCTTGATATCTTTGAGCATGTTGATACTCTTCTGCTCAAACTCTGGGATATAGAACTCTTTTAAGAAAGCATCCTTCAATGCTACATAATCCACGCAAGTTTGATCAGGGTCAAACTTCCTATACCAGCTGTGTGCACGTCCTTGTAATGTAGTAGCAAATTGACTTTCCTTACGCTCAGAAGTCATGATCCCTTTCGCGTGCCATAATATTTCACACATATGCACATGTTTGGTAGCATCCTCTATACCTCTATACTCTGGGAGATGAAGAGACATCTCCATATAGATATTCTGTGGTTGTTGGGCCTTGACCACCTGATCCAGAACCTCTTGTGTTTCCTCTACCTCCAGAACCACCAGATCCACCAGAACTAGAACCACCTATACCTCCTGATCTTTCACCTGTAGCTGGAATAGGACCTGTAGATGTACTCCATTATGCTCTGATAGTAGTACTATACTGAACCCCTATAGTCTGTGAGGTAGTTCCACTTCCAGAGGTGAATCCAACATTCTACGTGCTCACGTTCTGTGTGGATGATGCACCTAAGAATGTTCCTCCAAATAACATTGAAGTCATCTATCCTGCCATTGATGTACTTGCTCCCTAACTTACTCCTTCTCTCCTACTTCCCAAGTTAGCTTGTTGGTTACTTGTCGTACTAGATACTAGAAAACCAAGTGCAAGGGCTAGGTCACCAGGTGGATTAAGATGTGCCCGTACAGCCCAGGTAGTCTTTTGTTAGTGCACACTTCTGTGTGAAGCCAAGGGGGATCTCTGTCATGCTTTCCAAGATGGGGGAGTTCCTGATGCTCTGGCTCCACGTCTTCTATGTGAGCTTCAAATCCTTCACGAGCCATCTCTCTCCTCAATGCCATACTTTCTACAATGGTACGTTGCTTCTCTATCTCCCTCTCACGTGCCTCATTATACTTAAGCCACCTTTCCTCTCTCTACCTTTCTACCACTAGGTCTGCCATCTTTCACCAAACCTGTTCCTACCCTCATGCATGGTGAAGTTTAGTTAGCCATCGGTTTACTCTCCAGGTTCAAAGTTACCATCAAGATCTTGATCGCCAATGGAATACTTTTAAGGTATGCTCCTCTAGGATACTGCAAAAACTGGAATTCAGCTACCTCTGGGAAAGAATACGTCAAAATTGAATATTCCAGAATATAACTATTTAGAACACCATGAAACCACGTATCCACAGCGTGAGTCCAGATCAGATCAACATCATAAAGGGCCTGAAATTCTTCCTATGTCTAGACAAGTGCGCGATACCTCCAATTCTACTTAGATGCATAAGCAATCAGCCACTTGTATAATTCTACTGGAAAGATGGAAAAAAAATCTCTCATATAAGCTGTCATATAGATTTTGTTCTACCCAAGTGCATGTGTTAAACTCAGATCCATTGTTGAACCGTCATGCATATTCTTCCTCCAGGTCGTGTATCCACTCCTCAATACTTGCTAGAGTTAACTGGTACGTCTTCATCACAAACCATCCTGAAAACAACTGAAAAAGAGGTCCCGACAATGGAACCAATGATGCAGCCTAGAATTTACCAGATAACACCCTAGACATGTTGGCACATCACTCAGCCTAGACTGAGCGCTCACCCAAAGTGCACAAAGGTACCAGGTCCCTCTTTAGGGTTGTTATAGCAGGATGTTAGCGTGATGAAGGAAGAAACATATAGATCCATAACTAATCCATCATTCTACAATGCATGCCATATTTAGATCTATGAAAGAACAAGCTTAAACAATAATCATGATTGAATCAAGAACATGCACTACTCAATTACACACAGGAATGACACTTAGATTCAACCAATAACTTCCATCTATTAATAAACACAGAAGCTCCTTACAATAATGGCATTCTATACATGATGCGCGCATGGATCTGATACAGTAATCCAGTCATATGCACATATCTCTTTATGCTACACCTCTTACCTATATATCTCTCTCTCTCTCTCTCTCTCTGCATATACCTATATATCTCATCTCTCTCTCTCTCTCTCAGGTAATTCACATATATATATATAGGGTGGGGACTTTCCCTTCACCGCTTATCTATTCAAAAAATAGGCCACATGCTATTAATAGCCATGCCATTTACAGGCATAGCCATGCATACACATGTGCTATCTATAGACCTCTTGCAGTTAACTGAAGTGATAATCCTATTCTTAGCTCATCTCCATGCAAAACACTTTGATCTGATCCTCCAAAGATAGACAATGTGTGGCGTGCACGTCTCTGCATCGTTGGTGTGTTCTGCACACCATCTTCTAAAAATAGGTCTTCATGCTCAAAATCAGCTAAGTCCTGAATGTTGAACTTTTGCTCCATGTGTGTGCGTTCTTCCTACCCATTTGAACCCTTAAACCTGGTCTTTTTTCCTACGTGGACTTCTTGTGTGAGTTCTGTCAAGTGTTCTCTGATCAAAGTTTTGCTAAAACACGCTTGAACCTTTGAAACTCGAAGTCTGAAGTTCCAAAATTTTACCTTGTCTTATGATTCTAAAGTTTTGAGAGTCCCGAAATTAGATTTCTACATCTTGTAAGTAGCCCCAAAACTCCAAATTAGTGAAGTCCAAAATCCTTTAAAGACACCTTTATTCTTTGAAAAAAACTTCTCTCCTGGAATGCAATATTCTTTCTTGTTCGTAGAATAGTTTGAAGCCTAGACTTCAAAAGCAATAAAATCAACAAATAGGAAATATCCATGGTTAAAATTCAACAAAAAAATCTAGAAGAAAAATGTGTCAAACGGAAATATAGAGGTAGAGGATTAGGTAAACATGACATAACAAGAGCCGTAAAAATGAAAATGAAAACAAAACTTGCAAACTTACACAAAAATTGATGAGAAAATAAGAATTAATGCTCCACAAATATCCTAGGGGTACGGTTAGAATCTCAGAAGTATGTCAACGTGAAACTAGAGTATTGATGTTTACATTATTGATGTATTCATGAGAACTACAAATGTTAGTGAACTTGTACAAAAGTGATACTAACATTAATTACCCTAGGTCTGACACGTGTGGTTGGTTGTGCAATTTATATGCCATTTGGAGTTGTGTAAAGTCAAAGTGAAGTTTACATGCAAATTACACTTTAAACTCCAAATAGGAGATATGCTATAGAGGGATCAAGTGGTTCCATAATAATTTGGAAGCCAGAGTGTAGTATCACATGTGTAACTACACTGTTGGACTCTGAAGTCCTAGAATGGTGATGTGGAATATTGACTTCAAGACTATGTGTGAGTATTAATTGCATGTCTTAACACACTCATAGTTCTTATGTGTGCTAGTTCTGGTTCAAATGTCTATCGGGGTGGTATTTTAGCGTTTTGAAGAATCAACTATGAAATGTGTAGGAAATTGTAAGGGGCAGATCCGCTGCTAATGTTTGCCCATGCATATGAAAGTTGTCAAGATAATATGGTTATTTGCATCGTTGTCATTCTATGTATCCATGGTATCCAAGGTTGTCAATGTAATCTGGATGGATCATAACGCATTTAGAGTTTTCTCATGGACCCGTGAATAACCCACCCCACAGGTTAATTGTTCGTATACTTTCATAGGAGGTTGTTTAAGCTGTTATTATGGCTGTATACTATCCTATTTGTATTTCACAAGCATATTGGGATAGAAAATATAATACAGAGAGTGATTATTGCTGTGTAAATATGTAGCTGCATCTGGTATTTGGTCATCAGTTGTCAAGATTGATGCTCCATGTTAACTGTTATGTTAGAGGGGCATTTATTTCTACGAAACCCCCATTGCTTGTCTCCTCAAGTCAATGAGATACACGTGATCAAGTATTTCTTTGTAGTTATATGGAATTAGATAGGTGTGCGCAGAATCCTCTTACTAAAGTTTTAGAGAAATATCCCTACAAGTAAAGGAAGCTGAGAGAAATCTTGGAGTCTGTGTTTTATTATTTTCTGCCTGTACATATAGATATCATCTTCTGCAATCATTCTCCTGTGCCATTTTATTTTGTGCATTTCCTCATCCACGTGGCTGTAAATTCTTCATTGTTCTATCAATCTTGACAGTCATATATCCCACATTATACACACTGAAATTGCAAGAAATTCTCTATAGATCAAAGGCACATGGATTAGATCTATGCATGTACCCATCCATAAATTATTCACTATTCCTCAAATGGTGATGCACAATTTGGCCTGAGTTTGGTGAGCTCTCACTGGTTCATTAAATCTATTCATGGGTTGACACAAATTTCGGGTGCAAAGATATACGTTGGAAGTTTTTCATATAGTGCATTATATATGCATTCATTCAAATCCTCACCTTCATTCGGCATGGATCGCTGTCAATCAATTGAGATTTGTATCAATGATTTAGTCATGTGATTTTCTCAATCCAATTTCAACTTTCACACCTAGCATTGATAGAGATGACTCCCCTCAACATGTGGATCTGTTACGCTTATATCTTGAGCTAAGAAATAGGATGCACAACGACCTCATCAAAGATTCTATGCACCTGGTTTGGTACGATTCGCACAGGGTATTTGACAACATTAGTCTCCACGTGTAACTAAGTCATACAGAGTAGACAGTTTGTTTAGGAATTTGTGCATGGATTAGATTTTGGGTCGAGTCATTTAGAATGATAATAGCATTTCATTTGTTTAGTTTTTCATGTCATCTCATTATTTTAATATTTAGGCTCATTACACAAATTTGGTGTCCAATGGATAAGCGTATCATTAAAGTCTCGTCCAAAGGAAATGATAAGAAGAGTACGTGGTCATAAGGTCATAGCCTTTATTAATTATCCATTTCAAATCTACATAGTGAGTCAATTGTTTATTTGTTTTAGATCAAAATTTATAGGTTAAAGTCAAGCTTGTATTAGTTTATAGTCAACTCTGTAAATCTAGTGTTGAGTAGATACTATTGAGTCCAACAAGTGTGTCGTCAGTTTAAATTATTGTATCTCTATACTTGTCAAAACTCAAGTGTTAAAAATAAATTCCATTTTGATTACTTTTTAGTCATGTCGAGTCTTATAGTCCAAGTCAAAAGTGTTGTTATTAGTATCAAGTTGTCAAATTAGTGTCTTATTAGAATTTGTCAAAAGTGTAGAAAAGTCTATATTTGTACAAAATTAAAAAATAATAATAATTTTCCTCATGGACACATTTTCGGTGTTATCCGATGTCTGAAAAAAAGTAAAGTGTTTCACATTGCAGGAGGGAGAGAAAAGAATAATTTCAATGTGGAAACAGTATGTACATCATATCCAAATTTTACTGAGATAGTAGCATAACAATGGAGGATGGAGGCATCGGAGGCTGGAGGTCAGACAGTGACCTCTCGTAAGTCACCTACGACGGGGCCACGCAAAATGATTTGGTGGCACAGGTGTGCAGTGTGAGTACTTTTTTTTGGAGTTTTGCAGTGTTCCAAATTTAGTTGTGTGGTGTGAATTTCATCTTGGTGTGATTCTGTTTCTAGAGTTCCTATTTTTTGTTAAATAAGTGAAATGTTCACATTGAGGGGGGGAACATGATCGGCATGATCCAATGTTCCATTTTCAATTTTTCAGTTGAGTATGTGGCTATTCTTATTTCCCCAAATGTAAAAATATAGTACAAAACAAATAACACAATCAAATGCAGCATCATGAGGATTGATGAGGTAGAACAGTTAGATGTGTTCCTGTTCATACCTAGGTTTGTGGTTAGCCTCTTGAAAACCATTGAAGGTTGTTTAGATGTGTTCCTGCTTGAGTTCCCACACTGCTAGGTTAGATGTGTTATCTAGAGTGACTAGTTGATAAGCAGATGATTCCTAAGCGTGTTCCCATCCTCATCGGTCAAATATGTTCCCCTATAATGCTTGGTTGATAAGAAGTTGATGCGTTCCTTCTTCTACCTTCAATTCAAGTGTGTGCCAAGATCATGAGCATGTAGAGGCAGAAAGCTACAAAGGAAGTGCGAAAGTTCTAATGTTACCATGTAAACATTAAGGGGGGGGAATGTTAGGAAATTAAATATTAATGTTTACATTATTTATGTATTCATTAAATATAAATGTTAGTAATTATATTATTGTTATACTAACAATAATATGTTGGTTGGAGTTGTTTTAACAACTCATATGATTTGAGTTGTGTATTTTTACGTGAGTAACAATCACAACTAAATAGGAGATATTATAGGATTGAGTGGTTCCATAACAATAGGGAATCCTCTCCTATATATGTGTAATGGTGTTCGATTGAAGATATAGAAGAAAGATATCAGTGTGTGTGAAATTAATTATTCTCAGAATTATTTTGTGTGTGCAAGTTTGGTTCAAAGTCTATAGTTTGTCTACTTCTTACTAAAAAGAGATCCTCACTTTGTAGATAGAGGATTGTTCCTTGAATGGGATTCCTATCCTATGGCCAAAATGAGGTGATTGTAATGTGCCTCCTCCTTAAGGTGTGATAACACTAGTAGGTGTTGAATGAGTTGTTACAAATAGTACCAAGTGAATTGCATCAAGTGAACTCAGACGATTGCTCATTCTTAGAAACATGGTGCTCCATATAAAGATCATCCCCTCACCTTTCCTAGCTCTAAAACCATCCTTTCATGGAATCAAATTCATGATTTTCATAAATGCTTTCTCTCATATGTCTCTTATGGAGACAAATGATGCCTTAATAATTCATAAATAATGGTCCTTGATAACTCGGTGACATGACTAGCTCATTTTAGCTTGTTCTGAAGGGTGTTCAATTAACTACAGAATGGCCAAAAATGCCTTTTTAGGCCTTTAAAGGAAGTATTCTCTCATCAAAACTAAATGAGTCGATCGATCACCTTAAACACTATTCCCTACATACTAAAACACGCTGAATGATCTTTTTAGGAATTTCCTTTGGGTGAGGGTTTATGATTTAGGGTTTAGAGTTTAGGGCTCAGGGTTTAGGGTTTAGGGCTAAGGGTTTAGGACTCAAGGTTTAGAGTTTAGGGTTTAAGGTTTAGTGTTTAAGGCTCATAGTTAATATTTTAGGGTTTAGGGTTTAGGGCTTAGGGCTTAGGGTTTATGGTTTAGGGTTTAGAGTTTAGGGTTTATGGTTTAGGGTTAAGGTTTGAGGGTTTATGGTTTAGGGCTCAACATTCAAGGTTTAAGGTTTAGGGGTCAAGGTTGAGGGTTTAGGGTTTATGGCTCAAGGTTAAGGGTTTAGGGTTTAGGGATCATGGTTTAGGGTTTAGGGTTTAGGGTTTAGGGTTTAGAGTTTAGGGTTTAGGGTTTAGGGTTAAGAGTTGAGGGTTCAGGGTTTATTTTTTTAGGGTTTAGAGTTGAGGGTTTATGTTTGAGGGTTCAAGATTTAGGGTTTTGGCTTAGGGCTTATGGCTTATGGCCAAGGGTTATGGGCTTAGGGTTTAGGGTTTAAGGATCAATGTTTAGGGTTTAGGGGTCAAGGTTTAGGGTTTAGGATTTAGGGATTAGAGTTTAGGGTTTAGGGCTTAGGGTTTATGGTATAGGGTATAGGGTTTAGGGCTTAGGGTTTAAGGTTTAGGGTTGAGGATTTAGGGTTTACGGTTTAGGGTTTAGGATTTAGGGTTTAAGTTTTAGGGTTGAGGATTTAGGGTTTACGATTTAGGGTTTAGGAGTTAGGGTTTAAGGTTTAAAGGTTAGGGTTCAGGGTTTAGGGTTCAGGGTTTAGGGTTTAGGCATTAGGGTTTAGGGTTGAGAGTTAAGGGTTTAGGGTTTAGGGCTCAGGGTTTAGTTTTTAGGGTTTAGGGTTAAGGGTTTATGTTTAAGGGTTCAAGGTTACATGTTTTGGCTTAGGGCTTGTGGCTTAGGGCCTAGGGTTCAGGGATTAGGGTTTAGGGTCTAGGGCTCAAGGTTTAGGGTTCAAGGGTTAGGGTTTAGGTTTTAGGGTTTAGGGTTTAGGATTTAAGCCTTAGAGTTTAGGGTTTAGGGATTAGGGTTTATGGTATAGAGTTTAGGGTTTAGGGCTTAGGGTTTAAGGTTTAGGGCTGAGGATTTAGGGTTTACAGTTTAGGGTTTAGGAGTTAGGGTTTAAGGTTTAAAGGCTAGGGTTCAGGGTTTAGGGAAAAGGGTTCAAGGTTTAGGGTTTAAGGCTCAAGGTTTAGGGTTTAGGGGTTAGGGGTTAGGGTTTAGGGTTCAAGATTTAAGGCTCATGGATTAGGCTCACCCTTTCAGTCACAATAATGTTCTATGTCTTACCGATTCTTATAAGTATCAAGACAAAGAGTATTCAACTAAAAAAGGTTAATCTACTTCGTAGGCAGAACATTCAAGGGAGTCATCACAATTTGATGCATTTCATCTACTGATATTTTAAAGGAGGTAATTTCCCATTGCATGCCAACTATTTCACTCACTATAATTTTTTGTGTCCATTATTATTAGTATTGACAGAGAGTATTCAACTGAAAAAGGATTCATCGACTTCGTAGGAACAAAATTCAAAGAGATTCATCAAAATTTGATGTCTTTCATCTGTTGATATTTTGAAGGAGGGAAATGCCCACCAAGCTCATAAACAAGGTAGTTGTAAAACCAAACTTAATGATGGTTCTAGGCACAAGACTAGGAAATATGGTCCTAAGATATTCAAAAAATGAACTCACTCATAAGACCTACTAGAAATATATGAGGTTAGAGGTTAGAGCTTAGGGTTCTAGATTTAGTGTTTAGGGTTTACGGCTTAGGGCTCAGGGCTCAAGGTTAAAGGAGTAGGGTTTAGGGTTTAGGGTTCAAGTTTTAGTGTTTAGAGTTTAAGGTTTATTATTTTTGTTTTAGGGTTTAGGGTTTATAATTTAGGGTTTAGGTCTAAAGGTTAAGGGTTTAGGTCGCAGAGTTCATGGTTTAAGGTTTAGGGCTTAAGGTTTAGGCTTTAGGCTTTAGGGCTTAGGGATTAGGGTTTAGGGTTTAGGATTTAGTGCTTGGGGTTTAGAGTTTAGGGTTTAAGGGTAAGGGTTTAGGGTTTATGATTTAGTTTTTAGGGTTTAAGGACCTTTAGGATTTTACATTTAGGCCTTAAGGTTTAGGGTTTACGGTTTAGGGTTCATGGCTTAGGGTTTAGGGGTTAAGGTACATGGTTTAAGGTTTACGACTCAGGGTTCGGGGTTTAGAGTTATGGGTTTAAGGTTTAGGGGTTAGAGATCAAGGCTCTAGATTTAGGGTTTAGGGCTCAGGGTTTAAGGTTTAGGGTTTAAGGCTTAAGGTTTAGGGTTTATGGTTTAGGGATTAGGGTTTAGGGTTCATGGTTCATGGTTTATGGCTTAAGGTTCGAGGTTCAGAGTTATTGGTTTAAGGTTTGGGGGTTAGAGCTCGGGGTTCTGGATTTAGTATTTAGGGTTTAGGGCTTAGGGCTTAGGTTTTAGGGTCAAGGGTTTAGGGTTATGGGTTTAGGGTTTAGGTTTTAAGGTTTAGTATTTGGTGTTTAGGGTTTAATATTTATTGTCCAATCCTTCTAAAGACCCAATAGTCCTCAATCTTTGGATGTACATGGAGACACTATTACTTGGCTTCCATTTATAATGATAGAGATATTTGTAAATTCATGTTATGACCTCTAAATCTATATGAATTTCAAGTTGCTTGGAAATCACATCACACCCTTCACTAGGATTGATGACTACCCCTATCTTTTTGCTTAGGGTATTTTGAAAACATCTGTGGGTTTATCATATAAGGAATTATCAATGAATGGAAGGTCCCTAATTTGTAGGCTAGGTAACTCCCATTTAGAACTAAACAAGAAAGATTTACTAGGCGATTGATAACCCCTTAGTGTTCTTAGCCATTCCCCTGTTTCTATTCTTAGTTTTAACAATTCAAGAAGTTCTGTCAAATTTACTATCCATTCCAATAGAACATTTGAACTTTATCTTTCTCCAGAGGAGAGGATACTGCAGGAAATTCAATTATGATCCTACACCACTACATTGATATATTCTCTATGTTTCTTTTATTTCCTTTAAGATTAATTTTTTTGTTGTGATGGTTATTTTTTCCAGCTTTCAATGGGTCATCTTGGCTTGCATAATACCATATATGGAAATATGAGAAATGTGAAATTTGTTTCAGAGTGTGAATAAATTTATATTCAAAAGTGCAAGTATATGTGGGGAGAAACAAGTTTGGAAGAGATGTGTAATATATGCATTACAAGGCACAATGTAGATGTCATATCCATTTAGTTACTTGTCCCACCTCTCATAAACAAGGTAGTTCTATAAGAAGACTCAATGATGGTTCTAGACATGAGACTAGGAAATATTGATGAAATATGGTTTAGGGTTTAGGGTTTAGTGCTTATGGTTCAAGGTTTAAAGTTTAGGGTTTAGGGTTCAAGGTTCAAGGTTATGGTTTAGGATTTAGGATTTAGGTTTTAGGTTGAGGTTTAGGGTTTATGGTTAGGGTTTACAGATCGAGGTTAAGGATTTAGGGTTTAGGTTTTAGGGTTTCAGGTTAAGGATTTAGTTTTTAGGGATAAGGGTTTATGGTTTACGGTTCAGGTTTTAGGGTTTATGGTTCAGGGTTCAAGGTTTAGGGTTTAGGATTTAATGTTTAGGGATTAAGGTTTAGGGCTCAGGGTTTAGGGTTTAGGGTTTATGGTTTATGGTTTAGGTTTTAGGGATTAGGGCTTAGGGTATATGGTCTAGGGTTTAGGGTTTAGATTTTAGGGCTCAGGGATAAGGGTGTAGGGTTCAAGGCTTAAGGTTTAGGGTTTAGGATTTAGTGTTTAAGGTTTAGGGTTTAGGGGTTAGGGTTTAGGGTTTATGATTTAGTTTTTATGGTTCAGGGTTAAGGGATTAGCATTTAGGGCTCATGGTTCATGGTTTAGGGTTTAGCGTTTAGGGCTTATGGCTTAGGGTTTAGGGCATAAGGCTCAGGGTTTATGGCTCATGGGTAAAGGATGAGTGTTTAAGGTTTAGGGTTTAGGGTTTAGGCTTTAGGACTCAAGGTTTACAATTTAGTGTTTAGGTTTATGGCCTATGGTTTAGGGTTTTGATTGTAGAAGTTAAACGCTAAAAGATTTAGGATGAATGCTGAAATCCCGAAAAATTACCTATGTACTGACTAGATTATACTTTAAAAAAATATCTCCTAAACCATGACTCATGGAGTTGTGAGATTAATTCCATAAGGTGCATAGTAAAATATGTACTGACTATATTATAAAATATGTACTAACTAGATTATAAATATGTACTGACTAGATTATAAAATATAAATAATAATAAATGAAAAACTTAAACTTAATAGAAGCATGTCAAAAGCATACGTAATGTTTATACTACATAGAACACGCATGTGTTATGTAACGCATACACATTTTACATTTTCTCTTTTCCCAAGCCATGCCTCAAGGCTTGGGAGATGGTTTGGATCCCCAAGCATGAGGCATGGATTTGCACAAACACAACAAACAACGTGTTTTTACAAGAAAATGTAAAAATGCCACTACCTCTATGATAAATCAAAATAAAACAATCGATCCATTTAAAAAAAGTTATACCATGACCTAGAGCAGAGTCTCTTATTTCTAAAAATATAATTTTTCAAATTTTCTGACTAATATAAGGTTTCCATATTATTTATTTTCTAACTATGCCTTTTTATAGCTATTTTTTGAAGTGTAAATATGCCTATCTTTCATGGTGTATCTTTTTTTTGGGTGATCAAAATTTTTAAAAAATTATACTAGCCCAAACTAGGCATAATTCTATACATATTAAAAAAAATATAATTTTTGATATTTTTTGAGATAGTTAGGGGGGGGGAGGGGCACGGTCAAAGCTCCGTTATTTTTCAAAACATAAAATTTTTGTACTAGAAAAATCATAAATAAGAAGTATTCGCTAAAAAAATCTAAAAAAAATTGAGCCCAAACTAGATGCTCCTAGCTATCTTTCTACCAAAGGGTTTTCAAAAATACTAAATGGTGCTCAAAAAATGATGGGGGGCATGAAAGTGACTCTATTATGTTTTTTAACAAAAACATGAGCATCTATTGGTATTTTAGTTGTTTGACCCACTTAAACTTATCCGTTTTTAATAAAATTTAGTAGCTTAGAAACTAGATTCAAAATGCTGTGATTCATATTTCCACAACATTTTCCAATTTTGAGTGTAACTTCTTCAAAAAACTTGTACAAATTTAAGTTTTTTTCTTTTTCCAGAAAAATGCGTCCACTTAAGACCCCTTTTTGGCCCCCCAACTTGGTGCACTTACCCGCATGTTAACAATTATAGGATAGGGTATTTATCTTCCAGGAATGACGGTGATGGTTAGACAAAGGTCCATCACAAAAAAATATTATGTGATGCAAATTTGTTTTAGTACGACTTCGGGTGGCAAGCCTTAATGTTTTTTCCTTTCTTTGGGTTGAGCCAAGTTTCCTTGACTCGCCCTTAGGAATGACTTACATTTTCTTAGGTTTCTTCTCCTTTGACCTCTAGTAGAGTTCATTCTCTCTAGTCCTCATTGTTATATCTTTTTTCTCCCTTGTATCTCTCATGGTGTATCTTTTTTGTAAGGTTTTTGGGAACCTTAATCCTTGTTTATTACCTTATATAATTAAAAAAATTGCATTGTATGTCATTAGTTGTGAATTATTATTTCATAAAATCAATTTCTATTTTTTTAAGTTTTGTCACATGCACTTAAGTGATTTTTTGAATTGTTGTGTCACAATTACATATCTATATTCCATTTTCTATAAATTTCCTTGATCTAAAAATATTTACTATTCACCCATTTTGCAATATGATTTGTCACCTAAAATAACATGTTCGTTATAAAATTATAAATTGAATAATAGACATTGTGTTTATATAGACCATTCCTTTTATAGAATTTTTGAAGTCTTATTCACATACACATCCTCACATAATGTTTCAAGATCAATAAATATAATTATAAATGATGTTTCATCAAGATTTTCTAAAAGTTCACACATCTAATCCCAAATAAAATTTTCCAGCTACTTAGTGCATAAGTCTTGGGGATATGGTCTATGAGGATAGTGTTTTCTATAAGAACATTTATCTCTATTTTCCTCTCTTTCTATTTGTAGACATCAGGACACTTTTTCATTTCCTCTTTATTTAATAGTATGAACTTATTTATGGCATATCCATTTGCTTGACCTACAAACCATAATTTTATTTCATATAATTATACAATTTACATGCTTGAAAATGACAAGATTAATATAAGATACTCACTAAATCTTCTTCCCTCTCCCTTTCCTTCTAATGTCTCCTCTAACTAGTCACTGCCACCATCAAGATCCCATATACGGGGTATGTTTGCACATTCTTTTTGAATGTATTTAGTTATTTATAATAATGTGTTTTTGAATAATATAACCTTTTGTAATGGATCCATCTAGAAAGGATAATTTCTTCACAAACCTCTTTAGCGTCTTCATGGTACTTATCAATCTATAACACCCAATGAGTGTTGGAAATACCTTTTTTCTTCATATCACCAATTAAGTGAACTAATAAGTCAACCTAGGAGTTGAAAAGTGAAAATTTTAATTATTTTTCAAATACACAAACCATCTCTTTAATTTAATTTCTCATCTCTTATATTTTATATGTGCAAATAGCCTTTATCAACAACCATCTTATGAATTCAATGAGTCTAAGAATGGAATTTTTGAGATCAGGTGTAAGCACATCATATCCCCTTAAATTAAGAGGAAACATATGTTATCACATCCAAACAGGGGAAAAATACATTTATTAGATGAAACTAGAAAATGAAAGGGATAACCATATTTAACATAATTTATATTAATAAGTTCATTATTGTCAAAAAATTATTAAAATATTGTTCCACACGTGTATTTTGAACATTGTAACATGTCCATCGATAATAAAATATCTCTTGAGATGACCCATAGAATTGAGATGGATGTATTACATGCATGACTTGGTGACTTTTGCAACATGGGGTTTACTTGGAGTCCATGTACCCTTTCTATATGTTCCATTGTTGTTGGACTATAGATTTTTCATAGTTTTAAATTTTTTGAGGTTTTTCCATGATTATGCTACTAGATTAATATTTTTTTAATTTTTGCACAAATGACCTACTAGAAAAACACCCTAACATTGAATATTTGATAGTATAGATAACCTTTTAGTTCCCTAGGAATTACATAGATATGTATTTGACCTAAAAATTTATTTTTCCACTTTTATCTCTACCATGTTTATGGAAAATAAATATTCTTTGCATCATGCATGCATTACTATAAGTCTACAACTAATCTCCAAAAGACACTTAATTTAATGGTTTTCTCATTTCCGTGTTACCATTGATTTTTTTACACTTTGTTATTAATGTCCCATTATTAAAAGTATTATGTGTCCTTAATAAACATGTTTTTATCAAATCACATTAGCAACTTGAACATAGTTGGTCGCCACAACTAGGGAATGCATTCTCTCCCTTTATTGTCAAACCTAAACAAATCTATATGCCTAGATAATCATGATTTTTTTGCAAATAAATCCATGGAATGTGAAAAAATTGTTGTTATGTGATCTTGAAATAACATAAACATGCACCTCATTCCAAAAATTATACAACTCATCTATACAAGAATAAATTTCACATGATGTTTTCCTTGGACTAGTAACAAACATGATATTTGTTTCTTGATGGGATGATGAGATAACTTGAGTTTTCCAAGGATTTTAGCTTTGAATGTCTTTGAATTGTAATATTATTATGCTATATTGTTTTACAAAAGATCATATTTAAATATGCATTAAATTTACCTATTTGGTGGTTTAAGCCTATTTAAATGGACCTCATCCATATCATTGCAATTAATTTTACAAGAAGTGATGAGAATAGAAACCAATTGATCTCACATGTTTTTTTTCCAAAGGTATACAAGGATGTGAGTCTAAAAATCCTCCTCAACCATACTTTCTTAATAATTATCTATAGACTTTTTTCATCGGTACAAAAATAATTTCTTGATTTCTTACTTTGTTAGGCATGTCGCTTTCAAACAATCCACTAAGGATTGAATGAAACACAATTAGGATATCCTTGGGATCTAGGGAAATGGTATCTATAATAATACCAAGGTTTTATTTAGTTTTTACTTTAAATAAGCATCCCAAGTGTAAATCCTACTTGGTTAATCCCATACTTGCTTCCTTAGGAACATCCTCATGATCGTGTATCCCTAGTCATGGAACTTACATATTTCTCACCAAGTTTTCATACAAGTTCTTGTTTGGGTTAAATTACATGTTCTACTTATCCTCTTTTGGGCCTTTTATACAATATTGATAGCCTTATCCAACAATTCATTTGTCATAATTAGCCTAGGATTTTTTCCATATGATTTATAAATAAATAAATTTGTGTAGATTTAAAATATTTGAAAGAGGATATCAAATTTTAGGTAGGATTTGAACAATTTATACAAAAATATGTATACATTATCCTCCCTAAATCAACGAAATGTTGAACTTCATTTCAGTTTTAATCACCTAACCATAGAATACATGATTCTTACCTTTTGATTCATTCTATGACAATATTTGAGTATAATCATCTAGAAAACATCTCTAGTGGGAGATAAAAATTATGGATGTTCCACTATTACTAAGAATAAAGTTGTGGTTGGGTCTAAAAATCCTAATGCAAGTACCTTGAATCCCTTTAGTAAACCTCCTCAAAATGTGAATCATGTGGAAAGGGACAATTCCAGTCCTCCCATCTCTTGAACTCTCATTCCTCTTGCTTCCTCATAGAGCCAATATCCTAAAGATACTAATGTAAAAATGTGAGTTCTAGTGTTGGTTGTTGTTCTTACCTCTTGATCCTCATACAAAATACCTTGTAGTTATGGAAAGTCACCTAGGGAGGTAAAGATCCTAACATTAATATTTTTCCTTGTGAATTATAAAAGGACACTTAGGGCTTTGTGAAGATAGACTTGTTTTGGTTTATAAAAATTGGAGATCCAAAGTTATTTAATATTTGGGGGCTAATTAATCTTCTTAATCTCTCCTAGAAGATCATTTCTAAATATTTTCCCCTTCATCTCCATCATATCCTACGTGAAATAATTAGACCAAATAAAATGGTTCTTATTAAAAATTTATATATTCGGGACAATATAATTGCATCTTAGGACTTAGCATGGACTATTCCCATGTCTCTTAATAGAGAACCATATTCTTTAAGCTGATGTTTAAAAAAAATCATGATCATGTTGAATGTCCATTTATTATTTCTATGATCAAATCCATTGGGTTTCAATATTTTTTCATTTCACACTTTAGACCCTCTTTTTTGAGGCCTCTCCATGTTTGAGGACCATTAGAAGCAACTATGAATTTTTGGGTTCTTTCACTTTATCCTACAAGGGTGCCATCTCATTCATTCCTTATATGTTCTTGTAGTAGAATCCTATGGATGATTGCATGTTGTAGTGAGAGGGAATGATTAGGGGAATTTTATTCATTGGTCAGACTTAGTAATTGATTAATATCCATTTTTATTATGAGTATTTACTCTCCCTTTTATAACAAGAAGCCTCTTTTAATAAAACACTGCACTTTTTGGATATATTTTATAGGGAATTAGGTTCACATTTGTAATGGACCTATATGTAATGTTATCTGAAAATATGGATGCAGATAAAAAGAGAGGATTCCTTCAGATTCCTAGGTATTCCTTTTTGTTTCAATTGTTCTCCCTCTAATTTATGGTTGGACATGTGGAAAACAATAACCTTTTGGATTACTAAGTATCCTTCTCTTATAGGAAAGTTTCATATATGTACCAAAATGCTTTCCGCTATCTATTTTATTGCTCATCATGTTGGGATCCCTATAAATATTCATATAATAAATTGTCTAAATTGTTAATAATTTTATGAGATATTTCCAAACAAGCATAAGGATTTCATATATTGCATGGGATAGTTTCTAGATCCATCAAGAAAAAATAAGTATGAAATCATCTACATCCACCACCAAAGAATTTTTCTCTATGTTAAGTGGATAATGTAGGGTGTTGATGAAAAAAGGCTTGGGAGTTCCTATTAGGACATTGTAAATTTACGATTTTCACCTAGATGGACAACCTTGTTGGAAAAATATAGGATTCTTAATACTCTTATGATCACCATAGCACTAGTTAAAAGTAAGGGATCTTTAGTGGTTAAAAGAATTTGTAAAGACTTTGAATTAGTTAAAACCCATCTTAGATGGGTAGGGGGTGGTTTTAAAAATAAATTATCTTTTAATGCTCATAATTTTTATTGGTCTCCTATCATGATGTCTACTAGTATTCTTTATGTTGGAATGCATGGTACAAAATCTGTTAGTTTTTTTAGAAAAGCTATCATTTATGTAAAAGAATTAGTCTCATTTAGAGATTGGATTTCATGGACTAACCTGAAAAGAAATTTTAAGCTCTTATCTTTATAACTTCCATCTTCTTATGAAATTGTTCATACTACATAAACTTGGGTTACACTACCTCTAGCTTGGTGAAAGAATTAACAATGGAATTTTGATTTAAAAAATTAAAAGATGCTCATTTAGGGTGTTGTAATCATATTCTGAGTCCATTTTCCTGACTTTTTACAAGCTCAATAGAAATGGAATTTAATTTCTCCCCTTCACACTTGGGTTTCCAAAAATATAGAACTATTTTTACAAATCCTAAATAGATGAATGAAGAATTAGGAATATGAAAAGATATGTTATAGGTTGCATAGTATAAATAGATTAATAAAAATTACTCATATAATCTAGAATAAATATTTTGATAATTTACACTATGATAAAAATATTACTGAAAACATTAGAAGGGATAAGTACTTAGCTACGTAGAGTGATACAAAAGTGATCTAGATGTACAAACTGGTGAAAAGGATAATTAAAATCTTAAAATGCTTTGCCTCTCAAACCATTCCACCACCAAAGAATTTTTCTCTATGTAAGTGGATAATGTAGGGTGTTGATGAAAAAGGCTTGGGAGTTCCTCTAGGACATTGTAAATTTACGATTTTCACCTAGATGGACAACCTTGTTGGAAAAATATAGGATTCTACTACTCTTCTGATCACCATAGCACTAGTTAAAGTAAGGGATCTTTAGTGGTTAAAGAATTTGTAAAGACTTTTGACTATGTTAAAACCCATCTTAGATGGGTAGGGGGTGGTTTTTAAAAATAAATTATCTTTTAATGCTCATAATTTTTATTGGTCTCCTATCATGATGTCTACTAGTATTCTTTATGTTGGAATGCATGGTACAAAATCTGTTAGTTTTTTTAGAAAAGCTATCATTTATGTAAAAGAATTAGTCTCATTTAGAGATTGGATTTCATGGACTAACCTGAAAAGAAATTTTAAGCTCTTATCTTTATAACTTCCATCTTCTTATGAAATTGTTCATACTACATAAACTTGGGTTACACTACCTCTAGCTTGGTGAAAGAATTAACAATGGAATTTTGATTTAAAAAATTAAAAGATGCTCATTTAGGGTGTTGTATCATATTCTGAGTCCATTTTCCTTGACTTTTTACAAGCTCAATAGGAAATGGAATTTAATTTCTCCCCTTCACACTTGGGTTTCCAAAAATATAGAACTATTTTTACAAATCCTAAATAGATGAATGAAGAATTAGGAATATGAAAGATATGTTATAGGTTGCATATTATAAATAGATTAATAAAAATTACTCATATAATCTAGAATAAATATTTTGATAATTTACACTATGATAAAAATATTACTGAAAACATTAGAAGGGATAAGTACTTAGCTACGTAGAGTGATACAAAAGTGATCTAGATGTACAAACTGGGTGAAAAGGATAATTAAAATCTTAAAATGCTTTGCCTCTCAAACCATTCCTTGAAATTTCTCTTGTACATAATTGAACAAATCTTACTATGGTATAGTAAAGGGTTTAACATGATTGGAATAGTTTCAGACCTATGCACATTGGATTTCTATAATGTTGTTTTCCCATCACTGGTATGGAAATGGTTTTTATTGTCTATCATTAGGAATCACACAAATTTTGCACCACTTGTAATGATTTTTAACAAATATAAACCATACATACCTAAACCAAAATTCATGGATTTACTATATAAGAAAATAATAAATTTGAGAGTGGGTGAGGTTATAAGTACCATAGAGGTAAACTCTTGCGGAACCAATCCAAGTGTTGTACTACATTCTCTCGATTGCTAAAAAGCCTCATGTAGTTATCCTAGTATTAGTGCAACTAGTGTGTGTTATCTATGTCAACCCCTATGTATTTCCTCATGTCATTTTACAAAAAGATAGTGGGCATAACCATAAAAAAGATAATATACCCATCATGGTAGTAGTGTGATTCATAATACTAAGAATAATCCCCTTTTTACCTTAAACCTTTGGAAAGAGTAGAGTGACTTTATCTTGTTGAGATGTGGCTCTAATTTACATTTGTGTGTTTGGAAATTAAGGACGGGAGACTCTTGAAACCAGTTTTAGTGCTTCATACCTATGTGTTGGTTTCTCTAAATGATGTGTAACTACTTTAGGAAGATTTAGGAGATCCTTGAGTGCTTTAGTGTCAATATTTGTAATAAAAGTGTTTGGTGATATTATGTGAGTTATAAAGTGAAATTGAATTTCTTATAGAGGCTTCCATAGGGTATATATTTTTCATTATGGATGACATAGGGAAGATGAAATGACACATATAAGATTTTCAAAGTAGAAAAAATGTCATTAGATGAAGATGTATGTGACTAGCCCAGACTGTAATAAAAATTGGTTCTATTTTGTACAGTCCAGATATGTAATTAATGATGACAGATCCAAAGTTTAGGATATATAAATTGGAATAAATTATTGATTTAGATAATTAATATTATATGGATGAATGATAGAGAAGTTTGTAGAGATCAAAAAATCATGTGGGAGAAGGAAATATATAACAATGTAGCTTAAAATGCATATATTTTTCTTAGTATAGGAATAACTCATGACTTTTCATTGTCAAAGGATAAGTTACCAAATTTGAGTGTCTAAATTTTCCCCCTTTTAAGTGTGGAATGTTAAATTGCATACTTAAAGGAAAAATATACATGTATGTATACACACACTTTGTCATTACTTGAAAGTTATTTTTGTTTGTGTTGGTGTTGGCATGTCCAATGGTGAAACATGCAACACAAAGTATACATTCAATGTCCATAGAATAAATTGAACTATAACTCAAATGAAAATAGTTCTTGCAACTTTGAAAATTTGGAGTTGTGCATAGTGAAGTAAATAGATGCAAAACATGGAAGAAATACACCTATTCACTTTGTGGAGGGAAAATATCTTATTATTTTTATACTTGGATATTATACTTTATGTTGAATTGTTGAAGGATTAGGGGTAATTAATTCCCTATTTTTTCTAAAGGATATACACCTAGATTTGGATCACTCGCAAGATGGATTAGTTAATATGAAAAATCCAAATCAATGCTACTAAATTGAAATGGGCTTATGTTGCCATAGTGAAGAGATGGAAAATTTTAGTTTCTTTCATTGAATAAAGAGGGTAAAAACTCTTCCATATTAAAATCTAAACTTGACTTAGTTCGCAAGAAAATCGTTGTTGCGATTCACCGAAAATCACATGAAGATCACAAACCAATCGCAGTTGCAATTTCATCCTGTGTTAAATTTTGTCTAAAAAAGTGTTCCAGTTGGTTGTATTTATCCTTTATACTTTTCTTTCACTTCTTCAAGACCTACAAAAAAGATATATATGAGAAAGAGAGAAAGAAAAATCAAGTATATCCTTATTACACAAAGAGTCAGGGGTCTAAGAGATGTTAAGAAAAAACATGAAATGATGTGGGTGAGGGTGGTTTTATAGATTTGGAGTACATAGGGGAGTGGAAAATACATGGGTGTAATGTGCATTGGGTATGTAAATGGGCCAGTATGATGAGATAGAATCAAATTTGAGTGGGTTAAGGTTAGTAAATGAATGGTGAGTTGTATTTTATCCCCATTTTGTGGGTTTTATTTTATTTTTTAGTGTTACTATGTTTTATGATTTTTTGGTATCTTTGATTATGAGACCTTATGTGCAAGGTGCATTTTCTAGTGTCTACTTTTTCCCCCCTTTTGGTCTGTGTGTTGCAGCAGGAAAGACACAACATAAAAAATGAAGATGATATGGGGGTCATTTAACCCTATGAGGGTGGTTACCACAGTTACAAGATTAGATGGTTGACTAGATAGAAAAGAACCTGGAAATGCAATTGATGGGCCACTTCAACTTGATTCCGTGAAGGGATCAATATGTTGATTTCATGAGGTAGAGATTATAGATCCAATTTATTGATGATTGGGTGATTGAGAGTAATAAGAATCATATGAAAAGGGTTATTGTATGATTCCCCCTTAAGTGATAGTTTTTAGAGCTGCAATCTACCCCAAGGTAATGTGTGAAGAAAAGTGACGATTGAAGATGAGAGAAAATGATATGTGGTAAATGCATGTTAAGCAGAGGTGATGACAAGGTTTCCCTAGTCATATGAGTAAATAAATAGGTGTTGGTTATATAGAAGAATGAAGGAAATTCTTACGATTCATTGTGTTAATAGAGATAGTCAAGTTGATAGTGAGTTGATGGAAAATTAGTGAGCTACACGTCAAGCTATGCGGTGAGTGACCTAAACAGACGAGGTAGCAAGCTACATGATGAGTTAGAGGAGTAGTGTAATAATTTGGGTGTGAAGCGTGACATAAGGTGAGATGGATAGGTGAGATTGGTCAATGAGCTAGGGGTGATTTGGGTGGAGCTAACAAGCTAGGTGGAGTTGGTGAGCTAGGTGGAGCTAGTGATTTGGGTAAAGCCGGTGATTTGGGTGGAGTTGGCGAGATGGGTGCATATAACGAGTCCCCTGAGAGACTTTTTGAGCTAAGTGTGCATAAGGGCAAGATTTGTAGATCACAGTGAAGGCTTGGGTGAGTCGTGTTGGTGACTTTCTGAGAGGGAACATGGGACAAATCAGAAATTTGAAGGAAATGGTTAGGTTTCTAGAGCTATTGGTAATGTGGGTGGGCGGGTGAGTTACAACATGTGGCCGGATAAGTTAGATGGTTGGGAGTAAGGGTGGAAATAGAACTTGTTACATCAGGAGGTTTGAACGCATAGGTACGAGTGAGGGGAAAGTGGGGATGGGTAGTGGGAGAGGTTTTTAGAGGGCTTGGTGAGGGAAAAGTGGTGAATGGTGTACAATCATGGTGTTGAATAGATGTTGAGGAGGGAGGAGGCGGTGAGGTGAGGGGAGACTAGGTAGGCATAGGGAAGGTAATGGTGGGGATTGGAAATTGGGTTGGTTTCTAAATTGACTGACGTTGTGGGAAGAAAAAACATGGGTATGAGGGAAAAGGGTGAGGGGAAAAGTGGTGGGTTGCGAGTGCAACCCACGGAGGAGAGGAGTGGTTAGAGGTTGGAGCTAAAGGGTGAGGACACAGTGGTGGGTGGTGGGAAGTTTTGGAGTGGGTAAAATACATGACCTCTGAGTGGAGAATAGGGGTGAACACCAGGCTAAGTGGGATAGGGTAGCATGGGAGGGGTGTAAAAGGATATTTCTGAGTTAGGAGGCAGTGGAAAGAGCTCTGGGAAGGGGTAAGTGGGGTCAAGTGGAGATTCACAACTATGAATCACCAAGGTATGGGGGAGTTGGTGAGGTTAACTAGGGAAAGAGGTAGAAATGGGTGGGAAACATGAGGAGTCACCAAGTTGAGGTGTAAGTGTGACTTAACTAGGTGGGAATGGGGAGTGTTGGGTTAGAGGTATTTAATTGGGAGTTGAGTTACTATAATGACTCAGTGAGCATATGTGGTGAGGGGATGATATAAGGGTTATGAGGAGAGTGATTCAATGTGTAGGTGGGGGACTAGATGAGTCACCAATGAGACTTGGTAGGGAGTGTAATAATATTTGCGACTCACTGAGTGAATTGAGATCGAGGAGTTGGGTAGATTTTAGTGATATAAGAGGTGAGTGGTTTGGTAGGGGTAGTGGATATTTTGTGTGAGGGTATTGGGGAGAGCGAGATGAGAGAGTAAGGTAGTACAAGTTGTGTAGGTGAATCACAGGGAAGGTTACGGGGTCATGGTGGGAGAGATGTGGTGAATGAGGAATGACATAAAAAGATAAAAATAGGGTAATGCATATGACACAAGAAGAGAAAATGAAGAAAAATAAAAGTGATGAAAAGATGACATGATGAAGTAATGTAAAATGAAAAGTGATGAGGTAATACACTATAACATGAAAAGTTATAGGGACAAAAAGGGTGTGCAGAAGGTAGCGGATGCATGGGGATGTTTTTTCTAAATGAGGTGGATTTTAAACATGTAAATGACCTGGTTGCGATGAGAGAGTGCAAGTGTTATGTAGGTGTATGAGCGTAGTTTACAATTTTTTTTTGTGAACATATGATGATATTGAAGACATGATACATGAGATAAAAAGTGATATAAAATGGGAGTTTGAACAAATTATAATATTTAAAAGGTGACATACTATCCCTGTGACTCATTGAGATCATGTGTGTGTGAGAGAGAGAGAGTTAACTGCTTCTTAAAGTGAAGACTCATGAGACAATGAGTGAAAAAACAACCCAACATGTAAGTGTGAATGAAACATGCGATTGGTGAGTAATGAGTTGGAGGGTAATTATAAGTTGTGCATTTCTCCATTACCGGCTAGGCATCCATATTCCCAATAGAGATATATTTGATTCTACTCACATCATTTATATACTACCAGCTATGCCAGCATAACCCCGGTAAAGATACTGGTAAAACCCCTAAAAGAGAGTGTTTAATTTTTATTTATTTTTTCCTTTTTAATATTTAATTTTTCTTGAGTTTTTTATTTGTTTTGACATGATATTCAGCTCTCTTGGTTTATGAAGGGGTTTAGAAACACTAGTGTTTTGAAGGAGGGAGTATAAGTGATTGCGGAGACAAAAATTTGTAAACGTCAACAAATAATGTCCTGGGGTCTTCAAGAGAAGTTATTAAGTGCGTAATAATGTGTGGATATCTAAGAGAAAAGTCATTCTTAATTCACTAAGTAAGGAGAGACCAAGTTCAAAAAACTATAGTAGAGACTATTGACTCACAAAACATGACAACAAGATCATCAAAGTGTTCACCAAAAGTGGTAAAAAAAATGGAAACATGGAATGTGAATGAACTGTAAATGAAATGTGTAGTAGTGAATCAAGAAGTGGAATGGAATACTAATAAATGGAGAAAAGGTGGATGAAAATCTATGGGAAAACACTATTTATTACAATTTTTACAGATATAGATGGATTTTTTGAATTTTGAAAGATGTTTAGTTATGTGGAGGTGTGTGTTTGTGACAAGTTGATGATTATCTTTGTGGATGGACTGTCAGAGTTGTGGGATACCTTAGGGAAGTGGGACGTGCCCCCTAAGATAACCTATAGGTTTTATATAAGCTGGCTCTTCTCTATGGTGTGAGGTAAGGGTTATAGGAAAAATAAAGCAAAGTACAAAAATAACTAAGGTGATACACCGAAACTGATCTTTAAAGACACAGAGATAGATCTTGGGAAACTTATTTTAGAATATCCGAAGAGCGATTTAACATGGTATACTATTTTTAGAAGTATCTTGAATTATCAAAGGCCGAGAAAGGTGTAAAACATAATAATATGTAGATGATAGATGCATATAGAAAACCCAAGGGCATATAACATGATAGATCTTCAAAATTTATCTAAAACTAACAACAATAAAGGATGAAAGACACAAACTTATTAAGAGCTAAAATGCACAAAACAAGAGCCCTTTTATTTATAGAAAAAATAATACATAAGTCTGATTCGGCATAGATTACAACTTTCTTCTAAAACAGAGCCTTGCTAAGGCTAGAAAACACAATAACTAAGCCTAGAATCCCTTTTTTTAGTTCTGGTGTGTGTTTCCTCTCTATCCCCCCTTTTGATTTTGGATCAGAACATTCCTTTATAGATCCCCTTGGCTCTCACTTTGATGTCTAGAATCAAATATTTCACCGATAACATTCAATTTCTTTACAAATATTTCTTTTTTTGGGGAAGATCTCAACTACCTATCGATGATATTTATGATTACCATTAATTCGTCTAACTTGTGCTCCTTTGGTTGGTGATGATTTTTCTCTTCCACTTGGAGTTCATGTGATTGTTTGAGGGCCTTTCTTGGGGATTTGTCTTCAAAACTGTGCCTAAGTGACATGGAGGTTGTGCACTTGTTTGAGAATGTTCCTTCTCTCTCTTTATTTGAAATTGTGCTCAAGCGACACGTGGAGACCCTGTGCATTTTTACTATATCTTTGACTTATTTAATCTCATTGGGGTAACTTTATCGAGCCTGAGACACGTGGGAATGTGCCGTGAAAGTTTGAGAACATTCCTTTCTCTGCTTCATGCCCTGAGCATGCCAAAGTGACATGTGGGTATATTCCACATTCAACTTCATACTTAGTCAAATTTGGGATCAAAAAAACAAAACAAAAGAACTAGGGTTGGGGTGACAAAAGATAGTGGTCGGTAAAAGAGTCTCATACAAAAAGAACTCTACAGTTATGGCAACTCACCAAGGGAATCTGTGCTAGTCATGGAAGGATCTGACAATCCTCTCTAGCCTCAAAATTCAAAATGTGGCTTACAAAACACCACTCAGAGCTGTTGCAAATTAGTCTGATATCTGAGCCATTCCGCCTCTGTAGGGTAGGTTCTTCACTGCAAGGCCTGGAAATCTCAATCCAGACTCAATTATCTCCTTGTGAGAAAAGGTTTGAAGACTCTGCACTACTACATGTAAATGGAAATCTAACTACATGATTGGGTTCAGGATGGATTCCACCTCGGTGACGTTGGAGTTCTCTTTTAAAGACTGAAAGACAATCTTATCTTGTCATTTAGCAATCAAGAGCTGTTGAATTTGGTCCTTTGATAGGACTATAGAGTCATTGGGGAAGGGGGAGGGGAAGCCTAATTGGACCAATTCATTGATACTCTACTTTCTGACTCTTTGATCCCCTATTAGAGCCGGGTCAAGATATTCTAGCATTTGATGGATGCTTTTTTGCAGCTCAGGATCTCGTTGATCTTCACAACCATCATCAACCTATCTGTAATTCTGGCGCCTTGTAGGGAGGAGTTGGAAGAATCATAAAGTATTTAAATCTTTAGTAATGATTCAGGGAACTTAGTGGATATGATGTTGTTGATGGTGGAGGCTGTGGTTTCCACATTTTAACATAACCTCTGTGCATAAGATATAAATCCAAGTGCAGGGGCTAGATTCATTGTTGTGGTGGAAATTCGGTCATAGCAAGAGGCATATAGCTCCTACACTAATGTTGCAATTCTCCCTTTCTGGGGTTTTTGTCCCAATTTATGGGTCAAGTCCTTAACCACATCCTCAGATGATTTCAACCTTTTCTGGAGGCTACTCATTTTCTGCATCTGACAGCACGTATACTTTTCCTGGAGTGTAGCCACCTCCACCTTTCTTGAATCAACCTCTTATTGGAGGGATCCTTTCTCTTGTGAGAGAGAATTGGTCCAGAGGCTTCGGACATGGCAAGTTTAGCTTCTAGATTCTTAGCTTAGCTTAGCTGAGAAGCTGCAAGGACTTCTTCGTGATGGAGCTTCCTTCAATTCCTTGTGGAGCTGTTTGATATCCTTGCCTTTTCCCTTTAATCTTGGCTTGTTGGTTGGCCACAGTGGCTTCTACCTTGGAGGCTAGATTGTTCCTTTTTGATCTAGTTTCTGAGCTTGAGGTAGTCTGTCATGACTACAACCATAGTTACATTCATTAATTCAACCTTATATTAAGGCCAGAAGTCTGAGAGTTTGACCACGACAAAGCTGATAGAATAGTCATTGAGTTACATCTGTTCTGTGGGTTTAGATGCTTTAGGGGACTAACCATGTAATGGTCAAGGAACTTTTCTGATGGTCATATAATGACCGCATCTGCTTCATCGCTCCTATTGACATTTCCTTCTTCTTTTTCTTTTCCCTTCTGCTATCTCAGGCTGCCTTGGTGGATTTCATCTTGACTCAAAAATTTTGAGGGAGAAGGGACAACCCCACCTATGTGAATGGGAACCTGGGTGGATAGACCATATGGAATTGTAATAGGTGGTTGAGGTTATGAAGTTACCAGAGCCAAAGAAGGGCTTGTCACCACATGGGGGGAGAAATTTGGGATGGTGGAGGGAGGTTAAGGAAAAAGAGAGGCTCCGGGTGGAGGGAGAGTCTGAGATGGGGTCACTGATAAGGGGATACCCCATGAAGGGGAAAATGGTGATTGTGGAGGAGGAAATTTAAAGGGAGCCCTAGGAGGAGGGAGAGGGGGTGGAGATGCAATGGTCTTGACCGTATTTAAATTTTTGTGTGGGGGGCTCAGCATTGATTCCTCCATAGGTCTCCCACTCCCTAGGGAACTGATGTGAGATGTGGTAGAAGTGGGTGTCTGAACTGAAGGACCTTGCTGAGAAGTGGAGGGTGGGGGATGTACTAGAAATTACTATTGAGAGGGCCCGAAGGACTCTACAGTTGATCTTGGGCCACTCTTGATGATTGTCACTATGTCCTCACTCTCCATGTCAGACCTGTGATCCATGCATATCCCAAAACTCCTCCCATTGTTCATCACTAGATACTCCCTCAAAATTAAGGGTGGTTTGTTTGATCATCCTACCTATACTTCTAATAGGATTTAATTTTATTTGTATGTTCTAGTCTTTGTTATGCAGGGCCGCTCTGAGTCCTTTTGTGATGGTGAGGGTGGGATCATACCTATGTTGGATTGGATGGAATGAAACCCACTCTGGAATCGGAATGTCACTGAGCTTGATGAACATGTCAGGAGACTCTACTTGAGGAGATCACCTGTCCTAAAAAAACTTCTTGGACTCATGCTTATAGGAGTCTGAAACTTTTTTCTAAACTAAAGTCAAGTCGATCATCCTGTCTAGATCATACCTCCATGATTATTGAATTAGGGAAAAGCCGTAGGAAGCCAACTTTTTTATGTGAGCATATGCTATGCCTTTCTTTTAATCACACTAATTCCTCCCTTACTCAAGGGGAGGTCAAAGAATGCCTTATTTTTTTGACCAGAGCCAAATTCAACATCTAGGAGTACCAATTTATCTAGCTATCTCAAGACCCACCACCTGTGTTGTGAGGACCCTCAGGAGCATGGAGGATTCATCTCAAAAACCATGTAACTGAATCATAGAATGTCCTACCTAAAAAAATAATCACAAGGGTGTAGGGGATCTATAAGGATGGACTAAATAGAGCTATTCATTCTATTGTTGACCCCTTCTGGGTCAAATTTGTGCAGGAGGGGCTCCACAAAAGAGTTAAAAAATTCATATACGTCCAATGAGTGGGACAATACATGAGTCCAAGAAAACACTGGAATGATATTTTTGGGGTCTACCTCTGCATCCCATAGCATTAGATCCATGTACTGGTTGAGGTATTGGGAATTCTGATATAAAATAAGGTAGAAAAAATATGAGGAATACCTGAAGGTGGAGTTTACTGGAAACATGGCTAGCTTCTTGCAAATGGACTCCAAAATGACTTTGGAAAAGTCAAAGTGGTACACCTACTCTTTCTTCATAAACCTCATTCTGAACAAGGCCACCATCTGCCAATCCTGGACATTCCTATCTGAATCTTGGCTAAAAATGAATGTTAGCATGGAGCAGGCATCTTGAGAATCTACCATTAGTGACTTCAGGGGAATGGGGAATCCTGTAGTTCCCAGACCACCTGAATCTGCCTGCCTTAACTCTTTACTGAGGAACGAATATTTATTTTGGAATTGAGCCCATATGCTTTGGAGCTTGGCCATATTATAGAAACTGGTTGCTGGGTCATAAACTAAAGCCAACATATCTCTAATAGATTGAGGTATGATTACCACGTTTATGTTTCTGCCATGGATGACATTAGTGTTGGTGTTGAAACAGTTCACGCACATCTATATGAGATCTTGGTATGGGTACATGAGAGGAACCATATATTGAGTGAGTGTTGTGCTCTAGAATCTTAAGCCAAAAGCCTAGAAATTTCCTAGGTTAAGAAACCTGGCGTAGGCTTCCTCTCTTAGAGCTTTGGGCTTCTTGCTAAGAACAGGGTCAAAGACATCATTGGAAAAGTTCAGAAACCACAGAAGGGTCACTGAACCATGATCCCCCATCAGGGAACCTCAACCTTGGTTGAAGAGGGCATGGGGTGTAGGTTTCCCTACATAAGACTTTTCTTGTGGTGCAGAGTTGGGAGTCGCCATGGCATTTTTCAAGACTAAGAGAAGGCTTTGATTCCTTTGTACTCGAAACTCGGAGACTGGTTGGAAAACTCTTAGTGTTTAAAATAAATTTGTTAGATGCTCCCAGCTATCTTAAATAACCACCTTAACTTGTAAAGTAATGGCTTCACATGCATATATATAGTCACATCATATAACGGACCCTTTTTATTTAATGAACCTAAGCATCGAACTTTACGTTTTTTGAGAGATTTTGTATCAATTCTCAATCTTTTTTCCCAAATATCTTAGAAAGATGTTGGATCATTAATTTCTAGGGAAAATTAGGAAGATGAACTTCCTCCAAAAATTCAAAAAGAGGCAAGGGTGTTTCGTGAAGGGACACGTGTTTGAGACACTTATTGAAAAGGGAAAAAATAAACGGAGCAAAAGAATGAGGAAAATAAAAAAACTATACATATGATACAATACTTTAAACGAAGAGACTCAATGGAAAGGCTTTAAGTGAATCTTGTTTACCAGAATTTCCAAGGGATTACCTTTCATGGTCTCAAGTTTGAAAGTGTTGTGATACTTGCATGCACTTGTTTTGAAGGGTCCTATCCATAAGGGGTCAAACTTTATGTGATTTCTAGGCTTGGCAACCCTTGCATCCCATTTCAAAACCATAGTACCAACTTGGAATTTTGGTTCTGAAGTATTTTGATCGAACCAAGTTTTCACCACCTGCTGGTGGCTAATCATGGCTTCATGAGCGGCCTCCCGCTTCTCTTAGAGCTCTACTAGCTCGGTGAGTCTTACTTGCATTGCCCCATTTTCCTCTATCTCAATTTGTTTTAATAGTTGTAATGCAGGGATTTCTAGGGAAATCGGCATCACAATGCTTTTCCCGTAAACTATCTCATATGGAAAGGTTTTCAGGATCTATTTAGGTGTGATTCGATCAGCCCATAAGGTTATCTTGACATGTTCATGCCACAGCCTCTTATGTTCATTTCCCATCCTTCTTATGAGCCTGATCAGATTTTTTTTAGTGGATTCATCCAGACCATTCCCTTGTGGGTAATAATTGGAGGATTTTTTCAGATAGATCCCATGCCTTACAGTGAAGTCAGATACTTTGGCCCCCAAAAAGGCCTTAGCATTATCTGATATAATAGTGTGGGGGGTCTGAAGTGGGTAGTGATATCCTGTAGGAGTCCCAGGATCACGTTCTTGGTGGCCTCTTTTAGTGGAACTTATTTTACCCATTAGGTGAAGTAATCGGTTGTGGTGAGGATCCATTTGTGCCCAATGCTTGAAGTTGGGTTGACCATACCGATGAATTCTAGACCCCATTGTGTAAATGGTTCCTCAATTAGGATGGGGTTAAGAGGTAATGCCACGTTTCTCTAGAAACCCGTATAAACTTGACAAAACCTGCATCTGTTTGTTTCCGCTTGACAGTCAATGAACAAGCTTGGCCAAAAGTATCCTGCTTGTAAGATTTTTATAGCTATGGTTTGGGTAGAAAAATGGCCTCCCGAGCTCCCATGGTGCAACTCACGTAAGACCCTTTCAGCTTCTTCATTCTCCAGGCACCTTAGCAGGATCCCATTAAAGTTTCTTTTGAAAAGGAAATCGTCAATCATGGTGAAATTGGATCCCTGTTGCCTATAATACCTTCTGTTTCTTAGGGGGAGATGGCTTGGGTATTTCCCTTTCTGCATGAAGCAGATCCTATCCGAGACCCAGCTATTAGAGTTGTTTTCTTGGACATAGAGTATCTTTTCAAGCTCATCATTAGTCAGGGGCATGGGGTCTTGTGTAAGATATTGGCATAGGCCCCTTCCCCATACTAGCTTTTAGATTTTTACCTAATGTCATATTCGAATATCTTAGTGATCCAGTTAGCTCTTTTATCTGTTATCTCACCCTCTGTTATATATTCCTTGACGCTAGAGTGTGCCACCATAACCTAGATTCTACTATGAGTGACAAGGTGCCTGAATTTCTTCATACCCTTGACTATAGCGTAAGCTTGTCTTTCTACAAAGTTATACTTGGTTTCATAGTCATGGAGAGTTTTTGAAAAGAAGGTGACCAGATGTTCCTCTCCTTGAGACTCTCCTTTTTGTGTCAGCATAGATGCTATGCTATGTTTACCCACATATACATACATGATGGAATCCTTTGAGAATTTGGGGTTATGTAGTATTGGGGTGGATGCGATAGCCCCTTTAATTACCTCAAATATCTAATGGCCTTCAGCGGTCCATTTGAAGTTAAGATCCTTCTTGAGCATTAGTGTGATTGGGTGGATTGTCCCAACAAAGTCTGAAATGAACTTGCTGAAAAAATTGATCTTTCCTAAGAAATATTGGACCACTTTCTTATTGACTGGTAAGGGTAGTCCTAGGATGGCTTCAACTCTTTCTAGATCAATAGAGATTCCTTCCTTTGAAACAATGTGTCCTAGGATATTTCCCTGGGGTACTCCAAAAACACATTTCCTTAGGTTCAAGGAGATCCTAAATTCTTGACACTACTCGAATACAACTTCCAAGGCATGAAAATGATCCTCTGATGTCTTGGTAAACACTGTAAGATTATCTAGGTATATAAAAATTACCTTATTGACCAGTGCTCCAAATGTGGTGTCCATTTCTCTTTGAAAGGTAGCTCCAGTGTTTGTGTGTCCAAATGGCATTTTTGTGTATGTGAAGGTTCCCCATTTTTTCGTGAAAGTGGTCTTATGTTGGTCTCCTTTCGCAATCCATATCTGGTTATAGCCTAAAAAACCATCTAGTAGAGAGAATATTTCCAAGCCTACAACTATTTGTAATATCTACTCGATGAAAGGTAAGGGATAGTGATCCTTTAGGGAACCTTTATTTAGGTCTTTGAAATCTACATAGAGCCTAATTTCACCATTTTTCTTCCTTAGCAAAACTAGGTAAGAGACCCATGTTTTGTGCTTGATAGGGAAGATTTTTTTTACCTCTAGGAGTTTTCTCAGTTCCTTCGGCCATGAGGGATTCTATTTTTTGGTTCATGGGCCACTGCTTCTGGCGTATAGGCTTAGTTCCTTCTTCGAGGTCAATGGTGTGTTGGATGATATCCTTGTTGTAACCATGTAGGTCATTGTACATCCAAGCCATCACTTTGTCATACTTATGGAATAGAGCCATAAGTATTTCCCTTTCCCTTTGAGTGACTAATCTCCCAAATTTTAGCTTCCTCCCATTAGTCACTTCTAGCTCGATGTAATCCTCCTTTACCATTGCAAACCTCCTTCGATCTGAATTAGCATCATTAGAATAAAAAAGGATTTCTAGTGTTATTAACCCTTTTGGAAGTTTGTTTCATCTTCAACTGAATAATCTGATCTCCATAAGCTTCTTCAATCTTGGGTTGGAGTTGGTTCACAAACTGGTTGGATTGCTAGAGGAAGTGTATAATTTACCGGTCACTGTTAAAAACCTGCCAATGATCAATGTTATCAAGTATAGAAGGGTGGATGATCAATTTTATGGTACTTTCATTTGCTATCAAATCCTGGATTGGGTTGAATTGCAACCCGATTAAAGCCATCCTATCAGCCTCCATATTTTGGTCTTGGGGAATAACCTTGATATTAAAGGCTTCGAAATCTTTGATGAGATCCCACACCCTGTGTCGATAGGACCTCATTCTTGGATTTTTTTGTGGCGACAATGTTCCTTACTTGTGTCACTACCAACTCTGAGTCACCAAAGACTCTCAACTGTTTGATGCCTTCCTTTCGTGCACCATGGCCAAGCCATGTACTAAGGCCTCGTACTCTACTTCATTACTGGTATAGGCAAACTGGAAGTGCAAAATTCATGGAGTATATTATTTCCACTTGGGGATACCAAGTATATTCAAGCTCCTGATCCATTTTTGTTTTTAGCTCCATCAAAATGTAGGGTCCATATCTAGGAATCCCTGATGGGATTCCCTTCTCTTTTATCCTCTTCTTTTACCACCTTTGGAATCATGGAGTCTTCGTCAAAGATGACGTAAGTGCCCAAACCAATTAAATCAAAGTTCCCAAAGGGATCGTCAGGGGGGAGGTTGGCTAAATAACTATAATTTTGAAGGTTTCCATCCTCTATATATGATTCCTCTTCTTGGGTGATCATGGTGTGGGAAGCCTCAAATCCTGAGACCGCTTGGTCCATTATATGTTCCTTTATAAGGGGTTCTGATAATACCTTCATCTTAGACCCATACTTGGTCCACAGAATCAGATGGGACCAATCAAGAGACATATAGCCTCCTATCTTAGCTGTGAAATCATGGGAGAGACACAGTCTGAAGACTGGCATAACATCAATTACTACTATATCATGTGGAACAATTATGTTTGGGTAGGAATAAAGCTACAATGGGATCCCCTTGATAGCTCCTATGGTTTGGACTGATTTTCCATCCAGTTACATGACTCCCTTCTTTAAGGGCTCATATTCAATTCCCAAGGCATCTACAATTGCTTTGGGCATGACCATAGTGCTTGTGCCAGAGTCTATCATGGAGTTATGCAATAATTTCCTACCTATGATAAGAGTCATAAAAAAGGGGTTGGGCCTTGGTTTACTTACTTCTCCCTTCTAATTTAACAACACTACCTCTGTTGGGGCCCGAATCATTTTTACCTATTCCTTCCTTTCCTGGTGGAATTTGGGTCATCCTTTGATCTCAGTGATTCTTGGAGAAACTTCTTTTTCTCTGGAATGCCTAGAAGATCCCACAAGGATGCATTAGCTAGTGCTTTCTTGAGTTGTTGGACCACATTAATCAGTTTGAGAAATGATGTCTTGGATGATGACTAGTGTTTTATTCCTTCAACTATGGGATGGAGGGCATCCTGATTCTGGATGATCCTCGGGGTTTCTTTTACAAGTATCAGTGATGAGATTGTGATGGTTGGAGGATCTTTTTACATCTTGCTAGTCATTCTTGGGATAGGAGCGACCATCTCTATCATCATTTTTTTGAAGTGAGTGTTGTAATTAAATTGAATTGGGTTGGAAGTAGCTACCTCATTTGTAAATATGAATTCCTATCCTTCTACCCAAGAGAAAATCACGTGCTCTAGTGTGATCTCTGCTTCCTTCTCTAGGGACATCCCTTGAATCTGCGCAACAAAGGGCACATTTTGGATTCCCACAGATTGGTAAGGTCCTGATGTGTTAACATCGTAGCCCTACCCTTACTCTTTGTTTGGCTACCTTTTGACGGTAAATTTCCTTGGGGATAGTCTCTTCGCATGTGAGGAATATTACAAGGGAAGCACCATGCATTGGGATCTTTTGCCAAATTATTTTTCCCAGGTACCATTTCCCTTTTGCTATTGGGTGGGATGGTCTGAAGTGGTGTTGGCACTGGGATGAGTTGGTTAGATGACTATGTAGATAGAAACCTCTAGGTATTCTAATGTTGTGAGGGATAGGTATGATTACCACCCTGATAGCTTTGATAATTTTGTCTTGGGTAAGCGTTCTGATTCCTTTTAAGATTTACTATCTCATTAGAGAAGTTCCTAAGGATATTTTTGACTTCCTCCATCTCGAGAGAAGAAGATGATGATGTTGTAGTGGGAATAGGTGCTAGATAAGAGGATGGGTAATTATATAGGGATGTAGGGGCTTGGGTAGAGCTCGGGACCTATGCTTGTGGAAGGGGAGCTATTTCAGGGTATATTGGCAAAGGGGCTCTCGGGGAAGCTTACTAAAATCTATTAAATTGTTCTTAGCTTGGATCACAATATCATATGCTTGTGGTAAAGAGTCCCCCCTATTGATTGAATCATAATAGAAATATCCAAATTCAGAGATTTTAAGTAAAAAATAATAGCCATACCTACAGGTGACCTTGCTAGAACATGAATCCTTTGTCATGTTTTATGAAATCTAGTGTTAAAATCGGTCATAAGATCTTGCGGACCCTTCTTGATGTTGATAAGTTATGTTGTAGGAGCAAGGATCTATCCCCTTTCTTGCTGAATCTTACTACCAAGACATTTCCCAGTTGGTCCCAAGTGCCGATAGAATTAGGGGTTAGGGACCGGTACCAATCTAGAGCCTTCCCCTTAAGGGAAACAACTAGTAACTGTAAGGTGAAATCCTGTTCCCTGATATAATGTACTGTGCATATCTCTGCTATGTCATAGAGGTGTTTCCTTGGAGTTTTGAAGTCTTCTTCACTTAAATTTGGATAGCAGCGCCTTTAGTAGCACGTTTTCTGAAAATAGGATTCCACACACTGCCTTGGGTGTTGGTAAGATGAGCAGACTCCCTTGATTCCATGAAACAAAATATCTCAGAGGTTGAGCTTGGAGACAGGCTATTAAGATAGGTCCAAGGATTCTTGTTGACTATAAGAAGGGCCTACTTGGTGGAGGTGTTGAGAGAGTCCGGTTTGGAGGAGATAGAGACCTATGAATCTATCCATCTCTTCTGTTGCACGCGGTGAAGATAACTATAGGTATTCAAATGCACCTTCTTCTCTTGTTCTTACTCTTGTTCACATTTGTCTCATAAAATAGAGAGGAAAAAACTTAATACCACTGAAATCAGTAGATTTTTGACGATGGAGTCTTCAGATGTGTAGTTGTTCATGTCCCACTGGGCGTGTCAGGAAAACTGTTGACGATTATCTTTGCAGATGAACCGTAAGAGTTGTGAGATACCTTAGGGAAGTGGGATGTGCTCCCTAAGATAACCTATAGATTTTAAAGAAGTTGGCTCTTCTCTATGGTGTGAGGTAAGGGTTAGAGGAAAAATAAAACAAAGTGTAAAAACTAACTAAGGCAATATGCCGAAACTGATCTTAAAAGACATAGAGATAGATCTTAGGAAATTACTTTTAGAATATTCAAAGATCATTTAGCATGGTATGATATTTTTTAGAAGTATCTTGAATTATCAAAGGCCTTGCTTAAAGAAAGTGTAAAACATAATAATATGTAGATGATAGATGCATATAGAAAACCCAAGGGCATATAGTCATGATAGATCTTCAAAATTTATCTAAAAACTACCAACAATAAAGGATGAAAGACACATACTATTGAGAGTTGAAATGCACAGAACAAAAGCCGTTTATTTATAGAGAACATAATACATAAGGATCAATTCAGCACAGATTACAACTTTCTTCTACAACAGAGCCTTGCTAAGGCTAGCAAACACAATAACTAAGTCTAGAATCCTTTTTCTTTCAGTTTAGGTCTGTTTTTCCTCTTTATCTCCCCCCTTTTTTAATTATGGATCTGAACATTCCTTTATAGATCCCCTTGGTTCTCACTTCAATGTTTGGAATAAGATCTTAAACAAAAAACATTCAATTTCCTTACAAAATATTTCATTTTTTGGGCATGATCTCAACTTCTTATCGGTGATATTTATGATTACCTTTAATTTGTCTAACTTGTGATCCTTTTTTTGGTGATGATTCTTCTCTTCCACATGGAGGTTGCACACTTGTTTGAGGGCCTTTCTTGGGGATTTGTCTTCAAAATTTCACCTAAGTGACGCATGTGGAGGGTTGTGATGTCTTGTTTGAGAATGTTCTTCTCTCTCTTTATTTGAAATTTCACTCAGGTGACACGTGGAGACCCTGTGTGTTTTTACTATATCATTGAATTTTCACCCTGTCTGGGTAACTTTATCGATGGAGTGAGACACATGGGTGATGCAAGTGGAAAATTTCTCTACTCAATTTGAAAAAAGGACATTCCTTTCTCCACTTCAGCTCCCCCATAACTGAGTGTGCCAAAGGGACACGTGGACATCTTCCGCATTTAGCTTCATACTTAGTTGAATTTCGGCTTAAACGAACAAAAAGAACTAGGGTTAGGGTGATACACTACACGGTGGCTAAAGTAAAAGATTCTCATAAACAAGAAGCATCTACATATGCAGATAGTGGTAGATAGAAATGTGTGAGCAAGAGGCTGAAGTGGTGTTTCGATTCCATGCCTGTAGAGTGAAAATCAATAGAATTTAAGGCTTATGTCAGAATGTGATGAGTGATTAGATATGAAATCCCCAAATCAACACATATGGATGACTAGAAGATGCCTGGATATGACTTGGTGCATAAATGCACAATGGGTGCATGAAATGAGATAACATCAGAATGTGTGAATCAAGTTGATCATGTGGATGACAACTGAAATCTCATGTTTCTCAAGCCTGAGTGAAGATGTAGAACTCATGGTGGTGTGCTAAGGATCCTCATGAAAGAGTGGGGACTGAACACAAAAAAGAGAGCTTTGTCATTGTGGTGGATGTGCGATAATTTTAGGTGGACGAGGACATGAGAATAAATCAATGGTAGAAGGAAAAGTGTTATGAATCATGGTGCTAGTGATGATATTAGGTGGATGAGGCATGGAGAACATAGTGATGCCTAAAGGAATCGCGAGAGATAATAGTGTGTTCTCCTGACGAATGGGTGTAATGACCCATTATGATGACATGGAGCATGCGAGAACTAGGCATGTAAGTAGGGTATGCTTCTTAAAAAAATTAGAATGTGGATATAACTGAGTATGATATGTAGGTGTACACAACGATGTGGATGATTTATAATAGGCACATATGTGGAAGAACAAAGGGTCATGTGGGTGTGATTGATGATGCGAACAAAAAAGGAGGGGAAAATAATAAAAATGGTGGTCGAGAAAGATATAGATTTAGAAGTGGAGGGAGAGTAATCATATTACTTTCAAGGATTTATGATAATAAGAGCCACGACACATAAGGTATCTTAGTAAAAGTGCACCTTGTGGATTGCAATTGAAGCTTGGCTGGTGTAGAAATAATGTTGACAATAGCTTTAGATTCGGTAGGGTTAGTGGATGGTTTGAATGCGAATTTGGATTGAAATTTGTTGGAAGATGAAGTGGAAGAAGAATCATAGATCAATCAATGGTAGAAGGTAAAGTGTTATGAAGCATGGTGCTAGTGATGATATTAGGTGGACAAGGCATGGAGAACATAGTGATGTCTAAAGGAAGCGTGAGAGATAATAGTGTGGTCTTTTGACGAATGGGTGTAATGATATTATGATGACATGGAATGGGAAGAGGAATGTAAGAGGGAATATCAAACAAATTAGAATGTGGGATATAATTGAAATGATATGGGGGTGTAATAGGATGTGGATGAGTTTTGTTTGGAATATGTGGAAGAAAAAAGGGTTGTGGGGGTGTAATTGATGATGTGAACAAAAAAGGAGTGGAAGATAATAAAAATGGTGGCCAAGAAAGATATAGATTGAGCAGTGGAGGGAGAGTAATCATATTTCTTTCAATGATTTACGATAATAGGAGCCAAGGTACGTAAGGTATCTTAGTAAAAGTGCACCTTGTGGATTGCAATTGAAGCTTGGATGGTGTATAAATAATATTGACAATAGATTTAGATTTAGAAGTCTTATTGGATGGTTTGAATGTGGATTTGGATTGAGACTTGTTGGAAGATGAATTGGAAGAAGAATCATAATAATTTAATTTTCCCATAGAGAACAATTTTTTTCACACAATTCGAGTGTGTGATACAATCGATCAAAATAAGGAGAAGTCTCAAAAATGACACACTCTTGGAGTGGAGGAAAAATCCATTGAATGAATAGATCTTGTAATTCCGAATCAGCTAGCATATTGGTCATTTTGGAAAGGTTGTTCTTATACTGCAAGACATAGTCTGCAAGACGTTCCTTAGATCTGTGTTTGATTTTAGATAGTTGTGCATATGATATATCAGTGTCGATATTCATAGAAAAATGAGCAAGAAATACATTGGCTAAAGATGTATAAGATGTTACTGAATGGATAGGTAGATCATAAAACCATCACATACTATTTTTATTTAAGCTTCGAGGATTTTTTTTGCCAATAGTGTAAGGTTATCAACATAGTTAAGTCATACAATGTTTTAGTCTAGATTTTACCCACATAAGCCCAAGGCACACTGACACATCACTCAGCCTGAATTGAGTGCTCACCCGAAGCGCGCAAGGGTACCAGGCCCCTCTTTTATGTTAACTTGTTCAAGGAGTTAACATGATTATGCATATATTCCATATCCATCAAAGATAATTAAGTATAACAAGGTGCATAAACCATATCTAGATCTTAACCATATGCAAGAACAATTAAACAAGAACCAAGAATAAAATTTACCATTTAAGATCCATGTTCAGTTATGTCAAACACCAATATCCAGCCACAAATATCCATTATATTAATTACTATAAAACACATAAGCTTCATACATACATAACATAATCACCATAGTCATGCGTGCCCATAAACTTGCAGCATAAATCTACCAAAACATAAAACTTAGAACTCTCTAAAATGTGTAAATCAATACATTTTTATAGGGTGTGGGGAATTTCCCTTCACCACCCATGCACCTTTCAAAAAATAGACTACATGCTAATAATAGCCATGCACCTTTACATAATAAATATGAGAGCATGCAAAGCTCGCTAATAATAGATTATCTAATAATATAACAGTAGTATAATCCTATTATTAGCTCCAAAACTCTACATGGCGCTTGATCTTCTACTCATCCAAAATAGCCTTTTCGTGCTCCTTAAGTCTTCTACAAAACGTTCACTACACTCCATGTCTATACTTAGCCTCAAACTGGAAAATGGCTAAGTATTTATTTCAAACTTTCTTGGGCACACCCTATTTTCCAATAGTTCCACGTATCTATGCACCCTATGTCCGTGCACCCAATTCTCTCATGCTTTCATACTTAAGTTGTATTTCATCAGCTCAACATTACCCCACACTAATGTCATTGCCACCCCTGAAAATGGGTAATCACAACTTATCTCTCCATGAATCAAAGAATAAGGAATAATGAATGAAAGAATAAAGGAATTACTTGCACATAAAGAATGAGAAACTATTCGATGCTCTGCTCTTCTACCGGCAGGATCAACTCTGGATATTCATTCTTAATATCTTCCTCCAATGCATTCCAATCACTTAGCACTTTATTTGTTTTATCTAGAATGTCTATAACTATGGCTTCCATATCATTAAGAGTCATATTTTCACCTTCATTTTGCAAGACCTTGAGAATATTAGCCATGATTGAGACCATTCCCTCCATTATATCCATCCTCCCCATGATGAGTTTACCAATTTCTTTTATTCTTTCCTTGTGTGGGACTTGGGCAGCTTCAAGCACATCATGCTTTTCTTCTACTAGTGTAAGTCTCTCTACACACCCAAGTGTTTCATTCTTCGCTACCTAAAGGACTTCATCTTCTTCTACCATAGTCCTTGTCTTTATTATCACATTTGGTGCTGTGCACATAGATCAATGCCATATTTTGCCTTCTTTAACTCATCTTTAAAAGTCTGCAAAATGGACTCATAGACCTATAATCTTTTCGCATAATCATGGCCTTGGACCTCGTTTCCTCCTTTGTAACATCCTTTGGTTTTGGAATTTGAATGGGCCCCTCTTCTAGAAGAAATTGAACTGTTGTGTGTAAATAGTGCAGAGCGGATGGAAACTCTTTTGCAACCTTATCCTATAAATATGGCCTCTTTTCAATAATCTCATCACCAATTTGTTTTATGCCATTTTAAGAACTTTTTACACCTCTTCCTCAACCTTATCTCACTCCTATGTAAAACACTTGATTTCAGTGTCCTTATATTTCTTATCATCCAACAATACTCTAATGGTTTTCACTTTATCAATGTTTCGATGCGCAACTTCAATAGATACCCTAGTCAGGGTGTTGCTTACCTACTCATCTGACATGACGGTGGGCTTAATAGTTACATGGTGCGAATGGGGCACCTTCTTCAATCTATGTGACACACAAGATTCCTCACATACATCGAAGTAAGGATCATCCATATGAGTTTGCATCATCCATGATAATTGTTTCCTTGTGCGGGTGGTCACCATCTCTGCATCCATGAGCTCCCATCCATACAAGTCCTTGGGCTCCAAAGTGCTTTGGAACCGTGCACGTATGATTTTTCTTGGGTTATCAACATACCCAACAGATGGAGTCTCATACATCTCATCCTCCTCCTTCCTTAAATGCCTACCCTTTGGGGTACATACTCCCGAATTCAACACTGGTCCTTTATATATTTGTGTAGTATGAGGCAAACCTGAAGGCTCACCCTTATCTGTTTCCTAACTTTGTTTCCTTCAACTCCTCTTCTTCATTTTTCATCTCCTCTTCCCAAGGCTCCTCTGTATCCTTAATTTGTACTAGATTATTCGACATGCTTTCCTCAGACTTCTCATCTTCATTATCTTTCCGTGGAACGTATCTACGTATTTTCTTCTTTTCTACATCTACCTTCACAAGTGAAGTCCTAGGTGACCTCCGAAGGGGCTGTGAAGTTCCCACACTCTGATTCCTTTTTCTTCTTAGAAATCTTTTAAACCATGGCTCCTCAGTAGTCTGCTCCACATTTATCTCCATAGCACCTATCTCCAGCACTTCATCATATAGCTTTTGCAATGGAGGGGTTACCTCACACTCTCTCTTCTTAGCTACAGTAGGTTGTTTTTTTCCTCTGTGATCCAGGCCACCACTATCTTCCTGTAGTTCTTCTTCCTCTCCTTCTTATTCAACAAGGGGTGAGACTAGTTCCTCATCTTCAAAAGTTCCAACTGTATGTTTCCCCTTGGGTGGTCCAGGGAGCTTGAACTCATTCTCCACATATCTCCCATTTTCCAATCTGGGCTTGAGTTGGATATATACAAGGGATGCCTCACTTTTCCCAAAGTACAAACTCATTTCCTTCATGTTAATATTATCTGAAATTAATCTCTCGATATATGCAAACTTACTTGGATACACGTAAATTTTCCTTAATGTGTGGTAGTCACAGTCGACCTTGCCTACATTAAATATTAGTCGACGTGCATATGAGAACCTATGTAAAGATGCCTATAAGTAATGAGTGGTGAAGGAATAAGGGAATTTACACCAAGGGATCCACTTCTTGTCCTTCATCCTAAAGTATGTAATACAAAATTGTTGGTATATTGAAAACTATACTTGTTTATCTAATACCGAAGGAAGCTCCTTGGGTATTCTCCATTCTTCCTCAAAAGCGGCATGGAGGTGCTCATACCACAATTTCACCCTCTGTTTAAAGGGGCCACTCATGGTCCCATCACAAGTATACTTCTCAAATATCTCTGCAAGAAATTTCTTTCTCCTCAGGATAGTCTCATATTTTGTCCTTAGGCCCATCGGGCACTCCTATTTCTATAAAAACAAGGGATAATAGGATTATGCCAAAAATTATCTTATCACCTTTGTGTGCTTCCTCAAGGATGGTTTTAATAATGAAACCCACCAAGTTGTAGAATACACCTTCAATCATTTTCTTTACTATGTGCAGCCGTAATGTATTTACCTGCAACCACCGCTCGTGGTTATTTAACTTTGTGAGGAGGTGTGTTGCTTCCTGGACCACTAGGTACTTTTGTAGTTTGTCAATATCCATCCATGCCCTCACTTGAGGTAACCCAATACCTTCCTTGTTGCCATTATTTCCTCTTTATTAGTGAGGTCACTACTCACTTTAGTACTTGAACTCCTAAGTCATGTCAAGCTCCCAATCAAGGGCACGGTGAGCCTCATCCGTTGCCCGAAAAAATAGAAAAAGTCCTCATGGACTCTACTCATTAACCACTGGTATAATTTTTCTAGTTTCCCAAAATAAGGGAGTTCATACAACTATAAATCCCCCACCTTTACCAACAATTTTTCATCGGCATCATCGTACATGACCATGTCATCCAATGTTTTCTTATTTGTCTTCACAACTAACAACTTATCTAGTTCATCCTTGTTATCATTTGTTCTATGATTGTAATCACTCACCTTACACCAATGAACGTGTGATTCCCAATCATGACCCATGTAAAACCCTTTCAAGTATTGCATTTTAGAAAACCTACTCTCAGGAGCGTCTTCAAATTTGATTTCAACCTCCTTTTGCTTCTTCCCCCTTTTCGCCGCTCCAAGTGCTCTTTTTGGTGTCATTTCAACTATAAAGGTGTGTTATTTTAACTACTTCAAGCTTTGCAACTCAGCTCCACGTGCCCTAGCTCGAAACGGTGTGCCCTATCTCAAATCCAAACCCTAATTATCAATTTTCTTCCTCACACACCTCTACTTCACTCAAACACTTCTCCAAATGGAGCAGCAATCACCTTGGTGCGTAAATCTGACAAATTCAACTAGTTCGTAGCTCTCCATACTTCACAACTCGTTCACTAGCTTGATCGTCAACAAATCACTTGAACGATCTTGATTGCAAAGGTGAAAATGATTTCACAACACCACTTTATATAGATTTTCAAAAAGTTTTTACATTTATTGCTTTCCACCTAGCATTGTACTTCACATTAACTTGAAGTTTCTTCAATTTTCCATGCTGATTTTTTTCCCATGCCATAGTCATAACCTTCTGGCGGGCCTACTACTCCCCAATCACATACCTCCTTTTGCATACCTTCATGTGCCAAAGTAATTGACCACTACGCCTTGCACTAAGTAGTATCCTCTACTGTAGCCTACCTCGTGTTATACTTTGCATTCATTTATCCATTTTCCTAAGGGTGATAGGGTGTTGTTTTATGGTGTGCAACTATAAAATTTTCTAATAGTATTTTGATGGTCTAATAACGAAAATGAGTACCCCTATCACTTGTCAAACCTAAAGGACATCCATACATGATGATAATATTTTCCCACAGAAATATTACTATTGTAGTTGTCGTGTAATCCTTTGTGGGCACTGTTTCTTCCCACCTTGTAAGATAATCTGTACAAGTTATAATATAGTGTGATCTAGTTCTAGGTGTGGGTGGGGAAATAGGACCCACAAAGTCAATTTCCCACTTCTCAAAAGGTTCTTCACTAGTAATAGGCATCTCATCTCTATTCCTAAGCTTTCTATGGTGCTGAAAATGGTCACATGCCTTACAATATTCTTTGTAATACTTATACAATGTCTCCCACTAAAGGCCTGCCAATAAAATCTTGCGCATGGTAGAATCCCTTGCATAACATCCAACTACAATCCCCCCATGATATTCTTCCATAATAGATTCATGCCTATGTTCAAGTACAAAATGACAAAAAACTTCATCCCGACCGAGCTTGTATAAGTCTCCACTAATCAACATATAAGTCATGACTCGTATAACAAGTTGCTTCTCCAAAGCCTTAATTCCCTTAGGCACCACACTAGTTTACAAAAATACTACAACATATTCTAAGTCAGAGGGTGCATGGTTTAATCTAAACAAATGTGCATCTGGCATTGTGTCCTCAATGCTCTGTGCATCCTCTCTCGAATTAATCCTTGATAAATATTCTAGTCTAAAATTACTCTTGTCTGGCTTTACCATAATTGTAAATTCAAATTACTGAAATAATAGTATCCAATGACATATGCGCCCTCGTAAAATGTGCTTGTTCACAAAGTACGTCAATGCCATGTGATCTGTATAAAAAATAAAAGGTGTTTCCAGTAAGTACTATCAAAATTTATGCAAAGTGTAGATCATGGACAAGGCCTCGTGCTCTGTAGTAGTGTAGTTCTGTTCTACTGGAGTTAACATCCTTCTTGCAAAGAAAATAGGATGATCAAAAATCCCTTCTCTAGGCTTGGCTAATACTGTGTTAATACATGCACATGAAAAGGCTTAGTCCATGAAGGAAATCACAAAATAGGTGCTGTAGTAAGCCTTTCCTTCAGTTTCTCAAATACGTGCTATTGTGCTTCACCCCAATAGAACTTACATTTACCCTTCAATAATTCCTTAAAGGGTGCAATAATCTTGGCATAACCTTTGATGAACTTTCTTGTAATATCCTGTGTGCCCCAAGAATCTACACACCTCACTCTAGCTAGTAGGTTCCTCTAGGCCCAAAATAACAACCTTAGTAGGATCTACTAACAAACCTTCCTTACAGATGATGTGTCCTAACAATGTCCCAAAGGGTGTAGGAAAAATGCACTTCTTGATCTTCAAATAGATGCTCAACTACTGACATCTCTCAAACATAAGCCTTAAATTATCACAGTGATCCTTCATGAGCCCATAGACTGGCCAATCATCCAGATAAACTTGCAAGAACTTATGTATAAAGTCCTATAATGCCTGTACAACAATTCATGAAAATAAGGCAGGAAAATTCTTTAATCCAAAGGGAATAACCGTGTATGAAAAATTCCGGACTCAGTGGTGAAAGTGGTATTTTCTTGATCCTCTTAGGCTATCCTTACCTGATGATATCCAAAAAATCCATCAGTGAAGGAGTAGAAATTTCTTCCTATAACACCTTATAAGATTTCTTTAGTAAATGGTGTGGGAAAGGGATCAATTACACATGTAACATTTAACTCCTTGTAATCCACACAAACTCTGATTCTACCATCTTTTTGTATACTGATCACCATAGGGATAACCCATTCTAACTCCTCAATGGGATTCATGATTTTAAAATTTAGCATTTTGTCAATTTCTTCTTTCACCTTGATGCGTAGGTTAAGATTCATCCTGTAAGGTCTCTTCCTAACTAGGCGCGTACCCTCCTTCATATTGATTCTCATCTCACCCAAATATTCATGCACACCTATTTAATTCACGATAGCCCATAGGGAAAAATTATTGGAAGTCACGTAACAACTCAATGATCTTAGCAACCTTAGAGTCAGACCAATAATCTCCAATGATGACCTCCTTGGGTTCAACATCCATTCCAATGTTTACCTTCTTAGTTTTCATAGGCTCATGGTAGGTTCACACCTTCGCATCTACACTATTTAGGACCATGCGTGTACCCTCTGTATGCTCAACATATACATTCTCCACTTCTTCATCATCAATGACATAGACCATATTTCCCTTTTATCTTTATAGGAAGGCATGCCCAAGATGTTCTGCATTTGTTTCTTCCTCTTCTTTAAAGTGCACCTCTAGGTTTGACTCACCTAGTAACTCCTGAATATTTTCCTCATCATTTATACTATCTCCCATAGCTAAGTACTTCATAACTTGTAACATCTCATTTACCAGAGGTTTAGTGGAAAAATAGTCAAAGGTCTTAATCATACCTACAGTCAGCTCTTTCCTATTTCAAGTCTCTCTATTCAACTCTGCATAGACATACCATGCATGCGTACATCCTCACAAGGTGAAGTAGATCTTGTGCTCCCATAATGAAGGTGGTAAAGCTTCCTATCCCTCCGTCCAAAGTCTCTCACACTACTGAACGTGGTGCTGAACAGGATCATTACCATGAAATGCACAGATTCGAGTAGGCACATTACTCTAGATAAATCTAGCAGAGAAGGTGATTCTCACTTCTCATCACTCCAAAATATTGTCCTTATGAACTATTGTTTATGCCAATATATTTTCAGATTTATATCGAAATCGAATTTGTTTTCATAGCTACGAAGAAGACTTCAACAAATAGTAAGTTTATTTTTTTCAAATTTTTTAAATATATTTTACTATTTTTTAAATTGTGTTGAAAGCATACTACTGATTGTTGTAAAATACCATACGTTGGAAAATAAAAAAAATAGTAAAACAATTTTTTTAAAAATGAAAATTATTTTTTTTAGAAAGGTAATAAATTTTTTATTTTGGGGTAAAATTTTGTAATTTAACTAATTAATTTACCCTAAATACGTGGCACCTATGTGGCACATTTTGGCCAGTAATTATCCTCCAAATGGATTTAGGGCCTTAATGTGCCACATAGGCTCCACATAAGGGTGTTCGCACGAAGGGGGTTCACATGAACACCCCCTTCGCACGAACACCCCCAAAACCCAAATTCGCCACCCGAGTGCTGCCAAGTACAAATTTATATTTAAACTTTGTTTCACAGTTTAAATTTCGTTTTAAAAAATAAATTTTAATAACTATGGTTTTAAAGCAAAGTTTTTTCCATTATTATTATTTTTATTTTATTTTTAGGTTCAATTTCAATGATTTTAATTTTAAAATATGATTTTTCATATTATTTTTGTTTGTTTTTAATCAAAAGTATATTATAATTATTTATTTATTTATTTCAAAAAATTAAAAAAGAATTCTATAATTTATATATAATCAAATTAACTTTGAAACATAATTAATTTTATTAAAAAGACATTACAAAATTAAATAATTGTATATTAGATTTAAATTGTTTTAAAATTAGAAAAGTAGTTTTAAAGTTAGAAAAGCATGTAATTAAAAATAACCTAATTTCTATTGAGATTTATATATAATAAGAGTTACATGTGTATAGTTTTCTATTGAATTTAATCTTAGATCCAGATCTCTTAATTTGTGTGTGCAGGTGAAAATTATCGAAGTGGAGGAATCATGGGCAATCAAAAGAATAACAAACAAAAATATAGTGAGGAAAATAAAGTAGAGGAGAATGTTAGAAGTTCAGTTCGTAGGAAGAAACAAAGAGAGAGAGAAGACTGCAAAAACTAGTACATACATACTTGAAACCCTTGATATCATAATTTTATTTTTTTTGTCTAGGGTAAATCTAAAGTTTTAGCTTCAACACACCTTCTAGATAGAATAATATTATATTATAAATACAATAGAATGATTAATATTGTGCAAATTGTTTGTATTGTGGTTTTGTATTGTGTGTTTTTTAATATAACCTATGATTAATATTGTGTATTTAACTTTGAGCTTGGTATGGTTTAGACAATTTTGGCTATAAAGTTATCCTCCTACCAACAAATCTAGCTTGCACATAATTATATTATCCTCATATTATTATAACAATTCTTAGCCTCATTTTTTATTAGATAAGGTACCAGATCCTTACTTTCAAACGCTTTAGGTAGATATCCCTCTTCTTTTTATCCTTACCCTCTCACCCTCTACACCTATTTTGTCTTTGTGCACATATCCACAATGATGATTTTGTCACTTGTATATCTTTTTATGGGTCAGTAATTTCCTCATGGGTTGAATTTTATACAAAATTATATATAAGAACCTACATATAAGAAATTTAAATGCACTCATCTACTCACTTGGTACTTTCAAGAGCCCTATGATAAAATTATCATTTCAAAAGCACTCAGATATCTCCTAAATTACCTTCAAACAATCACAAATAATAGGATAATACCCTACATAGGTCTACATAAATATAACCTTGGTCCTAAAGTTAATTTTACGGAGAAAACATTTTTTTAATATAATTTAAGCACAAATCACACCAAACCATTATCTATATTATCAAATGATAAAATTTCCAAATCTAGTTACAACCACATAGATATCACATGTTAAGTGGTTAACTACATTTATTTTAATCCCTATTCATAGTAGTACTAACATATGTAGTGTCCATATTACACTTTACCCGAAACACAAACCTTTATGGATGGACTCTTAGCCATGGTTCAATTTTGAAGTTATTTTGGGTCATACAAAGGGTTTTGTGATACCTAGGGTTTTACAGCTAAGCATATTTTTGTCTTACATAGTTACCAAATTTATAAAATGCCATAAATTCAATTTTAAACCACCCAAAAAATCCATACACATCTAAAAGTTCCATACCTACTTATTCCACACTCTTAGAATTTAGAAATGAAGAACTTGCACATCATTTCAAGTATTTTCGGTGTGTTTTCACTCCCATATTAGTTTAAATAGATTGTCGCTAGATAATGTGGCATGCACCATTCCTTTATGTCGATAGATTTATTAGTACACTTGTTTTGATCATTTGAATATCTTGTGAAATTTCTAAATAGGTATATTCTAATATATTTTGTTAGGCTTCCTGATGAGTTGAAAAATATCACAATTGTGTGTGTACTCCACAGTCATGGAACAAGTTTTGTAACCATAATATGGAAAATTTTATACCCTTAAATTAAACAATAGATATTACTTGAAAAATGTATGAAAATGAATTTTGTTTCATTTTTGGGGAAATTTTTTAGTGATCACCAAGTTAGGTGAATCTAATCCTTATCCTAGTTTGAACCCTAATTACCATTAGCATTTCTATTTATGCCTTGGCACATGATGTTTTCCTAGTTCTTGACAATTTTTCCTTTCATGGCTTATACTACCCATTAATGTCGGTTTTAATTGGTGTTTTAACTTAGTTAAAAGTGCCCCCCTACAATAAAGATGGAATATGTGTAGCATTGCAATAAATCATGATCCCTACTAATGGTGGAACCACAATATGTGGAATCCCTTCTCCATACCTTGGATAATACACATCCCTTCTACCATACCTTATACATACATTAATTTCTTCTACATCATCCAAGTACATCATTACCCTTTCTTCACTTACATGAGAAAGAAATTGGACTCTCATCTTGACTATACAAGTGTTACAAAATACTACCCTTCCCCCCCATTTTCATACATTTTATCTATCATAATACTTTTTCTCACACTTTCCAATTATAATCCTTAGTTTAGATAGCCCAATTAGTATGTTATTTTATCTTCTCGTATACATCTTTAGTCTAGAAAGAACCTCATCTTGTCGTAATAATTTGGATACCCTTAACATCTATATAGGTTATCAAATCAATTTACCTCATTTTATATCTACCCATGTTATAATCTACAGTTTAGAAAAGATGGTTAGTCTAATTATCTCTGCTACCCCTTAAAATTTGACACTATCTACTTATATTTCATATTTATTTAAATGATCACACATGTTGTATACCTTTACATAGTATTTACAATTTACATACTACTTACAACATCCTTTATGCTATCATAATTTTGGTCATTTATTTATGTCCTAGATCTTTTGGTCTCATGTTGTTTTACACATATATAACAATAATAGACTCAAAAAGGGGAATTGTGAGTCATGATTTGTAAATATTTTACTAAATTCACATTTTTTAATATTCTCTAGTTACCTATTTATCAATTTACAATATTTTATATTCATGCTTTACATACTCCTCATGAAATCATTAGGGTTTGTTTCTAGTAGATTTTTTTTCTACCTTGATATTTTATGAAATTCATCCACCTATTTTGAATCTTCATCCACATGTACAACTTAAAATTATGTACTTTCATTTATGTTTATACATTTTACGGTTTCATAAATCTTTTTCTCACACTTCTACAATTATAATCCTTACATTTATTTTCCTTAAACATACTCCTCATGAAATCTTTTAAACTTTACTGTACTATTTTTATTCAAATTGATATTTTCTCATATTCTATATTATCAATTTATAGTGTTATATAAAATATTCAGATTATGTTAAACTTTAATAGTCCATAGCCACTACAGATCTCACTCAAAGAGAGGAAGCTATAAGAGGGTTTACCACATGAGGGACCCACTTTTATAACATTGGGGACTATAATTTATAAGAGGAATCTAACAGTTGTCATGGGAATTAAGTAATACTTTACTCTTACACGCTTAGGATTTCTATTAACACCTCAATGAATTTCTGAGGACCATGAATATATTTGTGGTCCTACATTTTGTAGTACCAAAGAGTATTTGTCATACATATACTTTTTCTACCAAATGATAGATTTTTCAATGTAACATTGAGGTCAATACTTTTCATCCATCTTTAACAATTTAGGCCTTCCCTGAGCTATTCACACTAGCTCAAGATATGAATATGCAGAAGTGCAATCTCCTATCAAAGCTGTCTCCTCCTTAAGATGCATGTTTCTATTTACCTTCTTGAACATTTCAAAGTATTTGGTTCATAGATATTTATTTCATTGAAATGAAGGTACTAATTAATTCTCCTAAATTTTATTAATCATTTTGATTGCTTACCTATGCTTCAATTTTCTCTCCTAGCTTCATATCCTTGACAAGAATTACCATCAAATAGAAAAACAGACTTGACATTATAAGTAATGTTTCTTGTAAAACTAAACATTATTATTTCAATCATTCTATTTTTAATATGTCCCTCATATTCTGATTTCTAAATTCCATTACAGTGCATCCACCATCTCATACATTTAGACCAGAAAAGTTTTTTCCACCACTACCGTTACCACCACGACCTCAAGTGTTTTAAACAAGGGTTTAACATATTTTAAATCCATATTCTAGTAGGGCTAACCATCCATTTGTCTACCTATGATTTAACAAACTTGTCTATCAGTGGTAAACAAAGTGGACGCAGTTGCAGTTCTAATTCAATTCACTGATTCGGATGATGAATATAGTTGGGATTGAAAGTGGGGTGTAGGAACCTAGAAATTTCAATCCTGAAGGTATTCTTTGGGTTCAATATAGGCTTCCCCATAATTATAATAAATTTCCAATACAAGAACCTTCAAGAAGGAAACACCATTAAATGAGGAATGAGATCACAATTTTTTAATTAGAAAGTATGTTCTCTTATAATTGCTCAGCCATTGTAAAAAATATATTTTGATAGATATTGAAATCATAAAATTTTGGGAGTTTAAGGGAAAATACATAGATTAAAGAAACAAATTTCCATTTTCATAACCACTCCCAAAGACATTCTTTATATTCTTTAGTTCAAAAAGAATCAACAAAGATTGGTATATCATGAATCAAACTATATCTAGTTCTGTCTTTGTTTTTATTTCTTATAATGATAATGCGTTAGATATAATGTTAAATAGAATAAAAAATAAAAGCAGAAGCCTGGTCTTACAGTAAAAGCACAATAAAATGTCCCACTTTTTGGTATGGTTTGTACCTTAGTAAACATGAATTTTCAGTTTAATTGATTTTCTAAAGGTAAGAGCCACAAAACTTTTGTACACATTCATGAAATTCCAAAAACTAACGAAATGTTTTATTTAGAGTTTAGAATACATGGATATTTTAAAAAAAAAAAAAATTGGCAAAAAATATTGTCTTTTTCTTCATTTTATTCATATGTTGTTTCTTATGTTATTAAAGAGGAATGATTGTCCCTTGGTGGTTTTCTTAAATGAAAACTTATCTTTTCACTATGAAATTTTAGATATATGTTCAATATTATAATTTTGACGTGCTGTAAAATTTTCATATTTTTTTGACATATATTTTTTTTAATTAATTATTTAGTAACTATATTTTAAAATAAATGGCGTCAGCATATTTCTATGCCAATAACTTTTAATATTTATATCGAATTTTTTTTTTTTTTCACAATAAGAATAAGAATTCAACAAATAATAATTATATTTTTTTCAATTTTTTTTTATATATTTTACTATTTTTCAAATTTGGCTGATTGTGTACTATTGATTGTCCTAAAATACCGTATGTTAGTAAAAAATAAAAAATAAATAGTAAAACAGATTTTTTAAAAATGAAAATTACATTTTTAGAAAGCTAATAAAAATATGAATTTTGTGTCAAAATTTTATAATTTAACAGATAGTTTTTTTACCCTAATTACGTGGCACCCAAGTGGCATATTTTGGCTCACAATTGTCCTTCCAAAAGGATTTGGAGCCAAAATGTGCCACTTAGGTGCCACATCACTACCACTCAGATGGGTTCGCATGAATGTGTGTTCGCGCAGAACCCTCTCTACACCACCAAAGCACCGCCAAAATGTCTCCTTATAAATTTAATGTTTTGCAATTGCGTCTCCCCTTCTAAATTTAATGTTTCACAAGTTACTTATTTAATATTGTTCGCTTTTTATGTTTTAAATTTAGATTTTTTATCATATTTTTTGTGTTTTGAACTAAGTTTGTTTTTTTTAATTGTTTTTAACCAAAAATATGTAATATTAAATTAGAAAAGTTGTTTTACATATTAAATATAAATTCTATTAAAATTAGAAAAGTTGTTTTAAAGTTATAAAAAAATAAAATTAAAAATCACCTAATTTCTATTGAGATTTGTATAAATAGAGTTACATGCACATATAGTTTTGTATCAAAATCCTTTTACTCTTAGACATTCAGATCTATCACGATTTATGTGTGCAGGTGAAAATTATTGAAGTGGATATCAAAAATTTGTGGACTTATGAAGAAACAAAAATATACCGAGGAAGAAAATGCATAGAAGAATGCTAGAAGATATGTTCGTAGGAGGGCACAAAAGAGAGAGAGAGAGAGAGAGAGATTGAGAGAGAGAGAGAGAGAGAGAGAGAGAGAGAAGAGAGAGAGAGAGAGAGAGAGAACAAGTGAAAGACAACATTGCAAAAATTGGTACATATGTATAGAAACCCTTGATAAAATTTTGTTTTTAGTTCTAAGGTTTAAATATGATAATTTGTGTTTTTTAGATTGGGTAAAGGCAAGGGTTTTGATAGGATACCATGTCTATGTTTATGGACACAGATCATGATGCGCAACATTATGCTGAAGTGATAACAAAAGTTATGGAATTACTTCCCAAGAAAAATGTGAAACACTTGGTGAAGATGGATTTACAAAAATTAAAAGAATTTTCCCAACAAGAACCACTATCACGAAAGAAAACAGCAAAAAGTGTAGAGATAGTATATGGTGAATTTGTTAATTTGACTACAGTTGCTAGAGCACATTTGTTGGTTACATTCTTGAATCATGTTGATATGAGGAAACATTAGAATTGTTGGGTGTTGATATTGGATGGAAAAATTCAAAACGTGTAGAAGAAGAATTTGTTGGGAATGTTTCTAAAGGAATAAGTTCTTTGGGTACAAAAACTAGGTCTGTTGATAAGAGTATTTCTCGTAGAGCAATATTAATTTCAGTTATAAGTGAAGATACAACAAATAATCATCATGTTATCTCCATTGCCAAGGCATTGGGTTTATCTAGAAAGACAGTTAGCAGGTATGCAAAGAGGAGGAAGACATTGGATGACTCTACTATGGAAGGAAATTGGGCACTAGTGTGTAGAAATCCACGTTCTGATAAAATAGAGGATTATTGTGAAGATATTTTTTGATTTTTGGACTGAAAGGACTCGTCCTTCTTCGAATGTGAGTGATGTTTTAAAACATAGGATAACTCACAATAACTATGATGAACATATAAAACATTGGCTTGAAATAACTCAACATGAGATGTACATAAAGTTTACAGAAGAAAATCCAGATGTTAAGATTGGACAACGAATGTTTGAAAATTTGAAGCCTTGGTATGTGCGAGGTGATAAATTCCTTGACAGATGTTGTTATCGCTATCACGTTGAGTTTGATTATCACTATCAGTTACAAATTTTTTTATAGATTCAATGTATATATATTGAGGCATGCTTTCATTTATATCTATATATTAGAAATTTGATTAAATATCATTTTTTGAGATGTGATTTAAAATTTATGTATTTCAAAATCTATGTTTTTTCAGGTGTATAGAAAGTTACGAGAAGAAATTTCCCCACCTACACGTGTCAGTGAATTCATAACTTCTATTCTTTGCAACAATATCTGATGATCATGTGGATGAGTCATATGACTTGCATCAAAGGTTTTTGTGACAAGTGTGGGGACTTAAAATTATTGCCAAAAACAAATGAAGATTTGGACATAGTTCAACCTGGTGACTTGCAAGAGGTGATTATTATAAAGAAAATTTATGTAATTTTAAATTTGGATGTACATATTTTATTTTTATTTTTATGTTTACTGCAAATGAATACATAACAATTTGTCCATGTTATGAATTGATTTTGTAGGTTCAAATACATAAAATATTCAACAAGGATTGGAAAAGATGCAACTAGGTTGGACTTGGCAGAAGAGGAAATCCCCATTACTACATTCATGCATAGTTTCTGAAGTTTAATTAGTCCGTACATCAAACATTCTCACTATTCAAAGTGGCAGGATACACAATTCAAGACTAATAGGGACACATTCCCTATTGGTTCCATATTGTCCGTGGTTGATTTTCCTGAGAATTACTCATTTTCTCATCAAAAAGAAATTCAAACACAGTATTATCATACTGACTCAGGTTGCCATCATGGTTCAAGTATTTTATAGGCATGCACACTTGGATTTGGATGGGGTTGAAAGTACATATGTGAAGCGAATGATCAAGAAGGAATCACTTCTATATAAGTGATGACAAGGAATGTGACACCCACTTTGTGCAACATTGTTTTGGTTTGTTCTTTCTAATATCTTATCAGTGAGGAATACAAATAGATCAACATTTTGTTTGGTCAGATGGTTGCACATCACAATTCAAATCCTCTCACCCTTTCTTTGCACTCAGTTCGCTATCATTGTTATCACAAAATTCCTCATTTATGGAGTTTTTTTTAGACTGGTCATGGGAAGGGAGAACATGATGGTGCGGGTGCATGCATCAAACGTGCTCTAAAGAAACAAATCTTTGATTATGAGGGAGATCTATTGATTGATGCCAACACCATTGTTGAATGGTGTAAGAAACATTTTACAGTTTAGGTTTAAACCTAAGCTTCAACCTCACAGGCTTCAACATCACATGCTTCAACCCCACACAGATTATTTTGGGAGATAACAGGTACATGCACATTTAAAACATAGATATGTAGATCTTGATGTGAAATTGTATTACAAGTTACACATACAAGTTACTGTACATGTACAAATTTATTTTTATTAATTTTTGTTGTTTGTTTAAACTTTATTGATCTTTGTAGCATGATTAAATGAAGGAATTGATCAAAGGACAAAACATGGATGTGAAAGGATTCCCAATTCTAGGTCTTTGCACTCTTTGATGACTATGGATAGTAATAACTAGACAATCTGTACAAGATATTATTCTTGTTTTTGTTATGAATGCATGAACAAATTATATTCAGAGTGCAATAGTCAAAAACATGGGTATGTAGGTGAGTGGAAGCAAGTTTATTTAGTTTTGGATGATACATATGAATCAGATCATGATTATAGTTTTGAAGATGTGCCATTAATTTCAACTGATTATGACCACATATCTAGACTGGTTAAACAAGGTATGTTTTATTTGAAAGGATCAAGTATAATTTGATATATTAAATATATTTATGTATATAATTTATATTTCTTTGAATACATTCTGATCACAAAAACTTGTTTTCTTTGAATTTTGTTGTAGGAGATGTATTTTTAGTCATTGTTGAAGAAGCCAATATTGAGAAAGTGGAGTACTACTTGTTACGTTGCACAGAAGAGAGAACAAAGCTAACATGTGAAATAACAAGTGAAGTGACAAAAATTTTTACTGGCTTGGTTGTAGTGCAGGGAACATACTTACAACAAGTGAAAGCCCTCCAAAGTGGGATTCACTTTGTTGATTACAAACCAGACAAAAATGTGTATCCTTACACCCATCACATAATTGCTATAGGGTTACAATTGTAGCAGGTGAAGACTACAAATAGTAAACGCAAAAAATGGAGACTAGATGTAAAAGATCATGAAAAAAATTTACAGGTCATTGAACAACGAGCTGAGCCACTTGGTATTAAATATAAGGACCTATATTATTATATATTGATGTCTTATGAATGGAATATTTTCACTATTTTGTTTGTCACTTTGACATATATATTTGAAAAATTTCTTGCTATAAGTTAAAACTCATATCCTTCTCCTATATATGTTATGGATTAAAATTTCTTGCTATGAATTTAAGATTATACTATGGGGTTATGATTATTAGCAGGGGTGATTGTAATACATATGACATTTAACTGGTATCACATGAGATTTGTTTTTTAAACTTATGTACATTTTAGTGTTAAAATGAGGAAACAAAGAATGATTAATAGTCAATAGGATCATCGCATTCAAGTTCATTGGAGTTTATGAGATCTTGGATAATGTGGAAAAGATAAAAACGTTTCAAACTATTTTATTCCCTCATATTTATTATTATCAAAGCTAAAGACATTTCAAACTATTTCAAACTTGAATTTTTTTTCATATACTTTTTAGTATTGTCAAAGTGATCAACCTATTATATTCACTCATTTTTATTTAAATTAGGTTGCCTCCTTCTTGAATCTTATTTGTGCCTCCTTCTTGAATCTAAAGTTGATTTTTAACATTTGATATTGTGTAACCATTATTACCTATTTTCAATTACATAAATATTATCTCAAGGTCATATATTTATTTTGGTTCATTATTAAACCTTAGACTATTAGATTCACACAAGGAGACGGATTGGGGCTGATTTTTCCTTGATCGAGAATATCTTGTATTTGGAAACAGACCATCATTCTTCCAATATGATATGTGGTATAGAGGGATTTTTGTAAAATGAGATCTAGGAACCAAATATATGCAGTGCTTTATTGCACAAAATATTTTTGAAGAAATACGTTGTGAATAATTTTCTATACTAATTCAGTAAATTTTTGAGTTGATATTACTGTAATGATCTAAGAAACAATTACACATAAATAATTATATTCATATAAGTCATTTATTACAGTTGTAAAAGTAAGAAATTAAGTTTTTAAAAAGCATCCATGTGACAAAAGTAAAATTCAAGCATTCGGAGAAGAGTATCTAGCATTTGATAAAGAAAAAGTGATTAAAGAATGGAAAGGAAATGGACACTTGCATTGCAATTTTAGACTACATGCTCAAATTTAATATACTTGGTGTGAACACTTTCCAAACTTTTAAAAATACTAGGGCCTTGATAATAATGGATGGAAAATATAGGTCTCCATTAATCCCCCTCCATTTATTACAACTTTCCCAAGGTGCTACATGTTTATTAATGTTCTAAGGAAGAAGATTTGTTTCCAAGTGTCTCGTAGTGAATTCTAGAAAAGAGAGAGAAATAATTTTGGATTTCATAAGTAGAAAAAAATTAATTGACTCAATATCATAGTATTTGTCATTTTTTAAAATTATAAATTATTATGGTTCTATTTCTGTCACTAGAGAAGTAAAATTTTGGATGATTTTTTTAGTTTTTGTTCTTTTTAATTTGCCTCATTGTCCAAACTTATTTTTGATGACTATCTTCATGTATAAGTCTAAAACTTGTATTTTTTTCTAACATATTATAAATTATTTTGATTATCTTATACTTCTAGAATATTCCTAAACTCCTTTTATACACTTGATTTTTAATTTATCGATTACATTTAGGCTTAATCAACACAAATATGCTTAATTTAATAAGTCAATAGTGTCAAACCACTTTCCAATTAACTCCTAAGAGGATTAAAGTGTTAATCATTTAAGTGTCAATTAGTCTTGGATGAATTTATATTATTTGATGGTGTGAGTATATCTTGTATCTAAAGTAATGAGTTAATAATATGCTCACTAGGTTCATAATATCCCATGCATTACTACGATGCTTGGTTCATGTTTCATTAGGCTCATAATATCTAAGTTAGAGAGTTTTAGGTTCATGCATTACTTGAGTACACAAATAATATTAAATGATAATTTTTTGTTTAAAGTAACATACATCGGTGACTCATCAGACTACAAACTTAATAACATGTTCTTAAAGCCTTTCTTATCATCACATTGCATGTTGTAATCATAATTCATAAATCAATCAATCAATCAATCAACACATTTCTAATTCAGTCAATAAAATACATGTGTATAGATCAACAATATATATATATACATACATACATATATACATATATATATATATATATATGTATATATGTATGTATGTATATATGTATATATGTATATATATATATACATTATATGTATACACACACACATATGTATATATACATATGTATGTATGTATATGTATGTATGTATATATATATATATATACATATATATATATATGTACATATACATATACATACATACATAGATATGCATATATATATATATATATGTATGTATGTATGTATGTATGTATGTATGTATGTATGTATGTATGTATGTATGTATGTATGTATGTATGTATGTATGTATGTATGTATGTATGTATGTATGTATGTATGTATGTATGTATGTATGTTGTGTTTAAGATTTAATTTTTAATCTAAATTGAAAACTTTGAAATTAATGTTTTATTCAAAAAACTTGTTTATCAACTTCTTACATTTAATTTATTTTGTTTCACATGGATCTACAGGAAAATAATCTACACATAGTGTAGATACTTCCAACATCCATTCGCAGATAGATACCGAGGTAATCAATTACATCTCTATTATATGATTTATTCAATTAATCAAGAAATTGTTGTAGAATTTCACTTATAAATTTTAATATGGTATGTTATATATAGTTTCTAATGTGTATATTTATTTTTTAAAATGTAGAGTGTAGCAAATCATATGTATGTATGTATGTATGTATGTATGTACGTACGTACGTATGTACGTATGTATGTATGTACGTACGTACGTATGTATGTATGTATGTATGTATGTATGTATGTTAAAGTCATATCAAAATATCATGTAAACACTATATATAAATACATGATGAAAACGAGTACAATGTATCTACTATATAGTCTCCATAATGTAGTAGGGTGAGTACCAGATCCCTCACTATGATTTGCTACACTCTACATTTGTAAAAAGAAATATACACATTAGAAACTATATATAACATACCATATTAAAATTTATAAGTGAAATTCTACAACAATTTCTTGATTAATTGAATAAATCATATAATAGAGATGTAATTGATTACCTCGGTATCTATCTCCGAGTGGATGTTGGAAGTATCTACACTATGTGTAGATTATTTTCCTGTAGATCCATGTGAAACAAAATAATTTAAATGTAAGAAGTTGATAAACAAGTTTTTTGAATAAAACATTAATTTCAAAATTTTCAATTTAGATTAAAAATTAAATCTTAAACACAATATATATATACATATACATATACATATACATACATACATACATACATACATACATACATACATATACATACATACATACATACATACATACATATATATGTACATACATACATATATATATATATATATATATATATATATATATATATATATATATATATATACCTCCATGGAATGTGTCTCCAAATCTATGGGGCTACCACCAAAAACTATCTATGGCTGACCTACGACCTCAAAAACAATAAATAATGAGCCAAATGAGCCAAGCTGACCCACGCCCTCAAGTGATAGATTATGGCTGGGCTCCTTCAATGACTATGTATATGTCATATGTGGATATGATGTGGGATGTGAAACACCACAATACTCACCAACATGTGCTGAAGAAGAATCCTAAACACACAAGTAAAAGTTCAATATTATATGTCAATACTAGATCTTATATATCTATTTAAATATTAATAAATTGTAAAGTAATAATGAAATAAAATAAATAAATTAAATTAAGGTTTAATTTTCACACACCAGAACAATTTTTTTTGAACATTGGGTGTCACGATCCAAACAACAGGAGGTCTGACTGTAGTAGTTGCAGTATTACCCTGAATAAAAGATACACTACCCTGAACAATACTCTACTTTGTAAAATCCAAAATCCCGGATAGTGGAATGCCACACTACCATGAAATAAACTCATATGCATGAAAAAAGTCAGAAACCATGATGCATCCCAACCGATGCATTTGAGTAACATCTGTAATTTCCTCAAATTCATCAGGTGATATCAAATGTGTGCAACTGTATAACTTGTTACATGCATCACTGCTGCAACTAGCTCATCCACTACTAGTACCACGTCTCTCAAGGAATTGACCCACATGCTTAGAAGAGATAAATTGGGTCTCATGAAAAATGCTCCCAAGAGCCTCTATAGCACCCTCATGGGCACTCATAATGATAGGCACAATAATATCCTAAAATCCAGATAAGAAAGGTTATGGCCTCTCTACGAGCTATCGCACGTCAACAATAAGAGGAGTTCCTTCATGTTGATATGTAGGCATGTTGCTAATGTAGTCATGCCCCTGCCTGAAATAACCAGGGATGTCTAAATAGTTCACCTTTAGGTTTAGGTGAACCTCAGTGTGTAACATCATAATGAAATATAATGGTAACTGGTCATTATTAGGAAATTATCCTTGAGAGGCCAAAAATCTAGGATAAATCAATGGTGCACAAAGGTGACATGTACATTTGTTTACATAATATGCCCTAATTTTCTTTTGGCATGCATAACTCAACCAACACAAGATCTTAACACCTTCCTTATCAAGAAGTCTAGCTACAACTTCATTATATCCCTTATTTCCTTTTAGACTTGATTTGAATTCATCCATAATTTTTTTAGTGATTCAGGCTGGAAAGGGTTATATGTTTTCAAGTTTGTTTGTATTTTTTGAAGATCTATCAATATTTTTTCACAATGTGTTTCGTATTGCCCAAATGTAGTCTGAAGCTAAAGAATAGATGATATTTTTTCTATCTCTAAATAAGTCCTCTCAAAAGAATTAACAAAGGAAGAAGCCATACCTTTTTAGAAAATGAAATTAAAATTCAATTTAGAATATTTTTTTTGAAATCGTAAACCCTAAATTGATAAAATTTCACATAATTTTAAATTTCTTTTCAGAATTTTTTTTGAAAGCCTCCCCCATATTTTAAAATTTTAACAAAAAACATTATGTAAAAAAGAAAGTAATACATGAAAAAGTAAACTATTTATGAATTTATAAATTAAATCTCTATATACACTGTACCAATATGATATCACCTACACACCTTAATTTGACATATTCATCACATAGGGAACCAAAGAAATCTAGATTAAAAAGTTAAGATAATGATTATTAAATTATCCTATAAAATGCTAAATAAATGCCTACTAAGTATTCCATTAATAAACTCAAAATATTAGTGAAAATATTATTTAAGGAATACTCAACAAACATACTCAAACCAATCACACTCTCAGCTTTGATGAACCTTAATAGAATCCAATGAATCCTTGACACATAATATTATTTAATAGAAGCAAGTGGTGTCATATTACAATACAAAAATTGTAATTTTGAGATACTTGACAATTTAATTTAAAGTGTGCATGAAGAGATTTATTTTTATGTATGAACATATAAACATGGGTCACTACATGAGGTTCTTCATCATGTCATTTAAGTTCAGAAATTACTTCTTAAATGAAGAAAACTCAAACACAATTTTTTTCACTCAAGACTCTTCCTTTAAAAAACAAATATAAATTACAACCTATCATAATATAGATCATTAAACCTTTTCACCATCCTAATAATGTCTGAAAATCATATTTCATAAAGACTTGTAAAGATAAAAGTGTAAATAAAAAATAAACTTATGTGAATTGGAAATATCTATAAGTGTGGTTTTCCATCAACTTAAACAAGTAAAACTAATTAAAAGAAACTAACCAAAAAATTGGAAAAGATTAAAAATTCCACCCTTATTGGTTTTATGAAACTCAATTATGTGAGTTCATTGTTTTCATGGACAATGTATCAATATATTTAAAGCATTTCATCATGAGGTACAAAACCTTATAAAGGATGGTATAATTATGGATGATGAAGGAAATGGTAAATCAAAAATCTAATCATAATCTAAAGAGACTCATCTTAAAAATATTTAAAACTTCAACTTTAATCCCATGAGACTTAAATCCCTAACACGGTCCCTAAATATTTGACAGCATCAACTCTTTTGACATTGTTCTCATTTATTATTTGATAATGAGGAGGATCACCTAACCAAAAGTCACAAAAATAGATTGTTTGATGCGATTACCACCATAGGATGAAATTTTCATTATAGATCTTAATCTCTAATAAAATCCTCTACCTTCAACTAAAATATAAATATCATTCTAGTTCCTTCTTGGGAAAACATCTAAATCCAAAGCTTACGCCTTGATATCAATTCAATATGTTTTCAATTTAAGGTAAATTCTATATCTTTATCTTAGCTTAATAAAAATCTTAGAAAGTCCTCCTTCAAGGGGGAAATTATTTATCATCATCTTTCAATCATGATCCACTAGCCTCATCTAAATCCAAACTTCCTATAAATCCCTCTTAAGGGGAAATAACTAAGACCACAACATGTAGATTTATTTGACCACAATCATAAGCCCCATTTCACTTAGGGGAATATATTAACTAAATAATTTTAATCTTATTCAATTGACATGTCATAGATTTCAAACTATTTTTGTACATGTCATGGGGAAAATCCTCACCTTATCAAATTTCCCACTATGAGATAAAATTTTATTGAATACAATATTAGATCTATGGTCATATAGTCTATCCTCTTTTAGAGGCTATAATTATGTAAGAATTTCAAAAGTTACTTTCTATATGTATGATATTCATATATATACACAACTTAGCATGAAAATCAGATCTTAGAATGAAAACCAAGTACACAGCTTAAAAATAAATATGCAAGATGCAGAGAAAAAGCCAAACAAAATATTATTCAACTGCTTGTATTCTCTCATCCGAGAACACATAATATATAGTATTTTACAAAACTAATCCTTACCTAAATAATAGGAAGGAAACACTAAACAAAGGATATTAAAACATCTCCATAAATTAAGGAGTAGAGGTAATAGCTCAACAACTCCAATAAGTTATAGGAGAAAAACAATATCCCACAGACTAATTAAAAAATAATTATAACCTATGATCTTAAATGAGCTTATTAAGGTGCAAAATATCTACTTCATAAAGATAAGTGTGAACACGTTTACACCAACAACCTCCCATAAGTGAATGTCAGGGAGCAGAAAGAAAGGGTCCTGACTACTATGCCAAATAAGGTACCTGATACAAAATAAGAGAAAAGAAGAAGGAAATAAGGGACTTCATGCTGAATTCCCCTTAAGTACAACTTCCTTGACTCTAAGATTTTCTCATAGTAGAATATATCAAGGAGAAGAAAGTGGTTTAGTGAAGATATCCACTATCTGATCAGCTGTAGATACAAACTTCAAGTCAACGACATCATTCTAAATCGATTTCCTGATGAAGTGCATATGAATTTCAATGTGTTTTGTACATTGATGTTCAATAGGATTGTGTGCAATTTGAATAGAACGTTGATTATCACACCATATGACAGAAGGAGTTTCTTGTGGAAATCCAAACTCATCAAGTATTTGGTGAATCCAAAGAACTTACTAACCTGCTCTTACCGCACCTCTGTACTCAGCTTTAGTGGATGATAAAGAAACTGCATTTTGTTTTTTACATGCCCATGCTATTGGACTAGAGCTAAGGTGAAAAAAGAAGCCAGAAGTAGACAATTGTGTGTCTTGACAACCTCCCCAATCTGAGTCTGTATAGCCTTCAATTTCACAAGATCCCTGTGGTGAATAATGTATGCCAAAATTCAATGTCCCTTTTATATATCTCAAAATTCTCTTTGCAGATTTCCAGTGACTCTCATGAGGCTCATGTGAAAAATGAGACAATAGGTTAACAAAAAAGGTGATATCGGGACGAGTATGTGTCAGATACAAAATACTCCCAACCAATTGTCTTTATAAAGAGGCATCAACAAGGTTATACTTGAAATTAATAGTAAATTCAATACCTGACTGAAATGGAGTGGGAGATGGCTTACAATCAACCGTGTGGAAATTTTGCAACAAATCAAAAGCATAATTCCTTTTTCTAATAGAGATGCCTTTAGAAGACTGAGAAACCTAAAGACCAAGGAAATAGTGCAACAATCCCAAATTTTTCATGTCGAAGTTCACACTCAATTTGTTTTGAATGTCTTGAATCATAGAAGTTAAGATGCTAGTGAGGATGATATCGTCAACATACAAAACCGATATTAACAATTCATCATCACTTTTTAGAACATATAAAGTATGATCAGTTTCACACTGATGAAAACCAGTAGACAAAAAAAACTCATCCATTTTCTCATACCAAGCTCGAGAAGCTTGTTTGAGACCATACAGAGAATGATGAAGTCTACAAACCAGTGAAGAATCTTATACAAAACTAGGGGGTTGATCCATATAAATTTCGTCATGGAGATCACCATGCAAAAAGGCACTCTTCATGTCCATCTGATACACTGACCACCTATGAGAAGCAACAAGGGAAAGAACAAGTCAAATAGAATCCATCTTTGCTACAGGAGAAAAAGTCTCAGAGTAATCCACCCCTTTGACTTGAGAAAATCCATTAGCGACAAGACAAGCCTTATAATTTTCTACATATCCATTAGCTGTATACTTAGTCTTAAAGACCCATTTACATTTCACCACTTTCCTTCCCTTAGGAAGAGGAACCAATTCCCATGTATTATTTTTCATCAAAGAGGAGTATTCTTCTTTCATAGCTTCATCCCATTCAAAGTTTCCACAAGATTTATAAAAAGTAACAGGATCAGAGGATATAGCTTCACTTACAAGAGCCATCCCTGAAGGTATAGACTGAGTATGACGATAAGAAATATTGCCTGATATCTCAGATCTTGTGCATTGAGGATCACTCAGATCTCCTACCAAGTTACCACCTACTTGTAGAGTAGATTGAAGCCATTTTAGATGTCATTGTGTTGGAGAAGTAGGGGAAGGAGGAGTTGGAGGAGCAACCTCTTCTTCAGAAGCATCATCAAAATCATTAATAAGCATGTCATCCATGTTAGGTGAAGGAGGTATTGGAGATAGATGTTGATCTTCATCAGGAGTCTCAATAGAATCTATCTCATCAACACGAACATCCCTTCGAAAATGAACTTACAGAGTAGAAGGATCCAGAAGATGGTATGCCTTCACGTGTTCACAATGGCCAATAAAAATGAGTTCCTTACTCTTTGGTTGCAAGGACTTAATTTTTCATCAAGAACATGAGCCCAAGATGGACTTCCAAAGACTCAAAAATTAGAAACATCAGGCTTCTATCAAGACCATTCTTCCTTAGGTGTAATCCCTTGAATAGCTTTATGGAGAATCCAATTCTATATATAGTTGGCACAATTCATGGCTTTAACCCAAAATTTAGGTGCAAGGTTCTTTGACTGAAGCATGTAATTTGCCATCTCCTTAAGTGTCCTATTTTTTTGTTCCACAACACCATTCTGTTGAGGAGTGAAAGGCACTGTATACTGATGTAGAATTCCATGGTCAGTATAAAAATCCTTGAATGCATTACTAATATACTCCCCCCATTATCAGTGTGAATATTTTTTTATGGAATGAGATGATTGTTTTTCAACAAAATCCTTAAATTATTTAAAACCATTGAAAACATCACTCTTATACTAAAGAAAATACACCCATGTTCTCATCATAAAATCATCAATAAAAGTTAATACATATTTGCAACCAGATAAAGAATGAGAAGGAAGAGTCATCAAATCACTGTGTACTAACTCGAGAGGAACCTTAGCTCTCTTAGCCAATCCTTTGGGAAATGGATCCTGATGATGTTTACCTAACATACAACCTAGACAAACACCATCATAGAAGAAATTTTAGGAAGTCTAGTTACCATGTTCTGAGAAGATAGCTACTACAGATATCTATAATTTAGATGGCCAAATCTCTCATGCCACAACTTGCTAATAGAATATGAGTGAGAAATAAGAGAAGATCCTACAGAATTCTCGAAACTTGTTAAAGAGATATAATCTAGAATCTGTATCCACAATACCTGTAGCTACAATGTCATTAGGATCATTCAATTTTCTTATTACAACTTTATCAGGTGAGAATTCAATAGTCTTTCCTTTCCCTGAATTACAGATTTGATAAATGGAAAAAAATTGTTAGAAATGTGGGGAACATGTAAAACATCATGCACTGAACCATTTGGCATGTTAACAATCCCTGCACCCATTACTTTCAATGAAGTAGAATTGCCCACCATAATCTAAGAAACCTTGGAAGGAGAAACTAAACTTAGAAAATTCTCTGAATGTGTGATGTGATGTGTAGCTCCTGAATCAAAAACCAATCTATCATCAAATGGAGTGAAGGTTCGAGCTGAAAGGGTTTTCCCTTTACTAGAATTGGAAGAGGTTGAAGGTGCAACAACAAAAAGCTTATGTTGTTTCAGCATCTTCTCAAGTGCTTCAATTCTCACAAAACATTATGATTCTAGATCTGTTTGTTTTTATATAGAAAGGAGAAGGTTCATACACCTTTATTTTGAGATTATTTTTCTCTTTTCTAGGACTAGAAGGTTTAGGGACTTCAGAACTTTTATCAGTGGCAGTAGAAGAGGGTTTAGAAGATTCTGAAATCTTAGGTCCTGGCTTCCACTTAGGTTTCCCTTTACCCTTAGGAGAATTTGCTAAAAGTTCCTGGCTTGAGGTTGGAAAGGCATCAAGTGCCATTAACTTTGTTTGTTCACGAGATAACCTCTCACAAAACACCTCAAATGTTGGCAATTTAAACGCATCCCCTAGAGCATCCATAGTTGAAAAGAAAGTAGAAGTGAACATAGAAAATGGACCTTTCAATTTTGACAGAATCAACAAAATGCATTCAAGATCCTTTTTTTCTTTACCACCATCATTTAATTTACTTATGAGTTCTTTGAATTTAGTCAAGAAATCTTCTATGAGAGGAAAATTAGAAGGTGACAAAGTTGTAAACTCCATTTCCAGTTGAAGTAACTTGAACTCATTAATTTTACCAAATAATTTTTCAAAAATGTCCCATACCTCTTTAGGAGATTTGGCAGCTGAAATATGAAACTGAAGGTTGTCCACTATATTGAGCGAAATAAGTCCCAGGGCCTCATCTTGCTTGCATGCGTAACCGTACTTATCCTTATCACTACTAAAGGTAGGCACTAAATCTTGAAAAATGTGCCAAAGACCACGGGATTTGAGTAGTTGTTCCATTTTTCAGATTCCAAGCATGATAGTTGGATGAATTTAATGGTTCAAATAGTCGTAGATCCATGATGTTTACGGGCACAAACGAAGAAGGAAAACTTCTTGACATGGCAGAAAATGACCAATTCTCCCCTGAAAATGATACTTCCTTAGATGGTATTAAAAATTGAACCAATAGAATGGGTTCGAAAAAACATGCACTTTTGTAAAAAAATGGCACTCAATTTTGAGTTACTGGGAAAAAGTTATTAAGCTTTCAAATTCTCCTAAAATAGGCCAATTTTAATTAAAAATGACCCACTGATTAAAAAATCAGACAAAATAGAGGAAAATATGGTCGTGTGACCACTTGTTGGAATTAGGAGAAGATTTAGATTCTAAATATGCCTTCCATTTATAAACAACCCCAGAACATGATTATTTCCCCCCAAAAAAATTATTTAAGCAAATAACTATAGGAAAATTAATTTTTCAAAAACTATAGTTTTGCAAAAAAATAATTTAATTGTCCAATCAAAATTACCTATGCATGAGCAAGTTTATTAATGAAATAAGAACTCACGTAGAAGTTGCCTCCCATAGCAAAAATGCAGGCCTCCCAAAATGTTGCTAAGCACCCACAATTATTATTGCCACGTGAAAAAAGGCCATACTGGTAAAAAACGTGATTGAGAAGGAAATCTCCAAATGCTCAGCTTAGAAGATACCTCGGGTAGCCAAAAAATGTTCCAATGTAATAGGAAACCGTCCCAATGCAAAGGAAAGCCATGATCTTAGCTAGACAGTAGAAATAACAACCATAGGAGCAATCAAATCCACGTAGAAGGTAAAAAACATCAAATATGCCACAAAAAATATAGAAGTTGATCCTCAATGGCAAGAAGTCAACCCAAAACATGGAGAGTTGATTGTAACAGGACGAGATTTGGCCGAGTAGAAGAAAAACATGGAAAGAATGCCACAGGTTGTTGGTCACTAACAATAACCAAAACAAATACATTCAATCTCTAGCGAAATTAAAAAATAGAAACTCTTATATTCCTACAACAAAATTACACTGATAAAGCTGAGACTAGATAACATGCAACAACCGTCAGGCTCTGATACTAAATTGGATTTGATAACCAGATATTAGCATGAAAACCAAGTACACAGCTTAAAAATAAATATGCAAGATGTAGAGAAAAAGCCAAACAAAATATTATTCAATTGCTTGTATTCTCTCATTTGAGAACACATAATATATAGTGTTTTACAAGACTAATCTTTACCTAAATAATAAGAAGGAAACACTAAACAAAGGAGATTAAAAAATATCCATAGATCAAGGAGTGGAGGCAATAGCTCAATAACTCCAATAAGTTATGGGAGACAAACAATATCCTACAAACTAATTAAAAAATAATTATAACCTATGCTCTTAAATGAGCTTATTAAGGTACAAAATATCTAGTTCACAAAGACAAGTGTGAACCAAAAAAATCCTCACCTTATCAAATTTCCCACTATGAGATAAAGTTTTATTGAATACAATCTTAGATCTATGGTCATCTAGTCCATCCTCTTTTAGAGCCTATAATTATGCAAGAATTTCAAAAGTTACTTTCTATATGTATGATATTCATAGTGAACTCTAATTGGGTGGCCAATATTATTTCTCTGTGTAATAATAATGGAGAAATCAGATTATATGTAGATTTTAGGAATCTAAGAAAGGATTAAGAGAAATAAAATTACCATATTCCTTCCTTTGATGAAGTTAAAAAAATGGTCAGTTGATAAGAAATTATATAATTTCTAGATGGCTTCTATATAGACGATAAATATTTAGTTGATAAAGGTGATATATTGAAGACAACCTTAAACAAAAATGGGGTACCTTCTCTTAAAAATAGATGTCATTTGGTGTCATCAATGTAGGAACTATGGATTATGTTTTCTAAGGTTTAGTGGGTATATATATTGTTTTGTATATGGATGATCTAGCCCTATAATCTAATAATAGCAATCAAGATGTTACCATTTAAAGAGGATATTAGAGAGGTGCATGTGCTAAGGTATCTATTTAAATGCAAAGAAAATTGTGTTTTCTTAATATTTAGTAACGATATATTGTAAATGTTAGCTTCTATATTTTGATCAATGAAGATTCCAATAACATGTCATTTTAAAAGTATTTTTTGGAAAGACTATTTTTTTGATAATTTTTTTTTTGTTTTACAGAGATAGTTAAGCCCTTGAATTCCATTCTAAAAAAATATGATAAAGTGGAATGGTAAATAGAGGCCAAGAAAACATTTCAAGAAATCAAAGAAGCGAGTATGACCACCACAATATTGGTTAGTCTATATTTAAATATAATTTTTTACCTTTATTCATTTGTATTTGATCATACTATTATAGTTGTGTTAACTCAAATAGACATGTTTCTAAGCACCCCATTTATTTTATGAGAGCTTATTTGAATAGTGTAAAGCTTAACTACCATATATTGGAAAAGAAAACTAATAAAATAGTGAAGGTAGTGAAAAGGTTTAGGAATTACATAATTAGAAGAAAGGTGCATATATTAGCTCTAGATCTAGAAGTCAAGAAAATGCTTGGGCATAATAAGTAAGGTGGAAGGAGAGGTATTTGAATGAAAAATCTAAAGAAACTTTATTTAGAGTTTAAATAAGATAAAACTGTTTAAGGACAAGTCATGAATCATCTCATGAAACAATCAGATCTAAGAATAATTATTATATAGATCAATAAACTTACTATACATAGGGAGGAGTGTTATTCTCACATAATTCACTTTATGTTATTCGAGACATGTTGGGTAAGCTTAACAAGGGAAGAAAAAACAAATATTAGACTAAATATTACACTCAATATGCTTAAGAATGTGTCATGTATAAAAAGAATTATGAGGGAATATATGTGAGGTGTGTTACCAAATAGTAATATGCATAAATCACGAACAATTTTCACAGAAATATTGGAGCTTGAAATCAATCAAGAAACACTATATCTAATCAATTTTTAGAATAAATATACTACTATAAAAATATTTTCAAGGATGTTCATAATCATATAAAGACTTTCCATGATTGCCAAATATTTTCCAAAAGAGAAAAGAATGCAATTATGCCTCTTCAACCAGTGATAGAAAAGAGGCATTTTACACAATGGGAACTATATTTTATTTGAGTACTCAATCCCATTCAAATAAAGGAAAAAAATATCCATATTCATATGACCTTGATAAGAGTAAAATCCTAAATTACTAAAAAAATACACATCTTGTAAGTCCCATTCATTGGAAAAAATACATCTTAGTCTTAATTAAAATACAACATTAACTCAATAAATTTTATAATCCTTCATTTTACCTTGATGAATGTGTTTTTTAATGTGAATGGTTTTATGGTTATGGAGCTTAAAACAGTTTAACGAGGTAAAAAACTTATTATTTTCCCTCTCAGTTGTACATGACCTTGAACTAGGGTTTCAAAGAGGAAATCCAAAAACAACCCAAAAAATGAGTGGAGATAGGTAAAAATGACCAAAAACAGCCCAAAACAATGCAAAAACCTCCCCCCTTGTTTTTTAATTTTTTGAGGAAAAAAAAATCAAAACTCTATTGGGGTTAAGCCAAATACCAGTGTAGTACAAATCTATAATCAATTAAAGCATACAAATAATAAACATGGAATTTAACCATAAGATAAAATAGACGAGAACGATAACACCAGATATAACGTGGTTCACCCGGTGTGGGCTACGTCCACCAAGAAATGACCAATATATTATTCAAGAGGATATAAAATTGAAGATCTGTAATCTTCCACACCTTACACTATGTACAATACTTTTCCTCTCACAAGATTCTTTAAGCTCTCTCAAAGAATTCCTTCTTACAATTCTTTCAATCTCTTTTCTAACCCTAATTTCCAAGCTTATATAACCTTATAAAAACTTAGGGCAACTTAGCTATGTTATTAAATCCATTAGATCAACTTTATATCAAAGGTTATATCTAATTCCCATGAGTTAAATAAAATAGTCACGCATAGGTAAACGATTCCGGTTACCCTAATCGATGTTGGTTCCTCCTTGCCTTGACCGATACCAGTCCCCAGGTGACTAATATTGGTAATTTGACCGACGTCGGTTATTGTGTATTCTGGACAAGTTTGTAAAGCATGTTGTTTGTGAAGCAATTAAGCTCCACAATTCAACAATCTCCCACTTGGAGATAAATTGTTGCACTGTACCATACAACTCCATCCTTGGATTCTTTTCCTTGGCCAGTTTCTTCCTCTTCAAGTCTCAAACTCGAAGACCAATAGAAGTAGAGTGTAGCTCCAACTTCGTCTTTGCCAACAACTTCGTTAGCATATTCGCAGGGTTCTTGTTTATATGAATTTTCTCTAGTTTTAGTTGCCCATCCTCCAACACCTGTAGTATGAAGTGATATCTCAATTGAATGTGTTTCATTCTTGAATGAAACATTGAGTAATTTTCTAGATGAATCACACTTTGACAATCATTGTACAACCTGCAATCCTCTTGCTCCTTTCCCGACTCTTTCATGAACTTGTTCATCCATATCATCTTTTTGCTAGCCTCTGTAGCTACAACATATTCCGCCTCTATAGTAGACAAGGCCATAACCTTTTGCAATCTCGAAATCCAGCTAACTATCATCCCACCTACTGTGAATACATATCCAGTGGTGCTCCTCCTGCCTTCCAAATCTCCAGCCATATCTAAATCAACATAGCCACATAAAGAAGTATCTGACCCTCCATAACATAACTGCATGTTGGATGTACCTCTCAAATACCTGATAATCCATTGGATTGCTTTCGAATGCTCTTTACCTAGATTGACCATAAATATGATCACAACTCCCATTTCCTATGCAATGTCTTGTCCGGTACAAACCATAACATACATAAGACTCCTAACTATTGAAGCATATGGAACTCGTGCCATGTACTCAACCTCCTCATGTGATGTAGGACACTGATCTTTTCTCAATTTGAAGTGTCCAACCATAGGTGTACTAATAGGTTTTGAATTCTACATATTAAACCTTTCCAACACCTTATTGATATAATGTTCCCGAGACAAATACAATTTCATGTTCTTCCTATCTCTGTGAATTTGCATGCCAAGGATTTTCTTTGCAGCTCCCAAATCCTTCATTGCAAATGTGTGAGCTAACTTTTCTTTAAGCTCACCAATGTCTTGTATACTAGATCCTACAATAAGCATATCATCCACATACAATAACAAAATAATATAGCTCCCATTTTTAAGCTTCTTGAAATAAACACAATGGTCAGATTCACATCTCATATAACCATACTCGTGCATGAAACTATCAAACCTCATATACCATTTCCTTGGAGCTTGTCTTGAGCCCATACAAGATCTTTTCAATCTACACACAAGTTTATCCTTACCCTTGACTTCATACCCAAACGACTGCTGCATATATATCTATTCCTCCAATTCAACATGAAGGAAAGTCATCTTAACATCAAGTTCTAAATGAAAATATTCTGTTGCAACTAAAATTAGAATAGTACGTATGGAAGTCATTTTAACTACAGGAGAAAATATCTCACTAAAGTCAATACCTACTTTCTGTGCAAATCCTTTTACCATAAATCCTTGCCTTGTATCTTTTTTGTCCACCCTCTTCTTCCTTGATCCTATAAACCCATTTATTCTGCAGTGTTCTCTTACCTGCTGGCAACTTGACCAAATCCCAAGTCTGGTTCTATTTCAAGGAATCCATCTCCTCATCCATGCCATGCTCCCACTTCTTGTGGGTATCCACCTACATTGCTTCTTCAAAGATTTATGGTTCACCACTATCAGTCAATAATAAATAAGATAAGGAAGGTGTAAATATTTTTGGAGGTCTACTTACCGTTTCTGACCTTCTTAATGAGATCTAGGGTGTTGGAGGGTCAATATGCTCATTCAAAAAATTTGTATCAATCTCAAACAGTGACCAATGCCGGTCACCTCCTGTCGAAGTCGGTTCTACTAATCAATGTTGGTCTTGATATTTTCTAGCTGATGCCGGTCCAAGTGACTGGTGTCATTCTGGTTCTTCTATAACTAATGCTAGTATAGGTGACTAATGCTGGTCAGGGGTAAACTGATACCAATTACTGTGTAAACCTTTAGGTGTCAATTTTAAATTTAAGAGTTCATTTTCATCCACAAACTTCTCAACCAGTTCATCTTTGGGTACCAAAACTTGATCCCTATACATTCTCTTTTCATTCCATTCAATGTCACGACTCCTAAAAATCTTAGAATCTTCTAAATCCCAAAAACATAATTCGAAATCACCATATCCATAACCAATAAAAGTACATATCTTGGATTTAGCATCCAACTGATTTCTATTTTATTTATCAACATGCACAAAATATTCTAAACCAGATACTATAAAAAAATAAAGATCTACCTCTTTTTCAGTCCAATCTTCTTATGGTATTCCACCATCCAGTGCACTTGAAGTCATGCGGTTAATTAAATGAACTGTCATGTCTACTGCTTCTGACCAAAACTGCAAAGGTAATCCAACATGTAGCTTCATGCTTCTTGTACATTCCATGATTATCCTATTCATTCTTTCAACAACACCATTCTCCTGTGGTGTTCTAGGAACTGTTCTTTCTCTGCGTATTCCATTTACTGAACAATAATCATTGAAATCCTTAATGCAGTACTCACCACCATTGTCAGATCTAAGGCATTTTAACTTTGAATTTGATTCATTTTCCACAAGGGATTTCCATCTTTTAAAAGTCTCAAAAACATCATATTTACGTTTAATACAATAAACCCATACCTTTCTTGTGGCATCATCAATGAAAGTCACATAATATTGGGATCCACCATGAGAAACAACCTGGGATGGTCCCCACACATCTGAGTGTACAAGCTCCAATTTCTACTCCTTCTTTGTTACCCCAAATTTGAGAAATATCACTCTTTTATGCTTTCTAAATATACAATGCTCACAGAAATCAAGATCTAAATCTTTCAAATTAGATAACTTACCCTTTGCCTTTAAGATCTGCATTCCTTTTTCACTCATATGGCCTAGCCGATTATGCCACATGCTTACATCTGAATCTGAAGTAAATAACACATAAAAGGAATAAGTAACATAGGTAGACAAATACAATGTTCCTACCTTCTTTCCTCTTTCCACAACAAGAGATACCTTAATAAATTTCTAAGAATCGACGGTGAATGTAAACATGCATCAAGATTCACCTAGTTGCCTTGCAGAAATTAGATTTCTCTTGAGGCTTAACACATGCCTCACATCTTTCAATACTCATGTATTTCCATTCTGTAATTTAAGATGAACTTCACCTTTACCAATAATATTGCATGGTTCATCATCTCCTAAATAAAAATGTCTAAAATTACCCTACACATAATTTCTGAAATAACCCTTATTAAGGGTAACATGGAAAGAAGCTCCAAAATCTAAAACCTATGATTCTACTTTATTGTCTAAGGAGAGAATAAGGGCATCTTACATTACCTCACTTGCAACGTTTGCCTTTTTACCTTTTTCTTTACCTTTATCTGGTATATTCTCTTTGTTTTCCTTGAACCAACACTCCTTTACATGTCCTTTTTTTCCACAATTCCAGCATATTATATCTTTGACTCTAGATCTAGATCTGTCACTCTTTGACTTTGATTTCCCATTCTTCTTGCTCTTGGATCTCTCCTTTGATCTTCCCCTGTTTTCCACATTTAAAGCATTTCTAGATGATGATTCTCCTATACTTTTTTTGCATATTTCTTCATTGAGGGTTATACTAACTACATCATCAAACTTAAAATATTAGAAGCAGACGATGTATTACTAACAACCATTACCAATCATCCCAACTATTTGGCAAAGAGCATAAGAATAAGAGTGCTTTCACTTCATCATCAAATGAAATATTAACTGATTTTAATTGATTAACAATAGAATGGAAATAATTCAAATGATTAGACACGTATCCACCTTCTAGCATTTTAAAATTAAGTAATTTCTTCATCAAATAAACTTTATTTGATGCACTTGGTTTTTCAATAAATTAGCTAAAGCTTTCATCAAATCTACCGTGGTTGCTGCTTTTATTAAATTATAAGCTACAGATGCTGTTAGGCTCAATCTCATAGATCCCAGAGAATTTCTATCAAGAATTTTTCATTCTTCATTAGTCATCTTTGAAGGTCTTTCCTTCTCATCCAATGGTAAGTTTAGATTTTTTTGATACAAATAATCTTCCACCTGCATCTTCCATAGCTAATAATTGCAGCCGTCAAATTTCTCAACTTTGTATTTTCCATCTTCTGCCATTGTTGTAGCTTCCAATCAATTAGAAAACCCTCTGTGAGTAAATCCTATCAACACACAAAACCCTCGAGCAAAGCTCTGATACTAGTTGTTGTGGTTAAACCATATACCAATGTTGTAAAAATCTATAATCAATTAAAGCATACAAACAATAAACATGGAATTTAACAAGAAGATAAAATAAACAAGAGAAAGATAACACCAGATATAACGTGGTTCACCCAAAGTGGGCTACGCCCACCAAAAAAGGATCAATATATTATTCAAGAGGATATGCAATTGAAAATCTGCAATTTTCCACACCTTACAAGATGTACAATATTTTTCCTCTCACAAGCTTCTCTAAGCTCTCTCAAAGAATTCCTTCTTACAATTCTTCCAATCTCTTTTCCAACCCTAATTTCCAAGCTCATATAACCTTATACAAACTTAGGGCAACTTAGCTATGCTATTACAACTTTATATCAAAGGTTAGATCTAATTCTCGTGAGTTAAATCAAACAATCATGCACAGGTAATTGATTACCCTAACTGATGTCGGTTCCTCCTTACCTTAAATGATACTGGTCCCCAGGTGACTGAAGTCAGTCAATCGATTGACACTGGTTATTGTGTATTCTAGAAAGTTTGTAAATCATGCTAATGTGAAGCAATTAAGCTCCAGAACTCAAACAAATCTTACCAGGAATTGTGGGCGATGTTTGGGGCTGTCGGATCTCGAATTGTTTTGTTTGCATGGATAATGTTCGTGTGAAGACTTGTGGGTGAAGGAAAAAAGTGAGAACCTTTATTTTGCCACTAATATATAAATATGGGGTTCATGCGAATGGTTTTCGCATGAACCCCATTCACGCGAAGGGGTGTTCATGCGAACACCTTTTCGTGGCTTACAAGGTGGTTCAAGAAAAGGGTGTTCATGTGAATACCCCTTAAATCACACCCCGCAAAATCTCCTACTCACATTTTTGTAACACCAAGTGGGACACACTATTGTGATCCCACCCTTAGAGTAGTTTTCCAATCCCATAACTCTATTTCTCTGCATTTTTTTTGTAAATCATATAGAACTCTCTACCCTCCTATTGTTCTCTTTTTTTGCAAGTCTCCCAAGTAAGTTTATTGTTGAAGTAAATCCCCAAGTATTTGTACAGCTGATTACTTCTTCTAGGATACTACCCTCAAAGGAGATTTTTTGATGATTTCTTTTCCTTCTATTGCTAAAGATCATAATTTTGGTCGTTTTGATACTAACTTGCATACCCACATTTTTGCAAAAAAAATTCAAGTTTGAGAATTTTTTTTTGCAATCCTTGAGTGAACGTAGAAAATAATATAAGTTCGTCAGCATATAGAATAAGCATTATAACATACTCATCTAATCGGATACCATCACCACCCTCTATATTTAAGAATTCTTCAAGTTGGTCTATATATAAACCAAAGAGTGTGGGTGATAATGGACATCCTTTCTTAACACCAATGTCACTCCTAAAGCTCTCTAAAATTCCTATTTGAGTTCTAATTTTAATACACATCTTTTTATAGAGTCTACAAACCATTTCTGAAAGTTACACTGGTATGCCAAGCTCTTTAATTTTTTAACATAGCTTATCCCTAGGGACCATGTCAAAATATTTCCTAAAATAAAGAAAACAACAAAACACTTCTTTCTTTTACTCCCAAGATTTTTCAATGATATGTCTTAGAGTAATACGGTGATCTAAAGTGGAGTGTTTAGGTTTGAAATCAACTTGTCTTTTTCTCTCTTCTCATTTTCTTCTGCCCAATTATTGATTTTTTATTCAACCATGCTACCAAATAACTTTAAAAATAAGGGATTGATCATGATGGTACTATAATTGGTTAGGTTGTTAACATCTCTACTCTTAAAAAGAGGTACTACCATACTATTAGTCCAATTGTTGTGAAAATCACACTAAATGATGTTGTTGAATATTGTAAAAATGTGAGGAAAAAGAGTATTATTATCCAATTTCACCTCTCAGGTAAGATTGGATAATAGAGAAGGTTTGCACTAAGGGGCTCCCATAGCCAATTCAAAGCTTGGAAGTGGATTTAAGTATTCAGGGAAAAATCAAGGTCTTTGAGAGAGTTGAAAGTTATAAGAGGAACTTTTCCTCTTCATGGTCTTCTCTAAGTTTCAAAGTTTTATCCAATATTGGGAGACCAACACTAGAATCCACTTGCAACACTAAATGGTGAAATCTAGTGTTTCACCCAAAAATACTCCTTGACATCTTATACATCCTTTCAATGTTAGGAAATATAGGAAATTACATGAACTACTAAGAAAGCAAAGGAGGTTGAAAATGGGCTCTTAGTTCATCAGTCTGAGATGTTGTTATGAATAGCGAGCTCATTTTATAGTAGAATAAGCTCTATCAGGTTCACCGAGATCTAAGGTTCACCAAACTTTTTTGAAGAATGGGTGAGCTAAAGATTATGATAGATGGTACTCACATCAAGGAATGAGCTTATCAAAATTAAAATGAGCTGTATAAAATCCCATTGAGCCCATGTATTATCAAATATTACTGCTGAGAAGATTTCGATAACAAGCGAGTTGTTTAAAGATCACCAGGCTCTAAATTAAAACCGAGCCGAGCTCAAAAATTACAAAAAATAAACTATCATGGTTGTAGTGGAACCAAACTGTGGACTATCGAAAAGGCTGAACCGTGTTCATTGAAGTGTAATGGCTGGAAGGAAGAAGAGAACTGAGTTGTGCTAAAATGTCATGTAGCTTTCCTCCAGGGACGTGCTATGTAATGGGTGTTCGGGTTGACCCAATGAAGACCAAGACATTGGTTAGAATCTTGGGTTGGATATTTTCAAGGGGTGAGTTGTTTAAATGGACATGCTATAAATGGAATTATACTTGATTCACAGAGTTCATGAGTGAGACATTGCAAAGGAGTTCACAAGAGTCCAATGAAAAGGACTTAGTGGAAAAATGACGAGCCAGTCGGTGCTCAGATTCGTATAATGAATGGCAAGCTTTGCAAGGATGACCATGGCTAAGATCAATGTGGAAACCAAAGGAATTGGAAAGAAGGGTGGAGAAGTTTGGGTTAGCTTGTCGAGACAACTCGGCGAGCCCTTGAGTTCTGATGGTTCCTTGGTGAGTCAAGGTTTGAGGCTCGGTGGGAGGAGTGTATGCTGCTAATGTGGGTGAGTGGGCCCGATGTAGCTCATGTGAACATATGATTGGCGAGAAGGATATGTACCATGGGCCTGAAATCCTAACATGGTCACCGAAGAGAAAAATATTCACGAGAGATGGTCCAATTAACAACTCGTCCATGGAGTCAAAGCGGGTAAGGAACCCTTCGCGGGCCTGAGACTGGTCGAGAGCGCTAAACAACATGTGTCGCACCGAGCTAAATTCTACATAGGCCCGAAAACCCAAGATGAAACAATGCAAATTGGTGGTCTCCATGTGGGTTGGTGGTATTCACAAATGAATCGCAATGCATGGGATGGTGGGATGATGGGTTTAATAAGGAGATAGAGCTAGTGTTGAGAAAAACATTGATGAAAGAGAAAGGGGTGACTTAACACTCGTGGAAGGGGTCATTATGGAATTAGAGGTAGGGCTAACACTAATGTAAATCTAGGAGGATTTAGGTAATGCCGAGTTAGAGAGATAAGGTATTCAGTAGTGCAAATAAAGAGCCATCTCGGTTGAGTTGGCTGAGCTAGAAAATGTATTAAAACATTCAACTTATTCCTCCTATTTCAAATGCAAGTGGTGACATTGAATGAGTCCCACAACAATTTTAAATTGACCAGATCATAAAATGATATGAAAATTTTTAATAGAAATAGGAAAATATTTAAATTTCTAGCAAAGGAATTAATTTCCTTGTCCCATGTAATGCAAACAATCCCGGAAACACTAAAATAGCCACATGTACTTAGAAGCTCATATCTTGAGAAATTTTCAATGGATTTTCACAAAATTGGTCTTTTTGGAATTGTGAATATGATACCTTCACACAACAATCAAGAAATTGATAGAGATTTAGGGGTGAATTTTGAAGAAAATGAGCACATTTCAAATTGGTTATTGGATGGTGGTTGATGGTGTAATTAATGGGCATGAATATACATTTCTGTACTTCTGCATATTACAAATACGAGTTTGTTTGTTTCTCTCTTCTCTCCTTCATTTTATATAAATGGAGAAGTTATCTCATTTGTAAAATGGAAAAATAATTTTGGTAGCAAAACTCTTCCTTTTTTTTTGTGAAACCATTATGCTACATGCCTTCATATTAGACTTCTTGCATGTTGATCTAGGCCTTTATCTTGTAATAGAATAATCTATGCATATCAATGAAGTAGTAGATTTAAATTTGTGGATTCATTCTTCCCTTTTTTGTATTTATTACTTTCTCCTTTCCTCTTCATTCCATTTACAAGTATTTTTGTGTCTATTTATTCTCTTGTAAGGTTCATTATAGTTGTGTTCCTATGGAAATGATGTTGTGAATGTTATTGTTAGATTATAGAGAAATGTCATCACCCTTTCTAATCTAAATTGTGTTTCTATTTTCACACATTGGAGAGTTGTTATCACACCCTTCTTTTGGTGCATCACCTCTGAAGCATATATATTTTTTACTTGCATGTAATTTTTCTCTCCCTTGTCCCTTAGAAATGGTAGGATAAAGATAGTCAGTAGTTTTATTTCATTAGAGTTAGCTTGCACTAGATTAGGAAGAGGAACTGACCTTCTCTAGAGCTTTATCTCAGTTGCAACAATTCCCACACTTGGAGATAGTAACCATGTTACCCAGTTATACTACTTGCCTTAACACACTCACATGCTAAGAAAATAGAGGGTGTTGTGATTTGGTGATAATAGTTCTAGCACACCTGGTGGGACATCAAAAAGTCTTCATATTTGTTGCAACAATATTGGTGTGCTATTTTTGTAAACTCTAGCCTGTAAGAGGATTTTAAAAAACACATCTGGTGGCTCAAAAAAGGGAAGAATTTACTGGTTTAGATAGCCCAAGCTTATCAAATTTATGAGAGGGATTCAAACAAGGTCTAGAAAAAGAGAAGAAGGTACTTTTTAATACTTGCAGCTATCTCCAGGCATAGGAAGGAGGGTAAGAAGATCTCATATGTCTCCATCTCCATTGGATATAACGCTATTAACACCTCTACCTGACAAGCCTTTCATTCAACCAACTAGAGTTCTCAGACCAATCATAATGGCTCATCAACAACCACCACCATAAAAAAATCCTTATAAAAATTTCACGAGTAGCAGCCCGCTTGCTCTCAATGTAAAAAACCCAATCCTAGTTGTAGCATTGAATAATATTCCATATTTCACAGAGGAGAACCACACAACTCTAATTGATCACATTAAAGATATTGCAAATGTCTATGCAATCCATGAGGTCAATGAAATGGATGTGGCAGTCAAATTATTGGCTTTTTATTTTAAAGGAAAATCTCTACAATGGTTCAGGAACCTAGGAATAGGATAAATTAAAGATTGGAATCAATTGTGCATATATCTTTGTGGTCAATTTGGAGAAAAAGGAAGACAATTTATCGTTGTGGGAGAAGTTAACCACAATCAAGAGAACACCAAATGAGTATATGGTTGATTTCAACTTCATATTTCAAAGGACATGGGATAGGATTCCACTTGCCGTGAGACCAGCAACTAAAGATGCTTTTCTCTACTTTCTAAAATCTTTAAATTCTAATATTTCCATGATGATACAATCCATGGGAGGTAAAACTTTACTCGCAACCTACAATATTGTTATTAGAGATGAAAATTATTTAATTCAAGCTGGTAAAATTGTACCTAGGTTGCATATGCCTCTTTATCCGGAATTAGGAAGTCCAAGCACTAGCCAAGCACCTACATTAGCTCCCATCCCTACCCAAAAAAACCAGAGTTCTACTGAAGCTTATACCTCTTCTTCTAACACCTCAAATGAGCTCTAAGGATTTATGAAGTAGTTGCAAAACTTGGTAAATGAGTTGGTAACAATTAATAGGAAACAAGCTCAAAATTTTAGATCATACCAGCCTCAAGCCCAACCCAATAGGCCTTTTTATTAGCCTAATAGGCCACTTTCTCAAGATATAAATCAGAACCAAGTAAAAAATTTGGCTAATAGACGATTTCAACCTTATAATCCCAATGTTGCATCCACATCTAGAGCATTGGTTCCAATGCACAATAACATGGCTAAAGAATATGAATGGTGGATTCCATGCAATCAACCTCATAAAAATTTAACATTTTTTAATGGTGCCTTAAATCGAGCTATAATGGTGACAACAATTGGTGTGGAACAAGACACAAACCAAGAGGAGGATAAAAAATAGGAAGCTACTCAAGAGGCACCTCCAAATGATACTGCACTTGTGCATTGGAAAGGTGAATATTTCTGTGGAATAAATCAAACCCCTTCTCAAAGTGTGGCACCCAATACATAGTCTAAGAAGAGGAATATTAAAGAATGGAAATCATTCAATCCAAATTCTCCTCATACCTCTATCACTCTACAAGGAATTGATGATCAAAGTGTAGCTCTAAATGCACAGAATCAGCCCAAGCCACCTTCTAGACCAGCTCATATACTAGTTGTAACAACTCATGTGCTAGAGAAGGTTGTCTAGAGGAAAGGGAAGAAGAAGGATAGTTATTCTTCATTCAATATCATTGAGCAAATGAAAAAAATGAATGTAAACATCTCAATGTGGGAGTCATTAGCTATACTAGGACAAAGAGATATGATGTAGGTTGCCATGGAAAATTGGTCTGTATCAAATCAATCATATAAAGATCAAGAAAAAGTGCTCACCAATGCAACTATATAAGAATGCAATCAAGGGAGTCAACAAGGTAAAAATTTAAAGCCTCCTCCATTCTATATATCTCTAATCATTGGAAATAACCTTGCACAAAATTGCATGATTGATTCGGGAGAATACAAGTTTGTGATGCCTAAGCAAATAGTTGATCAACTAGGCCTTCAGTATGAGTTAATTTATAGAGGTGTGGTGCCATTGGATGGGATAAAAATGAAAATGGTTGGATTAATCAAAGGATTGATCCTTACACTACATACATGCCCAAATGTCACAATCTTGCAAGATTTGTCAGTCATAGACTTGCCACCATTGTTTGCATTATGTTTGTCAAGAGACTTCACCACTAAATTTGGAGGCTACTTGTCTACTAATTGTTCACATATGCTATTTATAACGAGGTATGTAGCTAAGGTTACAATCAGATCTGAACCAATTTCAAATTTCCATATTGAGCCTCATACACCAATTCTAATAAATGCAAATTATTCAGATTTTGATCAAGAAGATTGTCCAAGAATTCATGAAACGAATACCAAGGTTGGAGGCATTCCAAAATTAACTCTTGATGAATGCAAAAAAAAAAGGCATGCTTTTGATCCATATAAGGATATGGAAGAAAACGAGTTGGGGATTTATTGTTTGCACAAATAAAATCCATATCTCCCTAGCATCATCAAATTAGATGAAAAGGATGATAATGAAGTATGGAAAATATTATTTGATGGTTCAAGGAGTAGGAAATGATGTAACCTAGATTTAGTGATACAAACCCAATAAAACCCTACACATGCTGGCACATCACTCAACCTAAATTGATGTCTCATCGGAAACGCACAAAGGTACTAGGTCCCACTTTAGGGTTGTTGTAGCAGGATGTTAGCATGATGGAGACTTAACATATATAGTTTTATTACCAGCTCATCATTCTATAGAGCATACCAGTTTTGTACCTAAGGGAAAAAAAAATTAAGTACTAAACATGATGAGATCAAAAACATACTAGATTCAGATACACACAAAAAATAACACTTAGATTCAGCCAATGTCCTTCATTATATTCAATGCAGTGAGTATACAGAAGCTTCATTACAATAATAGAAGCATGAGCTTAATAAACTTTATATATACCTCTTCTATGTATGTCTCTATATCTCTATTACACAGTTTACTACATATTTATAAGGGTGGGGACTTTCCCTTCACCACTTATCCACTCAAAAAATAGGTCACATGCTATTCTTAGCAATGCACCTTTACAAACCTAGCCACACATACAAGTGCACTAACAATAGACTACTACTAGCTAATTGACAGTAGCAGATCTATTTCCAGCTTGTTTCCATGTAAAGTTTTTCGTATCCAATCCTCTAAAAATAGCCAATGCATGGCACTCACATCTCTGCCTCATTCGTGTGCTCTACACATCATCTCTAAAAATAGACCTTTATGAGTGAAAATGGCTAAGTCCTGAAAAGCTGAACTTATGTTCCTCGTGCGTGTTCTCCCTATTCATTCGTGCCTTTGAATATGACTCACTTCCCCACGTAGACTTCTTGTGTGCTTTTTTTTGTCAAGTGTTCTTTGATCAACATTACCCCACACTAATTTCATTATCGCCCAAACAATGGTCATCTCCAAAAATTGAAGTAAAGAATAGAAGAATGGAAAGAATAAAAGAATGTATGAAAGAATGTTTTTACTCTACAGTCTCTTCTTCAGTCTGAAAAAATAATTCAAGATATTCTTGTTTTATTTCAGCCTCCAAGGTCTACCACTTAGCAAGTGCTTCCTCTAATTTTTCTGGAATGTCTGTAGAAATGGACTCCAATTCATCCCTCGCAATCTCCCCTTTTTTATTTTGTAAGACCAACACAATGCTAGACATTGCAGTCATCCTTCTCTCTAGTAAATCCCTCTTCTGTGCAATGAGCTTCCCAAGCTCTTCCAGCCGAGTCTTGTGTGGTTCTTGTGTTGCTACCAGTGCCTCACGCTTCTATTTAACCATTGATAATCTTTCTATGAGGCCCAATGGTCCATCCTTCATCGCTTTATAGACCGCATTGTTCTCCTCTAGGGTTTTTATGTTGATGAGAGCCTCTGGAGCTGTGCAGATGTTCAAGGCTTGTTTTGCTTTCTTCAATTCTTCTTGCAGTGCTTATAGAATCCCTTCATAGGATGAAATATTCTATATCACTTAAGCCCTCTCTCATTCTACCTCTTGCGATGGATCCTTTGGCGCTAGGATGCGCAGAGGCTCATCTTCAAGTACTAGGTCTACCAACTTTCCTACATAGTGTATTGCTGAAGGAAATGTATGTGGTACCTTTGGCTCCAAGTGTGGCCTAGCTCTTATGACATTATCACCAATTTCCTTTGCAATGTTGATAAATAAAACGTTATTTTTCTACGCTAAGTATCTCTCTTGTGTTAGGTGTGTTATTTCCCCATCCTTAGTTTTGATATCTTCCCTGAGCGACCTAATTATGGCAGCCTTGTCCATATTCTACCTTGCCACCTCTATTGATACTTTCACCAATGCATTGCTCACATGTTCATCTGACATGATAGTAGGATTTACTGTCATGTGTTTAGCCTGAGGTGTCTTTTTCAACCTTCATGCTACGCATGACTCCTCACATACATCAAAATATGGCTCATCCATGTGTGTGTGCATGGACCATGATAACTATTTCCTCGTGTGAATTGTAGCCTTATCTTCATCCATTAATTCCTAGCCATATAATTCATTTTGTGACAGTATGATCCAGAAATGATGTGGAAAATTTTACCTACGTCCTCTACATAACCCATGGATGGTGGAATATGCTCTCCACTTGTTCTTCTAGATTGAGGATGCTTAGGAACTTGAGCTTCCAGATTTGAAACTTTTGTTTCCATGTCTTGTGCAGTCTCTTTAGCTATCTCATTTGTTCCCTTTTCCTCCTCTTCTCCTTGCTTCATTTCTTTATCTTTTTGTTCTACATTCTCTGGAGGTGTAGGAGAATTAGGTGCACTTTCCTCTGATTCTTTCACTTCCTCATTCAAATTTAGTTTCCTTCTCCTTTCTAGGGTTATCTCTTTCTGTGGAGAGAGTCTGGGTGATTTGCGCACTGTTTGCGGAGTAGCACCTTGATTCCTCATTATCTTGAACACCTGATTAAATCTATGCTCTCCTTAGACTGCATCCAATTCCTCATCATTCCCCTCTTGTGGTTGAGGTGGTGTAGTGGTGCACACATCTTCATCCTTGGTCATAGGATGTCTTCTACCTTTATGCTCTAAACCACCATTATCCTCATGCTCATCCTCCTCATACTCCACTTCAATTAGCTCTATGGGCTTCGGCACTGGGATCTCCATCATGTGCTTGCCCTTTGGTGGTGCTGGAAGTGTGAACTCATCGTCCACCTACTTGTTATTCTCCAAGTTTGGCTTTAGTTGGAGGTATTCCAGTGCTTCTCCAATATCTCCCACAACAAAACTTATTGGCTTAATGCTCAATACATGTGAAATGATTCTTTCAATATATGCACCCACCCTAGATACATATATTTCTTCCTTAGTGTGTGGTAGTCACAATCTACCTTATTCGTATTGAATGTGAGTTTCCGTGCATCTGAGAACTTTTGTACTGATGCCTGGAAGTACTTTGCTATGAATGCATATGGTAACTTACACCAAGGGTTCCGTGCTCCATCCTTCATGGCAAACCGTGCTATACAGAAATGCTAGTATACAACGAACTGAACTGCCTTTCTAACCACCAAAGGAAAGTATTTGGGGATGCACCATTCTTCTTCAAAGGATACACAGAACCTATCGTACCATTTCTTAGCCCTTTCCTTGACCTGTTCTATCATGGATCTCTCACACAAGTAATTTTTGAAGCATTTTGCAAGTGACTTGTGTTCCATGGGATACTCCCATATCTTCTTCTTCAGTGCATCAGGTACTTTGATATCCATGAACACTAGTGATAACAGAATAAATCCAAAGCTGATATTTCATCTTGTGCACACTTTCTCAATAATAATTTCTATAATATACCGTGAAATGTTGTATACTACCCCTTCAGACATATTTTTGGCAATGTGAAACCACATGGTGTTCACTTGTGACCATGTTTCCTGGTCATTTATCTTTATAACAAGATGTGTGGCTACTTGCACCACTAGATACTTCTTCAATTTATCAACGTCCATGCCATACAGACCCTTTGTGTACCTAAACTCCTTTCTGGTCTCCAATATTGTGGCCTTGTTTGTTAGATCATCTCGTAAATATTCTCATATACCTTTCAACCCTGTTACCATGGAGATGATCACGGATGAAATTCTAGCTCTACCTCCTACAAAGTAGAAAAACTATTCGTGCAATATGCTCATGAGCCATTGGTATAATGGATCATATTTTCCCAAGTAAGGGAGTTCATATAGCTAGTAAAATCCTATCTTTTACAAGAGCTTCTCGCCAGCATTGTCATACATTGGCACGTCTTCCGCCGTGCGTTTATTTGTCTTTGTGTTCAACAAGGCATCAAGCTCTTTCTTATTCTTTGTGGTACGGTGATTGTAATCACTCACCTTGCTTCTTCTTATTTGAGAATCCCACTCCTAGCTTATGATAACCCCCTCTAGATATTGCATCTCTGAAAAATTACTTTCAGGAGCTATTTCCTCTTCCTCTATGGCCACATTCTTCTTTCCCTTCACTCCTACTGCAACTGCTTTCTTGGGTGCCATTTCTACCTTGTAATCCTTTGTAGATCCTTACCTCTTGAATTCTAAAATGTGTGAATCAAACCCTAGCTCGATTCAGCATGCCCTAGGTGAAATTATGTGCCCTTACTCCTCTCTATCGCCTTGCTTCACTCAAACCCTTTACCATCGGGGACACAAGCTCTTTCTGTGCACAGATCTCTTTGTCATGACTGGTTACCCACCTCTCCCACCTCAATTTGATCACTCGAATCTTTGCACATAACTCTTTGTAAAATACTCTTAATCGTAAAGGTAAAAATAATTTCACATCCCTTCCTTATATAGATTTTCAAAATTTTGATGCATTCATTGTTCCTTCACTGAGAAAATATCCTCTCATTAATTGACCAATTCCATCTTTTCCATGCATTACATCTTCACACCTCCACTATAACCTTCTAGTGCACCTTCCTACCCTTTGGTCACAGACTTACCCTCATCACGCTTCCTTGCACCTGAGTACCTTGTCACTGCACCTTCTATTGGTAGTTATTATGGCCTTTTCTTACCTCACGTTATACCGTCACTTCATTCATATCTATATTTAGTCACTTTTTAGAGAAAATCCTTTGAATTGAAGAGCACCCATAACAACTTATTCCTTTCACCTTTAAATTCCCACAATATTGTACGTGGATATCGACAACCACCCCACATTAAAAGTATGTGCATTCCTTTGTGCATAAACATGCTGCATGTAGTAATTAGCTTCATGTGCGCAAGCATGATTATTTCACAACACACCAACTAAATTTAAAAAGCATAGCAATACAGAAGGAAACCCATTAAGGACATACAAAATTGAAAATCTAATCTAAATGGAAATACTACCTTATTACAAACACCAAGAAGACTTATTTATAGTAGGGCTTCAGCCTAATCCCATTGAAGTAACCATGTAGCCGTGTTACATCAAGTGCTTCTAACTAGAAATCACTTGCTTCAAGGATGTAAGTGATAACATACTGCCCCAACCAATGTACCTTAAGTTTTCCTAGATGGCACAAGAACTTAGAGTCATAGAGAAGTACCATTTGTCCAATCTCAAACTTCTTATCCCTTATGTTTCTGTCATGCCATGCTTTCTACCTGGCCTTTTCTTGCTTTTGACTCCAATGTGCTATATCTTGTCACTCATCTATCTTAATTATCTTTTCAATCCATTCTTCTAAAGCTTTCTCATTAGCTAGACCTCCAGTGCATGTAATACACAAATAAGGTAACATAAATTCCATAGGAAGAACAACTTCTGTGCCAAACACTAACTGAAATGGTGTGGCTTTGTTCAACCTTTTATATGTTGTTCTATATGCCCAAATTATTGTAGATACTTTATCATCCCAATCCTTTCTTCCAATATCACAAATTTTTGTCAATGTGTGGCTCAATTTTTTTTAAAAGCCTCAGCAGTTCCATTTTCCTGAGGATGATAGGGTGTAGTCTTATGGCGTGTAATCATGAACTCATCCAATAAAATTTTGATTGTCTCATTAAGAAAATGTGTACCCCTATCACTGGTCAAACTCAAAGGACATCCATACCTTTTAATAATATGTTCCCATAGAAACCGAGTTGTTGTAGCTGCTATACAGTCCTTGGTAGGTACTACTTCTGCCCACCTTGTCAAATAGTCTATGTAAGTTATAATGTAGTGTGATCTCGTTTTACACGTAGCTTGTGAAATAGGACCCAAAAAATCTATAGCCCATTTCTCAAATGGTTTTGCGCTAGCAGTAGGTCTCAAAGGCATTTCATCTTGCTGACCTGGTCTTCCAAGATGTTGATAATGATCACATGCCTTACAAAATTCCTTACAATATTTATAGAGGGTCTCCCACCATAATCCAACAAGTAGAATCTTGTGTGATGTGGCATCACCTACATAGTGGCCTCCTACAATTTCGCCATGAGATTCTTCCACAATGTCTATGTGCTCATGTTCCAATACACAACGGTGAAATATTTCATCTCGTCCCATTTTGTACAAGTCACCACTAATTAATATATAAGGTGTAACACATATAGAAAGTTATTTCTTCTCCAAGGATTTCATTCCTTCTGGTGTCATCCCTATACGTAAAAAGACAACAGTGTCCTCTAGTTCTGATGGTGTGCATTGTAACCTTTATAATTATGCATTTGACATGGTATCCTCGATTGCCTATGCTTCTTATCATTATTATATTCTTGATAAATGGTCTGGTCTAGAATTATTTTTTCCTGGTTTTACCACAACTATGAAATCAAACTCTTGAAATAGGAGTACCCATCAACATATGCACCCTTTTAAAATAGGATTATTTACCAAACAATTCAATACCATGTGATCTGTATACAAGATGAATGGTGTAGCTAGTAGGTATTGGTGAAATTTATGCAATCCATAGATCATTGACAAAGCTTCGCGCTCTCTAGTTGTGTAATTATGTTATGCAAGAGTCATCTTTCTGCTAGAAAAATAGATAGGATTATCTACAATACCTTCTTCAGGTTGATCCAACACCACGCTAATGGCCATGCCAGAGGTGTCAACATATACATGAAATGGTTTTTCCCACGAAGGAAAACATAGAATAGGCGCAGTAGTAAGTTTCTCCTTTAATGTCTTGAATGCACACTACTACTGTTCTCCCCAATAGAATATACCTTTTCCTTTTAGTAACTCTTCTAAGGGTGCAACAAATTTGGCATAGCCTTTGATAAATTTTCTATAATATTCTGTATATCCCAAAAATCCATGCACCTCACTTTGATTGGCAGGCTCCCCTACCCCTATAATGACTGCAACCTTTGCTAGATCAACCAAAAAACCCTTGCAAATTATGTGTCCTAAAAGTACCCCTAATGGTGTAGAAAATAAACACTTCTTGATGTTTAAAGAGATACTCAACTACCTACACCATTCAAACATTAAGAACATATTTTCACAGTGGTCCTTAACTAACCCATACACCGTCTAATCATCTAAATACACCTATAAGAAGTTATGAATAAATTCCTTGAATGCTTGGACAACTATGTGCGAAAATACAACATGCACATTATTCAGACCAAAGGGCATTAAAGTATAGCCGAAGCTACCCCTTTCAATTGTAAATATAGTCTTCTCCTGATCCTCCTGGGAAATCCTAACCTAATGATACCTAGAGAAACCATTGGTAAATGAATATATTTCGTGCCATGCAACTCCTTCTAGTATTTGCTCAGTAAATGGCATAGGGAATGTATCTATTACACATGTAACATTCAGCTCCCTATAGTCCATGCATATTCTAATCCATCCATCCTTCTTGATACTGATCACCATTGGACTAACCCATTCTAACTCATCAAGGGGCTTGATAATTCCAGACTTCAACATGTGATCAATCTCTTCTTTGAACTTTTTGCACAAATTGGGGTTCATTCGGTAAGGCCTCTTTCTAACTGGTCACACACCCTCTTTAAGCTTTATATTCATCTCCCCTAATGATTCATGAATGCCTTTAAGTTCATGGTACCCCCTAGGAAATAGGTCCTAGTATTCCCTTAGTAACTCTATGATTTTTGCCACTTCAGAGTCTGACCAATAATATCCAATTATGGCTTCCTTAGGCTCTATATCTATTCCAATATTCACCTTCTTTATCTTCATAGGTTCATGATAGGTGCATGTGGTCCTATCTGCACTGTATAATACCTCACACCTTCCTATTGAATGGTTTACATACAAATTATTTACTTCTTCATCATCCATTAGGTAGACCATTTTTCCTTTCTCTTTCTCAAGGAAAGAACATTGAATTAATGTTGCATCAGCCCCTAGTTCTTTATCAAGAAATGCTCCTAAGTCCTCTTTATATAATAATTATTGGAATATTTCTTTAACCTTGGCACTATCCCCGATAGTTAAGTGCTTGATAAATTTCAACACTTCTTCTACCAAAGGTTTTGTAGAGAAGTAGTCAAACGTCTGGGCCATTCTTGTAATTAAATTATGCTAATTTCCAGTTTCTCTATGGAGTTCTGTATATACATACCAAGCACGTGTGCAACCTTGTCAATTGGAATAAAACCAATGCACCCATAGTGAAGGTGGTAAAGTTTCCTACCCTTATATCCAGAGTCTTTCACACTTCTGAACATGGTGTTGAATAGGTTGATCACCGTGATAATTGCATATTTGTGTAGGTGCATTTCTCCTAAAGAAATTGGTAGTAAGAGAAACCCCAATTTCATCCCATTCGACTAGATTATCCCTGTGGACCACCCACTAGCATGCTACTGTCCCATGTAGTGTATATGCTAGTATATTTCTCCTCTCCAATGGGTCTATCCATTTTTCTTCCATGACGCATATGAATACTATGGGATCCCCTTATCATGTGTAACAAGGTACCAAGTTATTACCTATCCTCCTGAAATAGCATGGTTTTGTGCCTCGAGGGAATATGCTCTTCACTTTGCACCCTACCAACTCATAAGTGTTGTGAGCCCAATCATCACAAGCAATACTTGTAGTATTTCTAATAGACTATGCATCCTCCCACTGAATTAGTCCTTCTTTGGTTGGTTCAATCATCTCTGGATCTCGGATGACACATACATAAATCCTCTTTAGATATTCTTCACATAAGGGCTGAACATAGGGCATGAAATTTCCATCTGTCAAAGGGATAGTTACCATTTCCTCTTTAATTTCAAAACTAATATAGCCTTTGTTGAACTGAAGATCAACATTATTTGCATAGCACTAAGGATGCCCTAATAGATCTGGGAAGCTATCTAATTCTACCAGTGCTAAAACTTCAAAGTCTTGAGTGAACTTGGATCCTTGTATGGTAATGGATGCATCTTTTAAAACTCCTATGGGAGTGGCCTTAGTCTGATTATCCATGAATAATACATTAGAGGCTGGCTTCAATGGGGGTCTCCCCATTTTTACCCATGCATCCAAGGTAAGAACATTGACTTCCATGCCTATGTTAATTAGTATATTACTCAACAACCACCCATCCACAATAGCATTTAGAGTGATTTCCTTGTCATAATCCAAGCTATGAGGAGGGAGATTTGCATGTAGGATTTGTCATCCAGTCTTAGTAATTACACACGGAGTGTTCCCTTTTAACCAACTCCCCAAAAGTGGAATGATGTTCTCCTGAAGCAACATTTTGCACACTTCTGTCAAGTCATCTATATAATTTTGGACCATCTCTGATGCTTTCTTCTACTCCTTTAAATATTGTATCTCACCCTAAAGATTCCGTAGAACTTCCATGGTATCCTGATAAACCTCATCCTGATAGGAAGGATCTGGGTACCTTGCATGAAGAACCTCATCTTTAGTAATGGTAGGTTTCTATTGTAATGCCTCCCTGGTATGTGCTACCTCAATGCGGGTTGTGATCCTCACTTGTAGTGCCTTGGACTCTACTTCTATTTTGGGAATCCATTGATTGTCCACAGCGCGTTGTATCCTAACCATCCCAGTGCCTTTGTTTTCTTATTTATGTATTTTAATCAGATTCTCATATAAGTATGGTCACTCTTCATAGCTATGGTTATTTTTATAGAAAGAACATGAAATATTCTAAGGGCACTCACACCTATAGTGGTCAGGAGATCCACATGTATAACACGTTACGTGAGCGAACTCACTTTTCCACCACCATGGCCTTGTCCTCCAAATCCACCATGGTATCCTCGACCTCTGCCATGACTGCCTTCTAAATGCCCCTCATTCTAATCATAGCATGCCAGATTGTGCTCCCATTCCTGATGCTAATTATTTCCCTCATAGTTATCTGAAACTCATTTCTATCATACACCAATATCTATAACATCATGGATCTATCCAATCAGCCGAAAATCCTCCATGTCATGAGTTATGGACCTACATATTTTACAGTAGCTTGAAACGTTCTTCCTTAATGCGTGTTGTGATAATTGGTAGCAGCTAGCATCATGGTTTAAGTGGCATATCTCACAATCCATCAGTAATGAGTGTACTATTTTGTGAGGACAACTATCCTTTGTGTGACCTCCTACTTCACAATCTATACTCCAAATTTCTGAGCATGCTTCATGGGATGAATTTTCTGATAATTTCTGTAGCTGCTTTTCCATAGCTGTAATATATGCCTCTAAGAATGGGCTAATGTTAGTGTCAATACTCCCAACTACCTCAACACATAGGGTTGATTCCAATGCCTTGCATAGATCAGTTTATGTATTATGTGAAGTGCCCTCCTAAATGGTGTAATCAATCCCCCAAAAAACCATTGTGCATGTTGGCTTACGTGAATATCATAGGAAATTTTAGATAGAAGCATTTTAAAATGAGCATCATACTCGTGCACACTCTCAGTAGTTCCTTGCTTAATATCCTTGAGTGCATTTATACTTTTCTACTTAAATTTAGGGATATAAAACTATTTTAATAATGCATCCTTCAATTCTACATAATCCATGCAAGTCTGATTAGGGCCAAATTTTTTGTACCAGCAGTGCACGTGCCCTTGTAACATAGTAGCAAATTTTTTTCCTTACACTCAAAAGTTGTGATTCCTTTTACGTGCCATAATATTTCATGCATATGCACATGTTCATTAGCATCTTATATACCCATATACTCTAGAAGATGAAGAGACATTTTCATATAAATATTTTGGGGTTGGTACAAACCTTTCCAACCTGAACTAGAACCTCCAGTGTTTCCCCTGCCCCCATAACCTCCAGATCCACCTAAACCAGAACTTCCCATGCCTCCTGATCCTGAACCTATAGCTAGAATAGGTCCTGTAGACGTACTCCCCTGTGCTTTGACAATAGTATTATACTGAAGCCCCATGGTCTATGAAGTATTTCCACTTCCAGAAGTGAATCCAACATTCAGCGTGCTCATATTCTGTGTGGTCGATGCACCTGAAAACACACCTGCAAATAAAAATGAAGTTGTCTTCCCTACCATTGATTTGCTACTCTCTGACTTCCCAAACTTGCTTGCTGATTACTTGTCGTACTATATATTGTAAAACCAAGTGCAAGGGCTAGGTTACTAGGTGGATCTAGGTAGTCTCTGATGGCACGCTTCATTATGAGGTTGTGGGGGGATCCCTGTCATGCTTTCCAAGATGGGGGATTTCTTGATGCTTTGGCTCTACATATTCTACGTGAGCTTCCAATCCTTCATGAGAAATATCTCTCCTCAACGCCATACTTTCTGTAACGGTACATTTCTTCTCTATCTCCCTCTTGTGTGCCTTATTATACTTAAGTTGCATTTCCTATCTTTACCTTTCTACCACTAGGTCTGTCATCTTTCACCAATCCTATTCTTTCCCCCACACATGGTGGGGTTTAGTTAGCCATATATTTACTCTACAGATTCAAATTTACCATCAGGATTTTTATCACAAATGGAATGCCTTGTAGGTAAGCTCCCCATGGATGTCATAAGAACTAGAATTCAGCTATCTTTGGACATGAGTAATTGGAAATTGAGTATTCCAAGATATAATTGTGTAAGACACCATGAAACCATGTATCCACATCTTGAGTCCAAATTAGATTAACATCATAAAGAAAATGGAATTCTTCATGCATCTAGACAAGTGCACAGTACCTCTAATTCTACTTAGATTCATAAGCAATCAGCCACTCATATAATTCTACTGGAAAAATAGAAAAAAATCTCTCACATAAATTGTCATTAAAATTTTGTTCCACCCAGGTGCATGCGTTAAACTCAGATCTAGTGTTGAACCACCATGCATATTCTTCTTTTAGATCATGTATTCCTTCTTCAATACTTGCTAAGGTCAACTGCTATGTCTTTATTGCAAACCATCTAAAAAAAACTAAAAAAGAGGTCCCAGAAACGGAACCAATGATACAGCCTAGAATTCAATGATATAAACCCAATAAAATCCTAGACACACTAGCACATCACTCATCCTAAACTAAGCGCTCACTTGAAGTGTGCAAATGTACCGGGTCCCTCTTTAGGGTTGTTGTAGTAGGATGTTAGCATGATGGAGGCTTGACATAGATAGTTCTATTACCAGATCATCATTCTACAGAGCATACCAGTTCTATACCTAAGGGAGAACAAAATTAAATACTAACCATGATGAGATAAAAAACATGCTATATTCAGATACACACAAAAACTAACACTTAGATTCAGCCAATTTCCTTCATTATATTCAATGCAGTGAGTATATAGAAGCTTCATTACAATAATAGTAGCATGCACGTAATAACTTTGTATATACCTCCTTTATGTATGTCTCTATATCTCTATTACACAGTTTACTACATATTTATAAGGGTGGGGACTTTCCCTTCACCGCTTATCGACTCCAAAAATAGGTCCCATGCTATTCTTAGCCACACACCTTTACAAACCTAGCCACACATGTAAGTGCACCAATAATAGACTACTACTAGCTAATTGACAGTAGCATATCTATTTCCAGTCTGTGTCCATGCAAAGTGCTTTGTATCCATGGCATGCACGTCTTTGCCTTGTTTGTGTGCTCTGCACGCCATCTCTAAAAATAGTTTGTTATGAGTGAAAATGGCTAAGTCTTGAAAAGTAGAACTTTTTTTCCTCATGCGTGTTCTCCCTATTCATTCGTGCCTTTGAATATGACTCACTTCCTCACATGGACTTCTTGTGTGATTATTTTGTCAAGTGTTCTTTGATCAACACACAAGGTGCTGGAGGAGGATAAATGCTTGTGTCACCTCAAGGTGTTAAATACTACTCAACTTTCCCTTTTCTATTTGCATGTTCAAATAACACAACTAATTATGAGGCACTGATTCATGGGTTACATTGGGTAAGAAAAAGAGGCATTACGAACTTACAATTTTTTGGAGATAGTGAGATGACTGTGAACCAGGTCAAAGGGAAAAATGCTGCCAAGAATGATCTCTTGAGGAACTACAAAAATCAGGCATGGTATATTATTGAATATTTTGAAGATTTTGGCATTAATTCCATCTCAAGAAAGAGGAATGAAGTTTTAGAACAAATTGCAGCAATTAGGGCAGCGTTTGATGTTGTAGAAAGTATCAAAAGTGAGAAAACACAACCTCATATCAAACTGGGGGTAAAACCGGTTGTTCTGGACAACAATATTAGTTGGCAAGTCTTTGAAAATGATTAGTAAATCATCAATTTTTTACAATAAGAAGTTGAGTTCTCTACTAGAAACCAAGATAAATTGGAGTAGAATTATGGTGATCAATTGGTGTAACTAAAAACAAAAAAATTACCGAAGGGTCTTGTGACTTTGGAATCAATCTTCAACCCAAATGACCAGTTTTGAAAAGTAAAGGAAAACATTTAAGTCAAGGGTGAAGACTCAGAGCCTATTTTAGTAAGTGAAGGCAAGGTATTGAAAATATGAAAGGTAAGTACTCAGTACGATAAATATGATTTTTTCCAACTTTTTCAAGATTTTCCAGATGTCTTCTCCTATAATTATAAGGATTTAAGAGGATTTAATCCAAAACTAGTATAACATATTATTGAGTTGGTTCCAGAATCCAAGTCCATTAAGAAAAATCAAAGGCTGATGAATCCTCCTACTGAACCCCTCATGAGAAAAGAATTGATTAAACTAATTGAAGCTAACATTATCTTTCCAATCAAACATTCAAGTTGGGTTAAAAACTTAGTGCCAACGAGAAAGAGAAATGGAGAGATCAAATTATGTGTGGAATTTCATGACTTAAATGGATATTCACTCAAAGATCAATATCCACTCCCTCCCATGGAATAAATCTTGCAAGTAGTGGCTGGTTCCAAAAGGTTTTCATTTTTAGATGGTTACTCAGGCTATAATCAAATCATAGTGAAAGAAGAAGATTAGTTCAAGACATCCTTCACTACGAAATGGGGAACATATGCTTATAGGAAGATGCCATTTATATTGTTAAATGTCAGAGCAACATTTCAACGAGAAATGGATATGGCATTCAAAGGGTTGATCAACAAAATAGTGATATTTTATCTTGATGATATCACCATATTCTCAAAGAATGCAACAAATCACCTCTTTCACCTTAGGAAAGTATTTCAAAGGTGTAGAAGATTAAGCATATCTTTGAACCCAAAAAATTATATCTTCTTAGAACATGAAGGAAAAATTTTGGGCCACATTGTTTGAAAAGAAGGATTGACAATTGATCTCGAAAAAGTTTAAGCTATTTGAAATCTACCATTACTAAGTCACAAGAAGGATCTCCAAAGCTTCTTGGGGAGAATAAACTTAGTTCATAGATTTGTGACTGATTTCAAAACTTTAGTGAAGCCTTTGATAATGATGTTGAAGAAGATCCTTGCATTCAAGTGGCCAGCAAAAGCCAAGGAGAGTTTTGAAGCAATTAAACATGCAATATCTCAAGCTCCAACTATAATCAATCCATATTTCTCTAAATATTTCATTCTCTACGCCTTTGGTGGATTGGATACAATCTCATCTATCTTGGTGAAGTTTAATAAAGAAGGTTTGGAGAAGACCATAGAATTATTCAGTCATATTTTGGAAGATTACGAAGTGATATATTATTTCATTAAAAAGCATGTTATTGCTGTTAGTAGAAGCTTGAAAAATTTCAGACACTTGGTCTTGGATAATAAGATTCAATTGTTGGTGTCCCATGCTAAATTCAAATACTTTCTTCTAAAAAATGATTTGAATGAGAAAATGGCAGGATGGATCACCTGAGTGATGGAGTATGACATTGAAATCAAAATGACTAGGTTGGTTTGTGATAAAGGCCTATGCAAGAAGCTTGCTTCCAAACAATATGTTTAATCAAATGAGGAAGAAGAAACTATCTTGGTGCTACAAAATGATAAAAAAAACTAACTGATGATGTAACCATTCCATGTTGGACTCAATATATGGTGCATTATCTCTAAACAAGTTTGTGTCCTCCAGAATGGAGCAAGGCCAAGAGAAGATACTTCAAGTTGCAGTTCATTCCATACACTCTCATTGATGGCATATTTCTTAAGAAGGATGTGAATGGAGTTATCTTAAGGTGTGTCATAACAAATCAAATTGAGAAAGTGTTGCATGAGTTCCATGATGGAGAATTTGGAGGTCACTTTTCTCCACAAGTAACAACTCTCAAAATCATAAAAGTTAGTTTTTATTGGCCTACAATATTTAATAATTTTCTTGGATTAAGAAGTGTAAAAGGTATGTGTTCTTCATAGGGAAGGAAAGGCTAGTAGCTCTACCCTTTGTCCCATTTGTATTTATCATCCATTCATGTAATGGGGATTATACTTCATTGGAGTCATCAATCTAAATTCAAGCGAAGGCCACAAGTGGATTATGACAGCAACATATTATTTCACCAATGGATTGAAGCAGTGGTACTCAAAGAAGTGAATGAATCCAACATCTTGGAATTCTATGAGGGGATAGTCCTGAGGTTTGGTTTACCTACCACTATCATATCAAATAATGCATTGGATTTTCTTGGCCTAAGGATCACCGAATGAGCTATTAGAAATGGAATATATCTCATCACCTCATCAAATTATTACCCTCAAGGTAATGGCCAAGTAGAGTCCACAAACAAGAAATTACTGAGAATCATAAGAAGGAATCTTGATGAGAATCAGAGAACCTGGCACACGAATCTCATGTCCACATTATGGGCTGATAGGATTACACCCAAAAGGTCAACATGTAATTCTCCATATAAACTAGTATACAAGAAAGAAGAAATTTTGCCTATATCACTTGAGTTGCCAAAATTGAAGCTCATGAAGTAGTTAGAACTAGCTGAGTTTGAACCCATGGAAGATAGATATGTAGATCTCATGGAGTTACAAGAAACAAGGGAGCATGCAATGTAAACCATAGAGAAAGACCAAACACTAATCAAGAGAAGATTTGACAAGAAAGCTAAAGCCAGGTTATTCCAAGAGGGAGATTTGGTGCCAAAGTTGGATGTTGATCAAGAAAATCTAGGAAAACATTCCAAGTTTGATGTAATGTGGAATAACCCCTACATGATCATAGAGTGCAAAAGTCCTTTCAACTAGATAAGTTAGATGGTGTAGAATTGCATATTCCCGTCAATGGAATCTACCTCAAACATTGCTACTAGAAGGATGATTTCTCACCCTTGTACATATTAGTTTATGATTTTAATTTTCATAAGTGTTGTTGCACATGTTGTATTGCTTCTAGTGTGTCTTCTTGCACAATCCACCGTGTTCTAGAAAGAGAGATTGGAGCAAAGAAACTCATATTTACAAGAAAAAATTTCTATTCTCAAGAAAATTCAAATGCAGAGCAATTAAAATCAATCCAAGAGACAAATTTAAAATTTTCATTCTTTTGCTTCTTCAGATCAACAACTACATTTCTCATCCCCTTCACCGAATCATAACACTAGTCTTGGGACAACTTTGATATCCTAGTAGATGGTAGTCCTCAGTGTTTCTCTTAGCCTTCAAGCAGTGTTTAAGCAACAAACATTAGCTACTATGTATACCTCCAAGGCTTGATAATAGTCTCTACAACCTTCAACAATATCTCATGCAGTGGGTCAAAGTGGAACATTCAGAAGAAGAAAGGAAATCAATATTTAATAGAGTTCCATGATGTCTTAACCTGAAGAATGTCTTAATTGAAGCTCCGCAACATGAAACATATGCCAAACATCATCAATTTTGTGTACTTCAAACTTGGTAGATCGAAGTTGTAGAGGAAAATTGATGAAAGTCCCATGTTTAAACAATTTTACACTCTCACAAAAATTTTAACTTCAATATTTTCTTATAAAAGTTGAGAGTGCGAGCAACAGGGTAATTTAGAATGTGAGCATCAACATCTAAAGCATTCTAGGGTCTAAATTTCAAAGTTAGATCAGTTCACGCTAATCGCGTAGAATCCATGCCCAATGGATGGCTACAAGAAGCTCTTCATACTTCATCTAGTGGGCAGATGGCCCCATGAGTTGCCAAATTGTTATCCAATTTTACCTCCTGGGTGAAATTAGACAATAGAGAAGGCTTGCATTAAGGGGCTCCCATAGCTAATTCAGATTTTGGAAGTGGATTTCAATGTTCAGGGAAAAATTATGGTCTTTGAGAGAGTTGAAAGTTACAAGAGGAATTTTTCCTCTTCTTGGTCTTCATTGAGTTTTAAAGTTTTATCCAATATTGGGAAACCAACAGTAGAATCCACTTGCAATAATAAATGGTGAAATATAGTTTTTCACCCAAAAAAAATCTCTGACATATTATACATCCTTTCAATGTTAGGAAATCTAGGAAATTTCATGGACTACTAAGAAAGTGAAGGAGGTTGAAAATGGGCTCTTATTTCATCGGTCTGAGTTGCTGGTATCAAAAGTGAGCTAGTTTTATAGTAGACTGAGATCTATCAGGTTAAATGATATTTAAGGTTCACCAAACTATTTTGAAGAATGGGTGAGCTAGACATTATAGCAGATGGTACTCACATTAAGGACCAAGCTTTTCAAAATGAAACCAACCTGTGTAAAATCCCATCAAGTCCATTCATTATCAAATTGTATCACTGAGAAGAGTTTGATACCAAGAGAGTTGTTTGAAGATCACTAGGATCTACATTGCAATCAAACTGAGCTCACAAAATGTGGAAAACAAGCTATCATGGTTGTAGTGGACCCTAGTTGTGGATTATCAAAAATTCCAAACCATGTGCATTAAAGTGTAATGGTGAAGAGAACCGAGTTGTGTAAAAATGTCATCGAGATTTCCTCTAAGGTCATGTTGTACAATGGGTGGTTGGGTTGACCTAATGAAGACCGATCCATTGGTCAGACTCTTGGGTTAGATAGTTTCTAGGGATGATTTATTTAAATGGCCATGCTATAAATGGAATTATACCTGGGTTGAAGTGTTCACGAGTGAGACAATGCAAAGGAGTGTACACAGGTCCAATGAAAAGGACTTAGCGGAAAAATGACGAGCTAGTCAGTACTGTGATTCATACAATGAATGGTGAGTTCTACAAGGATGGCCATGGCTAAGATCAATGTAGACACCAAAGGAATTGGCAATAAGGATGAAGAGGTTTAGGTTGGCTCACCGAGCCAACTCGGTGATCCCATGAGTTAGGATGGTTCCTTGGCGAGTCAAGGTTTGAAGCTCGGTGGGAGGAGTGTATGTGGCTAATGTGGGTGAGCAGGCCCAACATAGCTTGCGTGAACATATGACCAACAAGATGGATATTTGCCACAGGCTTGAAAGCCTGACATGTTCATCGAAGGGTAAATGCTTTGTAGGATTTTCCCCAGTCAATGACCCATCCATAGAGTCAATGTGGGAAAGGAACCCTTTGTGGGCCTGAGACGGGTTGAGAACACTAAATGGCATGTGTCATGCCAAGATAAATTCTCTGCAGGACCAAAAATATGATATGTAACAATGCAAAGTGAGGTTATCCACATGGGTTGACCATATTCACAAATGAAGCCCAATGCATGGGATGGTGGGTTAGTGGATGTAATAAGGAGATTGAGCTAACATTGAGAAAAACATCGATGCAAGAGAAAGGGATGACTTGGTGCTTGTGTAAGGGATCATTGTGACATTAGAGGTAGGGCCCGCACTAATGCAAAGTGAGGAGGATTTGGGTAAAGCTAGAGGGATAAGGTATTCGGTAGTGTAAAGAAAGAGCCATCTTGGCTAAGCTAGAAAAGGTATTAAAACATTCAACTTACCCCTCCTAATTCAAATGCAAGTGGTGACATCGAATGAGTCCCACAAAAATTTTAAATTTCCTAGATCATAAAATCATATGCAAAAATTTAAGAGGAAAATATTTAAAATGATGAGTTCCAGCAAAGGAATTAATTTCCCAGTCCCGTGTAATGCAAACAAGCCTGGTAACACCAAAATAGCCACATGTACTCAAAAGCTCATATCTTGAGCATTTCTCAACATATTTTCACAAAATTGGTCTCGTTGGAATTGTGACTCCAAGACATTCACAAAAAAAAACAAGAAATTGATGGAGTTTTAGGGGTAAATTTTAAGAAAATGAGCGCAGTTCAAATTGGTTACTAGATGGTGGTTGATGGTGTAATTAATGGGCATGGATATACATTTCTCCATTGTTGCAAGCTATGGGGTAGTATGGGGAGGCTTTTTTAGGTCATAAATCATGATTTCCACCCACTTTGGGTAGTTTTTAATTGATACAAAGGAAAAATCCGAGTTTTCTTGGTTCTCTCTCATCTCCTTCATTTTCTATAAATGGAGAAGTTCTCATTTGCAAAAGGGGGGATAATTATGTTAGCAAAACTCTACCATTTTTGTTTTGTGAAACCAATGTGTTACATGCCTTCATACTGGACTTCTTGCATGTTGATCCATGCCTTTATCTTGTAATAGAATGAGTTGTGCATATCAATGAAGTAGTAGATACACATTTTTGGATGACTTATTCCCTTATTTGTGTTTATTTCTCTCCTTGTCTCTTCATTCCATTTGCAGGTATTTTTGTGTCTTTTTATGCTCTTGTAAGGTTCATGAAAGTTGTGTTTCTATGGAAACGATGTTTTCAATGTTTCTAGTAGATTGTGGAGAACTTTCATCACTCTTTCTAATCTGTATTGTGCTTCTATTTTCACATATTAGAGAGATATTATCACACCCTTATTTTGGTGCATCACCTTTGTAGTATAGATTTCCTTTAATTTCATGTTATTTATCTCTCCATGGTCCCTTGGAAATGGTAAGATGGAGATAGCCAATAGTTTTATTTCATTAGAGTTAGCTTGCACTAGATTAGGAAGAGGAACCAACCTTCTTTGGAAGTCTATCTCAAGAACCAAGTCCCACACTTAGAGATAGTACCCATGTTACCCAGTTGCACTGCTTACCTTAACAAACTCACATGCTAAGAGAATAGAGGGTAATATGATTTGGTGATAACATGTATCTAAGCCCCATTTTAGGTATTATGCTTGTAACTCATCTAAATCCATGGTCTTACCTGTACGTAGTTTTTTGATACTTATTTTAACCTCCTGGAATGTTAATAGTTTTTTTGTTGTGTGTACTAGAAGTGGGGCCTTAACCTATTGTTCTTGTTCATATAATTATTTTGCATATTCTAGCCATTTATTCGTTGTAAAGCTATTTACTATTTGCTTCTTTCTTTTCTGAAGTTCTCTCCAGAATAATTTCAGCTTATTTTTCTGTAGATAAATAATCTCTTCTATCCTATTTCTCATGAACTCATCTTTATTTCTCTTAATAATCTGCATGTACACCTTTATGTTTGTTTTCTCTTTCTCTAAAACCTTAAGATCTTTTCTTGCAGATTTACATTCCTCATCAAACCACTTATTTTTTATTTTTTCCTTTGATTTTTTGACCTCTTGCATATCCCAAATACTTCTTGAATAATTTTTGTTATCTCATAACTTTTGATATCTTATAAATCTGTTCTTTTTATCTATTAATGTTTTGATAATTAATAGACATAAAACATTAACATTAAAATCTTCTAACTATTGCAGAATAATAAAAAAAAAGACTTCAACATGCACATTTAGAACCATCGTCTTGGTTTCATAGCCCTTACAAAACATAAATTAGACAAGGAAAAAATAATTAGGGCCACGTGTATTGTAAATCTCAACATTCAAATATTTTGTGCGAAAAGGAGTTCCCTCACCAAATTCCACATGATATTTGCATAACATATCCTCATAAGATAGGTGTAGATGGAAATTAATTCAAACATGCTGAGTAATACAATGATTCCATTGAGCTAAGTCATATGTTAAATTATTGATTAGCCACTTTGTCCTACACTTCACTCCAAAAAACACGTAGAATGTAGGTGAGGACTTGGATAATAACATGTAGAAAATGGTTTGATAGAACATTAGATAAATATTCCAGTCTATCTTGATTTCAAACTATATGTGACCTTCATGGAAGATGCAAATCCAAGAATCTACTCAATCAAAATAGATCAAGGATGATTTAGAATTCAAATGAAAACATGGAAATCACACTCTACTCTCTTAACAATGATGAACTTAGATCTTAACAGAGACGGAATGTAGAAATTTGTGTGTATATTAAAAATAGTAACAAATGTGAATAACAAATAGGAATGCAAAAATAGAGGACTAAGGAGAATTTTACTCTTGTGATAGATATACAGTTGCAAAGATTCTCCAATAAATGTTTAGTAAATGCCAACATGCGAATATGACTATACTAATGATAGAAATCCATCGTATCTTATAAATTGAATCATAGCAATGGATTTGATTGGAACTGCACCTATTTCAGCTAAAAGAATCTCATAAGGGACATAAATTTTCAGCTTGAACTTTCTTGTGATTATATGCTTTTGAATACTCTCAATTCATTTCCATTTTGATACTGGTATGTTTATGGTCTGTATTTCACACCCATAAAGTACAATTGGGGTAACTAAAAATTCAAAAATGGTCTAAGTAGTTTTCCAATCCCGTAACTCTACTTCTCTACATTTATTTTGTAAATCATATAGAGCTCTCCACCCTCATACTATTCTCTTTTTTTTTGCAAGTCTCCCAAGTAAGTTTGTTGTTGAAATCAATACCCAAGTATTTCTAGATAGTTACTTCTCTAGAATACTAACATCATAGGAGATTTATTGTTCATTTATTTTCCTTCTATTGCTAAAGATTATAATCTTGGTCTTGTTGATATAAACTTACATACCCACTTTTTTGCAAAAAAATCAAGTGTGAATTTCTTTTTTGCAATCCTTGATCAGATGTAGCAATCAATATAAGGTCATCATCATATAGAATAATCCTTATACCATACTCACCCAACTGCATACCATCGCCACTCTCCATATTTAATAATTCTTCAAGTTGGTCTATATATAAACCAAAGAGTGTGGGTGATAATGAACATCCCTACTTAACACCAATGTTGCTCCTAAATCTCTCTGAAATGCATGTTTGAGTTCTAATTTTAATACGCATCTTTTCATAGAGTCTATAAACCATTGCTCTAAGTTGCAGTGGTATACCAATCTCTTGCATTTTGCACCATAACTTATCCCTATGGAAAATGTTAAAAGTCTTCCTGAAATCAACAAAAAAACAAAAGACTTGTTTCTTTTCCTCCCAAGTTTTTTGAATAATATGTCTTAAAGTAATACCATGATCTAAAATAGAGTTTTTAGGTCTGAAACCAGCTTGTCCTTTTCCTCTCTTCTCATTTTCTTATGCCTAATTGTTGATTTTTTGTTCAACCATGCTACTAACTAACTTTGAAAATAAGGGATTAATCATGATGGTCCTATAATTGGATGATTTGTTAACATCTCCACTCTTAAAAATAGGCACCGCCATACTAGTAGTCCAATCGTTTGGAAACCACACTAAATGATGTTGTTGAATATATTCAAAATGTGAGGAGTAAGGGTAGTTGAGCCCCATTTTAGGTAATCTTTTTGTAACTCATCTAAATCATTGGCCTTACCTACACCTAGCTTTTTGATACCTATTTTAACCTCTTGTAATGTGAATAAACTTGTTGTGTGTACTAGAGGTGGGGCCTTAACCTCTTGTTCTTGTTCATATAATTGTTTTTCATATTCTATCCATTGAGTCGTTGTAATGTTATTTACTGTTTGTTTGTTTCTTTGCTGAAGTTATCTCCAAAATAATTTTGGTGTATTTTTCCCTAGATAAATAAGTTCTCTCCTATTTCTCATGAACTCATCTTTCTTTCTCTTAATAATATTGCTGTACACCTTTATGTATGTTTTATCTTTCTCTGAAACCTTAAGAGATTTCCTTGTAGATTTGCATTCGTCATCAAACCACTTATTTGTTGGAAAGAAATTTGATTTTTTCCTCTTGTTTTTGGACCTCTTGTATCTCTTGAATACTTCTTGAATAAGTTTTTTTAGCTCATAACTTTTGATGTCCTATAAATCTACTCTTTTTATCTATTAATGGTCTGATAATTAATAGATGTAAAAATTTAACATTAAAATATTCTAATGTAAAGTAAAAATAAATAAAGACTTCAATATGCACATTTAGAACCATCATCTTAGTTTCATATCCCTTCCAAAACATAAATTAGACAAGAAAAAAATAGTTGGGGTATTTCAAATCTCAACATTAAAATTTTCCATGCCAAAAGGAGTTCCCTCACCAAATTCCATGTGATATTTGCATAGCATATCCTCATAAGATAGGTGTACATGGAAAGTAATTCAAATATGTTGAGTAATATAATGATTCCATTGAGATAAGCCATATGTTTAATTATTAATCAACCACTTGTAGACACCCATAATTACGCCCGAGTAGTTTAAATACTTAAATTACACTAATTATCTCTCTTTTGCCAAATTGACGACATATCATCAAAAGCGCCCATCTTCTCTCTTATCATCGTTAATTAATTACAACATGCTCATTAGTTAAGTCACCTATCCAATAAACACCCTAATTAACGACCTTCCATTAATTAATCACCCCTTCTATCTAGACTAATTAATTATTATTAATTAATTAGCTTTCCCTTTCATTTAACCAAAAAATCAATATTTAATTTATTTAATCCCCTTCCAATAGCCTAAATCGTACTAATATTCCTCTAATTAGCTTCTATAATCTTACATCTACCTATTAATTAATCACCCTTGATTAATTAAAACACCCCCAACTCCCATGACTTGCTAAGTATAAATTAAACCCTTCTAAAGTAAGGTCGCTGTACGTACCCAAAATTGTAAGGTACTGTAACGCCAAAATAACATGACATGTGCCGCAATGATGATACAGGTCTCCTCGCAAGGTGTTCAGGATCTAGAAAAGATCTCCAAGTGTGCATTAACATCTCGCATGCACCGCTTAGCCCCCGTGTGCTTTGTTTTTCCCTCTTCCCCTCTTTTCTTGGCCTTTTGCTCTTCAAAAACAAAACCGCCACCCTGACTGGGCGACGGTCTCATGACTGCCACCTTGCTCAGGGTGGCGGTCCTTTACAAATTTTCTAGAAAGATCTTTTAACACGACTCACGTAATTTCAACGTTTTACCAGCTTTCTTTCACCGCCATAAGCTTGCATTTATGATTCTGGTTCCCTAGAATAGTGTTTTGCCATTGTTTATAGTTTAAGAGTTCTATTTGGTTCTTACCTTGGGTAAATGCAAATGCTATAAATAGTTGGCTTGTGCTCAAGCAAATGGCCCCTCAAATTTACCTCTGATTTATCTTTGCAATAGATTTAGTTTTCATTTTGCTTAGAATGCTTAGTTTCTTTCATTGCATGCTTAGTTAGCATTGTTTTACTGTTAGCAAGCCACATATCCATCTTGTGCAAGTACTGCTATTATTTTATCCAATCCATTGGAATAGGATAGTATGTTTACCAATAGGAAGCCATTAAAGTTGCAGGTTTTGTTCTTCAAACAGGATAGTTTCAGGTTCTGGATGTTTCATGCTGCATGACTCGCAATAAATCCCACTAGGAATTGCATAAGACAAGCTCTGTACTCTTGCGCTATCCCTCTCCTACTCGCATTGTATTCAGTCTGTATCTTGAGCTTCCTTTGTCCCAATATCTACTTCTATTGATGCTAGCATTACACGCTTTTCTGGATCCACGTGAACACGAAGGAACGAGGAGATCACACTGAGGGGACAAGATCACACACACCATCGGATTCACCACTGTTCTATAGAATCCAGGTTCTAGATTTCAAAGTTATAGTTAGAAACATATCAAATAAAGTAGCCAATCACTTTATTTCAGTCAATTCTACTCTCGATATTGCCAGGGAAGTTGTGGGGATTGATAGTTTCTGAGAAACTATGATTCACTCCTCACTTCTGAGGTAAGATCGAGGGCCTTGCAAATAGATTAGATCAATTATTTCATTATTTAGAATAGCTCTACAAATTACACAGACAAATAGCTATACTTGGTTATCTTGTTTGTTTTAAATTGTTATCTTAGCTGTCAATTTCTAGATGTATTAAATTAGTTGTTAAATTCATTCAAATAGTTCGTCAGAAAATACAAAAATAGAGAAATCGTATATGCTATAAATATATTCAAATTAGTTAAATTTCACTTTTCTGTAGTTAATTTACATTATTGCTTTTTTATGACAATCACGGGACCTAGGGAGCCCAGAGAATACGTATTCGAGCCAATCATGCCTCAACCCAATCTCGTCACAGTAATTGTTGACATAGACCAGAATCTTAGAATCCAAGTCTTCCAAACAACAACAAACTTACAACAGATCAGTTCCTAGTTAAACATGTTAAACATAGAAGACGACCAAGCGCACACATTCTGGTCAAGTCAACCAAATTACAGATTACCCTAGGTAACATCCATATGACTGTAGAAGGGCTTGAAAGAGAGAAAATGTTTGGTTGTGATCCTTTGGTCCCACAGCCAGACGTAGGAGATATTCTCACGGATATAGATACCAACCTAAGAATTCAGGTTGCAAGAATGCCTGTGAGGTACTCTGAGAAGATCACACAGCTATTAAATTTGAATATAGAGGCTGAGAAAGCATATGATTATTGGATACTAGGGATTAGGAACTAATTCTACGCATGACCATAGCAGGACCACAACAACCAAGAGTTTACGGTTGCGATCCACAAATCCCGTAACCCAACGAATCCAAAATTCAATCAGACATAAACACTGGCCTACGCACACTAGTATTCAGATCCACTCCACTTCAACCCATCATCATCGAACAGTTATCCTTACTAGATACAACAACTAACAAAGCTAGAGAATTCTGGACTAGGCCAGAGAATCATCCATAGAATCAACTATATTTACCATCCACCGTATGACCTTATCCGGAGACGTACACGAAACTATCCCAGGTCATTTTCCACATATTCCACAGCCCATAGATTGAATCACGCCAGAGATCGATATTGATTGGAGCCTTCGAGCAGTCATCCTTGCCGATTGATCTATCACACCAGTTCAGGTTAGGAGGGCCTTCTTTGCCTTAGATTCACAAATTCCACTAGTGTGTATTGAAGACATTAGATTTCCTAACTAGTTTGTCTGCATCCCATACATATTCCATCCCCATCGGCTGTCTCGGCATGACCTCGGGAGGTCAGGTGCGAGGAAGAGTTGCTTGTAGATTCCCACGCTCGCTTGTCACTTTTCCATCGTACAAAATTGGTGAACCTGACGTGAACTTCCTACTTTCTAGTTCGGAGTCATATTATTACATATACTTTTCATCTTTTCTGCCTCATTAGCTTTCACCATCACCTTCTCTCCTTCCCATTATTCTGCGAGTATTCATACGCCCCCCGAATATGTCAAGATTCGATGCATATGGTAGGCGCCTCTTGGGCCTTGAGGCATACTATGCCCAACAAAATAGACAATCATCACCCTCACTCTCAGTATGGGGTGATAACTACTCAACCAAATAGTTGTCAACACAAAATCCAAGGATCAGATATAACTCATCTTTTCAAACTAAGGAGTTGGATCAGCTCGCTCAAACGCAACAAACAAAGCCTTTAGGCTCGAATAACATGACGTTCACCGGAGAATATAGTTCATCTCCTTAGGTGCTGCTTAGACCAAAAATTAGTAGACAATCAGACTCATACCAAGGTCTAGACGATGAACATTTGGTACATTATGCTAGGAACGACCAATGTCCTTGAAGTATGTACCCACCTATAGGAGGTTTACAAACACAACCCGAGGTCTCTTTTCAAGAAAATACCTCCATGCCACTACATATAAGAAATGCCCTTGGGGAAACTTGGCAGGGCAGCAATCAGTTCATAGCGGGATATCACATGCCTATACAACACCATTATATACAACAAACGCCACTACGGAAAAACACCGTGACTTCACCAAATGAAGTCATTTCAACGTTAGTAGAAAAAGTGAGAGGGTTAGAACTTGCTCAAGTAAATCACCATTCTCAATTCATACAAACAGGAAATTCTAATCATCCTAGCCAAGTAGACCTCCTCATAGGAGCAGGCACGTTAGGCATGACTCCTCAGTATTCTCAACAAATGCCAACTAGACCCACCATCTCTAACGTTGTTTCTCCCAGTCTAATACAAAACAATCCATTCCTGGACAACACCCCGTCATACTTAAACATGTACTCCAAGTCACCACAAGGGGATATGTTCTCCTCTCCCGGCATGTTTGGTCAAACACAGGTGTTTCCTTATGCCCCTACCAATATATACGCTACGCCATATCAACAACCTATTCCGTCTCCACTCCCTCAGCAAGCACCATCAATGGTCAAAACCTATGCGATAGGAACTTATTCAGAATATTTGAAAGAACCCTTAGATTTCACCATACGAAGCATCATACTTCTAAGACCTCTTCCCGAATTTCCCAAATACAAAGGTGAGGGAGATCCAAATGCACATATCAAAGCTTACGCTACAGCCATTCGAGAACTACTCCCATGGGATGGGGTCGTTGCTAAGATATTCCCAAAAACCTTGGAAGGCATCACTCTCGATTGGTATTATAGAATACCCGAGGCTTCCATCCATTTGTTCAAGTAGCTCATGTCAGAATTCATCAAGGCCTTTGACAGGAATCAGGGAATTCTTGCACATTAAGCAAGAACACAACGAATCTGTCGCCCATTTCATCCAAAGATGGCGTACAGTTCTTTATTCTTCGGCAAGTGCTCCAAACATGGATCAAATGGAACTATGTAATTTATTCCTTCATTCTCTTAGCAGAGAAGTGAAGGAAGAAGTCCAGAAGTTCCCATTAAGAACTTACGATGAAGTACTTGAGAGTGCTCTTCGAATAGATCAAGTAGTAATTGATAGTGGTCGCAAAACATATGGAGCAAATGGGAGGTTAGTCACCTCCAACCAGAACACTACAGCTTATCCTAATACCACGAACGTCAATCAAGGACCTAAAATCCTTAATAAAAATCGGGTTGTAACAACAGATGAAGTAACCGACCAGCCTAAGAAGGTAAATATTGTCAATACTCCATCACAAATAAACAACCAACAAAACAACAAATTTACCCCAACAATCAATATAGTGGATTTGAACCATTCACAACAACAAAAACAACAACGGCAAAATCCCACACAAGGTCTGAGCCAAAATTCAACTAGATACCAAAACAAGAATTCAAAATAAAGACATCAAACGCAAAATTTTAATCTTAATAGAAAATGGTTTGATCAAAATTTTGGGCCACAATATGCACCAAACCAACAAATTAGGAATTACAATCCTAATTCGTATTGTGGTTTCCACAAAATTCGGGGCCATGACACTAGAACGTGCCGTGATTACAATAAATTCATGCAATGCTTGCTAGATGAACAAAGACAACTTTTCATAGATATGTTCTTGGCAGATCCTATGTCACCAACATCAAATACTTTTTCAGGGGCAGTTTCTCCTCAAAATACACCCCTCAAAATCTTCAATGATCTGCTCCCAAATCATGATAACAATAGGCTAAATCTAACTAGGACAAACAAGAGTGTAATAATAGGAAACAATGATCATGAAGCCTCAACCTCTCTAAACCCATTAGTTGCGCCACTACTAGGAAGTCAACCACGGCCTAAGATAGTCGGTTTAGTGGAGTTAGACACCGAACTACCCATCGAAGCTGTAACAAGGACATGAGAGTATTTATCTCAGCCAAGTCCAAGCCACCTGCCGGAGACGGATGACATCTAACAAATCGTAACAAAACCTGTGGGTGCCTATGATTTAATTAACGACCTAACAAAAACCTTCTCACACATCTCCTTTTTGGATTTATTAAAAAACTCCCCTACTCACAGGGCTGCTCATTTAGAGGCATTAGGTTTGGCCCATTTAATTAGCATCACTCCACCTCCTGAAACACAGGTAAATCATATAGATTTTGATGTTCATCCTCCATGGTAGGCGGATAGGGATGTTGAATTCATATTTGAGATAAACAAAATGCTGACAGATGCTGAGATCGCTTGTCGAGGTGATCCAGCCTTACATTTACAAGTATGGGTTTATAACAACTATGTAAAGTGTGCAATGATAGACGATGGGGTGGCAGTTAACATAGTCCCCTTCTCTTTCCTTCAAAAGCTAGGGTATGGAGAAACCAATTGTTCCACAACTCAAAACACACTAAGGGGCTATGATAGTCTTAAAGCCACCTCAGTTGGAACTATATTATTACCGGTCACCTTAGGACCCAAAACCATCTTGACTGAGTTTTATATTATAGATCAGGAAACTAACTATAATATGATCCTCGGCCGACCCTGGATACACCGCATGAAGGCAATCCCTTCTACGCTATTTCAAGAAGTAAGGTTTTTACACTTAGGAAAGATATTTGTGGCCAAAGGTGATCCAAAACCATTCAATGTACACCTAGCTGACTTAAAGAAAAGACCAGGTGTGCACTCAGAGTTTGAACTCCCAACAAACCAACTTAATAAACCTACTGACACAAAACCAAAAGAAAAGTTGGTACCTACGATAGATCTTGAAACTATGAGCCTAGCCAAGGAAACCACAACCTCCAAAGATGAGGCTAACACTGTAGAAATAGTATCATTAGGAACTACTGCAAAAATCATTGAATTAATAGAATAAGATATACCAATGTTCTAACCATTTGATTAGGTAGGCGTGGGATATTCCCTGGGTGTCGGATCTCTCCCAGTGGTAGATCTCTACATGGTAGAAGTAGAAGATGTTAACATAACAAATATTCAAACATCTATACTCCCACCTAAATATTTGACTCTCCATTTTGATGGGGCTAGATGTTGTTACGGAGCGGAGGAAGGTGTAATCTTTACTTCCCCTAAAGGGAAAGTCCTACCATTTTCCTTTAAACTAAATTTCGAATGTACAAACAATGGCACTGAGTACGAAGCCCTCCTCCTTGGCCTCATCTTAGCTAAGAGAATCAGTGTTGATGACATTAGAGTCTTAGGAGACTCACAATTAGTAGCAAACCAAGTCTCTGAGATATATGAAACCAAAGCCAAGCACTTATAGCTTTACAAAATAGCTGTGTTGAATATAAGCAAGGAGTTTGACTCCATATCAATTGAAGCAATCCCGCGAGAGAAAAATCTTCTCGCTGATTCGATAGCAACTTCAGCATCACGTTTTACTCCAAACAGTAAGTTAGAGGACACCCGTTTCATAGTATCCCTTCATGATGAACCATTGATAAAAACAATGAAAAATTCTCTTTTAAACAAAAATGAAAACAAATCTACTATCCTAGACCAAATTGATAGTGATATGGCCACTCTGAATTACTTAAATACCTATGTGGCATTACATCTCTCCTATCATATGATAGATTTTTCCTTAATCCCACATTCATCTTCCCACTTCGGAAATCCCATGATGGAGCTTCCCTCGCAAATGGAGCCTAGCATAAACACAGTAGAAATTGGAGACGATTTGGACTTACCTCCAGCCCCACCTGAGTTTGAAGAAGGTAATGCCTCTTTAATCGAAGAAACAATTGATGTTAACATCGAAACAGAAGATGAACCAAGGATATTGAAGTTAGGATCCTCGTTAACTCCAGAAGAAGTAAAAATACACACTCGAATCCTCAAGGAACATCAGAAGGCTTTTGCATTTATTTATAAGGAAATGACAGGCGTTGCACCCTACATTGCGGTGCACAACCTCGTCACTAAATCTGATGCAAAGCCAATCAAAAAAAAGTTGAGACCGATGAAACCCAAAGTAGCTCTCATGGTAAAAGAGGAGGTAATGAAACTCCTCCAAGTAGGATTCATCAAACCAGTCAATTACTCTCAATGGGTATCTAATATCGTTCCCATTCTCAAAAAGAATGGGAAGATACGCATCTGCATAGACTTCCGGGACATTAACAAAGCGTGTCCTAAAGACGACTTCCCGTTACCATCCATTGACGTCATAGTTAATGCGATAGCTGGATTTGAAATTTTGTATCTCATGGATGGATTCTCGAGATACAATCAAATTAGAATATCTGAACAAGACCAAGCTAAAACCACATTTATAACTCCTTGGGGAACCTATTGCTACACTGTTATGCCATTCGGTCTCAAGAATGCTGGTGCTACATACCAGCGAGCTATGACATATATATTTCATGATCTAATTCATAAAATTGTGGAGTCCTACATAGATGACTTGTTGTCTAAGGCCAAGAAGCGTTGTGACCACCCGGAGGTGCTCCGTGTCATTCTTTCACGTCTAATAGAATACGGAGTCACACTAAATCCAGAGAAATGCGTCTTTGGTGTAACAGGAGGAAAGCTCCTAGGTTACATCATATCATCACGAGGGATAGATGTTGATCCAACCAAAATTCGGGCTATCCTCGAAATGGTCCCACCTTTGAATGAATCTAGAATCAGGTCATTTCTCAGAAAACTTGGTGCAATCCGGAGATTCATCCCGGACTTAAGTTTTTCCATTCATCCAATCAACAATTTACTCAAGAAATATTACAGTATTAATTGGACTAAAGATTGCAATGAAGCTTTTGACGCAGTTAAGCGTTTCTTGTTGTCACCACCTACTCTAATGCCACCTAAGCTAGATCGCCCATTAATTTTATACTCGCGAGCTACCAATGTCTCGCTAGCCTGTATGCTGGCTCAAGAAGACGATGAAAAGAGAGAACGTGTAATTTATTTCATTAGCCAAATGTTTCTCAACTATGAAACACGTTATACACAAGCAGAACGAGAATGCCTCGCCATATTCTTTGCAACTAAATGCTTAAGACATTATATGCTAAATCAAGAAACAAGGGTCATGGTAAAAATAGACCATTTACGAACTTTTCTCACACAAGGGTCCTTGTCTAAGAAGGATGGACGTTTTATAACCTTAATGGGAGAATTAAAATTAACATTTATAAATCAGAAATCCGTTAAGGGAAAAATCATCGCGGATTGGTTAGCTGATAACCCATTAGATGGAGGCGATCTAGTAAATCTGGATTTTCTAGATGAATGCGTATACTACATTGAAGCCAGACCTCCTATCTCTGAGTGTCCCTGGTACACTGATATCATTAATTATATCATGGACCACATGTATCCAGAAGGGGCTACACCACAACATAGAAGGTGGTTACGCATTATCATAGCAAAATATGTCATTATAGAGCAAGGGCTCTATCAGAAAGTGTTTGATGGAATGCTTCTAAGATGTGTTGACACAGAAGAATCCAAGAAGATTCTCTATGAATCTCACAGTGGAATGTGTGGAGGCCACTTCGGTGGCCATGCCACCGCTCGTAAAATACATCGAATGGGCTATTTCTGGCCCACTCTAGAACACGACACAGTAGAGTTTGTACACAGGTGTCATAAATGCCAAGAGTTCTCCCATGAGATCCACATGTCGGCACAAACTCTATAACCAATTGTGACTCCATGGCCCTTTTCTACATGGGGCCTATACTTAATAGGGAAATTCTCTCCCTCATCTACAGATGGCCATAATTTCATAATCACGGCCACCGAATATTTTACCAAGTGGGTAGAGGCTATGCCTCTTACTATTGTACTCGGTTCTGTAATCGCCAAGTTCATTTTGAACCAAATCATTTATAGGTATGGTATCCTGCAAATCATTATCTCAGATAATGGAACTTCTTTTAAGAATGACGAAGTTCACGAATTGTGCAATAAATTTAAAATAAGCCATCATATGGCTTCCTTGTATTACCCGCAAGCTAACGGACAGGCTGAAGCGACAAATAAAACACTAAAAGCCATTCTCCTTAAAATGGTGAAAGAAAACAAACAAGATTGGCACTTGAAGTTATATCCGGCCTTATGGGCCCACTGAACCTCAATAAGAACACCAACGGGAGCAACTCCTTTCTCACTAGTATTCGGGGCAGAGGCAGTTCTCTCGCTTGAGGTTGAAATACCCAATCTCTGTATTTCCTTGCAAGGGATTCTGGATGAAGACGCTTATAGAGAAGCATGTCTCTCCCAACTAGAAAGCTTAGATGAAGCTAGGTTGGATGTTGAACAACGGCATAAAGCCTATGCTAACCGGATGTGCCAGCAGTATAACAAGAAAGTTTATGAATGCGACATATATAAAGGTGATCTAGTTCTAAGGCTAGACAGCCGGATCGACAAGAAGACCGGCGAAGGAAGGAAGTTCCGGCCCAAATGGTTGGGCCCATACCAAGTCATGAAGGATTATGGAAATGGTGCATACCTCTTATGTACACTGGAAGGTGAGGAATTTGGCGAAACGGTCAATTCCCTACACCTCAAGCGGTTCTACGCATAAGTAGCTAGCACTATTTATAATTACATTTACATTGCATCTTCATATAGATTAAGATCATTTTGTCTGCTTGTTTCGTACACAAATTGTGATCAAGGAATTTTGTTCTCAAAGTAATTCATTACAAAATCATGATGTTGTTGGCATAAACACTCTAATCATACTTCTCCATTTTCATGATATCATCAAATTATCTCGGAATCATTTTTATCAAATAAAGCTAGATATGACAAAGTCTTAACAGTAACCATGCCAAGATCTACAGGTTTATTCTCACTTTTGGTTTATTCTTAGGATAGGTGTCTTTCCTATGGTCTATTCCAGAAGCTTCATGGTGTCACATCTATCCCATATATCTCTTTGGAAATAAGCACATAATAACATTTTTCTCAAGAAAACAAGTCAAATATTAATCAAAATAGAAAATTTTAATTTTACACATTTCCTTGCCTCACCAACCTTTGGTGATGAGCTTGCATCTCTTACTAGTGACGTAGGGTTGGGAAAGGATGGAAATGCCCTTACTCACCTATGCTTTTCCCACGGTGATGAACCCACGATTCTTACTGGTAGCATGGGGTAAAGTGTAGGGGGTCCTCTCATCAAACAAATGCAAAAATTCATAAACAAACAATTTAAATATCGAAGTCATTGAGTCAAAAATAAATGAATCAGATGTCCAAGATTCCAAAGAGTTCAAAATCCTAAAAAACCCAGATTTTGTCTACCATGTGGCCATCTAAGGATCTAAGTCTGGATAAACCACAAAGCAAGTTGCATCCAAAACTATGAAGTCACTCAAGTGGAGTGGGCTTGTGGTATCCTAATTTGGTTCCACTAAAGCTTTATCTGTCTTTCATCAATATCATTTCAACACATCTCATAACTTGCGCCCTTCCCAACTCTCAGTGATGAGCCCTCACATCTTACTAGTTGCGTGGAGTTGGGGGTAGGGGTAGGTTTATCTGCTCATCATACCGGTTTATATTTATCACTTTTCCAAAACAAATATGAAGTATCCAAAATTGCTTACAGAAAATAAGATTCAAAATCACATTATATCTACATCATCATATATCAACATCATGAAATACAAAAGGAAAATAAACACTTGCATCATTTTTTCTCCATTGCATACATTTTAAAAGAGCATACAAGTATAAACATCATAATCTACATGAGGAAACTAGAAAAGAAGCAGAGCCATAAATGCCAAAATTTTGATCCAAAAAGAATATGTATATATATATAAATGATCAATGTTTCTGTATAATGCCATCATGCACTAAGCATGGTCAGAATGCTCAAAGAGCCCAGGATATACAAAATAATGTATCATACAATATCTAGGAGAGCCAATCGGCTTCTCAATCCCTACGAGACCCCTCTGAAGGTGCACGCCCACACCTAGGACTCCGGCTACTCCAGCGCTCTGAGTGCACAGAGGGCTCAGGATCTCGAGGGGCAGCAGTAGTCTCACCACGAGAATGGCTCCTCATCAAGCGCTTAGCCATCCTATACCCCGCTAGCTCCGTGTGGAGAGTCGATACCATCCTAGCCACATGCCAGACTGGGGAAAAGACGTCAGTGTGCCTACCAGCTGCTGAGGGCTCCCCAGCATCTACAGACAGCTCTGTGCGGGTCCTCTCCATGGGGATCATCAGGATATCAGTACATACCCTACGAATCAAGTCCCGCCACTCATCGGAAGTCTCTGTAAACAAAGGAGAAAATAAATTAGAAACCAAACAAGAAATTAGAAATACAAGATAAAATAAAAATAGCAACTAAGGAGATCCTAACTAAAAACAAACATTAAAAGGAGAGAGGGTAACTTACTTGGATCACCGGGCCTCCAGGATGGATCTATAGGATCAGCACCTGCCACGGATGCCACCACTGACTGAGGGGCTGCTCCTGTGACTGGAGCAACGTAGCGCCCCACAATGGACTCATCCTCCCCACCATGGCCTTGGGAGAGTGGCTCCTCTGAAACAAGAGTCGCTCTCTCTGCACTCTGATCGACCCTCTCTTCCTGCATGATATCCTGAGTGTCATGCCACTCAGGATCATTGTCCTCCTCGGTCTCCCCCTCTGTATCTCCCCTGTAAACTCCTCAGACTCAGAGTCTACCTCAATGGGGTCATTTCTACTATGGGCAGGACCCGCGGAAATCTAAAGCAAGGGTGTCTGAGGTGCACCGGCTCTCCCTCTGGCACGTACTATCCTCATGGCTGTAATAGGAATGCCAGGAGTAACCACTGTCCAACCCTGACCTTTAGGCCCCCTTCTAGCCTCTCAGAATGATCTGTATACTGGCACTACTGGGGGAAGCATACCCACGTATGGTAGGCCAAACTGCTGAGGAACTCAGCCAAAAGGGTGCATCTCCACTCGCCCCACTCTGTCAATAAGCTTCCCTGTCGTGGAGTAGGAAATCAAAGTAAGAGCCTCCTTACCCCATATACCTGCCATAGTATGATATGGTGTGGCCTCCATGTTGGCAGTAGTCAGAGAAGCAACTAGGTGATGAGGTGATCGGAGCACCGACATATCTGTCCATCTGGCTGCCCTCACAGCTCCGGGATCTGCCACCTCTACACCTCTGTCGTAGGGGATGAAGTGCTCATAGACCCAACTCATGACTAGGGTCGGGTGGCTCAAGGACTGCCCCTGTAAACGGACTACCCTATATAGATCATGATAGGTGGTCCCAAGTATGTCTGCTCCCCAGGCATATATCCGGCCATGACCCTTTATCTATGCAATAATGGGGGACCAGCACTATAACAATATATCTCCTCCCTTATCCCCGATGATTCTCAAGGCAAGGATCCCCATGATGGCCTGACAAAGTAAGGGGATGGGAAAACTAGGAATGGATCGAACTCTAACCCCCTTCTTCAACCTCGTGGAGATGACTATATCTCCCATGTATGTGGCCCACTGTGCTATCTGGGCCCGCGAACCTGCTATCTCAAGGGTGAGACATCTCCCAATAATCAGGACCCCCAGAATACGATAGACATCCTCCAAAGTAATAGTCCACTCACCGCGGACACCTGGAAATCGGAAGGTGTTCCGATCAGCATCCCAATATGAGAACAGGTCACAAAGAATGTGACTGGAAGGAGCAACGTGGGGCACGCGTGAGATGCGTAGTATCCTGGCCCTCTGAAGAGTGTCCTCCTCATCCTGTGAAAGGGCATCCAATACTTCTGGGAGCCAGTCAAACTCCCTCTCTCGGCTCCACCGGATATACTCCTCTCTCGCCTACATACACCCAAAAACACACAAAAAAGAGCAAGTTAGCATCCGAATAATACTGGAAAAATCATGAAAGCACGTAGAAATGCTAAAAATGCAAAAGCAATTTCAAACAGATGATCTTTTTACATTCTGTGCAAAACCGCCGCCCTGAGCAGGGAGGCGGTTTTGTAACCGCCACCTTAAGGGTGGCGGTCATGTAACCGCCACCCTGAACAGGGCGGCAGTCATGTAACCACCACCCTAGGCAGGGAGGCAGTCGTGGCCCAAAAATCCATGTGGGTTTTAAAACCTAAAAAGCCCAAAAAACGACAAAACAAGACCATTCTAACTAAAACAAGGCCTACCCAGTAGGCGCCCCTCATAGATGAACCTTTTAACACTAACATTTTCAAAAATTACCCCCCCATGACAAAGATTTTAGCATTTCAAAATTAAGGGGGTAAAAGGGATAAATTGAAGAAAACTAACATGTGATCTCACGGGTCGATGTTCCGCTCATGGAGGCATGATCACTATCCCGTCGCGAACATTTTGACTCTACTCATGCAAGAAACCGTTACCTTGGGTTCTAGAGCTCAAAATCAATCGAATCAACTCACGCAAATGAATAGGAAAATGGGCCCACTTTCATATATATAGCACCCTGATTCATTTTAAATGCCTTTTTCACAAGTTTGGAGCACCCACGGAGGTAAGTTCTTATCCCCACACAAATGGTATGTTCTCATTTCCTATTGTTTTAGTGTTTATTTTCCAAACTATTGTGTCTATCTGCACTTGAGTTCTCTTTTTGTTTTTACAGGTAGCGGGAATTTTGGACGGTGTCATTTCAACACACGGACGTATCAGGTATAACTTTTAACTTCCCATTTCGGGACCGCCATACTCGGACCCACCATTTTACGCCTCTTCATGGCTAAAATGCTTCTTTGAGGGGGCAATATGTACGTACCCAAAATTGTAAGGTATTGTACTGCCAAAATAATGTGACATGTGCCCCAATGATGATACAGGTCTCCTCGTAAGGTGTTCGGGATCTGGAAAAGATCTCCAAGTGTGTGTTAACATCCCGCATGCCCCGCTTATCCCCCACATGCTTTGTTTTTCCCTCTTCCCCTCTTTTCTTGGCCTTTTTCTCTTCAGTGACGAAACCGCCACCTTGCCTGGGTGACGATCTCGTGACCGCTGCCTTGAACAAGGCGGCGGTCTTGTAACCACCTCACTGCTTAGGGCGGCAGTCCTTTACGCATTTTCCAGAAAGCTCTTTTAACATGACTCACGTAATTTCAATGTTTTACCAGCTTTCTTTCACCACCATAAGCTTGCATTTATGATTCTGGTTCCCTGGAATAGTGTTTTACCATTGTTTATAGTTTAAGAGTTTTATTTGGTTTTTACCTTGGGTAAATGCAAATGCTATAAATAGTTGGCTTGTGCTCAAGCAAATGGCCCCTCAAATTTTCCTCTGATTTCTCTTTGCAATAGATTTAGTTTTCATTTTTCTTAGAATGCTTAGTTTCTTTCATTGCATGCTTAGTTAGCATTGTTTTACTGTTAGTAAGCCACATATCCATCTTGTGCAAGTACTGTTGTTATTTTATCCAATCCATTGGAATAGGATAGTCTGTTTACCAATAGGAAGCCATTAAAGTTATAGGTTTTGTTCTTCAAACATGATAGTTTCAGGTTATGGACGTTTCATGCTACATGACTCGCAATAAATCCCGCTATGAATTGCATAAGCCAAGCTCTGTAATCTTGCACTATCACTCTCCTACTCGCATTATATTCAGTCTGTATCTTGAGCTGCCTTTGTCCCAATATATACTTCTGTTGATGCTAGCATTACACACTTTTCTGGATCCACGTGAACACAAAGGAACGAGGAGATCACACACACCATTGGATTCACCACTGTTCTGTAGAATCCAAGTTCTAGATTTCAAAGTTATAGTTAGAAACATATCAAATAAAGTAGCCAATCACTTTATTTCAGTCAATTCTACTCTCGATATTACCAGGGAAGCTGTGGGGATTGATAGTTTCTGAGAAACTATGATTCACTCCTCACTTCTGAGGTAGGATCGAGGGCCTTGCAAATAGATTAGATCAATTATTTCATTGTTTAGAATAGCTCTAAAAATTGCACAGACAAATAGCTATACTCGGTTATCTTGTTTGTTTTAAATTGTTATCTTAGCTGTCAATTTCTAGATGTATTAAATTAGTTGTTAAATTCATTCAAATAGTTCGTCAGAAAATACAAAAATAGAGAAATCGTATATGCTATAAATATATTCAAAGTAGTTAAATTTCACTTTTCCGTAGTTAATTTACATTATTGCTTTTTTATGACAATCACGGGACCTAGGGAGCCCAGAGAATACGTATTCGAGCCAATCATGCCTCAACCCAATCTCGTCACAGTAATTGTTGACATAGACCAGAATCTTAGAATCCAAGTCTTCCAAACAACAACAAACTTACAACAGATCAGTTCCCAGTTAAGCGGGTTAAACATAGAAGATGACCAAGCGCACACATTCTGGTCAAGTCAACCAAATTACAGATTACCCTAGGTAACATCCATATGATTGTAGAAGGGCTTGAAAGAGAGAAAACATTTGGTTGTGATCCTTTGGTCCCACAGCCAGACGTAGGAGACATTCTCACGGATATAGATACCAACCTAAGAATTCAGGTTGCAAGAATGCCTGTGAGGTACTCTGAGAAGATCACACAGCTATTAAATTTGAATATAGAGGCTGAGAAAGCATATGATTATTGGATACTAGGGATTAGGAAATAATTCTACGCATGACCATAGCAGGACCACAACAACCAAGAGTTTACGGTTGCGATCCACAAATCCTGCAAACTCAACGAATCTAAAAGTCAATCAGACATAGACACTGGCCTACGCACACTAGTATTCAGATCCACTCCACTTCCACCCATCATCATCGAACAGTTATCCTTACTAGATACAACAACTAACAAAGCTAGAGAATTCTGGACTAGGCCAAAGAATCATCCATAGAATCAACTATATTTACCATCCACTGTATGACCTTATCCAGAGACATACACAAAACTATCCCAGGTCATTTTCCACGTATTTCACAGCCCATAGATTGAATCACACCAAAGATCGATATTGATTGGAGCCTTCGAGTAGTCATCCTTGCCGATCGATCTATCACACCAGTTCAGGTTAGGAGGGCCTTCTTTGCCTTAGATTCACAAATTCCACTAGTGCGTATTGAAGACATTAGATTTCCTAACTAGTTTGTCTACATCCCATACATATTCCATCCCCACCGGCTGTCTCGGCATGACCTCGGGAGGTCAGGGGCGAGGAAGAGTTGCTTGTAGATTCCCACACTCGCTTGTCACTTTTCCATCGTACAGTTACCTTTTATAAAGTAACTTTATCCATTCCTAATCTTGTTTTACCTTTTATCCCACATGCAAAGGGATGAAGTGTTTCCTTTATCCATTTTGCTATAGAAGGATCCCTCCTTCTACCTTTACACCTACACCTAAACTTCTTGAGAAGACAAAAGTAAAGCATAAAACAAAATAGACTAAAAGCTTTCCTTTGTTTTCTTGAGAGTTCACCACTTGAAGAGCTAATCCTCCTATTCTTGCATTCTTCAAGGATCAATCAAGCAATTTTGATTGCCATTGGAGCTACATAGGTCCATTCATTTTTTTTGGTAATCTAGGAGAGTAGAGATTTTGAATAGCATGTTAGTTTTGATCTTATGTTTCAAAGTTACGATGTCTAGTATAGATCTTGTTTAGCTCTTTATCTTGATGGTGCTTAGGCTTTCTCTTAACTAGGTTATAAAACTATTTAGGTGGTAGTTCTTATTTCATCTAATTTAGCTTAAGCAAAATATACATGCACACATTTGGCATTCCCAGTGGGACTTAGTCCCTTGGCATTTTAGTTTAAATTTCATTGTTTTGGCTAACTTTTGATATGCACATGTAGTAATTAATGTCCATTTTCTTGGAATTTTTGCTAATTTTATATTGTAAGTTCTTGTTCATAGCCATCATTTTAATGGGTTGTTGTCATTTTAAAACTAACTTGCGAAAATTTGAAGTATTGTGAGCTTTATTGTATTTTTTTTCATGTTTTGGTTGTAGGAGTGGTGCAGGCGCACTAACAGGAGTGCAAGCACATTTTTGGTGGCACAGGAACCTCTCAGGTGGTGCAGGCACACTGTCAAAACCTGAATCTCTGTCTATTGACCTTGGCATAGGGGTACTAACCCCGGTACACATACCCTAACCAGCGCACATATGTACTAACCTGGGCGCAGACACCTTTTCGTACTATACCTTCACTGTAACTCCAAACCTATCAAATCAGTGCATACACCCTAACCTAAGTGTACACACTGTTTTGGTGGCACAGACACATTTCTGGTGGCACAAGCGTTCTATCAAAATTTGAGACTATTTTACAAAGTGGTGGCACACACACTTTTTCGGTAGCGCACATGCTTTTCTGGTGGCACACATGCTTTTTTGGTAGCGCAAGCGCTCTGTGCAAAACTAAGCCTATTTTATCGAAGGTAGTGCATACATCCTTCTAGTGGCACACAACCTCTTGGGTGGTGTAGGTACATGAAAATTTAGAAACAACACAGAGTAGCGCATACGTTCTTTTGGTGGCACACATACTTCTCGAGTGGCGCATGTACACAAAAATCTAGAAACACACAGAGTGACGTATATGCCCTAACCCACGTGCAAACACCAAAATAGTGGTGTAGGTTTCTTTTTTTTTTCTTGATATTAATGTGTTGAGGTACTAACATTCTTGCAGGTTTTATCTAATTAAATAATCATCTTTGCATGGTGTTTTTACATGCTTTTACTTGATTAGATAAACTTTGCATGTTTACTTATAGGAATAATATCATGTATGCTCTTCCTTCACATCCCTTGGGGTGATCTTGGGAATCATAAATGATTCTTAGGTCCTTTTGATGCTTTGAGGTTGTTAGGAATATTTGAATTGGAATTGGTTAACTTGGAGTGTTTGAATTAAAGTGTTTTTCCATTCGATATCTTTTTGGATTTTGGAAACATCACATCTGCTCTTCTCTTGCATCCTTGGATGATCTGGAGAATAAGAAATGATGTTTACTCTTTTGATAGAAAACTACTAAAATCATCATACAGGACCAAAACACCACACTTGTCAAATAAAGGAGGAATAAAAAATGAATTCAAAAACTACTAATATAGTTGTTATACAGGTTGCCAAAAGGTGTTCAAGAAAACCACACCTATGGGCACTCTGGTCTGCAGAATGAGCACCCTAGTCTGTACTAAAGGTCTGAAACTAAGTTTCACAGGTTCAATAGGTGCTCCAAAAGCCTTTTTGTTTGTCACATTAGATTCACTACACTTCTTCACATGTCGCTAATAACCCAAGATGTATATAATACCTATAAAATACAAAAAATGAGTATCAAAACCCTAAAAAATAAGAATGCAAATGAATTTTTCGAACTGACCTCAGCTACCACAACAATGAGCTTACTAACTAAGTTTTACACTACATTTCATGCCCAAATGTAGTGTGTGTGTGTGTGTGTGTGTTTGTGTGTGTGTGTGTGTGTGTGTGTGTGTAGGTGTTTGTGTGATTTCTCTAGATGTAAAATGTAGTAGAATGGTACATGGAATAGAATATAATCCCTCCCCCTATGCTTGTGTGATGCAAATGAACCAGCCTTGTCCTTGTGATGGAGCTAATGGATGCCAATGATCTCCAAATGGATACAACTCTAGATGGTTGATAGTAGTGATTAGTGCTCGGTCCCTCATTATGGCCTCATAACTTTATATTTATATAGTTTTCTTGATCTAATTTCATAATTAACCCTTAAATGGCCAACCACCAAAAAGATAAAGATCTCAAATTACTATAAATACCCCAAAAAGTGGTAACAAAGATAAAAAGGATCGGGGCACCCCTGGTGGGAATATGGCACCCACGGGCGCCCCAACCCCAATCAAGGCTAAAATAATGCAAAATGACAAAAGATGACTAGGCATGTGGGTGTAAGATATTGGGAATGATGAAAGAAAATAAAATAATATAGCCAAAAGATGGGGGTTAATTTGTGTTTTATCCACTCAAAAGCATTCTAAATAGTTGTCTGAGATTGAGACTAAATAATGTTTAGTGCATGATTTTGTGTCTACATTTTCCCCCAATTAATGTTAGTGAGTGAAAATGTCAGTAACATAAAGTAGATAGAGATGTGTACCTAATAATCCATGTAGAGTGATGTAGAAATTTGCTAAAGGACTAGATAAAGCATGAAATGACAAAAATATCATGGAGCATGGAAACTATATATGAGAATACACAAAAAAAATGATGAGAATGAACCTAGGGTGGAAATGTGTGTGCAGTTGTTGATGTGTGTGATGTACCTACATGGTTAGTATGATGTGTATTGCAGTGAAGTGTTGTTGTTGCCCCCATTTGACTACTTGTTTCTCATATGGCCAGACCTACAAGGAGAAAATGATCAAGTGGTCAAATATATATGTATGTATGTGTAAAAATGCAATGTAAAATATGCGTGTAAAATTATGTAGATGAAAAATACATAAATGAAAAATGTAAATGGAACATGTGCATCTGATCCATGTCAAGAAAGAGAGTGTAGAAGGATATCTTATACATCCTGGGTTTTGTGGGAGATCCGATGCCATAGGCCAAAAACGTATAGGGAGGAATTCGTTGTATCCTCCAACCTTTAACTATTTCCCTAACTGTGTGTGAAGAGATCTTTGTACGTCATGGTTTTTTAGGTGATCCAATGTCACTAGTTGAACTAGTGTAGGGAGGCACACCCATTGTAACCTCTGAGCCTGTAGCTGCTTCCCAGAATGCTAAGGACACCATGTCCTATAAAATCCACTACATACGGGGTTCGTAGACTGGTCTGAACCCACTCACTGTATATAATCCACAATGCCAAGGGAGGAATGTGCACTAAACTAAACCAATGTAAATGTGTTGTGTTAGTATGTAAAACCCCAAATGATTCCCCCCTCTTTAGGGGCGTATAAAAAGTCATTGATAGGAGAATGCAGACCCAAAAGAGGACCAACCGCATGTAATTTGAAACTCTGCCCTGTAAGAGGAAGGGAATGCGATTGGTAGAAACCAAGGTGCTCACAAACAAGAGGCTAGCCAAAGAAAAGTGTTAATATGAAAAAGAATGTATATAGAAACCAATGTAGAAACTACATAAATAGTGTATAAGCTACCAAGAGAAGCAGTAATGTAAACATGAAAAAATACAAAGTAAGTCGCACAAAGTGGGTTGCAAACATGGGACATCACTCACGATGTTGTAAGACAAAAAAGGCCATCATGGCCATATACAAGAGAAAACAATAGACAAGAAATATAACAAACAAGTATGGAAGCAAATATCCCTGCATAACAAATGATGTACATGAATCACCCGTTAGCATGTTAGAAAGATAACCAATATGAAAAAGTCATGTAGAACCAAGTAATGGAAAGTTATAAGTACAAAATGAAACAATAACACCTGTGAGAGACAAATGTGGATGCCCCCAGTGACTGGTGTAGGAAGGGTAGAAGGGGAGCCTCCATGTTGCATGTAAGAGAATTGTATCTATGATCACAACTAGAAAAATATGTGAATGCGTATGTGTGGATTATATAGATAAATGACATATAAGTAATCTAACTAGCATGCGTAATAAAGCAATCATGAACAAGAAAAAGTAATCAAGAGTAAAAGTAACCATAATATGCAGTATGTTATGGATAGATGGAATGAAATGAAAAATGGAGTGATAGGGTTTGCATGCCCTACGAGTGAATAGAAGTCTATGCAGTGATGTTCATTTAGTTTTCCCCCTCAGTAGTCAAGAATGAACCATAAGCGAGAGTTTGTATTGGGAAATGGTCAAATAGTGTGTGTTATGTCTAGCATGCTATGATGAGTATGTATGCATAATTATAATGATATGCCATATAGAAGAGATGTGTTTGATCCTAATATCTAGAGCATATATCATGACAAAATTACTATATGAGTGATAATTTATCCCTAAATCATGTATCACTACAAGATGAATGTTAAGGATTGGTGATGTAGCCTAAAGTGTATACCACTACAAAATGAATAGTAGGAAGTGGTGATGTAGCCCAAAGCATATACCACTACAAGATGATATAATAAGTGATGATTTATCCTATAATGTGTGTCACTATCCTAGAAATTTCACATGATGAAAGCTTGAATGATAAACGTGTGTTGAATGTAAGGTCCATTTGATTTATAAACCCTCAGCAGTGGAGTATGGACCGAGGAACTAAAGTGCATCATAGGGTAGTGAGTGCAACACATAGAAGAGGATGTAGCATGTAATGAGGATGATTAACAACCATCTGATGTGTATGTATTGTATAGTATTGAATGTAATATGTGTAGTGTGCCTAAGATCATATAGTATGTAGGATGCAATGCTAGATGAAGACTAGTATGATTTATGATGTATAGATTGAAATGATATGGACTAAATGTATAATGTGTTAAACATGATGTGTGGTATCTATAGTGTGGTGTGTTTTTTTCATGTGTAGTAAGCCCTCAACAGTCAAGTTTGAACCTAATCACAAGAGTGTGTCATCGGGTAATAATGATGTTAAAATGTGTGATGAAAATGTTGATGAGAGGATATGAATATATAACTATCAAAAAATGAAATAAGAGCTGATATTAATGTGAAGGGGGGATGTATGAATGATATGCCCCCAAATGCATGATGGTGCATATATTAAACGATAAATTATGTATGAAAGTGGTAAAGTATCATAAATTTTGTAATATTGGTTCAGTAATGGGATAAATAATGATAAATTGTATAGTATGCGTGACAAGTGATAGATGATTGTTGATGTATGTATGTATGTATGAGTTGTTATTTAATGAATGGATATGTGAATGTAAGATAAAACGAGGTTCTTAATTGTAGCAGACCCCTCAACATTCATATAAGAACCATAAGAATATGAGTGTGTCATCAGGAGGGTAGAGTGACAAGAGTCACCTACAAAAGACATAGTTTGTGTTTAGCGTTGGAAGCATGGTTGGAAAAATAAGAGTATGTGATTGTGGTGGAATTGAAAATGTGTCATGACCACTAGTAGGAGGATTAGTTTCTTTGATGAAAGTAATTTGTTAAATATTTTATTTCAGAAGAGGACAAGCTGCACTGAGTTTTAAAGGAGGTTTCTTAGGGTGACTTGGTTATACAATAGTCAACTTAGTAGGAGGAAGTGGTGAACTAATTTTGATAGGTGGTTGATTATGTGTACTTGATGATGCCATATGTGGTTTATTAGGTGGCTCGTGACTAGATAAAGAAGGAGAAAATTTAGGATCCCATGTGGGTATAGCATTTGTAGACGGGGATACAATAAAATGTTGTGTAGTGAATGAAATTAAGCCTTTACACTCAAGATATTTGATTCTTCATTGCAAAGTGTGGAAATCACTGTCATGTCTATTGATTTGATGATAATTGCAATATGGATGACCCTAAAATTTTGTTAATCGATAAGGAGGATAGTAATCAGTAGGCAGTAGCGTGATCAATTGATGACTAAAGTGCTGAGTGATAATGTCATGTTGCTTAGTATTACGATCAAATATGAGAGGATGAGTCAATGGCATGACTTGAGGTTTAGCTATATGACATATAGTGGACATAGATTGGAGATGAAATGTAGAGGGAGAAAAAACATGAGCTTGGGAAGCGTCGTTTAGCTTTTGGATTTCAGATTTGAGAGATGTGATTGTGGATTCCATAACTATAAACTTGTCTTGAAACAAAGAATTTAAAGATTGCATTGAGTTCAATAGGGGTTGATTAGATGGAGGATCACTAGGGTTGGTAAATAGACAAGAGAGAATAGGACTTACTTTGTGTGGTGGAATATTGTCATCAAAATACTTGTTGTCTAATTATTTTTGCAAAATATCCTAGTAATTAGGATATCTCTTAAGTAAATCAAATAAATAAAATTGACCCATGATAAAGGAAAAAGGAGGTTACGTGTTCGATTCACGTTGGGTTCACAAATATGATTAGCTAAAAATAGAATAGATGTGTAGTTAATCTAATCTAGAATGAATTATAAATACAGTAGATAAATATGGAAATGACACAATGAACTATGAAAATGGAAATAGTAAACCCTAGAGTACTAAGAGAGTTAGAATGAACTCAATTGATTATAGGAGCTTGTTGGACTATGTCGGAGAAATGACTGGAGGAACATGAAGTGTGAATGATTGGGTAGAGTTCCCAAAAAGGACGGATTTGAGCTATCTAGTGGGACTGGAGCACCTGGAGAAGAACTAGGGCACCTGTGAGCTCTCTGGTCTACAAAATGGGTTCCATGGTCTATAAAAAATTTCCAGAACTGAGGTTCACATGTTTGATGAGTGGTCTGAAACCCTCGTTGTTTGTCACATTAGATTCATTGCACTATGCTAGGTGTTGCTAATAACCCAAGATGTATAGAAGACCTGTAAAAGACCAAAAAGGAGTATCAAAACCCTAAAAAATAAGAATTCAAATGAATGGGTCAGAAAGACCTCAACTGCCACAACAATAGGCTTACTAACTAAGTGTTGCACTAAATTTCAGACCTAAATGTAGTTTTGACATGTGTGTGCATCATGTTCCCTAGGTGCTCTTGTGCCAATTGTACTTTTTGAAGTATCGAGAAATAACTAGATGTAGAATGTAGTAGAATGGTGCATGGAATAGAAGAGAATCCCTCCCCCTATGCTTGTGTGATGAATATGAACCAACCTTTTCTTTTTGATGGAGCTAATAGATGCAACTCTAGATGGATGATAGTAGTGACTAGTACTTGGTCCCTCATTATGGCCTCATAACTTTATATTTATAGGGTTCTCTTGATCTAATTTCATAATTAACCCCAAAATGGCTAACCACCAAAAAGATAAAGAGCTAAAACTACTAGAAAGAGCCCAAAAAGTGGTGGGAAAGATAAAAAGGGATTAGGGCACCCCTAGTGGGCCCAAGGTACCTATGGACACCCCAATACTAATATGGGTGCCCTAGTCAAGGATAAAATAACGCAAAACAATGGATATGAATGGGCATGCAGGTGTAAGAGATCAGGAATGAAAAAATAAAATAAAATAAGATGGCCAAAAGATAAAGGTTAATTAGTAATTTCTTCACTCAAAAACCTTCGAAATAGTTGTATGATACCAAGACTAAATAATGTCTAAAGTGCATGATTTTGTCTCTACAGAGTCAATAGTCTATACTACAGTCTCTTGAACTTGGTATCTCCTCATTTGGTGAATCAATAATAAATTTCCTCTTAGATATCCACACACTCTTACACAATTAATAACTTTTCTTGAATACACTAGGGCATTATTTGTTGACTCTTACCACTGTCATCCCCACACTCACTTCCACTCCCTCCATTAAGCTACTAGTGGTTCTAATCCCCTTGGCAGAATGACACAGTTTAATATCATGTCAAAAACAAATCAAAAGGGAAAAAAGTCAAAATTCAAAAGAAACAAGATAAAAAACAAGAGCAATATCAAACACACTCTCTTAAGGGTCTTTCAAGTATCTTTATTAGGGCTATGGATGTATGGCTAGCAGTAGAGAAATGTTGTGACTAGAATCAAATGCATCTCTCTCAGGGCTATAGAAGTTTGGCTGGTAGTGGAGAAATACATGAATTTAATTGTCTTTCATTTCATTATTCAAAAATTGCATGTTTCATTCCCACTTGCACATTGGTCTATGTTTTCACTCATTGTCTTATGGGTCTTCACTTCAATCAATAATTAACATTCACATGCACACATAGGATCTCAATATGGCATTAGGCTATAATGTCACCTTGTGAGGTTTATACCTTCTTCAAACTCTTGTTTTATCAACTATTTTTGTCTCATGTCTCGTGGCTTAAATCTCATTATGTGTTCCCCGCCACTCTTGTCATAAAAAAATTTCATACACCTACATACCTCGTACACTCCATCATTTCAACCGTTTCACTTTCATAATTATGTTCTATTTAATTTGGGAAAGAGCATTCATGGGAATTCACTACCTTCTGTAACAAGACCACACTAGTGTCGAGGGTGGTCCCTCAAATTGCCACAAGAAAAATTAATTTTATACTAACTATTTAAGTTTTTTTGCTGACTATTTTCGAAATGTGTCTGCCCTTGTTGCAGATTATTGGTTTTTGGTTATATTTTCCTGGTGTTTTTGGACCTAGTCTTTCTGTATTTAAGCGTGTTTAACTCACTTTTTGGTTATGTTTCTCTTTTTTGTTCTTATATGGGTGTTTTCATGATGTATCTTCCATTGTAAGGTATTTGGGATCCATAATCCCTCCTTATTACCATATATAATAAAAAACTACCTTATACACACTTTTTCATAATAAAAAAATTTCATGTCATTTCATTACAATCATTTTCTCTTTCATGTCATTTCATTGCAATAATTTTATTTTTCATTTCATTTACTTTTGCATATCCACCACGTTTTACATCATTTACATTTCCATATTACCTTCCCTTTTCACTGCACCACAAACACATCTTTCACATGGTCGCTCCTTGATCCCTCATTGACCCACCCTAACATCTGAGTCACTATACCGACTCACTTTCCCTTACCTCTTAGCCTCACTATGTCGACCCCAACTTCTCTCTCCCCTTGTTAACTCATTCACCTATCCCCAAGCTTGGCCCTACCTTAGAAAACTATCTTTCTTCCCCACACACTACCCCCCCTCACTACTCACCTCACAAGTCACCCTTATGACTCACCATTTCCACCTCACCCCGAGTTACCCCTACCCACTTCCCATCTCTCCCCAATGAATCACCCCAAAAAAATTTCATGCCTACTCAATACCAACACCCACCTCATCCGAATCACTCATGCGACTAGACCTTGTCCCTACTCACTACCCTTTTCAACCCATTACCTGCACCCTTCAACTCACCTCATCAACTCTTCCCCCCACCTAGATTCCCTTCCCCACCTCACCTCAGATGATGTTACCCTACCCTACATGCCAATATTACCCAAGCACGCTTACCCTACCCCACATGCCTAGCTCACCCAAGCCTACTTACCCCACCCTGCCAAGTCACATTAGTGACTCAGTTGACTCGCCTCAACCTACCTAACCCACCCAATTCCCTTACCACTCCCATCCACCCATTCTCACCCTAACTTGGCCTCATCATTGAGCTGACCTAAAATCTCACCAATGTTTCTCGTCCCCAAGATAACCCTTACACTCTCTTGTTACACCCTTTATTTTGATATTCACTAGAGTGACTCACCAATTACCCACTACCCTTCCCCGCAACCTGACCACACTGCGTTGACTCAACTTTGTAGGTCACACATGTAACCCACCCCACTCTTGTGCATCCCCTTTATTACTCCCTTCCCAACCCCACCAAATCACATAAGCAACTTGGTGACTTGGCTCATCCATTCCTCTCACCTTAGTTTGTATCCAATCCCGCTCCCCCTAACCCATTCATTCAACTCACCTCACCTTTCTTAGCTTTCTATTTCTGGGAAGATCACCCTGCCCATCTCACCCCACCAAACTTTTCCCTTTGAATCATACCCAACATCTCACCCACCAAGACCTTAAGACCTTGTTTAACACATCCTAATGTGACTCATCCATGTCTCGTGCCCTTATTCAACTCACCCCTCCCCACCTTGGCTTAATGTGTCGTATGCATGAATCACTCTTAGTCTCATCCTAGTATACCCCCTTCCCACCTCAATATATGTACATGACTCACTCTTGTCCTATACCTCTCCCCTCTCCCACCTCAATGATTTACACTCATAACTTGACTTACTCTCTCCCTACATGATTTACTACAGTGCTCAATTCACCCCCTTACTATGAGTCAACTACGTGAATCACTTGCTTCACTTACCTCGTACACCATATTTCCACTCTCATTTTTCTCTTCCTTAGATGACCCTATCCTTTTCCACCTCACCCCAGCAATTCATTTACATTACTTTCCATTCCCTTCACCACCCACTTCATATCCTTCATACCAACTCACCCTCTCGAGTCACATTTGCGACTCGGCTAACCTACCCAGCCTATCCAACTTACACTCACCCCCTTTTGTTACCCTACCCACCCCACAACCTGGTGAATTTCTATGAAAATTTACCATCTTCCCATTTCTCATCCTAATGACCACACAAGCCCTCCCTTCATGACCCTACCGAGTCACATTCATGACTCACCCACTTGAATCACCCCTCTCCCTTCCTCAGTGATGCATTCGACCCTCCCCGAGCTCTTACCCATGAAAATATCCCAACCCTCACCAAGATAAAATAACTCTCCCCCACCCAATCAAGTTAGACTTGCAAATCACTTCCTAACTCCCTACACTCTCATACTGTGCCACAATTTCTCACATTTCTGAACCATACCTAACTACTCTTTGACCCCAACCCATTGATTCACTATATTAACTCAACTTCTAACTCGATGTATATCTCACCCTACCTAGCTCACCCTATGAGAGAATGCAAGAATAATGATCAAGTGGGATAATTCACATGTCAAAAAAATTCACTCAAATGGAAGCGTGATGAAATTCCATGAGGAAGTAAGCAGTCAACCATGAAATGTGCATACAAGAGAAAAGGATGTACTCATTCTCATATATTATAAAAAAGGGTACAAATAGGAGTGTTGTGTAACTCACAATGCAAGACCATCATACTTCCACAATATAGAAGAGGAGTTACATTCCATAAATGAAAAGTAACTCCTATATGATGCACTGATGCACACTGACACGTATGACAAAATATATCATACCCCCTAAGAAACCTAAGACCTATGACATCACCTAAGTGAGATGATTTTCCATGTGATGTGGACAATGTTACGAGACAAAAAGAAAAGTACACACCAAAACCCCCCTTCATCATAACTAAGGATAAGGCAAAAATTCAGAAATGAGAAATGGGTCCTGTGAGCTAGTCCTGATGATGTACCCATGCACAAGGATCTCAAGTAGTGGAGGAAAACCCAATGGGAAAAATATCCACTTACAAGTAATGGAATACTCCCCTAACCTAAGAAATATGCGTTAAAAGGGTCCTAGTAACTAAAGGCCTAATAAAGTACCCATGTAAAAATTACAATCTCTTTGGAAGAAGAAGAATAGAAGAGAGGAAGGAGACAAGAGAGACAAATTATGTGAAGCCAAAAATAGATCTTAAATCTATAACTCTATGAAGTCCCTAAGAAGAGTGTTGATGATGTGGTCCTTTTCCTATATATTGAACAAGATCTATTCACATTGAACAATGTTCCTGCCCTTAGGAAGAACAAAAATGGAGTACTGGAAGTCCACCCATTTTGCAAAGGAAACCGAAGGTAGTAGTACAATTTTTTTTGAATTTGATACAAAAATAGAGCCAATACACAAGTCCAGGATGATTATATGCACACGAGTTAAAAGGAAGCAAAAATATCCAATGGATAGGAGTCAAGTCCAAAAAAAACAAACGAGAGTGACAAGATAACATGACTTAGTGGTAAAATTTTAAACGCGGATTTGGTGCACAATGCTCGATGAGGAAAGCTTGTCAATATAGGGGACAATGTTAAGGAAATATGGGGCTAAGTTAGGCCCAAAAGTAACACTACACACTTTGTACAATACTCAAACATGTGCTTCAAGAACTAAAACGTGACTGCAAGAACTTGTAAAACACCCAAAACAAAGCACAAAAAAAAAACAACCAAACCAAGCGTAATACCTCCAAGCATAAATGAAATAAACTAGATCAATGAAAATAATGCATGATGGAATAAAGATTATGAATCTTTCACAAGAAACCAGTAACAAGACAAAACTGAGAGTAGTAGGCAATGGAAAATGGAGAGTGGCATGGATCCCAAAATACCATATGAGAGAAAGTGGAAATGAGGATCAAGAGGGATAATGCACAGATCAATTGAGTTGCAATCAAATGAAAGTATGACAAATTTACATGAGGCAGAAAGAATTCAACCATAAAATGTGAATGCAAGAGAAAAGGGTCTACTCATTCTCATAGATAAAAAAGGGTATAAATAGGAGTGTTCTATAACTCCCAATGCAATACCATCTTACCTCCACAATGAAGAAGAGGAGTTACATTCAAGAAATGGCAACTCTCGTATGATGTACTGACACACATTAACACATATGATGGAATCTGTCATACCCCATAAAAACCTAAGACCTATGACCTCACCTAAGTGATATGACTCACCATGTGATGTGGATAATGTCGCGAGATGAAAATGAAAGTACACACATCAAAACACCCTACCCAAGTCACTTCGCCATCTCACCCTCCCCAACTCACCCTACCTAATTCACCCTCCCCATCTTTCCTTCCCTATCTTTCCCTCCCTAGCTCATCTGGCCATCTTGCATCACCTGTCTCACCATATATCTCACCACTTAGCTCATAGTGAAACTCACTTCCTAGATCATTGCCTTACTTGTCTAGATCACTCACCAGATATCTTGTCACCTCACTCTACTATCTCTCCTAACTTTCTATCAACCTAACTCTACCTTTTCTCACCATTCAAACATTTGCTATGGTACCTACCCATCATCAACTTTTCACATCCCATGGTTGGTGTTGGATAGACAAAATGGCTAAGTATGGAGAGTGTGTAGAGAAATGTGGCATGCAAGAGATGTGTGTGTATGCACATGGGGATGAGATGAAGTGACTTGCAGAAGGCTCATGCCTAGGTAGACAAAACTCAAGACTTAGCTGATTTTGCATATTATGGGCTAAAAATATAAAATTAGGATGGAGTGACAACCAAGAAAAGAGATAAAATCATGATAACTTAGTGGCCAAGGAAATACTATTTTTTGAGGATGAACATGTAGATCAAGTACACACATGGAGGCTATTAATAGGATTAAATAATATTTATTTATAGGATAATCTATTATTAGTTGGTTTGTAAAGTATGCATGTAATCTATTTTGGCGTGCCTATTATTAGAAGAGTGCATGAGAGGTGAAGGGAAAGTCCCCACCCCTTTATATATCTAGTGTACACCATTTTTTTGGTACAAGTTATGATGTCTGAGCTCTGAGAGTCTTTGCTATGTAGTTATGTTCTAGGATTTGATGCTTGCGCATGTCTAGTGCCATGGAATGATACTTGTTATATATATAGATTCTATCATGTAATACCTTTTTTTATAAAGGAATATTATGGATTGATTATGATCATTGATATTTCTAAGTATGAAGATTTCATGGTATAATTGATATTGGTAATTGTCTGATCTATTATGTTTCCAAGTAAAAGTATGTAATGGTTTATTGGTTTTGGATACATTCTTGGTTAATTATCACCACGATTATGCATGCTAAGATTTTGACAACCACACCCAAAGGACAGACCTGGTAGCTTCACATGCTTCAGGTGAGCATTCAATATTTCTAGATGAGGTGTCAGTGTGCATATCATACTGTTGGGAAATTAAAAATACATTTTGGTTCCATTGTCAGGACCTATTTTTGAATTATTTTCCAAGATGTTACATACAGATGACATATCGATTGACTTTGGAAAACATTGAAAGTTAGGTGGAAAGTTTGCGTATTTTTATAGCATTGGACCTGATTTTAATGCATGATAATGGGGGGAAGATAATATTTATCATGAACTATATGAGACATTTTTTAGCTTCTTTCTAGTAGAATTATACGAGTGGTTAGCAACATATGCATTAGGAAAATTTTAGGGACCTAGGCTGAGGATTTGGACATAGGAAGATTACCATACTCTTTTTGATGTAAATGTGGAGTGGACTAGAGCTATAGATTGTTGGTTGGTTGGAGTGTTACACAATTATACATTGGAGTACGTTATTTCTATGTATTTGTGTCTAGAGGAGATAATGTTTCAGTTCTTACGCAATCCCTGATGATCTTACTTGCACGTTATACCCTTAGTAATCAATATTTTTATTATAGATCTAGATTTGGAAAGCCTCCCTATGGCTAGCTAAATTCACATTGTGTGTAGGGGTATGATCAAGTGTGGAGAAGGATGGCAGACTTAGTGGTAGAAAGAGAGAGAGAAGAAATATGGATCAATTTTAATGAAGCGCATGAGAGGGACATGATACGTGCATGGGATATTAAAGTGTCAATGGAGTTGAGGGAAATTATGGACCATGAATTTTTTTAAGTTCTAGTGGAAGATGAAGAGCCACAACATCAGGCCCTCCCGATTTTGGGAAAGTGCAGTAGATAATCCCCTTCGGCTTCAAATGAGAGTGTGTCAGAGGAAAGAAGGAAGACCGCAGGTGGACATCTAAACCCACCTAGCCATCTATCCCTTGTGCATGGTGTTCTAGATCCATAGGTAGTTATCGAGAAGAAGGTTAGTGTAGGTAAGCAAGTAGAGATGAGTAGATATCACTTTACGATTAATTTAGAAGGGGATCAAGTTAGTAGCCCATGGTAACACATTCGACACCTTTATTTGGGAGTACCTATGCAAGATTATTTTCAGGCATGTCATTAGGACAAATTTTTGGTGCACAGACCATTGGAATTAATTCAGTAACAGTTACGACCATGCAAACTGATGGTATATAGTTCAGTCTTAAAACTGGGACACGATAAGTTCATCAACTAGACTGCAACTATTAGTTGGGGGCACGGGAGGATAAGGGGGATCTAGTCAGCCACTTGGAGGAAATACTAGTGGAAGTTCTAGCTCTAGATCTAGTGGATAGGGACCATATCCACAAAAAACACCACTGAATCAACCACAACCTCAACAACCAGTCTCACTGACACCTCTAGTTTACTATGATATGTATTTTTAATTACCATAGTATAGAGGTATTGAAGATGTAGCAGAGCATACACATGAGTTTGAACTACTATGGTACACTAAGGTAATTATAGCTTCTGATAGGAAGGGGAGTCAATTTTCCACTACGCTTCAAGGGCGCACACATATTTGGTATAAGAAGTACTATACACATCAGACATTGGTAGATTATAATGCTCTGCGCACTACATTTCTGACAGAGTTTCACATCCCATAATTTAAACATCAAATCATCAGCATGCTCAAGGATATCAAGTAGGGTTTTTTTGAAAGTGTGAGTATGACACATGTTTTAAGACTTTGTGGTCTAATTTGTCATATAATATTCATCCTAGTCAGCATGCACAATGTTTCATTGGAGGATTGTTGACTCCATTCTGAAGAGTGATCTCTCATAAGAAATATGTGAATCCAATTGAGACCTTGGAAGTTTCTCTATGTGTTGAGGTGGTTAGAAGTGTTGATACTAGAGTGAGCCCATTCTTAGAGGTGTAGATTCCATCCATGGAAAATTAATTATAGAATATCTCTGCCAACTTGGCACATGAGATGCGTAGTGGTATATGGTGCACTAATTGTGAGGTTGAGGGACATACTAAGGATATTTCCTGTGTAAGTATGTTCACGTGTTGTTACTAGATTATGAATTTTTCTACTTATACCATGATTTTTTGGAACTGTCCTCTTTTAAAGTGAGTGGTTCATAAGATTATATCCATGTATTGTAAGATTTTTCATACCCACGACACCGATGATTAGATACTGATTGATCATATCCAAAAAGACATTGAAAGAGGAGAGTGTCAGAATTGTGTGGAAAGTGGATCCAAGGAGCAAGAAGGATAACATAATGAAGAGTGTAATAGTGGATATAATAGAAATGAAGGCTTCTAAGGAAGATATCTATGGTGATGGTAGAGGCATGTTTTCTCAAGGAACTTTTTACACTTGTGGGTCCCCTAATCATTACCAATGAGAATTCCCTCAGGATAAAACTTTCTCATAGTGTGGGAAACAACACAAGTTAGAGGATTTCCCAGACTTATATGAGCACATGAGTAAAAAAAAAGAAGGATAAGGGCACAGGAATGATCAAGGAGAAATGCGTGAATGTTGATCAATGGATGTCTAATCCATAATTACAACCCATGTTGGTTACAACGTGTGCTTAGACAGCATGCACGTGTGATTCTCTAAAGGTGAATACTCTCATCATGAGGGAGGAAGTGATACATGTTAAGTACCTATAAGCGGTGCATCAGAAGGAAGTCTACCAAGAGACTATGGGAATCATTTTTGACCTACATAGTGATATATAGTGCTTAAAATAACATCTGCATGAGAGGGAGTGTGCAAAACATATTGAGCTCCCACAGAATAATGTGGATGAGCTAAAAGAGGTGTGTAAGATGTTATGCCAGGAGAATATTATTCCACTACTAGGGGAGTGGATTTGGGAGAAGGTATCACATGCCAGAGTTGAGTGTGAGAAGTAGATACTTCATGAAAATATACCACCTCAAGACCATGAATTTGAAAAATATATCACACTTGATGCAGTTATATATGGGTTGTTAGATAGCAATATCTTGATAGATATAGGCACTAAGGTAAATGTGTTGACTCTGAAAGCATGGAATCAGATGGGAAGGCCTACATTGCAGCCATATTTGAATGTGTTTCATATGGAAAACAAAAATAAGGTTATGCCTATTGGGTTACTAAAGGAAACATCTATTATTATTGAGGGAGCCAAGTTTACTGGGGACTTTGAGGTATTGGAGCTTTCCGAAGTAGACAACTTTCCAGCATTACATGGATGACTCTAGTGCTATGAAAATAATGTTGATATGTTCTTTAATAAGAGATAAATTAGTTTTGATAACAAGGATGAGCGCATGATTATACCTCTGTATGATAAGAATGTGGAACCCTATATTGAGCCTTTGAGTGAAGAAGAGATTAATTGAATTTATGCGCAGATGGTCCATGATCCAAATAATGTAGAGCCATCAAAGGAATGTGTACTTTGGTGGGAAGACGTGAAGTCCATAAGTGACACTACTAGTGTTGCTTGTGATAATTGGGATCATGGAACATACAATATGGTTAGGTGTGAAGTTAATGGGCAAGTCATAAGGATGATCAAGACGTGCATGATGATGTGTTTAAGCTCGGCTTAGGTACCAAGATATATTAGTGAAGGGAAGACTGATACATTCTTGTGTACCATGGATACTCAGTAGCCAAATGAAGGAGATATAAGAAACACTCTAGTATATACCTTGTGTGGGAAAAAAATGCGTTGGTTGGAAGAACATAGAGATAACCTCTTGGAATGGTGAGAAGTGAGAATCACCTTTGCCACCAGGTCTACTCATAGCAATGTACCTATTGACATCTATGAATTTCAAGGTAAGACTATGGCTTCTCATCACATCCATACTTGTGAGAGACTATGGGCACAAGACCAGGAGGTCTTACCACCATCCTTATGGGTACATAATTTCTACTCCATACTATGTAGATGTGCACACACTTGGTATGTCCATGGTGAGATAAAAAACAGAGACTACAAACTAAAGAGATATGACTACACATATGATTCAAACTTTTGATTACTTTTCTACTAATCATTTAGTTTATGAAACATTGCAGATCATGAAGCACATCACATTTGGGGATAACATGAAGATAGAAGAGCTCATCCTAAAGTTTTTGGGTAAACCTAATTCCAAGGTGCACCTTGATCTTGAGGAGACACAATAAGCATAGATGGTTCGCGCCTAGAAAGAGAAAGAAAAAGGAAAGCTATTACACATGGTTGATGATGAGGAAGTAGATCAAATCAAATTTATCCACACTGAAGGTGTGCATGAAGTCATGGATTCTACAAATGCAAAGGAACGTGCATACCACACTCTCATGAAAACAAAGAAGCTGAATATTGGTATGGAGTATGAGCCTAAGGAATAAATTATTGGGGATTACTGGTCAAAACAAGAAGTAGCCAAGATATTTGATATTTTTCATGAATTTTATGATCTCTTTCCAATAGGGTACCATGAATTAAAAGGTGTACATCCTCCCTTAGGAAAGATGAAGATAAATCTGAAAGAAGGCGCACACTTGGTTAGGAAGAGGCCTTACAGGATGAATCCTAACCTATGTGCGAAGGTGAAACAAGATATTAATACAATTTTCAAGGATGGAATAATTGAGCCTATTAAATAATCTAAATGGGTTAGCCCCATGGTTATCAGTATCAAGAAGGATGGGTAGATCAAGATCTTTGTGGACTACAAGGTGTTGAATGCTTTATGTGTCATAGATCCCTTTACCACCCCTTTTACAGAATAAATCTTGAAATGACTTGTTGGGTGTGAAATATATTCTTTCACAAATGGTTTTTTAGGCTATTATCAGGTGCATGTCATGAAGATCGAGAGAACAAAAATTTCACCATTGAGTAGAGAAGTTTTACATATATAGTTATGCCCTTTGTATTAAAAAATGCACCAAAAATATTCTCATGCATCATTGTTCAGGAATTTCAGGATTTCATTCATAAGTTCTTGCAAGTGTATTTGGATGATTGGACGGTGTATGGATTATTCAAGGATCATTGTGATAATTTGAGGCTTATGTTTGAGAGGTGTAGACAATTAAGCATCTCTCTTAACATTAGGAAGTGTATTTTTTTCTACACCTTTTAGCACCTTACTTAGGCACATCATTTGCAACGAAGGTTTATTAGTAGACCCAACCAAGATAGTTGTGATCTTGGTGTTGTCTCCAAATCACTGCACCCCCCAAATGGCCTGAAATGAATCATGACATTTGGTGTTATTAGGAAACATGGGATCACCTCTCAAGCTATGGGACTTGGGCTTGAGGTGAACCTCCAGAGAAGGCCATCTTCCTGTTCCTAGACTAAACAAAAAACTATTTCTGATGTAAGAAAGATGGCTAACTAGTCTTATGCTAACATTTCATGTGATTAGGGAGAGAGAATGTAAGGAAATAAAACCTATGCTAGAAGTGGTGATGCACCAAGAAAAGGGGCATTCAACTTCAGGAAGGGTTAATGCATGCATCATTGGCCACCTTCACCTATTGCATCTTGGAAAGGGTACCAAATACCACAGACTAAAAGCACACGTTCCTTTGCTAAACTTAAAACATACACAATAGAGAAATCAGCTTTGATTTGATACACATATAATTTATCAAAAGGATAATCACAAGCGCATGTCTAGTATTCACCTATGTGATAAAAATAATTCAACTCTTAATCAACATGACGAAAATAGTTTTTCACAACTGATGAAAAGTAATTACACTATTCTTTTCATGATATGAAACAGACAATCTAAAATAAAGGTAAATTAATCAAATAATGCTAAGGAATCACATTCACAAGGCATGTAATGATTAATCATTCAACATAATAAAATAGATTTCAAGTGTAAGGAACAACTCTGAATGTAATTAAAAGGTTTCAACAAATCTCTGAAAGCACTCTTCCAAGCTTGAAGAGTAAATTTTTCAAAATCTCTTAGAAAATATCTCTAAATAATGGAAGCACTCCACTATTTATAATTTCCTAGGATGAAACATTATAGATGGGCCTTTAACTAACATTAACTAAAAATATTAATGTCATTAATAAAAGGGAACAAGATCCCATAAAAATAGCAAATTTGTTGCAAAAGGTTGACCAAGTCAACCCCACAACTTTAACTGATCCCAAAGCTTGAACCTTTCCTTTCATGGCTGCTCAGCTTTGGCTTGGTTCACCTTCCTCTCCTTTCTCTACAAGTTTTTATCGTCCTTCCTCCCATATAGCCATTCAGTGTTTGTATTCAAAGAAGTGCTTGACAACACCTTGAGTTTCTTCGTCTCTAGGTCCACACGCATAGTGATTTACAACGTCCGTTATCTTGATTTCTCGTGATCCTAGCCAGAAACCTTCGAAGATTATTTGTAAATTTCTTTAGTCTCCCTATGAAACTCTGACATAGAACCAGTCGATCAATGGATTCACTATTGAAATTCTTCGCAACATCGTCATCTCACTTCACCAAATCTCTGAAATTTTCCCTAATCTGGTCCTCAGGAAGAGCATCAATATTTTCATTGAAGAAATTATAGTTAGCATCGTCAAATTCCTCTGAGATATCATTGGGGGCATCTATAATTTCCACTCACTTCTCCCCAATTTCTTGATCAGATCCTGTAGCACCTGACACCAAGATTTCATAGCCTTTTGATATTTGAACAATTTAGAGGCATCATCAATTACCTCTTCCTACATAAGTAAATAAAAATCCTCTTCTCTAATGTCATTCCATGTTTCCAAAGTTAAATTTAAGTTATTATTATCTTTGGTGAAATATTCATCCATCTTAGCAATGGTGTTTTTTGCAACCTATAAATGAGTATAGATCTCAATAGATTCCTTAATCAAAGGATTAGCCTCCCATAAGATTCTTTCCATCCACCCATTTACTATTCTCCCTTTCTGGTCTTGCTTCTCAAGCTCATGATAAGAGATATCATCAATTGTAGATGAAATTTTCATGTCCGTAGTAGTTGAGATGTCAGTGGATGGAGTGGGCTGGGTTACTCTACGCAATAGTGTAATGAGTTGCTCGACTTTGGCCTTTAGCTCATCCTTGGTGGCCTTGTCTTTATTGTACTTTTCCAAAAGGGCCCAAAGAGCAATGTGTACATCCTTCTTGGCTCCTTCATGAGTAGCCTTCCCTAATGAGAACTTTGAGATCTGGTAATCATCTTCTGTGATGGTTTCTTTAGTTTTCCCCTCAACAGGGGCAGCTACTTCTATCACACGCTCTCTTGATGGATTAACCATCAAACTTGATATGGTTCTCAGTCTATTGGCTTGTCTTTTGGGCATGGACTCCAATATAATGAGATCTATCACATCTCCCAGAGGAAATTTTTTCTTTTGTTTAGGATTCTATCTAAATAGCCACTCCAGTATGGCTAGAGTCGAGGAAGATGGAGTAGCAAATATGATACCTGAAGCAGCAGTTAAAGTAAGATCACTAGGAATGATAGTTGATATATGAGAAGAGGTAGCAATGATGGAAGGTGTGTGAGTGAGGACAGCCATAGGAATTGATAAAGTAATGTTTGGGGTTGAAATTGAAGAAAATAGGAGTGTCAAAGGAAGTGAAGAGGAAATGGGTGACCCAATATTTTCCCCATCTTATAAGACTGGAAGTGACGAAAATACCTGGGCCATAGAAGGGGATGGGAAGGAAGAAATGATGGTAGAAGTGGAAGGAATTGATATTGAAAGTGATAATGGAGGAAGGGGAAGATGGGATGGATCCTGAATGACACTAAGAGATTCACTTACTTCAACTACCTCAGTAACTGGCATTGTAGATGTTGTAATCTTGGGAGCATCAGAACTAGAAAGAGATGAGCCACCAACCACAAATGAGATCTTCTTTGGAACTGTGGGAACCCTTTGAGTTGACCTCTTGTCTTTTGTGGGTGTTATTTTTTTTACTACTGATGTAGACACTGTATTTGTAGGTTGATTTTCCCCTTTGGGTGAGATTCCTAAGATGGCCAATCAATTGAAAATTATCCTTAGAATGGGTCCCACCCTTTCTTTAGTATTGCTGCAATCTTCCACATACCAATCAACCCATGACAGTGGTTGATTGGCATCATTATCATCCCTGTATGATGCATCTAGGATCTCATCATTATTCTACAAGTCCTTTGGTACATCAGCCAATCCAAACTAATGCACGTCATTAAGAGTTAACCTTTCATAATACCTTTGTCGTATGATGTAATCATCCTGAAAATGGATTCATATGTCCTCTAATTGGGGCACGTGAGTGTTTCACCTTTTTCTTAGATTGTTTCTTTGAAGTGTTGATAAAACAGATAGGGTAACGGGTATAAGAGGAATGCCTGTTCAAATGTCGGTTGATGGGTTGTTATGTGTGTATGAATTTTGAATCCACATATGATTGTGAGTGCTTCCTTTTGGCTAGGAGGAACTACTATAATACAAAGCAAGACCACTAGAAAAAGTTAAACAATATATGCAGTGAACTGCCAAGCGTATGCTAGATCTGGGAAGTGTGATACTTCTTAGATGGTTGTCAGTTCACTGTTTTAAACAATTCAATGTTGTAAACAAAGTAAATCCTATTTTTATTTTAAATGATTTAGGTATCTCACTTAAAACACAATAAGAAATAGATCTAATCTAATAGACTAAGCTAGAATAGAATCCAAAGGTCAAATGACTGGTTCTAGGTCTCTGTAGGTCTAATAAAGGTCTCGGGTAGATCACAGGTGAATGAGGGTGAGATAAAATTGGGTGGGTAGGTATCTATTCAGAGCTATGTGGAAAAACACAGAGACTAGTTTCGGTCAGGGGTGACTGACGGTGGTTAGGCGTAACCGGTGCCGATTATTGTCAGATTTGAAAAGGTCACAGAACAAGCTGGAGTCTCCTTTATGATTACACAAAGGACTTTGATTGGTCGGGATGAGGTATTGGGTGACTGGAGTAGGATTTTGTGAGGTTTCAATGGGTATACCAAGGTGAAAATGGGGAGAAGGTCAATACGGAGCAAGATAAACAATGGATGATAAAATGATGATGAAATGAAATAACCATGAAAGTATGATGTTGTACTTACTTGGATTTCATTCATGAATGTCTATGTGTGAGGGATGGAGGTGCTGATGATGGGTTTGAAGGTTGCAAGTGATCACCACCTAAAGAAAATCTTCTACATGGGCTGCATGTACACTCCTCTTTGCTTGGATAGACCAGATCATGGTTGGGATGGCTGTGTAGAAGAAGATGTTCAATCTCCTTCCTCATATGTGAATTTTCACTGGAATTGGCTCTCTGAAGATGCGTTATCTCTCTGAGATGTGTTCTTGCTCATCAAATTTCTCCCAATGTTTGTCAACTTGCTTCCAAATTCCAACCTTGAGAATAAGGCTATTTTGAGGTTAAAAGGGGTAACCGATGGTGGTCTGGCTTAACCAGCGATGGTTAGGGTTAACCGACGTCGGTCAAGGTGGGATTTCCTAGGTTTACTAAACTAGGGAGATCCTCCTGATTTCCTTGGATCTCATGTCAGTATCCCATGGATTAGATTGGGAGTTTCTTGTGAGCATGCGGGAATGTGGTTAGAGGGAATGTAGGCATTGATTTTTAGGGTTTGGATAAGTCTTAGTTAGTTATGGCAATTTGCTAAGAATAGGTCTTAGGTTGAGTTGGCTTGGTGAGGTGTCTAAGTGAATTGTATGTGGGGATATTATTCAAATGAGATATTTAAATAATAAATATAGTGAGGATAATGCATTAATTTAATTAAATTAATATTACTGGGGTGAAGGGGGCCATAGCTAGGTAAATGTAACAAAGGGTGTTTATATGTCAAGGGACAAAAGGGGAGTGTGACCTAATTTATGTGTCTACATTTTCCCCTTTTTGTTACGTAGCTTGTATTGGTAAGTGATGCTAATAAAAAGAAAATGTGGTTGCCCCATGTGTGGGTGAAGGTGATCCCCCTCAAACCAGGAACTGATGAGGTAGCAGGCTGAAGTGGTGAGTGGGTTGATAAAAATGAAATGTGAGGAAAAGACAAGTGGGTATAGGTGAAAAGGGTGAAATGTCTACTCAGGAAATCTAGGTAATGGGTTAGGGTCACAGGTAGCAAAATTCAAATGCACGCACACATATAAATTGTAGCACGCTACCGATTTGAATAGCAGGAAAACTCTACATTGTCTAAGGTTGATAGGTTTATCCAAACAAGGTTTGAAGTGAATCTGGTATCCAAGGTATAGGATATGGTTAGGAAACACAATGTAGGTTAGGTGCAAGAACGTTGCAGGTATGTTCCAGTACACCAAAGGTAGGGTCAGGATAAACGGTCATGGAAATAGGCTAGGCAAGGTCATTAGGTCAATCAACACAGGTAATAGTGCCACAAGGTACAGCAAAAACATGAGGTCAAAGGTCCCAAGCAATGGTCCAGGTCTAAATATCTAGGTCGCGGCATGAGTAAGGCTAAGGTAGGGGTAAAAGAATAAGAAGTCCTCATAGGAGGAAAAATGGAGGTAAGAAGTGATGAGGTCAGGAAAGGTAAGGTAATGGGTGGGTAAAGGTTGGATGGGGTAAAGGAGCAAGGTAAAGGGTGGGGTAAAATGGCAAAGTAGGGGCAATGTATAGGTTAGGTTGACCGATGGTGGTCATGGATAACTAATGTCGGTATAGGAAAACCGACGATGGTGAGGTAGGGCATGAGACTGATGCTGGTCTAGGGGAACTGACGTTGGTTAGGTCGGGTTTTGTATAAAAACAAAAAAATCCGCATTTGTTGTTATTCATTTGTTATTTGTGAAGTGAGAAAATGACAAAAAAGGGAGAAAAGAGAGAAAAGTGTCTGGACAAAACGGGACAGTGAGCTGGTAGTGTGATTGGACAAGGGTTTGGTTGGTGAGCAGCAGGTCCATGGGATTAGGGCGAAAGATTTGATTGATCGGAGGTCGTGGGTAGCTATTCGGTGATGGCGGAGATCGGAGAGGGATCGGGCGGACCACTAGCATAGCGGCCATACATGCCATCGAGACAGCGGTAGCGCAACGAGGTAAGCGCCTAACTCTATAGTGTTAATTAGATAGAGTAGAGGTTGTGATAGTTGTTATTTGTAGGGTTTTGTGGGTTTTTTGTATTTTATGGGTGGGAAAAAGTTAAATTGGGTATGGGGGGAATAATGAGCCAAAAAGAGGGGGGTGGAGGTTAGTAAATTGTATAGGTGGGGTGGGTAGGGATCTAAGGGGAGTTTAGGTCATTATAGGTGGGGTAAAAGGGACAGGTGGGAGGGTTTTTTTAAAAAGGGGGTTTTGGGAAGTCACAAATTTTTCCATGATAGTGACCAACATTGGTCAAGCTTGGTCGGTGTTGGTTGGTAAGAACTAGGATCGGTAACCAAATAGGTGACCAATGTTGGTTACGTGGTAACCGTGATCAGTAAAGAGGAACTGGTATCGGTCACCAATAGGTGACTGATGTTGGTTTAAGGGTGATTGGAGTCGGTTGAGATGAACCGGCACCGGTCAGGATTTTCGGCACAAGGGTCTAAGAGGGATGTGGGCCAGGTAGTTGAGATGGGTAAAGTAAAAAATAGGGTGGGGGTAATGATAATTGGTGAATATGGTAATGGTAAATGTAGATTAATGTTGTGTTTGGATTGTATGCAGAGGAGATCGCAGTTACATATGCAGGACAGGGTTCCGCCACTATTGGTGACATTACGTGGCTTAATGACCCGTTTGGAGCTATAGCACATGGAGGCAGTGAGTTTGAGTGGTATTTGGTGCTACCGACATGCTATTCGGTAGCCTAGTTTGATGGTCATGCTCATTGATAGATGAGACTCTGCGACTAACACATTCCGCCTCCCGATGGGTGAGATGACGATCACCATAGAGGACGTGTTCCAGATTTTTTGGTTACCCATATTAGGGTCCTAGGTGTACTCTATCTCCTCTGAGGCCTCGGAGGAGCTGATCAAGACATTTTTTGGTGAGGGAGCAGTGGAGCTAAGATTCCATAGCCACAATTTGAGCTATGGTGAGATGTACCTAGCCCATCCAGATGAGACAAGGCTAGTGGTTTTATTGATGGAGGTAGTGTGCTGCTATGCACTGCTTGATGTAGAGGGTGGATGATTTCCTTGATCACTAATGGGGGTGCTCCACGATATGATGGTGCATGACACATGCTTTTCCTAGGCACCTGCATTCTTGGTGAAGCTATACAGAGAGCTATGGGCATATGGGTGGTTACACAGGTTTAGCTTATGATGTACATTTATACTGCACTATTGGGCCTATGAGCACATAGTTTGTGTTCGACATATAGGGATGCCCCAAGTAGATGCATTCCCAGCGAGATTTTTGTGGTTGGGATACAAGAAATGGGTGCCAGTTACAGGAGAGTGGAGGTTGGACAGGCCGACATATGATGTGGCCCATTTTTGGTAGTTGTTGGAGGGGTTATCTGGAGTGGATATTATCTAGAGGCCATATGTGGGATTCCCCTCATATGGACACATGCATGGGGATCTAGCTGAGCTCCAGCTAGAGAGGTGGATACAGGGTCACCATGCTAGGGAGGATGAGATGATTTCGGTAGACAAGGTCTGATGATAGTTCAGGCTTGTACAACATATCCCTCCGTCCTTCCCACAATATCAGAGAGATGACGTGGAGAGGCCTCTACCTCTACCACATCCTACAGTTCCTACAAGAGAGGAGGAGAAGCCAGTGGATCAGTAGATTGATGATGTCAGATGCACAGATAGGTATAGGCGGTGGTGGGTGGCTTAGTTACGAGTCATACCACTGAAACCGGGGCAGCCTAACTTAGCTACCATTACAGTGTAGAGAGACACCCTATAGAGGTAGGTACTAACACTAATCACGTAGATAGGTATACTGCAGACACAGTTAGAGGGGTCAGAGGTAGAGGTAAAAAAGCTATGCGTACAGGTGGCTAGTTTGCAGGCCCAGATGTTGGAGGGAGAGGGTGGAGGAGATGGAGGAGATGGAGACAAAGATGGTTAGGAGGCAGCCTTACTGGCTCAGGTGGTAGGTTTACAGGGCCAATTGGCCACATCCTAGGAATAGATTGGGACCTTACAGGCCCAGATACAAGCACAAGGGCAATGGGCACCACCACAGGCATAGGGACAAGGGGGACCACCACAGGCACATGGAGCTGGTCCTAGTTCCCAAGGTGGTGCAGGGTAGGTACAGGGGCCGAGACCTATGGGACCACCACAGACTGTGCATATATCCAGGTTACGGGATGCCCTAGGTGAGGTGAGATATTATCAAGACCAGCTCATGGTAGCTGGGATAGACTTCCTCTCTTATGGAGAGTACATGGCACAACAGGCATCCAGTGAGAGGACGAGATCCCGCACACATAGTGTGGAGAGCATAGGAGGGCAGTAAGCTCTGAGGCCTAATGAGGGAGAGGCCATTAGCACACGGTGACTAGAGTGAGCTGATGTGCCACTAAGGACACAGGAGGCCAAGGGTGCAGGTGACACAGAGATGGAGGACATCCAGTGAGATGTCTGATATGCGGCCACTCGATTAATGTTGTATACTAGTGATTATTTTATAAATATATTATGGCCTACGTGCCGAAGATAGTTGTATTGTTAATCACATATTGGCCCGTGTGCCGAAGATTTTTTAGAAGATTCATTTATTCTTTTTGTATATATGAGACCGGCATGCATGCCAATGACATTTTGTATTGTATACCGTCCTGCGTGCCAGTATTTTTGAGATGATGGCCATGATGAGATAGGCATGTATTTTGAGATACACATTTATTCATTTATATCATGAGATTCATGGTATTTTGTGATGTGTTAATATGTTTATGAGATATTGGATGTATGGCTTGCGTTAGATGAGATATGGATTTGTCACTTTGATATGGATGGAAATTAGGTGAGTTAGGCATGATGGAGTTAGGTTGGTTTAGGAATGGATCGAGTTAGGTTATAGGCATGGATGAGTTAGGTTATAGGCATGGATTGAGTTAGGTTATATGCATGCTTGAGTTGAAAGTAGGTTTAGTTATGATTCATTATTTTGGCAATGAATGATAATATGGGTCATATGTGAAATGTTCTATAATCTATGCATAGTGATGATAGAGAGATGGTACATGTAATAAAATGTATGTTGTAGTAAGCAACTTGTTATGTATGTGGCTTAATTTCCAATTTTGTTAGAAAAGGGGAACTAAGTGAAATTTGGTGTAAATGGTGAGTTAGGCATGGTTGATAAATTAGTTTAGGGTAGAGAATGGCTAAGCTAACCTCCAAGGGCCAGAACAGTGTAACAAGTGCCCCGATGATGATATAGGTCTCCTCGCAAGGTGTTCGGGATCCGGAAAAGCCCTCGGAGTATGCGTTAACATCCCGCATGCCCCGCTTAGCCCCCGCGCCCTTTGTTTTCCCCTTTTTCCCTCTTTCCTTGGCCTCTTGACCTTCAGTGACGAAACGTGACCGCCGCCCTGAACAGGGCGGCGGTCCTGTAACTGCCGCCCTGCTCAGAGCGGCGGTCCTGTGCACATTTTCCAGAATGCTCTTTTGACGCGACTCGCGTGAAATATCATGATTCACCAGCTTTTCTTTGCCGACTTGAGCATGCATTTATGTTTTTGGTCCCCTGGAACAGTGTTTTTCCTTTGTTTATTGTTTAGGAGTTCAATTTGGTTTTGGTTTTTGAGTGTTGGAATTCCTATAAATGCATAGCTTGTGCTGAGGCAAATGGCCACCATTTTCCTGGTTAGAGTCTTCTGATTTTCAGTGGTTTGGTCTGTTAGCTTGCTTAGGATTGATAGCATAGTTCATTTCATACTTGGTTAGTATTATTCAGCTGTTGGTAAGCCACAGACCCATCTTGTGCAGGCAGTGCTGTTATCTCATCCCAATCCAGTTAGAAGCTTGCCTCTGAATTTCTCTTTGCTATAGATTTGTTTTTATTGTGTCTTGGAGTTCTTAGTTCAATCCATTATATGCCTGGTTAGCTTTATTCAGCTGTTGGTAAGCCACATATCCAACTTGTGCAAGCAGTGTCTTTATTTTATCCAATCCATTGGAACAGAATAGCTTAGGAAGCCATTAAAGTTGCAGGTTTTGCTCTTCGTATAGGATAGTTACAGGTTCTGGTCGCTTCATGTTGCATGACTCGCAGTAAAATCCCGCTAGGAATCGCATAAGCCAAGCTCTGTACTCTTGCGCTATCCCTCTCCTACTCGCATTCTCGGTCTGCATTCTGAGCTGTCCTTGTCCCAAAATCTACTCTTATCGGTGCTAGCATTACACGCTTTTCTGGATCCACGTGAACACAAAAGAACGAGGAGATCATACTGAGGGGACGAGATCACATACACCATCGGATTCGCCACTGTTCTGCGGAGTCCAGGTTTTACATTTCAAAGTTCTAGTCAGATTCATATCAAATAGAGTAGTTAATCACTTTATTTCATTTCATTCTATTCTCGACATTGCCAGGGAAGCTGTGGGGATTGATAGTTTCTGAGAAACTATGATTCACTCCTCACTTCTGAGGTAGGATCGAGAATCTTGCCGGTAGATTAGACAAACTGTTTTATTTAGAATAATTCTACAAATCGCACAGGCAAATAACTACACTCGGTTATCTTGTCTGTTTCAAATTATTGTTTAGTTATTATTTCTAGATACGCTTAAAATAGTTTGCTTTCCTTAAAATTATTAGAATATTTCTTAGAAGAATAAAAGATATATATGTTAGATTTATTTCACGTAGTTAGAATTTGTTTCGTTACAGTTAGATTTGCATTTTGTTTCGTATGACAATCACGGGACCTCAAGAGCCCAGGGAATATATATTTGAGCCAATCGTGCCTCAACCAAACCTAGTCACAGCAATAGTTGACATAGACCAAAATCTCAGGATACAAGTATTCCGAACAACCACAGATTTACAACTGATCAGTTCTCAGTTAAGAGGATTAAACATAGAAGACGACCAAGCACATGTGTTTTGGTCAAGTCAGCCAAACTACAGATTACCCTAGAAAACATCCACATGACTGTAGAAGGGCTCGAAAGAGAACAAACATTCGGGTGTGATCCTCTAGTTCCACAGCCAGACGCTGGAGACACCCTCGTAGATATAGATACCAGCTTAAGAATCCAGGTTGCGAGAACGCCTGTAAGGTATTCTGAGAAGATTGCACAACTATTGGTTCTAAACATAGAAGCTGAGAAAGCATACGATTACTGGATACTAGGGATTAGAACTTGATCCCGCGTATGACCATAACAGGACCGCAACAACCAAGAGTCTATGGTTGTGATCCACAGATCCCACAGCCCAACGAATCCACAAGTCAGTTAGACATAGACACTAGCCTACGCATCTTGGTATTCAGGTCCACTCCACTTCCACCTATCATCATCGAACAACTGTCCTTACTAGATATAGTGGCTAACGAAGCTAGGGAATTCTGGACTAGGCCAGAAAATCATCCATAGAGTCAATTATATTCATCATCCACTATATGACCTTATCAGGAGATATACACGAAACAATCCCAGGTCATTTTCCACGTATTCCGCAACCCATAGATCGAATCACGCCAGAGCTCGATATTGATTGGAGCCTTCGAGCAGTCATCCTTGCTGATCGATCTATCACACCAGTCCAAGTTAGAAGGGCCTTCTTTGCCTTAGATTCACAAATTCCACTAGTGCGTGTCGAAGACATTAGACTGCCTAACTAGTTTGTCTGCATATTCTACCCCCACCGGCTGTCTCGGCACGACCTCGGGAGGTCGGGTACGCGGAAGAGTTACTTGTTGATTCTCACGCTCGCCTGTCACTTTTCCGACGTACAAAATTGGTGAACCCGACGTGAAACAAACAACTGTTTCACCTTCTCTTTGAGAAGTTTCAAATCTTCTCTCATCCACCTTCGCTCCTTCCCATTATTCTGTGGGTATTCATATACCCCCCGAATATGTCGGGATTCGATGCATATGGCAGACCCCTCTTGGGTCTTGAGGCATACTACGCCCAACAGAATAGGCAATCATCACCCTCGCTCTCAGTATGGGGTGACAACTATTCAACTAATCAGTTGTCAACACAAACCCCAAGAATCAGATATAGTTCGTCTTTTCAAACTGAGGAGTTAGATCAACCCCCTCGAACCCAACAAACAGAGCCTTCAGGTTCAAACAATATGACGTTTACCGGAGAATCTGGTTCATCTCCTCAAATGCTACTCAGACCACAAGTTAGTAGGCAATCGGATCCATACCTGGTCTTAGATGATGGACAATCAATACGTTATCCTAGGAGTGAACAACGCTCCCGGGGAATGTACCCACCTGTAGGAGGTTTACAAATACAACCCGAAATCTCTTTTCAAGAAAATACCTCTATGCCACTGCATACAGGAAATATTCTTGGAGAAACTTGGCAAGATAGCGATCAGTTTATGACAGGATATCACGTACCTTTACAACACCAAGGTATACAACCAACGCCGCTCAGGCAAAGTACCGTGACTTCACCAAATGAAGTCATTTCAACGTTAGTAGAAAGAGTGAGAGGGTTAGAGCTGGCTCAAGCAAGTCAAAATTCTCCGTTCATACAAACAGGAAGTTCCAATCCTCCATACCACTCTGGCCAAGTAGATCTCCTTACAGGAATAGGCACGTTAGGCATGCCTCCTCAATATCCACAACAAACGCCAACAAGGCCCACCATCTCTAACACTATTCCTCCAGGTCTGGTGTCAAACAATCCATTCCTTGACAATACCCCGTCCTACTTAAACATATACTCTAAATCACCACAAGGAGATATGTTCTCCTCTCCCGGCATGTTTGCTCAAACGCAGGGACCTCCCTATGCCCCTGCCAACACATACGCTGCACCGTATCAACAACCTATCCCACCACCACTCCCTCAGCAAACACCATCAATGGTCGAAAGCTATGCAATAGGGACTTATTCAGAATACCTAAAGGAACCCTTAGATTTCACCATACGAAGCGTCATGCTTCCAAGACCTCTCCCTGATTTTCCCAAGTTCAAGGGTGAGGGAGATCCAAACGCGCATATCAAAGCTTACGCTACAGCCATACGAGAATTACTCCCTTGGGATGGGGTTGTTGCTAAAATATTCCCCAAAACGCTGGAAGGCATTGCTCTCGATTGGTATTACAGAATACCTGAGGCTTCCATACATTCATTCAAACAACTTGTGTCTGAGTTCATCAAGGCCTTCGACATGAACAAACTATTAAGAACAGGAATCAGGGAGTTCTTACACATCAAACAAGAGCATAACGAGTCTGTCGCCCACTTCATCCAAAGGTGGCGTACCGTCCTTTATTCATCAGCAAGTGCTCCAAACATGGATCAGATGGAACTATGTGATTTATTCCTTCATTCTCTCAGCAAGGAGGTGAAGGAAGAAGTCCAGAAGTTCCCACTAAGAACTTACGATGAAGTACTCGAGAGCGCTCTGCGAATAGATCAAGCGGCGATAGATAGTGGTCGTAAGACATATGGAACAAACGGGAGGTTAATCACCTCCACTCAAAACACTACAACTACCACAAATGTCAATCAAGGACCCAAAATCCTTAACAAAAATCGTGGGGTAACAACGGATGGGGTAACCGACCAGCCCAAGAGGGTAAATGTTGTTAATGCTCCGTTACAAACAAACAACCAACGAAACAACAACTTTACCCCGACAATCAATACAGTGGATTTTAACCATCCACAACAACAACAACAACAACGGTGAAATCCCATACAAGGGCCAAGCCAAAACTCATTTGGTTACCAAAACCAAAGTCAAAACCAGAAACAACAATTCCAAAACTTTGGTCCTAATAGGCAACAGTTTGATCGGAATTTTAGGCCACAATACACACCAAACCAACAAAACGGGAATTACAACCCCAATTCTTATTGTGGTTTCCATAAAATTCGGGGTCACGATACTAGAACGTGCCGTGACTACAATAAATTTATGCAACGCTTGCCAGAAGAACAAAGACAGTTCTTCACAGACCTGTTTTTGGCGGATCCCGTCTCATCATCACCAAATACTCTCGCAGGGGCAGTTTCTCCTCAGAATGCTCCCCTCAAAATCTTTAATGATCCGCTCCCAAATCATGATAGCAATAGGCTGAATCCAACCGGAACAAACAAAGGTGCAGTGACGGGAAACAATGATCATGAAGCCTCGACTTCATTAAATCCGTCAGTTGCGCCACAGTTGGGAGCTCAACCGAGACCTAAGATAGTCAGTTTGGTAGAATTAGACGTTGAACTACCTATCGAAGCTATAACAAGAACACGAGAGTATTTCTCTCAACCGAGCCCAAGTCATCTGCCAGAGACAGATAAGAGTCATCAAATAGTTGAAAAACCCATCGGTGCCTATGATTTAATTAGTGACCTAACAAAGACCTTCTCACACATTTCATTTTTGGACTTACTAAAGAACTCTCCCCCTCACAGAGCTGCTCTTTTAGAAGCATTAGGTCTAGGCCATCTAATTAACATCACTCCACCTCCCGAAACACAAGTAAATCACGTAGATTTTGATATCCACCCTCCGGGGCAGCCGGACAAGGATGTCGAATTCATTTTTGAAATAAGTAAAATGCCCACAGATGCTGAGATCGCACGCCGAGGTGACCCAGCCTTACACTTGCAAGTGTGGGTTTATAATAACTATGTAAAACGGGCAATGGTTGACGATGGGGCCGCAGTTAACATAGTCCCTTTCTCTTTCCTCCAAAAACTTGGATATGGAGAAACAAATTGTTCCACTACTCGAAATACCTTGAGAGGCTATGATAGCCTTAAAGCCACTTCGATAGGAACTATAATACTGCCGGTCACCTTAGGGCCCAAAACCATCTTGACTGAGTTTTATATTATAGATCGGGAAACTAACTATAATATGATCCTCGGCCGACCTTGGATACATCGAATGAAGGCAATCCCTTCCACGCTATTTCAAGAAGTAAGATTCTTGCATCTAGGAAAGGTATTTGTAGCCAAAGGCGATCCAAAACCTTTCGATTTGCACCTAGCTGATTTAAAGAAAAGACCAGGGGTGCACTCAGAATTTGAACTGCCAACAAACCAACTTAATAAACCCTCTGACCCAAAGCCAGAGGAAAAGTTGGTACCTACGACGGATCTTGAAACTACCAGCATATCCAAAACAATTCCAACCCCTAAAGGTAAAACTAAAGAAACAGTATCATTAGGGACTACTGCGAAAATCGTTGAGTTGATAGAACAAGATTCACCAATGTTCTTACCATTCGATTCAGTAGGCATAGGATTTTCCCTAGGTGTTGGTTCCTTGCCAGCAGAGGATCTCTGTATGGTAGAAGTAGAGTGCGCAAACGCAACAGATGCCCCAACAACTACACTCCCGGCTAAGTATTGGACTCTCCATTTCGATGGAGCTAAATGTCGTTATGGAGCGGGGGCAGGTATAATTCTTACTTCACCCGAGGAGAAAGTCCTCCCATTCGCTTTTAAATTAAACTTTGAATGTACAAACAACGGCGCTGAGTACGAAGCCCTCCTCCTTGGCCTTACCTTAGCCAAAAGAATTGGTATTGATAACATCAGAGTCTTGGGAGACTCGCAATTAGTAACAAACCAAGTTTCTGAAGTATATGAAACTAAAGCCGAACATTTACAACTCTACAAAAATGCTGTATTAGATTTAAGCAAGGCGTTTAGCTTTATATCCATTGAAGCAATCCCTCGAGAGAAAAATCTTCTCGCCGATTCAATAGCAACCTCAGCATCACGTTTTACTCCAAGCAATGAGCTAGAAGATACTCACTTCACAGTATCCATTCGTGACAAACCATTGATAAAAACAATGACAAATCCTCTTTCAAGCGGAAGTGAGTCTACCGTCCTAGACCATGTTGGAAATGATGCGGCTACTTTGGATTACTTAAATGCCTATGCAGCACTACATCTCTCCTATCACATGCTAGATTTATCCCTGATTCCACATTCGTCTTCCTACTTCGGAAATCCCGTAACGGATCTTCCCTCACAAATGGAACCTAGCATATACGCAATAGGAAACGGGGATGATCTAGATTTACCTCCAGCACCACCTGAGTTCGAAGAGGGTAACGCCTCTTTGATCGAAGAAACAATCGATGTCAACATCGGGACAGAAGAGGAACCAAGAATATTGAAACTAGGTTCTTTGTTAACCCCAGAAGAAGTGGAAATACATACTCAGATCCTCAAAGAACACCAGAAGGCGTTTGCATTTAATTACAAGGAGATGACAGGAGTCGCACCCCACATTGCGGTGCACAACCTCGTCACTAGATCAGATGCAAAGCCAATTAAACAAAAATCAAGACCCATGAAGCCCAAAGTAGCTCTCATGGTAAAAGAGGAGGTAATAAAACTCCTTCAGGTAGGATTCATCAAGCCGGTTGACTACTCCCAATGGGTATCTAATATTGTTCCCGTTCTCAAGAAGAATGGAAAGATACGCATTTGCATAGATTTCCGTGACATCAACAAAGCATGTCCTAAGGATGACTTCCCATTGCCATCTATTGATGTCATTGTTGATGCAACAGCTGGGTTTGAGCTTTTGTCTCTCATGGATGGATTCTCGGGATACAATCAAATCAGAATATCCGAGCAAGATCAAGCTAAAACCACGTTTATAACTCCTTGGGGAACCTATTGCTACGCTGTTATGCCATTCGGTCTCAAGAACGCCGGTGCTACGTACCAGCGGGCCATGACATACATATTTCACGATCTAATTCATAAAATCGTGGAATCTTACGTAGATGACTTATTGGCTAAAGCTAAGAAGCGTTGTGACCATCCCGAAGTACTCCGCGTCATTCTTTCACGTTTAATAGAATACGGAGTCACGCTAAATCCAGAGAAATGCGTCTTTGGTGTAACAGGAGGAAAGCTCCTAGGTTACATCATATCATCACGAGGGATTGATGTTGATCCAACCAAAATTCGGGCTGTCCTCGAAATGGTCCCACCTTCGAGTGAATCTGGAATCAGATCATTTCTCGGAAAGCTGGGTGCAATCCGGAGATTTATCCCAGACTTAAGCTTCGCCATTCATCCAATCAACAATCTACTCAAGAAAGACTATAGCATTGATTGGACCGAAGATTGCAATGAAGCCTTTGATGCGGTTAAGCGTTTCCTTTTGTCACCACCTACGCTAATGCCACCTAAGTTAGATCACCCGTTAATTCTATATTCACGAGCTACCGATGTCTCGCTGGCTTGTATGTTGGCCCAAGAGGACGATGACAAGAAGGAACGTGTGATTTATTTCATCAGCCGAACGCTGCTCGACTATGAAACACGCTATACACAGGCAGAACGAGAATGCCTTGCCATAGTCTTTGCTACTAAATGCCTAAGACATTACATGCTGAATCAAGAAACGAAGGTCATGGTAAAAACGGACCATTTACGAACTTTTCTCACACAAGGGTCCTTATCTAAAAAGGCTGGACGTTTTATAACCTTAATGGGAGAGTTCGAATTAACATTTGTAAATCAGAAGTCGGTTAAAGGACAAATCATCGCGGATTGGTTAGCTGACAACCCATTAGACGGAGGTGATCTAGTAGATTTGGATTTTCCAGATGAATGCGTATACTACATTGAAACACGACCCGCTATCTCTGAGTGTCCTTGGTACACTGACATCGTTAATTATATCATGGACCATACGTACCCGGAGGCAGTTACACCGCAACAAAGAAGGCGGTTACGCATAATCGTAGCCAAATATGTCATTATAGAGCAGGTGCTCTATCGAAAAGCATTCGATGGAATGCTCTTAAGGTGTGTCGACACAGAAGAGTCCAAGAGGATTCTCCATGAATCCCACAGCGGTATATGTGGAGGCCACTTCGGTGGCCATGCCACCGCTCGAAAAATACATCGAATGGGCTATTTCTGGCCCACTCTAGAACGTGACGCGATAGAGTTTGCACGCAGGTGTCATAAGTGCCAAGAATTCTCCCACGAGATCCACATGCCAGCACAAGCTCTGCAACCAATCGCTACTCCATGGCCCTTTTCTACATGGGGTCTAGACTTAATAGGGAAATTCTCTCCCTCATCCACAGACGGCCATAATTTTATAATCACGGCCACTGAATATTTTACCAAATGGGTGGAGGCAATGCCTCTTACTACTGTACCTGGTTCTGTGATCGCCAAGTTCATTTTGAACCAAATCATTTGCAGGTACGGTATCCCGCAAATCATTATCTCCGATAATGGAACTTCTTTTAAGAATGAAGAGGTTCGTGAACTATGCAATAAATTTAAAATAAGCCATCATACGGCTTCTTTGTATTATCCCCAAGCCAACGGACAGGCTGAAGCGACAAACAAAACACTGAAAGCCATTCTCCTTAAAACGGTGAAAGAAAACAAGAGAGATTGGCATTTGAAGTTATATCCGGCCTTGTGGGCCCACCGAACCTCAATAAGAACACCAACGGGAGCAACTCCTTTCTCGCTGGTATTTGGGGCAGAAGCAGTTCTCCCGCTTGAGGTCGAAATACCCAGTCTCCGCATTTCACTACAAGGGATTCTGGATGAAGACGCTTACAGAGAAGCACGTCTTTCCCAACTAGAAAGCCTAGATGAAACTAGGTTAGATGCTGAACAGCGGCATAGAGCTTATGCTGACCGAATGTGCCGGCAGTATAACAAGAAGGTCTATGAACGCGATATATACGAAGGTGATCTAGTTCTAAGACTAGACAGCCGGATCGACAAGAAGACCGGCGAAGGAAGGAAATTCCGGCCCAAATGGTTGGGCCCATACCGAGTCATGAAGGACTATGGAAATGGTGCATACCTCTTATGTACGTTAGAAGGTGAGGAGTTTGGCGAAACAGTCAATTCCCTGCACCTCAAACGTTTCTACGCATAAGCAGCTAACGCTACCTATATAGCTATCTACATTGCATTTTCATATAAATTAGGATCATTTTGTCCATTCGTTTCTTACACAAATTGTGATCAAGGAGTCTATTCTCAAAAGCAATTCATTACAAACTCATGATGTTGTTGGCACAAAACTTTCTAATCATATCTCTCCATTTTCACGATATCATCAATCACTTCAGAATCTTTTATCAAATAAAATCAAACATGACGAAGTCTTAACGGTAACCATACCAAGATCTGCAAGTTTGTTCTCACTTTGATTTCTTCTTAGGATAGGTGTCTTGCCTATGGTCTGTTCTAGAAGCTTCATGGTGTCACATCTATCCCATATACACATCTCTTTGGAAATAAGCATATACTGACATTTTACTCAAAAAGACAAGTCAAAAAGTGATTAAACAGAAAATTTTATTTTTACACATTTCCTTGCCCCACCAACCTTCGGTGATGAGCTTGCGTCTCTTACTAGTGACGTAGGGTTGGGAAAGGATGGAAATGCCCTTACTCGCCTATGCCTTGCCCACGGTGATAAACCCACGCTTCTTACTAGTAGCATGGGGCAAAGTGTAGGGGGTCCTCTTGACAAAGTAAACGTTAAAAGGTCATAAACAAACTATTCAAACTTTGAGTCAAAAATGAATGAATCAGATGTCTAAAATTCCAAAAAGAGTTAAAAATCCTAAAACCCAGATTTTGTCTACTATGTGGCCATCTACGGGTCTAAGTCTGGATAAACCGCAAAGCAAGTTGCATCCGAAACTATGAAGTCATTCGGGTGGAGTAAGCTTGTAGTTTTCAATTTGGTTCCACCAAAGCTTCGTCTGTCTTTCATCACTATCATTTCACCATATTTCATAACTTGCGCCCTTCTTGGCTCTTGGTGATGAGCCCTCGCATCTTACTAGTTGCGTGGAGTTAGGAGTGGGGCAAGTTAATCTGTTCATCATACTAGTTATTTTCATCACTTTGCCAAAACAAACATGAGGTATCCAAATTGCTCACAGAAGCTAAGATTTAAGATCACAATATATCTACAATATCATGTATCAGCATCATGAAACACAAAAAGAAAGCAAGCATTTGCATCATCTGTTCTCCATTGCATACATATAAAAAAGCATATAAAACATACATCGTAGTATACACGAGAAAGCTGGAAACAGAAAGGGAAAACACCAGTGACAAGTTTTGATCCAAAAACGAATGCATATATATAAATAATCAATGTTTATATACAATGCCATCATGCTCTAGGCATGGTCAAAATGCTCAAAGAGCCCGTGATATACAAAAGAATCTATAGTACAAAATGCATAGGAGCCAAGTAGTCTCTCAACCCCTACGCGACCCCTCTGAAGGTGCGCGCCCTCGCCTAGGGCTCCGGCTACGCCGGCGCTCTGAATGCACGGAGGGCTCAGGGTCCCGAGGGGCAGCCACAGTCTCGCCATGAGAATGGCTCCTCATAAGACGCTCGGCTGTCCTATAGCCTGCCAACTCTGTACGGAGAGTCGACACCATCCTGGCCACGTGCCAAATGGGAGCGAAGATGTCAGTATGCCTACCGGCTGCTGAGGGCTCCCCGGCATCTACGGATAACTCCGCACGGGTCCTATCCATAGGGGATCATCAGGGAATCAGTGCATACCCTGCGGATTAGATCCCGCCACTCATCAACAGTCTCTGCAAACAAAGAAGAAAAAAATGAATTAGAAACTAGGCAAGAGACTAAAAGATACAATATCAAAACACAAGGAGAAATAGCAATTAAAACAAATCCTAAACTAAACAAACATTGAAAAGATGAGAGGATAACTTACTCGGATCACCGGGCCTCCAAGATGGATCGCTGGGGCCAGCACCCGCCGCGGATGCCGCTGCCGACTGAGGGGCTGCTCCTGTAGTAGGAGCAACATGACGCCCCGCAACAGACTCATCCTCTCCACCATGGCCCTGGGAGAGTGGCTCCTCTGAAACTAGAGTCTCTCTCTCTGCACTCTGCTCGGCCCTCTCTGCCTGCAAAATATCCTGAGTGTCATGCCACTCAGGATCACTGTCATCCATCTGCTCCTCTGATCCTCCCTCTATAAACTCCTCAGAATCAGAGTCAATATCTATGGGGTCATCGCTGCTGTGAGTGAGGACCCGCAGCAATCTGAAGCAAAGGTGCCCAAGGCGCACCAACTCTCCCTCTAGCCCAAACTATCCTCTTGGATGCAATGGGAGTGCCAGGAGTAATCACTGTCCAACCACGGCCTCTAGGCCCCCCTCTAGCCTCGCGGACTGATCTATAGACTGGTGCCACTGGAGGAAGCATGCCCGTATATGGAAGGCCAAACTGCTGAGGAACCCTACCGAAAGGATGTACCTCCACTCGTCCCACGCGGTCAATAAGCTGCCCTGTGGTGGAGCAAGAAATCAATGTAAGAGTCTCCTCTCCCCATATACCGGCCATAAGCTGGTACGGTGTCACCTCCATATCTGCTGTAGTAAGAGAGGCAACTGGCTAGTGAGGTGCTCTAAGCACCGACATATCTATCCATCTGGCTGCCCTCACAGCCCCTGGATCTGCCACCCTCCACGCCTCTGCCATAAGGGATAAAGCGCTCGTACACCCAACTCATGACTAGAGTAGGGTGGCTCAAAGACTGTCCCTGTAGACGGACCACCCTGTATAAATCATGATAGGTGGTCCCCAGAATATCTACACCCCAGGCGTATATCCGGCCATGCCCCTCTATCTGTGCAATGATGGGGGGCCCAGCAATATAGTAAAGTATCCCCTCCCTTGTCCCTGATCAGCCTCAAGGCAAGGATCTCCATGACAGCTTGTCGAAATACGGGGATGGGAAAAGAAGGAATGGATCGAACTCTCACTCCCTTCTTCGACCCCGTGGAGATGGCTGCATCCCCCATGTAGCCTGCCCACTATGTAATCTGTGCTCAGGACCCTGCCGTCTCCAGTGTGAGTCTCCTCCCGATAATCGAGACCCCCAGGATATGGTAGACATCCTCTAAAGTAATGGTCCACTCACCACGGACCACTGGCAGTCGGAAAGTGTTCTGATCTGCGTCCCAATATGAAAACAAGTCACAAAGTATGTGACTGGATGGTGTGACATGGGGCACGCGTGATATACGCAATATGCCGGCCCTCTGTAATGTATCCTCCTCATCCTGAGAAAGGGCATCCAATACCCCCGAAAGCCAATCACACTCTCTCTCTCGGCTCCATCTGATATACTCCTCCCTCGCCTGCATACACCCAAAAACACACAAAACAGGACAAGTTAGTATCTGAATAATACCAAGAGAATCATAAAAACATATAGAAATGCAAGAAAATACAAGTGCAATCTCCAAAAATAAGTTCTTTTGCATTCTGTGCAAAACCGCCGCCCTGAGCAGGGAGGCGGTTTTGTAACCGCCACCGCCTTAAGGGAGGTGGTCGTGTAAACCGTCTGCCCTGAATAGGACGGCGGTCATGTAACCGCCGCCCTGGCCAGGGCGGCGGTCGCGGTCCAAAAACCCACGCGGGTTGTTAACCCCAAAAAGCCCAAAATGAGCAAAAAATAGACCATTTAAACTAAAAATGGAGCCTATCCAGTAGGCGCCCCCCCTAGGTGGACCTTTTGAACCTAACATTTTCAAAAATAACCCCCCCATTATGACGAATTTAACATTTCAATTTTAAAGGGGGAAAAACACAAAGTTGAAGAAAACCAACCTGTGATCGCTGAGGTCGGCGTTCCGCACGTGGAGGCATGATCACGATCTCGCTGCGAACGTTTCGACTCTACTCACGTGAGAAACCGTCACCGTGGGTCCCAGAGCTCAAAACCAATCAAATCAACTCGTGCAAATGAATAGGAAAATGGGCCCACTTTCATATATATATCGTTCTGTTTCGTTTTAAAATGACTTTTTCGCAGGTTTAGAGCACTGATGGAGGTAAGTTTCTATCCCCGCATGAATGGTACGTTCTCCTTCCCTATTATTTTAGCGTTTATCTTCCAAGTTATTGCATCTATCTGCACTTGAGTTCTCTTTTCGTTTTGCAGGTAGCGGGAATTTCGATGGCGTCATTTCAACACACGGACGAGTAAGGTATAGCTTCTAACTCCCCATTTCGGGACTGCCATACTCGGACCCAACGTTTTATGCCTCTTCATGGCTAAAACGCTTCTCCTGAGGGGGCAATATGTACGTACCCAAAATTGTAAGGTACTGTACTGCCAAAACAGTGTAACAAGTGCCCCGATGATGATACAGGTCTCCTCGCAAGGTGTTCGGGATCCGAAAAAATCCCTCGGAGTATGCGTTAACATCCCGCATGCCCCGCTTAGCCCCCGCGCCCTTTGTTTTCCCCTTTTTCCCTCTTTCCTTGGCCTCTTGACCTTCAGTGACGAAACCGCCGCCCTGAACAGGGCGGCGGTCCTGTAACCGCCGCCCTGCTCAGAGCGGCAGTCCTGTGCACGTTTTCCAGAACACTCTTTTGACGCGACTCGCGTGAAATATCACAATTCACCAGCTTTTTTTTGCCGACTTGAGCATGCATTTATGTTTTTGGTCCCCCTGGAACAGTGTTTTTCATTTGTTTATTGTTTAGGAGTTCAATTTGGTTTTCGTTTTTGAGTGTTGGAATTCCTATAAATGCATAGCTTGTGCTGAGGCAAATGGCCACCATTTTTTGGTTAGAGTCTTCTGATTTTCATTGGTTTGGTCTGTTAGCTTGCTTAGGATTGATAACATAGTTCATTTCGTATTTGGTTAGTATTATTCAGTTGTTGGTAAGCCACAGACCCATCTTGTGCAGGCAGTGCTGTTACCTCATCCCAATCCAGTTAGAAGCTTGCCTCTGAATTTCTCTTTGCTGTAGATTTGTTTTTATTGTGTCTTGGAGTTCTTTGTTCAATCCATTATATGTCTGGTTAGCTTTATTCAGTTGTTCGTAAGCCACATATCCAACTTGTGCAAGCAGTGTCCTTATTTTATCCAATCCATTGGAACAGAATAGCTTAGGAAGCCATTAAAGTTGCAGGTTTTACTCTTCGTATAGGATAGTTACAGGTTCTGGTCACTTCATGTTGCATGACTCGCAGTAAAATCTCGTTAGGAAACGCATAGGCCAAGCTCTGTACTCTTGCGCTATCCCTCTCCTACTCGCATTCTCTGTCTACATTTTGAGCTTTCCTTGTCCCAAAATCTACTCTTATCAGTGCTAGCATTACACACTTTTCTGGATCCATGTGAACACAAAAGAACGAGGAGATCATACTGAGGGGACGAGATCACATACACCATCGGATTCGCCACTGTTCTGCGGAGTCTAGGTTTTAAATTTCAAAGTTCTAGTCAGATTCATATCAAATAGAGTAGTTAATCACTTTATTTCATTTCATTATATTCTCGACATTGCCAAGGAAGGTGTGGGGATTGATAGTTTCTGAGAAACTATGATTCACTCCTCACTTCTGAGGTAGGATCGAGAATCTTGCCGGTAGATTAGACAAACTATTTTATTTAGAATAATTCTACAAAATCGCACAGGCAAATAACTACACTCGGTTATCTTGTCTGTTTCAAATTATTGTTTAGTTATTATTTCTAGATACGCTTAAAATAGTTTGTTTTCCTTAAAATTATTAGAAAGTTTTCTTGGAAAGAATAAAATAGTTACATGCATGTTATATTTATTTTACGTAGTTAGAATTTGCTTCGTTACAGTTAGATTTGCATTTTGTTTCGTATGACAATCATGGGACCTCAAGAGCCCAGGGAATATATATTTGAGCCAATCGTGCCTCAACCAAACCTAGTTATAGCAATAGTTGACATAGACCAAAATCTCAGGATACAAGTATTCCAAACAACCATAGATTTACAATTGATCAGTTCACAGTTAAGAGGATTAAACATATAAGACGACCAAGCACATGCGTTTTGGTCAAGTTAGCCAAACTACAGATTACCCTAGAAAACATCCATATGACTGTAGAAGGGCTCCAAAGAGAACAAACATTTGGGTGTGATCCTCTAGTTCCACAGCCAGACGCTGGAGACATCCTCGTAGATATAGATACCAGCTTAAGAATCCAGGGTGTGAGAACGCCTGTAAGGTATTCTGAGAAGATTGTACAACTATTGGTTCTAAACATAGAAGCTAAGAAAGCATATGATTACTAGATACTAGGGATTAGAACTTGATCCTGCGTATGACCATAATAAGGACCGCAACAACCAAGAGTCTATGGTTGTGATCCACAGATCCCACAGGCCCAACGAATCCACAAGTCAGTTAGGACATAGACACTGGCCTACGCATCTTGGTATTCAGGTCCACTCCACTTCCACCTATCATCATCGAACAACTGTCCTTACTAGATCATAGTGGCTAACGAAGCTAGGGAATTCTGGACTAGGCCAGAAAATCGTCCATAGAGTCAATTATATTCATCATCCACTGTATGACCTTATCAAGAGATATACACGAAACAATCCCAGGTCATTTTCCACGTATTCCGCAACCCATAGATCGAATCATGCCAGAGCTCGATATTGATTGGAGCCTTCGAGCAGTCATCCTTGCTTATCGATCTATCACACCAATCCAAGTTAGAAGGGCCTTCTTTGCCTTAGATTTGCAAATTCCGCTAGTGCGTGTTGAAGACATTAGACTGCCTAACTAGTTTGTCTACATATTCTACCCCCACCGGCTATATCGGCACGACCTCGGGAGGTTGGGTACGTTGAAGAGTTACTTGTTGATTCTCACGCTCGCCTGTCACTTTTCCGATGTGCAGGGACCTCAGGCCGATGTAGTTCTCCCATGAGCTAGGGAAGAATATGAAAATGAGTTGGTAGGTTTTTGGGCATGTTGTGGGTTTAGGTTTAATAAGTGTGGGTAGATTATAGGTAAAAGGATGCAAGTGAAGGAGATTATGGCAAGAGGGGAGGACTATCTCAAAGGTAAGTGTCAAGTACCAAGTCCTGTATAAGGTAATCAAAACATAAAAAAATATGGTTAAAAGATGAAAGGGGGAAATAAAGCCACTTGATTGGGTAGGATCATACCGTGGAGGGGGTGATGAACACAAGACCCGAAAGGCATTACACGATTAAATAGTCTATGATGAAGGTAGTCACAGAATCACCAAATTTCTAAATTCCAAGATGTCCCTTGAGGCGATTGAGGAAATGAGAGTGGAAATGGTAAGGTTGGTGAAAGGTAGTTAATTTTATATGTTTTTGAGTGACAAGGCTTTTGGACAAGAGGTCCGAGGTCACAATGGGCAATTCCATGACTAAAAAGTTTTTTGTTGTGATAGAATGATCGATGTGGGAAGTCTATATGGGATAAATAATATGGTAACCCTTGAGGTCTTCGTGAAGCTGATCGATGTGTGAAGCTTTGGTTTCTCTCGTTTTTATTTTTATTTATTTTTATCTTCACATAGTTGTCCTTCGAGGGAGCAGTCTATTATAGTAGTAATTTTGTCGAGAGGAATATGTCCTTTTGAGGGAGTCATCTTTTTATTAGAAGTTTGACTTAAGGAGTCTGGTCCTATGTGAGGTCTTTGAAATCATGGACAAGACCAAGGTGGAGGATAGGACTCTTGCTCAAAAGGTAAGGTGGAATGCTCATGGGATCTCATCTAAAGGTAGATGAAAAGTATCCATGAGAATCATGCTATGTGCAGTGCCGTGGTACACATATTCAAGATAAGATGACAAGTGATGGGAACTCACATGATTCTTGTTTAATTATTAGAGAGGTGTATGGAGTGGATAGCGCTCAAAGGATGAGCTTGTAAAGAGACAAAGGGTGAGATAGGACAACGAGTCAACAATAGAATTGTCAAAGATGCAATGCATTAAGGGGATCAGGTTTGGGTTTACCCTTAAGTGAGGATAAACGATAGGCACTTGATCTATAGGTATGAGTTACGATGTATGGTGCAAGCTAATTAGGAGAAAATTTGCCCCATGTTTAATTTTTTCTACTTTTGTTACGTGTTAATTTTATTTTAAGACAAGGTCATCGACTTGGAAGGTTTTTTCATGAACACATTTGTCATAAGCATGTTTGATAAGTTGTTGGTAAACTTGAAGGTGCTCCATAGCATTAAGATGACATTCGTCTAATAACTCTAGTTGTGCTAAGCGGTCCTGATGAAAGTCACCATCAGTAAGTATGCCATCGAGAGAAATGCAGAGTAAGGGGATATGGACTTTTGAGTGGTAGAACAAGTTTTTGTACCATAGACCAGTGAAAAGGGTGTGGCCTGCAGTGGAAGTGTGAATACTGGTGCAGTAGGCCCATAGGGAAAAAGGAATGTGCGTATGCCAATCCTTCTCAGTATTGTCAACGAATTTCATGAGAATTTTGTTGAGGGTTTTATTAATGGATTTGGTCTTGCCATAGGGTGATGAGAAACTAAGCTAAATGTTGAAGGCGTCACAAAGTTTTTGCAGTGTTTTATTTTTTAATTGTTTTCCATTATCAGTGATGAGGTGATGAGGGACACCAGAAGCAGACAAATGATGTGATGGTCAATGAACTCACATAGTCTTCTTGGCTTTTCGTGGAGATGAGTAGTATGGCTTCCACCCATTTTGTGTAGTATTCCGTAACAGTTATAATCCATTAATGGCATTGGGAAGAATAAGGATTGATTTCTCCAACAAGATCCAAACCCCATTGAGAGAAGGGCCAAAGGTCACGAGTGACATAGTCGTAACATTTGACATAGTCGTAACATGATGAAGGTTTGAGTGTTGTTGAAATTTCACACAATATTTGACATAGTCGTAACAATCATGGTTAAGGGTCATCCAGTAATAGCCTAGGAAAAGAATACACTTAGCAATAGCAAGGCCACTAAAGTGACCTCCACATATGCCATCATAAACCTCCTTAATGGTATAAGGTATTTCAGAACTTGTGAGGCATCGTAAGAGAATACTATCAAATCCTGTGTTTGTAGAGGAGTCCCCCCAGAATGATGAACTGAGAGACCTTTTTAAGGAAGGCGCGTTGTCCGTTATGAGTGAGATCAGGAAGTAAGATGGAGAGAGAAAGGTAGTTAGAGTATTGTTTATACCAAAGGTCACTCGGGTCAGGGGTGTCATTTCTAATTGAGTAAACATCATGAGGTAAATAAGAAGGTGAATGGAGGCATTGTATAGTGACAAATATTTTGGAATCGGTAGGGGAAGCGAGTATTTGGGAAGCTAAGTAGGCCATGGTATCTACAAATTTGTTGGTTGAACGTGGGATGGTTTGAAGGGTGTAACGATCAAAGGTGGTCAAAAGTATGTCTACATGATGTTTATACTTTTGAAGTATCTCATTACGAAATTGGTACATACCATTGACTTGGTTTACAACCAATTGTGAATCACCAAAGATGTGGATTGATTTGACATCTAGGGCATATGCGGCCTAGAGACCTAGTACAAGTGCTTCGTACTCAGCAATATTGTTGGTGCATTCAAAGTCTAGTTTGAAAGACAAAGGCATGGGTTCTCCATCTAGAGGAATGAGGATAACACTAGCCCCACCCCCACGCTAACACTTGGAACCATCAAAGAACAGTGTCATTTGGTAAGGGGGTTTGTCCAGGGAAAGAGTAGTAATTGATTCATTGGGAAAGTCAAAATTAGAGGGTTGATCCCCAAGAAATAGGTGCGTTCAGCCATTTGGTCGGTGATAGCCTGGCCCTTGATGGACTTTTGGTGAATGAATTCAAGGTCAAGATCAGCTAAAAGCATAAGCCATCGTGCCTGGCACACTGATTTTGATAAGGTTTGGCATACATGAAGTGTAAGGGATCAGTGTTGGTCACGACATAGGTTTTGTGGTTGAGTAGGTAATGGCGGAGTTTGGTGGCAATGAAAACTAAGGCTAAGCAAATATTTTCTGGATGGTTGTATCAGGTTTCATAGTCCAAAAGAGTATGACTTATGTAATAAACTACCTACTCCCTATGTTGTTCATCACGATGAGCGAGCATGGCTCCCAAGGAATGATCGGTAGCTGATATGTATAGGTAAAAAGGTTGATCGTCTTTAGGTGGAATGAGTACGGGTGGTTGGAGAAGGTATTGTTTTAGGGCCTCAAAAGCTTTGTGATAGTCATCATCCCATTTAAAGGAGACATCCTTCCTAAGTAGATGATGAAATGGTTGACACTGATCAGATAATTGTGAAATGAAATGGTGAATGGACTATAATTTACCTTGCAGGCTATGGAGTTGTTTAAGGTTAGTGGGCGGAGGCATTTCTAGAATGGCCTTGACTTTAGTAGGGTCAACTTCTATACCATGGAGGGAAACAATAAATCCCAGGAGCTTTCCTGAGAGAACCACGAAGACACACTTTTTAGGTTGAAGGCGGATGCAATATTTAATGAGGTAGTCAAAGATGGTTTCGAGGACGGTGAGGTGCTTGGCACGACATTTAGATTTGGCCAAGAGATCATCCACGTAATCTTCCAATATGCGATGCATGATATCATGGAAGATGTAAGTCATAGAACGCTGATATGTAGCACCAACATTTTTAAGGCCAAAAGGCATGACTCGATAGCAAAAGGTTCCCCAAGGGGTAATGAATGTGGTCTTGTGCTGATTTTTTGGGGAAAGAAAAATTTGGTTATAACCCGAGAAGCCATCCATGAGTGAGAGCATCTCATGAATAGCGGTGAGGTCAACCAGTTGATCAATACTGGGTAAGGGAAAGTCTTCTTTTGGGCAGGCTGAGGTTGAGGTCATGGAAGTCCATGAAAATGCAAAGTCCCCTTGTTTCTTTAGTAATAGGGACAATGTTAGAAATCAAATGAGGATAATCAATGGGTAAGATGAAGGAAATGGAAAGAATGCACTGAAGTTCTTCTTTGACAAGAAGAGCAATGTGAGGGTGCATTTTCCTCAGCTTTTGTTTGATAGGTTTGGCATCGGGAATGGTTACGATATTGTGGACCACTATGGTGGGGCCAATACTGGGCATGTCCTGTGTAAGACCAAGTGAAAGTGTGGTTATGATCTCAGAGAAAAGAAGTGATGGCTTCCTATTCAGCAGCATCTAAAGATTGTCCAATCTTTAGGATGTGAGGGTCATCCTGAGTATGAATGTTGATCTCGATAGTCGATTCATTCAACATGGTTTGTGTCTCATATGGCAACAACTGATGAATATATGAGTCCTCTACACCAAGGTAGGTGAGTATGGATTCATCATCATGGCATTGAATGATGTTAATTATAGGTGTGTCGTCATCGATCATCTCAGGATACAGGAATGGAAGAGTGGAAGGGGCCTCACCTTTGCGTTGATAAGTCAAAGGCCCCAAGGAAATGGTGTTTATGAAAAAAAAAGTTAGGGGGGATAGATTCAGGATCCATCGACTCTATCGGTGAGGGTGGTGATGAAGGTGGAGCGGGTGAAGGTAGTGATGAAGATGAAGGTGGAGGAGGGCTAGGGTCTTCAATGAGTTCAATGTGGGCCTGTTTGGTAGGAGGTTCAGGGAAGCTGATACCACTATGGTCATTATGTTTGTGGGTGGTACATGGAATAACGGTATGGTGGCCTTGCTCGTAAAATCCAAAACAAAAACCCTTCCATGCACAGTGATGTAGGAAGGTGTGGGAAAAAATGGTGATTGGTAAGTGATTGGAAGTCAGTGGAAAATGGGCAGGGTTGTGATGGTGGTTCAGGTGTGTAAGTGGTAGTATCAAGTCCCCCATAGGTGAGACTAGTATGAAGATGAGGAGGACCATAAAGGAGGTGTTCTCCTATACGGTGATCATAGCGGGGGTGTTGGTGAAGGCTTCCATACTCGTGTGGAGTAAGGAATGTGTTGACACTATATAGGTGGTACTCCCCCAGAGTGAGGTGTTGAAAAACACCTTCTAAGGGATCAGTGGTTGGTATGTAGGTAGCTGGTATGGATAATGTGTCAGAGGTCGATGTAGAGGTGGAGTTAACGGATTGGGAAGCTAATGGGTCAGCTGTGGAGGTTATAGCAGTGGTAGGAATGGAGGAGGTATGTGTGGTGAAAGCAGTGGTTGTACTGGTAGGTGGAGGTGTAGGTGAAGCGGTATTGGTTGCGGAGGTAGACGGCTTGACAAGTATGAGCACATCATTGGGTCGGTAAAGCATGTTGCATGTTTTGAAAGGTGATGGGTCAGCTGGAATGGTATAAGTGTGTCCTTCGTGTTCAAACTTTACACAATGATGCAAAGTGGAAGGAACACAACCCATGACATGGATCCAGGGTCTACCAAGCAACAAGTTATATTGGAATTCCCCCTCCAAAACATAAAACAATTCTGGAACAGTGCGGGGGCCCACACGAATGTGAAGGATGATAGTGCCTAGTGTGGAGGTGATAGCATCATTGAATGAATGCAACATGACCAGATGTTTATGCATGTAATTGTCAGGTATGCGCATTTGAGCAAATGCATGGGATGAAATGATGTTAATGCTAGCACCTCCATCAATCATCACATGGCGTACCCGTATGTCATCAATGTGGATAGAGATGAAGAGGGTTGGGTCTGGGTCATCATTTTGGTGTGGCATGATCTCCTCCTCTGAGAAGCTAAGGGAGGCCACTTGGTGAACAAGGTGAGGTGAGGATGAAGGTGGTAATTTGGTGAGAGAGGCTACATGATGGGGTGTGATAATGGAGGCTACGGGTGTAGGGTCATTGGGTAAAACCTCAATAGATTGAAGAACCTCCATGAGGGCTTGACGATGGGATTATGAGGTTTGGATGAGGTCATATAAGGACATTTTGAGGGAGATTGGTGTAATTGTTTAAGCATGGTGTGATGTGTGATGCCATTAGAAATGGGGTACGTGGGGCCGCAGATAGTTATTTTAGGTATGGGTGCAGATGGTATGTTGGGTATAGGATTGGTTGGTGGGTCAGTTGCCTTTTCTTTTCCCTTCTATGCACGTGTAGTGACATGTATCATGTTGATTTGAGGGAAGTTGGAAAATGGAGAAGGTGTAGGGTGAGTGGTATAATGACATGATGGGTAAAAACCTACCTGAGGAGAAAAACCCTGTGAGGTCAGCTGGGCGCAATGACATTTGGGTGGTGGCGTGGCAAGTTCTCTGATGCAAACCATGTTAATTTCAAATCTTGGGTGTGGCTCTAGAAGCTGTGAGGGTGGAGGTTGTGGTTGTTGAGTGGGTAGTGTGGGGATGGGTGTTGGTGAAGCAGGATCCTCGTCGAGAAGGTCGTTGTCATCAAAGTTGGTTTCTGGTGGACACAATTGGATAAGGACGGTTTTCAAGGCCTTGTAGTTCTCCACATCATGCCCTGGCACACGATGGTATGCGTAAATTTTAGTATCATCAAACCCTTTTGGCTTGGGTTTGAGGGGGTCGTAAGGTCGGAGTGGCAGGTAATGTGATAACAGAAGTCTCGAGGAGGTTGGTTAAAATTTTGGCATAGGACCCTGCTAGTGGATCACAATGGGAAGTGAATGTGGGTTTGGGTGTAGGTGTGGTTGATTGTCAAGGAACTATTTTTGGAAGAGTAGGAATGGGTCGAGCTATGGGTTTAGGTGCCGGTGTGGTTTGAGGTATTGGTCGAGTTTGTTTGGGTAGGGGTACAAGTAGATGGATGGGTAGGAGGGTGTGGGGTTGTTTTGACTACCTTGTTGTGGGGTAGTGGGGTTTTGTTTTTGGGTTGCACCTTCTTGGGTAAAGGTGATGTGGGTGTATGAGGTCTAGAAGGAAAATTAGATGGAGGAAGAGGGTGAGTTACCCATGGGGATAACGGGGGTGCTGTGAAGGTAGATGACGTAGGTCGTACTTGGGGTGTGAGGGACAATGACTGAAGTGTAGTGGGTAGTGAAGCAATAGCTGAAGGTATTGGAGGTATTGGTGGTAAAGAGACTGCAGGTGTGGGCATAAGTTGTGTTGTGTGCCTGGGTAGGTTAGAGGTTTGTGAGGAAGGAATGGGTTGTTGTGTTATTGGTTTATGGATGGGTGCAGGGTGCTTGACCATGTTGGGTAGCTGAGGTCTTAAGGTAGACAGGACAAGTGCGGGCATGATTGGTGTGGTCGGGGTATGAGGTCGATGAGTTTGTTTCTTTAGTTTGGGTGTTAGCGTAGGTGTGGTATTGACATTGGAGGATGTAGCTAAATCCAGTTTTATAGGTGGATGAGTAAGGCTAGTGGTGGGGGTGACCCCTAGAGTGGGAATAGGTTTAGTTGAGGAAAATGTTGTGGGTGTGGGTTTGGGTTTAGATGTAGGTCGGGTTATGGGTAAGGGTGTGGTTTGAGTGCAAATAGGTATTGTGGAAGGGGTTGTGACAGTAGTGGTTGTATTTGGTTTGATGGGTAGAAATGTGTTTGGGTAGATAGTGGAGGTATCAGCGAGGGATCTCTGCATCTGTGTTGAGACAGGGAGTAAGAGGTGCCCCCATAGTAAAGCCCTATCCACATAATCTAAGTGATTGGCCAAACGTGAGAACGGCACATCTGTGGGTGGATTTGGTGAGGACCTAATGGGAATTCCCATAAAATGCATCTTAGAGATGGGGAATTGGCTAGCTTCAGCTTCCGTGGGTAAGAGAGCCGAAAGTAGGTCTGTTGGATTTTGGGTAGCTGATGGAGAATGCTCGCCAAAAGGAAAAGGTATCTCAACTAGGTCTATGATGGGTGGAGGAGATGATGGGAGCTCCTCTATAAGTGGAGGAATGGATAGGTGCTCCTCTGTGGGAAGAGTAGGTAATGGGTGCTCCTCTGTGGGTGGAGGAGGTAATGGGAGCTCCTCTATGGGTGGAGGAGGTACTGTAGGTAAAGGTTCTCTAAGTGGAGAAGCCAGGGGTGAGATGGTCTCAATGTTAGCAGAAGACCCCTCCGTAGGTGATGAAGGAGATGAAAGGTGTTCCTCTATTGGTGAAGGAACAGGGGAGGTTGGTTCCAATGTGGAAGGAGGATTTCGGGCTAGGATTTCCTCTATGGAAGGGATGTGAGGTAATTGAGAGGTGACATGTACCTCATTAAAGATAGCGTGAACCTCACGGGTATGGGTATCGTGAGTTGATGTCTCACCGGTTTGATTGGATGAAGGGGCATGGTTGGGAAACAGTTTTTTGAAGATTTGTAGATTTTGGTTGGGGTGGCATTGGGATTATCCATAGTTAACTCACCTTTCTCGAGAATTTCTTGGAAAATATTCTTGAAAGTGATGTAGTTGCCATCACTATGACCCTTTACTCGATGATAGTTACAAAAAATCATGTTCTTTATACCATGCGGGCATGGGGCGAGCAGGGTCAAAACTAGTGTGTGCTTTAATGGGTGGAAGGGTGATGGCTCCATATTTGATAAGATTTTCTAAGATAAAAGAGTAAGGTTCCCCAATTGGGGTATATTTTCACTGCTCTCGTCTGAATTGAAAATTCTAGACAGGTGAGAGATTAGATGAGGGTGTAGCCTGATTTGACGGATGAGTTGGGCCGGCCTTGAGTACCACTGCGTTAGTGGTGCCCTTAGCTTTTGAATAATTGGTTTGTGGTTTGGAAGAGGAAGAGGTATCATTTGACTTGAATTCTGAATTCTTATTGTGTAATTGGATTTTCTTCTCTTCGATGGCCTGAATCTCTAACTTTCGTGCCATAGTGAATGCCTCATCGAATGTTTGGAAGGTTTGGACCTGCAAGGTTGGGGAGATATGTCTAGTGCAAGCTCATGTGAAGAGCTCGATGAGTTCAATTTGTGGCAGTTGGAAGGTAAGTTAATTGATCAGGCTGTGCCAAGCGAGTGAACAAAATATGTGATAGATTCGTCCTCATACTGACGTGTGGAATATAGATCGGTCATGGTAACCTTCTTGATGATATTGATAGAGAAATGATCCAAGAAGGCTTGGGCTACCTGATTGAATGAGAATATAGAGTGTTTAGGTAACCCACTATACCAATCTAATGCAGGTCCAGTGAGGGACATGGGAAAAGTTCTCAAAAGCAAGGCATCATCATGAGCGATCAGATAACACCCATGTTTGAATGACCGCAAATGTGTTGGGGGTCTTCTTTGCTATTGAAGTGATTGAATTTAGGCATTTCCCAATGCACAGGGTATGAACAGATAGGAATGGATGGGTGAATAGGCTCATTGCAAATCTCATCATAGGTGAGAGTGTTATGGGAGCTGGAAACCGATGCCTCCAATGTCTACATCTTGTCCAACATCAATTTAATTAGGTCATTGGTGGGTTGTGATGATTGGATGCCTCCTGTAGCGTAAGGAGGTTGGTTTTGGGCATATAACAGGGGTGGACACTCCAGTGTATGGGGCTGCCATGTAGGGTGGTGGAGAAGAAGGAAGTGAAATAGGGGGTACGTACCTGGAATGAATAATGGATGAAACAAGAGGTTGTTGGTAGTATGTATATGGGGGTGGAAGGGTCGTGGTAACCCTAGTGGCAATAGGGGCTAATGATTGTGGAATGGAAAGAACCACGTTCTGAAATGGGGTAGGGGTCACCAACACTGGAGGTGGGAATGTAGCTACAGGTATGTATGAGACATTAGGGGTGGATGAGGTTGTGTTTGGGGTAGTCGTTGAGGGTACAGTGGATGTAATGGGTGCCACAGAGGTAATAGACATGGCAGTCATAGTGGGTATAGAACCTAACTACGAAATGACTAGGGGTAAGGTGGATGTGGGCAGCACAGAGCCAGATGGGGCTGATGCGGAAGTGGGTGCGAGAGTCAGGGGGATAGATATGGGCATGCCGTATATCAACTGACCTGAGGCATCTCGAGTGGATGAGTGGGAAAGGTAAAACTACAAGGTGGCAAGGTTCTGGTCAAGGAGTCATGTGAACTCCTCATCTCTGGTAGTGATAGTAATAGGTTGGATGGGATCCATGGCTGGTGATAAAATAGAAGGTGGTGAAGGACTAGGTGGGAGTGGTTGACAACTGGCGTGGAATACGAGGGTGCTTGCTTGTCTTTGGGTCAGCACCATGTGAACCAGTACTGATCAGGTAGGGCTGCTTCTCTATAAATGATACAGAGAACAACAGGAATAGGTGAATTTGGTGATTAAAATTGGATGATGGACCAAATGATGGCTGGAATGTGAAAAAGGATAACCGATGACGGTTCGGGAAAACCAACGCTGGTCAGGGGTAACCGCTGTCAGTCACTGTAGAAAATGGACAGTGAGTAAACAGTGAGGCAGAAGGTAAAATCTGACAGGTATGCCAAATCTGAGGATGTTTAAAATGTCAATGGGAATAATGACAGTGACAGAGACTGTGAAAAGTGGAAGAAAGTGAAGTAAAATGTCCTTTTGAGTAGGTTAGCAAAAGGACTTGGAACCGATGTCGGTTGGGTATAACCGATGGCAGTCAGAGGTAACCGATGATGGTTACTATGAAATTGAAATAGTGATGAAAGAAAGTGGTTGTGAATTAAAATCTGATGTAGAATCAGACCCAGAATTCTAGGAATGATGATGATATGGCCCAGGCACACTCAGGTGAAGCCGAAATACACCAGCTATGATGAGGAGCATGCAAGGATGAACAAAAAAAAGTGATGAACGTGATCTCTCACCTCAAAACGCAAGCCAAGCAAAAACACTAAGAAAATGCGATCCTAGGAGTGCCTTTTCTATTATGTTTGTTTAGCTTATGCTATTTAGGGACTGACACATGAATTGTGAAATAGAGTTTTTGGTGAGGATGGCTTCCTACAAAGAAGGAGATCTAAAAGGTGAGGTTTCAGGTATGTTATGGTGGGGGCGGGCTTCGCTCTGAAGTATGACTCGACAGAGCAGCGAGCTGGGTGCCCACTGTGTCGTGATCATGTGATCACCTACAACTTCTTCTAGGTAGGATGTTGTTTAAGAATGTATGTATTTTGAATTTTTGTGTGGTTTGGTAAGACTTAGAGAAAGAGAAAAGGATAGAAGTGCTTTTCTACGATTCATTTGTCAACCATCAGCTGGTCATGACTTCCAGCGTATAGGTTGCCCTCAATTAATGTGAGCTAATGCAATAAATTAGAATGGAATGCACTTGTTTTAAACCCAAATCGAAAATGTGAAATTGGATGACACAATAAGATGAAGAGGAAGAGGGATGCTCTTTCACTACAATGCAGAAAACATGAAGAAATGATTCTTTTTAATTACACCAAAAGAAAAGTTTCCTTTAGAGCAAATAGAAAGAAGAGGTGGATTACCAGGGAAGAAAATTATTGTGTACACTTTTTAGAAGGGAAAACAACACACAATTTTTTCCTAGGAATGAATGAAATGCAAGGAACCCCGGATGGGTCCCACCGGGCGTGCCAAAATGTTTCACCTTTTTCTTAGATTGTTTCTTTGAAGTGTTGATGAAACAGATAGGGTAACGGGCATAGGAGGAATACCTGTTCAAATGTCGGTTGATGGGTTGTTGCACACGTATGACTTCCGAATCCATAGCTGACCATGAGAGCTTCCTTTTGGCTAGGAGGAACTACCTGTAATGAAAACAAGACCACCAAAGGAATTAAACAATATGGGCAGTGAACTGCCTAGCGTATGCTAAATCTGAGAAGTATGATACTTCCTAGATGGCTGTCAGTCCAGTGTTTTAAACAATTCAATGTTGTAAACAAAGTAAATCCTATTGTTATTTTAAAATGATTTAGGTATCTCACTTAAAAACACAATAAGAAATAGATCTAATCTAACAGGCTAAGCTAGAATAGAATCCAAAGGTCAAATGATTGGTTCTGGGTCTCTGTAGGTCTGATAAAGGTCTCGGGTAGATCACAGGTGAATGAGGGTGAGATAAAATTAGGTGGGTAGGTCTCTGTTTAGGGTTGTGTGGGAAAACACAGAGACCGGTGTCGGTCAGGGGTGACCGATGGCGGTTAGGTGTAACCAGTGCCGGTTACTGTCAGATCTGGAAATGTCACAGAACAAGTTGGGGTCTCCTTTGTGATTGCACAAAGGACTTTGGTTGGTCGGGATGAGGTATTGGGTGACTGGAGTAGGATTTTGCAAGGTTTCAATGGGTATATAGAGGTGAAAATGTGGAGAAGGTCAATAGGGAGCAAGATAAACAATGGATGATAAAATGATGATGAAATGAAATAACTAGGAAAGTATGATGTTGTACTTACTTGGATTTCATTCTTGAATGTCTGTGTGTGAGGGATGGAGGTGTTGATGATGGGTTTGAAGGTTGCAAGTGATCACCAACTAAAGAAAAGCTTCTGCATGGGCTGCATGTACACTCCTCTTTGCTTGGATAGATCAGATCATGGTTGGGATGGCTGTGCAGGAGAAGATGCTCAATCTCCTTCCTTGGATGTGAGTTTTCACTGGAATTGGCTCTCTGAAGATGTGTTATCTCTCTGAGATGTGTTCTTGCTCATCAAATTTCTCCCAATGTTTTCCAACTTCCAACCTTGAGAATAAGGTTGCTTTGGGCTTAAAAGGGGTAACCAACGGAGGTCTGGCTTAACCGGAGACGGTTAGGGGTAACCGACTTCGGTCAAGGTGGGATTTCCTAGGTTTACTAAACTAGGGAGATCCTCCTGATTTTCTTGGATCTCGTGTCATTATCCCATGGATTAGACTGGGAGCTTCTTGTGAGCATGTGGGAATGTGGTTAGAGGGAATGTAGGCATTGATTTTTAGGGTTTGGGTAAGTCTTAGTTAGTTATGGGAACTTGCTAAGAATAGGTCTTAGGTTGAGTTGGCTTGGTGAGGTGTCTAAGTGAACTGTATGTGGGGATATTATTCAAATAAGATATTTAAATAATAAATATAGTGAGGATAATGCATTAATTTAATTAAATTAATTAAATTAATATTAGTGGGGTGAAGGGGGCCATAGCTAGGTAAATGTAACAAAGGGTGCTTATATGTCGAGGGACAAAAGGGGAGAAACTAGAAGAAGATTGCTCCCCATTCTCACACCTCTTGGAAAGCTTCATCAGAAACCTTATGATTATATAACTCTTTATTGAAACAATAGAGGACAACGACGAAGAAATAATCATTGATTCTTTGGAAGTGCTTTCACCCCTCATCCAGAGTGAGTTGGGAATAAAACTCATATATTTGGGATGTGTTGCGAACTCCCATGGTATTCAATCATGCAAAATCCCCCATAGCATCAGTTGCATATACTAGAAAAGATTTCATGTAGAAAGTCTTGGTTTCTGCCACCTTGCCCAACTGATAGCAAATGTTTCTACTAATATGTTCACCCCATCGGATGAAATAATATTTCTTCTTTATAGTCTCTATGTACAAGAACATCCATTCATGAAATTCCTTTGCAAAAAGAAGACCTGAAACTCTACTTAAAAGTATAATGAGATTGTTGACTTCCTGAATGAAATCCGATCGATGTATGGTTTTGGGAAACTTGGAAAAATTCTTAGTCAGGTAGGACTTCATCATGACCTTCGAGCATATTTCCTCTTTTTTATCCCCGTGCTCAACTACTATTTCAAGTGAGATAGTAGCATAGTCTTGAACGTCTAGAATTTTAAACAAGTCTTCAAAGAATTTTGGGTCCAGACGGATCACCACCTTATCATCGTTATCTCTTATTGACATAGAGTCCTCGTCATAGTGGACTACTATAGCTAGGAGAAAATCTGGGCATTCCATGGATGTGGGAAAACTGGTAGAAAAGGCAAGACCACTGTTGAAGATGGCCTGCATCTATGGCTTTTTTTAGGGCCTTTAATCTTTCCCAAAACTTGGGAAGATCAATCTATCCTAGATCGGTGTCCCCGATATTTCCTAAGTCAGAGGTCAAGCAAGATTAGGGAGTAACCCCAAGAAATATGTACTTCATCTTCTCTTTTCCCTTCGAAGTGGAGATAAACATCAAAACCTGTGACAAATCAAAAATCCCTAACCGAAAAAGTATGAAAGGAATCACCAAAAGAAATCTCTGAAAAAAATTTCCGAAGTCAGAGGTCCCAAAAACCCAAAATTGTGATTCTCCGAAAACCCAAAATCCTGAATTCTCCAAAATAAAATTCTGAAATCTGAATTCTCAGAAAACCCAAAATTGAAATCTCTGAAAAAAGTTTTCTGAAGCCAAAATTCTGAAAGAAATCTCTGAAATCAAAAAATCTCCAAAATTGGAAAACTTTGAAGGATATCTCTGAAAAAAAATTCCGAATGATTTTCTCGCCTTGTGATCTCTTGAAGGAATTCTCCGAAATGAATTCTCTGAAAATTATTTCTGAATGATCTCTAGAGGAACTGCAAAATAAATGTTAAAAATCCAAGATGGAACATGAGAAATGAGAAGAAGTACGAGGGACCTAAAAAGATCCCTCAAACATAATTGAAAACCTGGAGGAAAATTCACAAAATGAAGCATGGTGAAAAAGAAAGACATTACAAGAAAGCATAGAGGGAAAACAAAAGGAAACCCAAAAGGGGAGAAGGAGGAGGAAAAAGGCCTACACCAAAAGAAAATAAAACCAAAAACATACCTTGAAAAGGATACTGTAAAGTACAAGAGTGAAATGTCAAAGCGAAAGTGTCAGGTAAAATTGAAAAGTAAAAATCCGTGTTTATATAGAAATCCTGATATTAATGGTAAAAATCCAATCTGTACGGAGGTAGGTGAGAATTAATCTCACACAAAACCTCCAAAGTTCCAAAACCTGAAAGCCTGAAATTCTAAAAATTTAGGATTTCAGACTTCGTAAAAATGGAAAGCAAAAAGATGAATTGGCAACTAAAAGTCTGAAACCCGAAAAACGTGGAAGTCTGAAAATTTGGATTTTCAAAAATTCAGACTTCGGGAAACTTTAAGTAAAAATCCCAAAAATGACTCGGAGAACTCCGAAAACCTTAAATCTAAAAGTTTGAATTTTTGGACTTTTCAAAAATTCAGACTTCGGAAGTCCAAGAGGGATTTTTAAAAAATGAGCCAAAAAGTCCCGAAACCCGAAAACCCAAAAGTCTGAAAATTCATACTTTTGGAGTTTTAGACTTTGGAAAATATGAAATGCAATTCTAAAACTGAGTATTAAAAACTCCGAAAGAGAAAAACTCCAAAGTCTGAAAATTGAAAAAAATTGGATTCTCGGCCTTAGCAAAATTTCACTATGTAAGGATTTATTTTAAAACATTAGTCTGACATATAGCCTTCTTCCAGGTAATTTAAATTGTTAACACTTGGGTTAGAGGAACCTACAAATCAGAGTGAAATGCATAGATTTTGGGGACATACAGGATATTATAGGAAATTTATCAAGGGATATTCAAATATTTTCATGCCCCTAGATGAGTTTCTCAAAGCTAAAGGGAAATTTTATTGGGGTGATACGCAACAGAAGGAGTTTGAGAAATTAAAGGAAAGGCTTACCACTACACCTATTTTGCAATTTCCTTCATGGGACAAACCCATTCATGTACATGTCGATGCTTCCAGCTTAGTAATTGGCACAGTCTTATCACATCGAAGGGAAGGCATTATGGATCATCATATTTTGTTTGCAAGCAGTAAGTTGACACATGTGGATCATAATTATAGTATCGCAGAGATCAAAGATTTTTCTATGATCTACACACTGCATAAGCTTAGACAATACTTGTTGGCCACCCCATTTATTTTCTATACAGATCATATTGTGCTGAAGTATTTAGTCAACAAGCCAATTTTGCAAGGGCACATCTACAAGTGGATAATTTTATTTCAAGAATTTGATTTCACGGTTGTTATGAAGTTAGGAAAGAGTAATTTAGGGCTTGATCATATATCAATGATAAATTTTGGCGATTATGTGCATAGCATTAAAGATATTATGCCTAATGTGCAGTTGTTAAGGTTAAACTATGTGCCCTCATATTTGGTATATATAGTTTTATTTTTATGCATTGGATTGATGCCATAGGGGATGAAGACATTTTAGAGAAGAAGCAACTTGTACTACATGATGCTCCTTATGAGTTGATTAGAGGTAAATTTTACAAAATGGGAAGATGAGGTTTTATGCCAATGTGTTCTAGAGCATGAGCACAAAGCTATTATGGAAGAGGCTCACGGCGGTATAGCAACCAGACATTATATAGGTGATGCGACTACACACAAGATACTTATGGTTGGTCTTTGGTGGGAGACTTTATATAAGAATACAAAGGAATATGTCAAATCATGTGATCATTGTCAGTGCCTTGGAAAGCCTATACATAGAGATGAGATGCCACTTAGACCTATTGCAAGAACACAACCTTTTGTGAAGTGGGATATTGAATTTGTAGGACCTATTGCACCACCCACACATAGGAATGGTGCACATTACATTATAATTTTTACAAATTATATAACAAGGTGGGTAAATCATGTGCCTACAAAGGATTGTACTACATCTACAATAACAATGTTCAGATGGGAAAACATTATTAGTAGGTATGGCTGCTCATTAATCTTGGCAAGTGATAGAGGAACTCATTACTTTAATGAGACCATCAAAACTTTATTAGCAAAGTTTATGGTGGCACACCATAAAAATTTGATGTGTAAAGTAATGAACACATGCATGAGAACTCAAGTTGCATTCGACACATAGAGCAGTACATTTTTTGTATCAAGAATAAGATTTTACGGTATGTTATGAAATTAGGAAAGAGTAATTCAGTGCTTGTATCATATATCAATGATAAATTTTGGCCCATTATGCCTACATATTCACTACCAAGAAATTCATGCCTACTGTGCAGTTAATTGAATTTTAATACTAATGTAAGCCCTACATATTAAGATCAGTATAAACATAAGAATATATATGTAAGATCAAGTGAAAGAAGTAAAATAAAGAGTGCCATAGATAGGGTTTGTAGAGGACACATCTTGTAACTATAGCTACTGGAACTACATTGATGCTCCTTATGAGACTGATTTGGAAGGGATAATTCTACAGACTGGTGTAAGATGCTCTATTTACGCTAATGTCTTCTAAAGCATGACGCATCTTAGGGAAAGGAGCTATCCTGGAATGGGACAGAGGCTCACATGAGGTACTTGCAACCAGTCTATTATCTGGGTGTTGGTGTCTACACACAATATACTTATGGCCTTGATTTTTATATGTCATTTCTTATCTATTTTAGAATTCAAAGGAATATGTCACGTTATGTTACGTTCAATGTCAAGTGCCTTGGAAAGCCCACACATAGTAGCAAAAGAAACCACTTAGACCTACTTACACAGATACTTACATTACACATTAAATGAATAAATAATGGATATATTTGAGTTAGATAGGACCTATGGTAGTTACCCACACATAGTGAATTTTAACTAAACGTCACACTATAATTTTTGACTCAATGTAGTTATAATGTGTGTGTGATTGTAAATAATGTCCCTTGAGCAAAGGATTGTACCCTACATGCTACAATTGTACAATGTTCAGATAGCAAGATACAACTACTTAGTAGGTATGGCTGCCCATGTAAATGTCTTGGTATGTGAATTCAGAATGGCCCCCCATTACTGTAGTGAAGTATGCAGTCCAAACTTTATTAGCAAAGTCCTATGGTGGTAGTACCATAGAAAATATTAGTGCCTTGTCACCCAAATGCTAATGTGTACTGCTTGAATGCTTTACCCATAATGAGGTTAAATAAAACATTGATATATATTCATGATTCCTTGGAACTTAAGATTGGGATCATTAACAAGTGTCAATTAGGTGTTGGGGTGTGGAGCCTATTTTTTGTCTTCTCAAATCAACATTGAAGTGTTGGAGTTTGAACAATTGGGAAGACTTGAAAGGTCGTGACCATTTATTTTCCAGAAATTATTGTGGGAAGATGAAAGGTCATGAAAGTTTCATTTTCCAGTCATGGGAAGATTGAAAGGTCATGACTTTCAAACTTCTAGGGTCGGCTTTTAGACTTCTTAAAGGATTGTAATCATATAAATAGAGGTGTTAGGGTCATCTTGAATATATCTTGTGTGTTCAAGAGGTCTTGAGTCTTAGTGATCAAGAGGTGATCAATATGTGATCAAGAGTGATCAAGGTTAAGTAATTGGGTGTCAATTATGGTTTAGATGTGGTTTAACATCTTTGGAATTCTATTGTGAGTTCATAACTGAGAGAATATTGTGAGAGTTTTTTTACTCTTGTTGATGATAAAATCTGAGCAAGTTCTTGGTGGATGTAGCCTACATTAGGTGAACCACGTTAAATATTGTGTTGCCTCCTTTTGTGCATTATTTATTTATGTTGTTATATTTTTGCAAGTATAATTCTGCTATATAGTTTCCTACTGCTTTGATTTGAGGAATTATTTCCGTATATTTGTTCACTAATTCCTAACAACTACTATCAGAGCTTTGGTGGTTTTTTTGCTGAAGTGGTAAATCATAGGGAAATTTTAGCTTGAGTGGGAGCTATGGCAGATGAGGGAAGATCAAGGGTTGAGAAGTTCAATGGGTAGAACTTTGGTTTGTGGAAGATGCAAATGGAGGATTACTTATATCAAAAGGACCTCCATGTTCCTTTGGATGGAAAATCAAAGAAACCTACAGTCATGTTGAATGAGGATTGGGAGTTGCTGGATAGAAAGGCACTCAGGGAAATTTAGTTATGCCTTGCATCTTCGGTTGCTTTCAACATATCGTAGGAGAAGACCACAGAAGGTCTCATAAGTTTGTTGGGGAAGTTATATGAAAAACCCTTTGCCTCTAATAAAATATTTTTGATGAAAAAGTTATTTAATATGAAGATGTCTGAGAATGGTTCTATTGCTAATCATTTGAATGAATTTAATACGGTTGTATGTTAAACTCGGTAAAAATTGACTTTGATGATGAGGTCAAGGCTTTGTTGATTTTGTGCTCCTTGCCAGATAGCTGGGATAGCTTGGTTATGGTTGTAAGTAATTCAGTCTCTAATAATTCAAATCTGAAGTTTGAGGATGTAATAGGTGTGATCCTAAGCGAGGAAATGTGAAGGAAGAGCACCGGAGATTCTTCTACTTCTGGAAACACTTTTACTGTGGAGAGAAGAGGGAGACAAAAGAACAGAGGGAAAGGTAACCATGGGAAGTTGAATGATCGTGAAAGTTTGAATTCCAAGAGTAAGTTAGAATGTTGGCACTATGGGAAGGTTGATCATGCAAAGAAATATTGTTGGGATCTTTGGGATAAGAAGAACAAGAAGGAGGAAACTAAGGAGGTAAATGTGGCAGTAGGTGATGTTTTTCAGGATGCCTTAATTATTTCTTTAGATAATATTGTTGAGTCTTGGGTGTTAGATTCAGGGGCTTCTTTCCATGCCACCACACATAGACATTACTTTACTGATTTTGTTCAAGGAGATTTTGGACATGTATATCTTGGTGATGATGAACCGTGTAGAATAGTAGGGAAAGGTCATGTTCAGGTGAAAATGTAGAATAGGAACACATGGCTACTTAAGGATGTTAAGCATGTGCCTAAGTTGAGGTGGAACTTGATATCAGCGGGTCAGCTAGGCAGTGATGGCTATACGGTCAGTTTTACAGTGGATTCTTGGAAGGTTACCAAGGGAGATCTTGTGGTTGTAAGAGGTAAGAAAACTGGTACTTTGTATTTAACCAGTGGTGTTGATTATTGTAATTTAGTTGCTGCAGATGGAGATGTAACTTTGTGGCACTAGAGACTCAGTCATATGAGTCAAAAGGGCATGCAGATTATAAATGAAAAGTTTCTCAGATTAAAGGAGTTAGATTTAGACTTCTGTGAGGAATGTGTTTATGGAAAACAGAAGCGGGTGAGATTCCTCAAGGTTGGACCTACAAAGAAGGAGGGTAAGTTGGATTTACTTCATACATATGTATGGTAGCCAGCTAAGGTAAACTCTATTGGTGGTTCATGTTATTATGTCACTTTCATTGATGATACAACTAGAAAATTTTGGGTATATTGCACTAGAAAGAAATATGATGTGTTTGAAACCTTCAAAAGATGGAAAGCCTTGGTTGAGAATGAAACAGGTCTCAAGTTGAAATGTCTCGAGTCCGATAATGGAGGGGAGTATTGCAGCAATGAATTTCTTGATTATTGTTTGGTAAATGGGATCCACAAGAAAATAATGGTTCCAAATACTCCACAGGAAAATAGAGTGTCAGAGAGAATGAACAGGACAATCATGGAGCATGCTAGGTGCATGAGGTTACATGCGGGGCTTCCACTCATGTTTTGGGCAAAAGAGGTGAGCGCAGTTGTTTATCTGATTAATAGAGGACCCTCTATGGCTTTGGATGGAGGTATACCTAAGGAGGCTTGGTTTGGTAAGAAAATTGATTACTTATTTCTTAGAGTATTTGGATGTGAGATATTTTCTCACATTGATAAAGATGATAGGACCAAGTTAGAGGCTAAGTCTGAGAAATTCACCTTTGTTGGATATGGTGAAGATGAATTTGGTTTCCATGTTTAGAGTCTTAAAGACAAGAAAATATTTCAGTCTAGAGATATTATTTTTAATGAAAAAGCCATGTATAAAGATCAGTTGCAGGAACAGAAAGAGGAATCAAAGAAAGAATACACAGTGTTAGAGGACATTGCAGATAGCGAGGTGTCCAAGGGGCCATTTCAGGTGCAGTATGTTCTAGCATAGCTAGTTCAAGAACCTACTCATACGGAACCCCAAAATCCTGAGATGAGAAGGTCTTCTAGGGTAAGAAGGGAACCTGAATGATTTATTCCATCTTTGAATTATTTATTGCTCACTGACAGTGGAGAGCTAGAGTGCTTTGAGGAATCAGTGTAGGTGGATGTCAGGAAGAAGTGGGATTAGGTCATGGATGAAGAGCATAGATCTCTTATGGAAAACTATACTTGGGATCTGGTGGAGCTACCCGAGGGAAAGAGAGCATTGCAAAACAAGTGGGTGTATAGAATCAAAGAGGAAGATGGAGGCATGAAAAGATACAAGAATTGGTTGGTGGTCAAGGGATTTGCATAGAAGAAAGGTATATAATTTGATGAATTTTTTTCTCCTGTTGTTAAAATGACTTCTATTAGAATTGTTCTTGGTTTAGTAGCGGTAGAAGACCTGCACTTAGATAAGTTGGATGTGAAGAATTCATTCCTTCATGGTGAGTTGGAGGAGGAATTGTATATGCAGCAACCATAGGGTTATGAGGTCAAAGGGAATGAGAGGTTAGTGTGTAAATTGAAGAAGATCTTGTATGGCCTGAAACAAGCTCCACGACAAGTGGTACAAGAAGTTTGATAGTTTTATGCAGGAGTAGGGTTACTCCAAGTGTCACTCAGACCATTGCATGTACATCAAGAAGTTTCTTGATGGTAGTTATATTATTTTGTGCCTATATGTGGATGATATGCTTGTTGCAAGGAAGAACATGCAGGAAATAAAGGTACTCAAAAAGTAGCTAGGTGACCCCTTTGCTATGAAGGATTTAGGGGAAGTAAAAACAATCCTTGGTATGAGAATAACTCAGAACATGAAAGAGAGGAAGTTGGTGTTATCTCAAGAAGAGTACATAAATAATGTCTTGGAGAGGTTTAGTATGCAAGATGCTAAACCGTTTTGTAACCCTTTGGCAGGTCACTTTAAATTATCAAAGGAGTAGAGTCCCAAGACTAGGAGGATAAAATCCAGATGTCCAAGGTACCATACTCATTAGTGGTTGGTAGCTTGATGTATGGTATGGTATGCACTAGGCCTAACATTTCCCATGCAGTGGGAGCAGTGAGAAGGTTTATGAGTGATCCAGGTAGAGAGCACTGGCAGGAAGTGAAGTGGATCCTTTGGTATTTGAGAGGGACCATGGGAGAAGTATTGTGTTTCAGTAGATCAGACACTACTTTGCATGGTTATGTAGATTTAGACATGGTAGAAGATTTGGACAGCAGGAGGAGCATGACAGGTTATGTATTTATGGTTGGTGATACAGCGGTGAGTTAGATTTCACGGTTACAAAAGGTTGTGGCTTTGTCAACCATAAAGGCTGAGTATTATTTCTGCCACAGAGGCAAGTAAGGAGATGATTTGGCTACAATAGTTTCTTGATGAGTTGGTTCATAAGAAAGAATTTGGGAGACTACACAGTGATAGTCAAAGTGTTATTCATTTAGCGAAGAACTTCGCTTTTCACTCTAGGATGAAGCACATTCAAATGAGATATCATTTCATCATATCAGCTTTGGAAGAAGATAAGTTGAAGCTGGAAAAGATTCATACCAGTTAGAATCTTGCAGATATGATGACCAAGGTGGTCACAAGGGATAAGTTGAAGTTGTGTTCAACTTTGATTGGCCTTCATGATTAATAATGAAGGGTTGAGAACTTTTCTCAGTAGGAACAATCTCCAAGTGGGAGATTGTTGGGGTGTGGAGCCTATTTTTGGTCTTCTCAAATCATTATTGAAGTGTGGAGTTTGAATTGGGAAGATGAAAGGTCATGACCATTTATTTTCCAGCTGTGGGAAGATGAAAGGTCATGACAGTTTCTTTTCCATCCATGGGAAGATGAAAGGTAATGACTTTCAAACTTCTAGGGTCAGCTTTTGGACTTCTTAGGGGATTGTATTCTTATAAATAGAGGTGTTAGGGTATCTTGAATATATCTTATGTTTTCAAGAGGTATTGAGTCTTAGTGATCAAGAGGTGATCAAGAGTGATCAAGGTTAAGCAATTGGGTGTCAATTGTGTTTTAGATGTGGTTTAGCATCTTTGGAATTATGTTGTGAGTTCATAACTGAGAGAAGACTGTGAGAGTTGTTTTACTCTTGTTGATAATAAAATCTAAGCAAGTTATTGGTGGACGTAGCCCACATTGGGTGAACCATGTTAAATCTTTTCTTTTCTCCTTTTCTGCATTATTTATTTATGTTGTTATATTTCTTCATGTATACTTCTACTATATAGTTTCCTGCTATTGTGATTTGAGAAATTGTTTCTGAATATTTGTTCACTAATTCCTAACAAGTTTAACTTTAGGCTTATAGGACTACTTATAAGATATTGAATAAAGACATACCATTCTAATTGGTGTTTTGCATAGAAGCTGTACTTCCCGTGGAATTCATGTTACCATCCTTGTGTATTCCACGTGTAGGTGGACTAGATGCTGAAAAAGCTATGGAGAAGCGCATTGAAAAACTAATGAATTTATATGATATGCTTGTCATTGCATGTTGGAGAAAGAAGATTGAGAAGGAAATACATAATGCATGGTATGATAGGCACATTAAGAACAAGACATTTGTAGTTTGTAAGATGGTATTTCTCTAGGACTCTAGATTTTCATGCCACCCAGGGAAGTTGAAGGTACATTTGTTGGGACCTTTTGTAGTAACCAAGATACTTGAATCTGGCACATGTCAATAGTAGGCACTAGATGGCACCATGTTTCTTAGTTACTTCAATGGGAGTAGGCTGAAGCCCTATTATAAATGAAGCTTCTTGGTGTTTATAATAATGTAGTATTACCATTTAGATTAGGTTTCTCTTTCGTGTGTTTATTTCCAGTTTTTGTTATGTTTTTTTAATTTTGTTTCTCTTTTTTTTGTAATAAGAATGCTTGTGGGAAGGAATTTGATTACTATATTTTGAGTTCACACCCATAAGACCGTGCATACTTTTAGTATGTGTTGAACCAGGTTCAAGTGCGTGAAAAGGAGATATTGTTGGTACTTGAAGGCGAGTTAAAGTGGATAGCTATATACACACGTTGGTATGCTGATCTGGTTTTAGGGTGCGAGTATGGAAAAATGGAGAAAGGTTTCATGAGAAATGCGAAGGGGGTGATAATAAGAAAAATTCTCAAAAGGAAATCTAAGAGTGAAAAAGGGTCACTTAATCTAACATGAGGTAGGTAGTGGCATGCTGAACTACTAGTATATACCATAGAGGTTTATGTATTGTGGTACAATAAAGCACACGTGAGGAGGTCTTCGGCCTAAAAATTAGTAAGTGCACTAGAAGGTCACAACTACAACATGTGTAACAAAGCAGTAGAAAGCGTGGGAAAGTAGAAAAATGTAGAGTTAAATTTATTTTATGGTGGTACTTGGTGAGTAATAAATGTGTAAAAAATCATGGAGATCTATAAAAAAGATATCAAAAAAAATCATTTTTACCTTGCACAAGAGATTATTTAAGCATATAAGAGAGATTGGATTGTGAACTAGTGTGAGAATATCAAGAAATAGAGAAATTTGACGAACTCAAAGTAATATTTGGAATGGCCTGAGTTAGGAATCCTTCATTGGAAGTGTGAAGAAAATATAATGGCATCCTACAGGGTTTAGGAGATGAGTTACAGAAGCTAGGGTTTGGAAAAGGAAATTTATAGCCATGGAACATAGGTTAGGAGAAACATATAGGGTAAAAAGATAAGAAATCTCAAGATTGAGTTATGGAAGTTGAACATGGAACCTAGAAGAGCACTTGCAGCAGCCACAAAGGGCAGAAAGAGGAAAGATCCAGAAGTGGAAGTAGAGGAAATGTATAAGGAAATATTTTATGAAATGTAATATCTAAAGGACATGATTATGGGATTTTTTTGAGAATCCCACATTCAAATATGTAAAGAGAGTGATTACAATCATTTCACCAATTCAAACAAAGATCAAATAGAGAGAGTTGGCAAAAAAGACCAACCAGCAGATTGAACATGAAAAACCTATTTACGATGGAAAAGGGTATAAGACCTTGGAAGGAATGGGAGTACTACAAATATATGAGTTTCCATATTTTGGTAAACCAGAGCACCTTTACTAATGGATCATGTCAATATTCCATGAGAACTTTTACTTCGTACGGAGATGAGTGTGCATTATCGTTCCAATGATTGGAAGGCTCACATGGTTACAAAGCTTAAGTATAGAGATTGCCACTGACATATATGATGAAGTGGGTGTAGAGCCTACTATGGTTGAGATGGCATACCAAAATGTGGGGCACATGATGGATATTTTAAAGGTAACTAACCTTGTTTTCAAAATTGTGCTACACCTATCAACCAAGTTCAACAGGTAGGAGAGATGAGTCTAGGTGAATAAGAATTGGCTCCACATCATAAAGAAAATGGAAGAGGGGACAATGTATAATCTGGTTTCTTTTATCGCAGAGGTAATTATTGAGGAAGCGTGCAAGGGTGACAAGATTTCATGGGGCGTGATACTCCTATCCATTATGCTTTTAGAGGTTGGGTTCCTAGATGGCCCTAAGGACAAGATATGGAAATATCCACTAAAGAACAAGTCATTAGCCAAGATATTCCTAGATTATACCTACGAGGGGGTCATAGGTGCTTACAAGTTAAGGGTAGAGATGTGGTACATGAGTATGTGTAAGGCATTCGAGCATGAATGATGAATCCCAGGTAACTCACCTATGGTTTTGGATGGGAAGGAAAAAATTTTAGTTCACAAGCATTACTACATTGGAATATTTCTCATGAAGGATGGCAAGAAGAGCCCTTAGTGTAAGTTTCCGTATGCATTTACAAAGTGTTATTTCCAAGCTTTAGTGAATAGATTCTCAAATGTGTGCAAGTTGAGGCTCGATGAAGACAAGGTATACCACGACTACCACACATTGCAAAATACCTATGTTCATCCAAATAAGGTAGTTTATATTGAGACTTTAATAGCTGATGATATCAACATAAGCTCCATGAGTTTGGAAGTCGGGAAGGAAGAAGCAGCCAAGGTATACATTCACCCCGAGCCTAAGTTGGTTAATAGAAATTACATTGAGGATGAATTTAAATTCCAAAAGCTATCAAATGGTAAACAAATAGTGGTTACAAGGAAAGCGCGTGAGGCCACTCCTATGAGGTCAGAATAAGAAGAAAATACTAAGGAAGAGTAGGAGGAAGAGAAATAGGACAACAACATGCTTACTCATAATGTGAGAGGAATATTTAAAAGTACATGTGAAGGGAGAGATGATGGCATCGAGCCCTCTAAACCTATGAAATCACAACTAGCTTCACCTCCTAAGAAAATCCCAGTGACTAAGCAGAGAAGAAGAAGATAGGTGTTGAAGGGTGATACTGATGAGGAGGATGTGCTATAGAAACTACACCAATAAAATGGATTAAGAGAGTAAGAACCACTAGTTTGAGATGCGGGAAATATGTGCATAGGCAAGAGAGTGTCGTACATGATGAATGATCCAAAAATAGACTGAAATTTTTATCTACTCGATCTTCAGACCCTTATAGGCTTATCAAATTACCATTTAATTTTTACCCCGTTAAAATCAACTGAAAAATAATGCAATAAGTATGAAACTTTGCAAAAGGGTTGATTATGGAGTTCATCAATTGCCTACATCTCTGAGTTCTTTCGAACCATTCCACTAGTCAAAACTTGTAAGTTTCAATAGTACTTTCACAAGAAAACCTAATGGAAACTATTTATAACTTTCTTAGAAGAATATATGAACCTTCAGACGACAAGGGTGAAAGATAGCACTTGATTTTGTTAGGATTATACTAGTTGTACAGATAAACAAGCATGTAATGAATAATGTAGAAAACATAAAATAGAAAATGATGCAATAAAACAGAGACACAGATTTAACATGGTTCGCCAAAATGGGCTACGTCCACCAAAAATAGCCAATCCTTTTATTCAGTCTAGCCAAACTATTTCTCACAGTGTCACCACTCATACAAGGATCCTCATACATAATTAACCTCTAAATATATTAGGGTTTTAATCATTTTGGGGAAACATAGAAAACCACCCATTAGATATGTGACCTAATAAGGAATGCTCCAAATTTCATAATGCATAAATATATATAAAATGTGGCTTACGGGGGCACTGCCCCCGAACCCTCACCGGGGGGGCATCCCCCCTAGACCCTGCAAGGGGGGAAAATACCCCTTGCAACCCCCATCGCTATCAGCCTTAACAACCAACAATCTCCCACTTAGAGACTGATTGTTGTAACTCCACCACTACAAATCCTGCTTAGAATTTTCTTCTTGGCTTATTTCGTCCACTTCAAGATCAATCTTGAAGACCCATAGAAGTTGAATGCAAATCCAACTTCTCCTTTTTCATTGGCTTAGTAAACATATCAACAAGATTATCATATGTATGAATATTCACCAACTCAAGTTGCCCATCCTCCAACACCTGTCGTATGAAGTGATATCTTAGCTGAATGTGTTTGGTTCTGGAATGGAAGGCCAAGTTCTTTGCCAGGTGAATTCCACTTTGACTATCACTATGTAACTTAAAATCCCCTTGTTCCTTACCCAACTCCTCCATGAACCTGGTCATTCATAACATTTCCTTTCCTCAGTCACTGTAACATATTCTACCTCTGTAGTAGATAGGGAAATAACTTTCTACAACTTTGAGATCCAACTCATTTCCACACCACCAACTATAAACACGTATCTAGTAGTACTCCTGATATCCACATCTCCTACCATATCTGAATCCAAAAATCCATGTAAATTATAATTTGACCCTTTGAAGCACAATTGCCTACTACTGGTCCCTCTCAAGTACCTGAGAATCCATTGGATTGCCTTCCAGTATGCTTTACCCGGATTCGCCATATACCTGTTAACAACTCCCACTACTTGGAAAATGTCTAGCTTGGTACAAATCATGGCATACATGAGGCTTCCAACTTCTAAATAATAAGGAACTCATGCCATATAATCATTTTCCTCTTGTGTTGTTGGGTATTGCTCTTTACTTAATCTAAAATGCCCAGCCAATGGTGTACTAACTGGTTTCACATTCTGCATACGAAACCTCTCTAACACATTTTCTACATAGTCCTCCTGAGACAACACCAATTTCTTATTTTTCATGTCCCTCTTGATTTGCATACCGAGGTTTTTCTTTGTTGCACCCAAATCCTTCATTGTAAATGTTTGTGTCAGCTTTTCCTTAAGCTTTGCAATTTCCTTCATATTAGACCCTGCTACAAGCATATCATCTATATATAATAGAATAATAATATAGCTCCCACTATCCAACCATTTAAAGTACACACAATGATCTGATTGACTTCTAGTAAAACCATGCTCATGCATAAAACTATCAAACTTTAGATACCATTTTCGGGGAGCTTTCTTGAGCCCATATAGGCTCTTCTTCAACCTGCAAAATAATTTATCCTTACCCTTCACCTCAAATCCAAGAGGTTTTTACATACAAATCTCCTCCTCCAAGTCACCATGTAGAAATGTCATCTTTACATCAAGTTTCTCTAAGTGTAAATCTTCAACAGCAACTAAACTTAATATAGTACGAATGGAAGACATCTTTACAACAGGGGAGAAAATTTCATCAAAATTGATACCTTTCTTTTGTTCATACCCATTCACTACAAGCCTTGCTTTGTACCTTTTCCATCCACCTTCCTCTTCTTTCACATGATAGACCCATTTGTTTTGTAACCAAAAATTTGACTAAATCCCATGTTGGAAGTCCATATCCTCATTCATGCCACACTCCCACTCCTTAGTGGACTCCTCCTACATTGCCTCATCAAATCTCTTTGGCTCACCACTATCTGTTAGTAACAAATAATACAAAGAAGGGGAAAATATTTTTGGAGGTCTACTAATACATTGTGACCTTCTTACCAAAGATGGGGGTGTCACAGGATCATTATTTTCTTGCTGCACGTTTTCTTGAATTTCTAACATAGGTGTCGATGCTGACACTGGATGTCATGCTTGGCCTACAAAACTATCAACCTCAGTACTTGTAGGTGGATATTTTCCACCCGAGAGTTCATTTTTAGGAGCTATATCCTCAACCAATTCTTCCTTTGACTTTTTGTCATCATGTACCTGATCCTTGTACATTCTATTTTCATGCCAAAAAACATCATGACTCCTAATTATCTTATATTCATCTAAATCCCAAAACTGAAATCCATAATCACCATTAGAGCCATAGCCTATGAATGTACAACATTTGGATTTTGAATCCAATTTCTTCCTATTTTCTTTATTAACATGCAAAAATGCCTCTAAACCAACTACTCTTAAAAATGAAAGGTCTACCTCTTTCCCGATCTAGGGTTCTTCAGGAATTCCTCCATCTAGTGCATTCAAAGGCCCATGGTTGATTAAGTACACAGAAGTATCTATAGCCTCTGCCCAAAACTGAAGAGGCAGCCCCACATGCAATCTCATTGATCATGCATGCTCCATTATTGTTCTATTCATCCTCTCACTAACACCATTTTGTTACAGAGTCTTGGGAACTATTTTCTCTCTATGAATCTCATTCAAGGAACAATAATCATCAAATTTATTACTACAATACTCATCGCCATTATCAAATCTCAAACATTTCAATTTAAAACCTCATTGATTCTCAATAAGTGCTTTCCATTTCTTAAATGTATTAAAGACATCAGACTTACGATTAATGCAATATACCCATACCTTCCTTGTGTCATCATATATGAATGTGACATAGTACAGAGAACCACCATGAGATGTAAGATGGGCTAGTCCCCACATGTTTGTATGAACTAGCTCCAACTTTTGCTCTTTCTTGGTATTCTCTACCTTGAGAAATCTAACTCTTTTCTATTTCCCAAAAATACAATGCTCACAAAACTCTATGTCCAATTGCTTCAAACTATAAAGATTACCTTTTGCATGTATAATTTGCATGCCCTTCTCTCTCATATGTCCCAATCTATTGTGCCACATGTTGGCATCCTCATCTAAAGTAGACAATATGGTAAAAGGATTAGATATACCAGTAGACAAATAAAGAGTGCCTACTTTCTTACCATGTGCCACTACCAAGGCACCCTTAGAAACCTTCCAAGCATCTGAAGTGAATGTGACTATGTAACCTTCACCACCCAACTATCCTGCAGAGATGAGATTTCTCCTTAGGCTAGGTACATGCCTCACATCTCTCAATATCCATGTATTTCTATTTTGTAATTTCAGGTGTACATTTCCCTTCCTGACAATGTTGCACGGCTCATCATCGTCCAAATAAAATTGTCCAAAATTTCCCTAGAAATACTCTTTAAAATAGCCCTTATGAGGGGTTACATGGAAAGAGGTACCTGAATCTATTACCCAATATTCTAATCTAGTATCAAGATAAAGTATAAGAGCATCCTAAACAATATTTCCTATTAGATTTTCCTCTTTAATACCTTCAGTCTGGTTTTCTTTGTTTTTTTTTAACCAACAATCCTTTTTAGCATGTCCTCTCTTTCCACAGTTCCAGCAAGTACTACCTCTACTCCTAGATTTGGATCTTCCCTTCTTCAATTTATATCTCCCATGAGCCTTACTCTTTGATTTCTCCTTTCTCCTCCCTCCACTCTCCATATTTATTGCATTTCCAGAAGAAAATTTTCCCCTGTACTTTTCCTGTGTATTTCCTCATTTAAAATGACACTGACTACATCTTCAAATTTAAAAGAAGTAGATGATGTATTACTAACTGCCATTACTAAGTTGTCCCAACTTTCTAGAAAAGAACACAGGAATAATAATACTCTAACCTCCTCATCAAATGGGATATTAACTGAATCTATTTGATTTACAATAGTGTGGAAATCATTAAGATGGCTGGATATAGATCCACCTTCTTGCATTTTTAGATTAAACAATATTTTCATTAAATAAACTTTATTAGATGCACTAGGTGTTTCATATAGATTAGCTAGGGTTTTCATCAACTCTACCGTACTCTTCCCCTGTGAGATATTTGAAGCTACAAATGATGCTAGACTCAATTGAATCACACCGAGAGCCTTGTTGTCCAAAACCTTCCACTCCTCATCATACATGATTGATGGTTTCGCTTCTTCACCTCCCAACAATAGGTATGGATCCTTTTTGCTATAGGTAATCTTCCACCTACATTTTCCATAGCTGGTAATTTCGGTCGTCAAACTTCTCAACTCTAAACGTATTCTCGTCTGCCATTGTTGCTTCTCCCACTCAAATAGAAATCCCTCTGTGAGTATACTACCAACAAATAAATCTCAAACATGATATGATACTAGTTTTTAGGATTATAATAGTTGTACAGATAAATAAACATGTAATGAATAATGTGGAAAACATTAAATAGAAAAGAATGCAATAAAACAGAGAAACAGATTTAACGTGGTTCACCCAAAATGGGCTACATCTTCCAGAAACATTCAATCCTTTTATTCATTCTAGCCAAACTATCTCTCAAAGTTCCACCACTCATACAATGAGCCTCATACATAATGACCCTCTAAATATATTAGGGTTTTAACCATTCGGGGAAACATAGAAAACCACCCATTAGATTTGTGACCTAATAAGGAATGGTCTAGATTTCACAATTCTTAAATACATATAAAATGTGGCTTACCAGGGCACTTCCCCTGAACCCCCAGCAGGGTGTGCGGCCCCCAGACCCCCCACCGAGGGGGCCATCCCCCCTTTACAACCCCTATTGCTATCAAGCTCCACAACTAATAGAATTCCCCTTTCATGGCGTATTCAGCAAGCTCTATGGTGCTAGCTCCACTGTTCGGAATCCTCCAGATCTTGATCGACCTTCTAGATGCTTTGTAACACCCTATGGCACTCCAGTCAAAACTCTAGGATTCCCAATAATTTAGTGTGGCACTATGGGCCAGCTAGGTAGTATTAAAACTCCTAGTCACAATAATTCCTATTTAAATAAATAGGTCCTCACAACTTTATAATAAGCCTAATAAATAGATCTTATCAAAAGAAAACTCTCCTCCAATTGCTCGGTCTTCCTCGAGTTATTGCTTTGAGCTTTAAAGTTGTCTGTTTTACAATGAAATGGGTCCCCTATTTATATTAAAATAGGCCCCTAAAATTAATGCCACACATTTATCCTTAGGCTATTATAAGCCTTAAACTATAGCATGTAAAATGGGATAAAATCCCATATAATGGAAAACTTACATGTTTGAGTGGGTAATATCCCACATAATCCTCCTTTAACCCCTTTTACAAATTCCACGTAATGTGGATGCATCAAAAATGGGTAATACCCCACATTAGGTGGGAAGGATAAATGTTTAGGCTTTATTAAAGCCTTTCCCATGAATGCATAGTGGTCATGGGACCAATTGAGGCTTTACCGCCCCCTCATCCTCATGTGGAAGCTTTCACACATGGCTTGGTTTTCCACCACCACATGGACTTTGGCTTATCATTAGGAGTTGGAAGATTTCATATTGGCCGCTATGTTTAATGCGCCCATTGTATGGGCCGAGCAGTTAGCAATTTGAACATGCCACTATATGGCGAGTTAGAGGTTAAATGGGTTAATATAGACCCCATGCAATATAGATGGTCCCGATCAATGTGGATAGCTCGCCAAGCTAAAATGTAACTCGTCCTTACATGACTCGACTAATAGCTCGATGTCGATCCTTGGTAGGAAAATCGATCATATTTGATTCATGGTGGCAAGCCACATGGTGGCATGTGGACCCATCACATCGGTGATAAAAAATTAGTCCACACGGCAGCTGGGATCCTCTCCATTAAAAAAATTGAGTCTCTTACTCCCACGAGCTATATAATTTTACAACCATCGAAGATCAGTGGTTAAAACCTTGTCAATATTTTCCAATGCCCTCTTTCCATGTGTCGCAGTGTGATTGGTCCAATATTGACCTATTGACTAGAGTTGAATTTCTCATTGACTAAACTTTGACTGGACATAACTGAAGCTCCCAATATATTTTTGTTACCTTCTCATAGTCACCAGAAAGCTCTCAAAAATATGTTCTACACTGACACAATTTAGGGATGTTTAGGGAAATTTCGATATCAAAAATGATCCCCTAATCAATGAAGAGATGCATGAAGTACATGAGATGTAAAAATTCCATGAACACCCTTCAAAACATGAAGAAGAGGAGAAAAGGGAGAAAATTCCAGCAAGGGATGAAACATCGGGTGGAACCAGTGCACCCATAAGGAATTCAAGTAAAATGTACACACTGAAAGGCGCATTAGTGGAAGGAGGGGGAAGGATGAGGTCGTGCAGATGCATCATATGAGCTATGTCAATGATCACTCTATGGTGCTGCACGTGCATTTTCAAAGTGTTATGAGCACAGAATATTTATATGGCTGGGAGGTCATCAATGATGAAGGGGCATCCAGGCATACAAATAAGATGTTGTCTTATATCATGTAGATGCACATGGATGAGCCATATTTTCAGAAATCAGGAGATGTGTTTGTTATACACAAATTGAAGAAGGTTCCCAAGAAGTTGTTAATATTAAATCCAATTGAGTTGACAGATGAGAAAACAAGTAAAGATCTGAATAAAATGGTTGTAGATTTAACACACAGAAATCTGGACAAGGTGGCCAACATTCAAACCTTGGTGGAGTATAAGAATGATAAGGCACAGGAGGTCCAACGACTCACAGAGGAGAAAGAGAAAGTATAAAGGAACAAAAAGGCCATCCTGGACATGTTAGAACATATTGGAGAAGAAATTTTGAAGGTGCACCCATAGTTTGATGAGAACTAAGAAAACATACCCTTCATCCTTGCATTTCATACAATATTTAGTTCATATGTTGTTATAGGAGAATTCAACAAGACAAGGGTTTATGTAAGATGAAATATCAAAAGAGAAAGAGAATAATAAGAAGATCGTAGTGCATAAGATTGGGGAATATGAAGCCATGTTGCAAATGATAAGTGATGAATTGAAGAAGGCAGGATTGACACTAAACAACTACCAGGATCTAGAACATATCCTTAAGGATTGTACAATCAAGGAGGAGAACGAGGTACTGGCAGTTACGAAGGATGAGAAACTTGGGAGAGAAGAGAATATGTTCGATATTGCAAAGAAGCACAACACACTTAAAACAACAAGGGAGCCAATAAAAATAATAATCAAGGATCTTGGATTATTGATAGCACAAAGAATGTTATAGAAGGGACGATTTTAGGCCCGGTTATAGTAATAAGGTAGTTAAAGGACAAGAGTGAGGATATGACTCCAAAGGAAATAATGGAGGTAGTTGGAATAATTCTAGATATAACTAAGAAAGGACTGGTTTAATGGAGTGAGCTGGAAAAAACTCTTAATAAAGAGTACCCTAAGATTTTGTATCTAGTTGAGAAGAAAGAGATCAACGGGTGCTAGATGTTATTTCATTCTTTCATTATTCATAAACATGACCTTTATTATTCTTCATTAGAGTTATAAGATGTGTAAACCCCATTTCTAAGGGCAAAAATGAAATTAGTGTGGGATAATGTTGAAGAGACAAAATGGCTAAGTATGGAGAATGTGTAGAAAAATTTGGAATACAAGGGAGTTGTGTGTAAGCACACAAGGACAAGATGAATTTACACACAAAATGATCATTCCCAAGTGGACATAACTCAAGACCTAGCCGATTTTGTAGATTACGGGCTTAAAATAGAAAAGAAGGATGGAGTGCCGACCAAGTAAAGAGATAAAAGAATAATAACTTGGCAGCCAAGAAAAGGATATTTTTGGAGGATGAACATGCAAATCGATTACACGCCTAGAGGATATTAATAGGATTAAAGTATATTTATTTATATGAAAATCTATTATTAGTTGGTTTGTAAAGCATGCATGTAATTTATTTTTGGCACGCCTATTATTAGGAGAGTGTATGGGTGGTGAAGGGAAAGTCCCCACCCCTATTTATATCTATTATATGCCATTGTTTTGGTGCCAGTTATGATGTATGAGCTTTAAGAGTCTTTGCTATGTAGTTATGGTCTAGGGTTTGATGCTTGTACATGTCCAGTGCCCTAGAATGATACTTGTTATGTATTCAACTTCTATGATTTAATACTTTTTTATAATGGAATATTGTGGATGGATTATGATCATTGATATTTATGAGTATGGATATTGCATGGTACAATTGATATTGGTAATTGTCTGATCTGTTATTTTTCCTTATTACATATATTTCAAAGTAAAAGTATGTAATGGTTTAGTGGGTTTGGATACATTCTTGGTTAATTATCACCATGATTATGCATAATAACATCATGAAAAACACACCCAAAGGACGGACCTGGTAGCTATGTGATATTTGGGTGATCATTCAATATTGTTGAATGAAGTGCCAACGTGCATACCATACTGTTGGGAAATTATAGATTACAGTTAGCACAACCCTGGCCTTGATTCCACTCATCATGTCTTTGCCAAGGTTCATTCTTCTATCTTCTTCAACTTCCACTTTTCATCTTATGTTACATTAAGGAAATTTTTGTCTCCAAAAACTATCACTTGAGGGGGGGATCTAGTAAAACCCTTCTCGTCGAATCTATGACATCTAATCATCAATTGACTCAATAGTCTCTTCCTCTTGAAATAAACCTATTGATCCCTTCATAGACTCCAGCTGAACTAACCCATTAATTTCATTTCCATGATCCTATCTATCCATTCAATTATCTAATCCCACAACTGTAGTAAGCACCTGAATAGGGTTTGATGAACCCCATCTCATCTTCAATTTTTGTGTTACATTTTACCTATTGCAACATTCAACCCAAAAAGGGGGAAAATGTAAACACTAGAAAATTCACCCTACACATAAGGTCTCCTAATAAATAAAATAAAATAATCCAAAACAAAACATATAGAATATAAAACCCCACAAAATTGGGGATAAAAGACACCTCACCATTGTTTTACTAACCCTCACCCACTCAAACTTAATTATTTCCATCCCACCTACCCATATGAATTCCCAATGCACTATGGACCCTATCATTACACCCATATGTGTCCCACTCCACTATGCACTCAAAAACTATCAAATACTAATCACCCTCATCATTCCAACACATGACTCTTGGTACAAAAAATATGTACTTGATTTTTCTTGATATCTTTCTCACATATCTTGGTTTGGTAGGTATTGAAGAAGTGAAATCGAATCACAAAGGATAGATACAACTTGCTACAACATTGTTTTAGAAAAATTCCAACACATGTGGGAATCACAACTGTGATTGGCTTGTGATCTCCATGTGATTTTTGGTGAATTGCAATTGTGATTGTCCTGTGATCTAAGTCGGGTATATTTTTCATTTTCATTTTTTTTGTCATTTTTATCAATAAAATGTCTTTTATCTCCTTAAAATGGTTAGGGACGTGATCAATGTTGGTCCCCTAACCACCAAAAATAACTAACATTTTTTAAGTGTGCTTGTGTGCAAGTTTAGATTCATATCTGGAAGAGTTTTTACCCACTTTATTTAATGAAAGAAACCATAATTTTCCTTCTCTTCACAGTGGTGGCATAAGCCCATTCTGTTTTAAGTAGCATTGATTTGGATATTTCATATCACCTAATACACCTTGCAGATGATCCAAATCTAGGCGTACAACTACATATTTTTAATAAATGTATTTTTAAAAAATTTATCAAAGGAACTTTACATCAAATTTTTGCCACTTGGCATTGCAATAATGGTTGGGTTGGTGTCATGAATGACCAATGTAAATGTTTGGAAAAAGAGGTGAAAATACAGTGAAATAAAAAATGTCTAGTTGTGTCACATTTGTACCACCTTTTATGACATGAATTCTTCGAAGAATCATGGCTGAAAAACCCAAAAAAGGTCAAATTTTTATGTAAATTTAACTCAAAACATGGTACTATTCATACTTTTTGTAGTAGTGTTTATGCCCTTTATACTTGTTGAACTAGTATTTGAACGCCTACTAATGCTACTCGTTTTTATTTATTCTACGAAACAAAAGTGGTTATCCATTTAGAATTGGAAATTCCCTCATTATGGATCTCTTTACAAGATATAATTAAATAAAATGATTATCATGAAAAGAGGTTACATGATCTTGAAATTTTTGACTCCAAATGGGTATAACTATGAACTACGTGTGAATGTACGAAGAGTACATTAAACATGCTTATAATAAGAAGGTCCATACTCATGAATTCTACATTGATGACCTTGTCCTAAATTTAATGTTTAAACCTTAGTTTGTGGGCCCTTGTGGCATTACCAAGTGGCTTATTCCAAGTGTTTATCATTTTACCACACTAGAAGGAAATCTTGTCAAAAATCATGTGAATATCATGCATTTGTGACACTAATATACTTGACATACTTTCATCATATGGGTCCTGCTCACCTCCTAATGAGGCCCTTATTAGGTAGATCTTATGTTACCCCATTCCCCGTACATATTAATAATCATATAATATTAAAAAAAAAAAATCAATATTTTCACAAACAAAAAATGAGGATCTACATATGATTTGATTGGATAGCTTTTTAGTTTACATATGTTATTTATCATAAATAGTTTGATAGATATCATACTTTTCTATATACTCTTTATGCACATGCATTTATGAGGTATCTAAAGCTTGATGTAGGACAGAAACATATTGATATATGATGATAGATTTCATCTTAGTCCCTTCCCTACAATATTGATATTTTTGGGGAATCTTTTACACTACACAAGTGATTTTGTTTCATTATAGTTCCTTTCACTTTCTCATTATGCTTAGTTGTTTATATTGGTATAGGATATCTTTTGGAATAATAAGACTAACATGTGTTTAGTTTTGTTCTGACCTATCTTGTTTCATGTATTTTTCGCTATCATTTCTATACTTAATTGCTAGATTTTTTTGACTTGACTACTTGCTTACTTATTTTATGTGGCTTGATTGCCTTAATTTTCTTGTTGTAGACATAAAATCACACATGTTTTATATATGGATATTGCATAAGAAAATTATTCATTGGTGAAAGACTGCCTAGTCCATCTTCTTACTTTGAGTGTCTCTATTGTTTTTATCTCTCACCTCTCCCACTTCTGCACCCACTTCTGGTCAAGTCACATGGATCCTTATCTGTTAGTATTCTCAAATTTTTCATCATTTGTCTCAAGACACTAGCACCTAGGACTGGACACTAGTCCCTAGGGCCTCCTGTATAACCTAGGTGCTCCTGTCCTCTTTATTCTTGATCACATTTTTGACATTTATAGTCATCCTTTTTAGTTTTCTTATGCCTATCTCAGGGTCCTAAATGGATTTTTGTGTCATTAGTGTCAAAATTCAAGAAATATTTCCCTATATAAACACAACATACATACCATTATAATGGTGGGAAATTTTATCAAGGGGATATCTATCTACATATGATCAAAGGGACTATATATTTGGGTTTTTTACTCTGCATACATTTCATATGAAGGGGAAGTTTTGAATTCCATCCACACATTTGCATTATATCTATCTCTTAGCTTACTATCTTGGTGCCATCGGTGTGAGCGTAACCTAGGAGCACTATTGCACACACAAGCACATAGAACTACATGGAGTCTAAGATTTAGTGCAGTGCTGAGTCATAAGTTCACTTTTTTGACAACTGAGGGCACTCTAACTCCCATTTTCATCTTTCTTTTGTAGGATTTGACATAGTTTAGGGGTTTACTAGATATTATCTGTGTTATAGGTTTACATGTACCATGGTGATCCAAGTACAACATATAGGTGATCATCAGCAAACAAGTGCAAAGCCCTAGTGACACTAGAGAAATAAGTTTCTTACCCTTTCTCTAGACTATAGCACCCAGAAGAGGTCTTTGGCACTTCAAACACCCTCACCCCTGCCTAGGTGCCAGTGTCCCGGCCATTTTGCAAGTTAAAAAAAAATTATCGAGAATTCCTAGTACTTTGCACAACATTTTCATCAATCCTACCAGGGCGGACACACTTCAAAATAAGATAAATCAAAATAAGTTCCCTACCTCTCTCATTTACTTTCATAGTTACATCTCTAAAATTGCTTAGTACTTGCATCTTATTGTACATCATTGTAGCAATTTCTAAAATCATATTTTAATAAAATGTATCAGATTTTATTGAATCACTTGCAACATCATGGGTGTCCCATGATTGTGGCAATATGCATCTCTTTTTTACATGAACTTAATTATTTGTATGCACTTTATAACTCACATGTAATAATCATGCTCTTGTATTGAAAATATCAACACTAAACAATCAAAAACATCTCTAAAGCAATTTCCTACCGATTATAGTAGCCACCACACATATCTAAAGCACTTAAACTAGGTTCAAGAGTCCAGTTTCCTCCATTTTTTAGGAACTAAAATGTCTTAGATCCATGTCTTAGCAAGAGGAAGTCACTCCAAGAATTTTCAAAGGTCTTTAAATAATAAAGGGATAGTCTAAGGATATTAAGCACACCACATCACACTATTACTATGTTACATACATTCTTTACTTTATAATTAGCTCACTATTTTTATTTGAGAGATGTAAGGTCATCAATAAGGTGTTGACGTAGATATTCATGCATGATTGTGCCTACACTAGGAGAAGTATTGTTATCACTAAAAAGTAGCACCCTAGGATTTGATCATTACATATCCCTACCTATTTCTAACACGGTATGATCTCACAAGTGTGCGACTTTCAAAGTGAGATAAACCTCCAGAGATTGATGGTTCCTCTACCTACTCCTAATGCTAAAACTACTCCTACTGCTGGAAATGCAAATAACTAATCCTAATATAAACATTCCAAGGAACCAAGGTTAGAAGGAGATGCCTAAGGGAAATCCTAAGCTAAAGGGGGTGGTGATAACACCACTAAAAGGGTGGGGACACTCTAATTATGGATAAGGGAGAAGAAAATGGAGAAGGGAGAGGTCAGACATGAGTGACACAGACCCAAACTGTATTTACCATCTATTCTCCATGAAACAAAAAAAATGGAGCTTGCAAAGGATAAATACATACACACCACACTACAACAAATAAAGGAGAGGAAAGATTTTGAATAAATTCAAGTTAGGGATGAGAAAAAACCACAAAATAAGATTTTATTGTTTGAAGATGCACATACCATTATAGTTGAAGAATGCATAAGAACACATTGCCAAGTCACTAATGAAGGTTTACAACTCACAACTGCGCAGGGACCATTTTCGCATGGTGCCTTTACATTTTAGAACATACCCCTTTACAAATGAGAGTGATTTTACATTTTATAGAGAAACGGGAAAGAGAGATAATGGAGGGGAGAGAGATCTAATTTGATCTGGCCATTAATAAAAATCCCTATTTTCCCTCTACAACATGCCAATAAAAGACACAGACATTATTTGACATTAATTTGGGTGGTTAAAACCATCAGAGATATCCCCTCTTGGATCCATGACCATGCCAAAAATCCTCAAAAACCTGATATAAAAGGAAAATACCATTAGAACTTTGACCCTGATTTACACCTTGAGAAACCCAAAACACATAGTCATGGAAATATACATGTCGAGCACCTTGCAAAGTCTGACACAAGGAGATGCACCTTTCAGGAATCGGGAAGGATTCGATATGAGACATGTTGACCTATGTTGATGTAGTTGACCCCTGAAAACTTGACACAAAGGAAGAAATTTGGTTTTGGGATAGAAGAGAAAGTAGAAAATAACATGCATTTGATCAGTGATGTTCCAATCACGAATAATCCTAAAAACTTGAAAATATAAGGATCATCAGGTTTCGAAAGTGGGAAACACACAACACAAAACATATAATTAGGTTTTCATGTTTCAATGAAAATTAAAACCAAAACCTAAAATAAACGATGCTATCAAGTTTTTCTAAAGTGGAAAACACATAACATGGAACACATTTTTGAGCTGTAATGTTCTTATGCAAGAAATTCCTGAAAACCCAAAACACAGGTCATAACTGGCTTAATGTTTTACATTTCAAGAAACCTAAAACAAGGCAAGAATGGTTTAGGGGGTGGAAAACAAGTGACATGGAACATGTAATTAGGTTGACATGGTCCGATGTATGAATGACCAAAAAACCCAAAAGACTTAGGACCTTTGGGTTTCGGAAGCAAAAAGCATAGAGCATGGAATATATTTTAAACCTTCCATGTCCCTATGTAAATAAAACCTGATTTATTCCTTAAAAGCTTGCAAAATGACTAAGTCCATTTTGAAAAGTTACCCAAATTTGTAAGGGGTGTAAATTTGGGATAACAACCATATGAGGATTTTTTCCATTTTAGGGGATGTAGTGCAACACTTGGATTGATTCAACAAGGGTTGACTGCCAAGGGTAGTCTAGCCTCACCCACACACTGATTTTTTTATTTTTAGTTATCTCATGCTTTCTTGAAGTTTATTACAAGTTATTACAAGTGATGTTTAAGTTTTGCTTATCCTAGTGCCAAATAGTGACACTCATTTCTAGGAAAACAAAATGTAGTGCCCACTTCCCTTTGACACTTTTAGATACTGATTTTGATATTGTTGATCTTATTATGGAAACTATTATGTTTTCTTTTAGTATGATGGATAGATGTTACATCATGGATTATTATTGAACTGGATTCAGTTATTATGCATGATGATTACTAGAGAAATTTATTATATACGTGGATGATGATATATTGTTTGACATGGACATATTATAGATGTTCATTTGGACATGTGACATTGGATATTTTGAGTAGACCTAGTATGGAAGATTATTGATGATGATATAGTTGATTAATTAATTGAAAATGATAATGTTGAATCCTTGATGTTGTTGTGATTCATGTGTTTAGATGATCTTGACATGTTGTTTATATCATTTTGGATGTTTTGATATGGCCACGAGGCCGAAGGAGGTATTTGCATTTTGCAGGTTAAAATATCACAACAATATCAGGGGACTGGAGACTAACCGTATTAAAATTTTGGGTGAATTCAACAAGGTCACCATGACAACTGTGTTCTGTGTGTGTTGTGTTAGGTTAGGGAACTCCATGGACGGGGGGGAGGGGGGATTTCCATTATATGTGACCATGGGTTGTGATTTTATTAATGTGGTTTCTTTATTAATGTTGCATGTGTTTATTTTGTGATGTGTTACCCCTTTTTCATTAGTTATTATATATGTTGTATTGATGTTGTGAATAATCATGTGTAAAAATAAATAAATCAATATGTCATAAGAATGTAATTAATGAATTTTTTGATCTTAAATGTAATGTTGTAAGAGTGTGTAAGAAATGTTGTAAGAAATGTGTAAGAAGGTGTAAGAGATATGTAAGAGAATGTAAGATAGATTTTTGGAGTGTGAAACACTTCATCCTTTTGGGGAATTCAAATTTGTCCTTAGAGGCTATATTTGGAAGATTCTGGGACAAGTTAAACTTGTCCCACACCCCTTAAAATTATTCACCAACCATACCTATGGTTTGGAGGTTAAATTTAGACCTTTTTAATGCATTTTGAAATGACTATTTTTAAGTTTTAATTGCACTTCTCTTACATGTTTTTAATTCAGTCCTTTTGGAGTATGGGTTATTTTGGAGTGTGTAAGTAAATTTCTCATTTTTAATTATTGTGTTTAGGTGAATGATGTTGACTTTAATCTTGGGGTTGAGGAAGAATGATGTGGCATCCCACATGGATCCACATCACCCTCTTCTCTTCCCTCTCCTTTAAAATTCGAATTTCTTGCTTGTTTATGGTTGTTGAAACTTTGTTTATTCCTCTTGGGGCGAATTTTGCTTGTTGTTTTGAGAGCTTGTTGTGGAAGGAGTTTGGATTCATTTTGCATGCTTGAGCATTGCTGATTTTGTACTGCATTTGGCATTTGGAAAGCTTGTGGATCTTGGAGAAAACTCCATTATGGACGGGTAGGAACTTGTGCTTTTTGAAAATGTTTCTTTCTCTTGAATGCTTGTATGAAATGGTGAATGCTATTATGTGTGTGTTGGCTGGTTGGGTAGACTACTTAGAATATGGTGTAGGAGAAGACTATGAGGATTTCATATGGGGGGCATAAAGGAATGCCAATGGCATCAGTTTTATTGTGGAGGGAGTTTGGGATTGGGATCCACCTTGGAAAATAAATATCTTGCATTTCTTACTCTTGGGGGGGCATAAGGGAGAAATTTTGGGGGTGAGGGGGGGGGGCATAAGGTTTATGGGCTATGATATGTTATATTAATGGTATGATTATTTTTGGATGCCCAATTTTCAAATTGGGAGGCATAAGTAGCTTCCACATAGTTCCTTGCTCTTCTTGGCTTGCTTGATCAAGCCTAAGTCTTGTGTGAATGTTTTCAAATGCAGTTGTGAACTGCTATTTTTTTGGATTGTGTTTCTTATTGTATTATGCATGTGAAATAATATTGTATGTTTTTTGTGGAAGCCTTTTTGCCATGAGTTGATTTTCATCTTCTATTTCAATATGGTTGGGGCTCGGGGGCCAATGAGGGATGATGGCTTCTCCCTTCTCATTGGATGTCTTGGTTGAGTGGAGAGTGTTGCGTTTCCCCCTTCCTTGTTGTGATTAAGAAGAAAATATGGAGAAACTCGTATGTTGTTGTTTTGGAGCAAGAGGAATATAGTTTGACAGTCCCTTCTTTTGTGCAAGTTCTTTGTAACCCTTCCCACTTGAGGTGGATGAATTGTATAACATTTTGTAATGTGAAACCATTGGCATTGATAATGAAATATTGAAATTGGAATTGTGAAATGCAAAGGAGATTTATTTTACTCTCTATTTTGGAAAAGAAATGTAAAAGATGTTATATGCATTGTATTTTATATTTTAGAAATCAAATGGAAAAGAGAAGATTGTAAAGTTGTATTGGAAAGGAATAAAGGATTGCATTAGTTTTTGAAATTGTAGTGTATTGAATGTGTTTTATTATTATTGAAGCTTGAAATTTTGTGTTTGTAAAGAAGAATATGTATGAAGGAAACGACATTGTTTTGTTCTCTTAAAATGACTTGAATTTGGAAATCGGGTTATGTATAACTGCTATTAAATAGTTGATTGAATCAATTAAATGCATTAGATTAGAAAGGAAATGAATTCTCACATGTGGAGGTTGGAAAAATGTTTAAGTACCTTTAATGTTGTTCTCTGTTATATTTTCCAAACCTGGCAATCAATTTATCAATGAAATGAGCAGTTCAAACTTGCACAAAGCAATAAGATTTGAAACATTGAAATTTAGGCTTAGTAAGTCCTAAGGAATTTAAATTGACCTTAACATTTGAGAAAGAACCTTCAAAACTTTATAAATCCAATTTAAAACTTGCACAGTCATTTTTTTGTCTATTGTTGGAAAAATACAACCTTCATTAAATTGAACCATTTTACTCTCCGAATACACTCTAAAACCTCCCTAAACCAATCCTCCATGTTTGTTTGACATGTTGAGTGAAGGAGGAGATCTAATTTAACCAAATTGAGAAGTTGAAAACTACCAGTTCACTAATTAAAACCCTGCATATTGGTTTCTCAAAATTTACCTCTCTAAATTCATCAGTTTCCAAAATTTATGACTCTTGTGTAAAGAGGGCATTGAGAGCTTTCCAAAAATTCCTCTTTTTCCCAAATCTGAGCTTCCTATCAAAAGTTATGGCCATTTGAAGTTTTTACTTCAAATTGGCATTAAAAAAATAAAACAAATAAATCTAACTGTTAGAAAAATTTAATTTTCTACTTTGGAAAAATTTCTCTAAAATTCCACAACCCACCCATCCCTCAACCAATCAGGATCTACCATGTGGTACCTCGTTGGGGTGGACCAAATATTTTTAACTTGTCTTTTTGAAAATTTTCCCACTTTGCCCCACATCCCCACTAACCCGTAACCAATCATGTGCTGACACATGGCTCGATAGATGCGCGGAAGAATTCTGAAAGTTTAACTTATAATTCTTCCTTGGAAAAAATTTCCTTTTTCCTCCGCTGGCCCGCAGCCAATCAGAGGGCGCCACATGTCCTCTTGGGGCTACGGCGGAGACGTAGTTTCCTTTTGCCCTTAGCCCTTTTGAAACATTTTGGAAAATTTTCATCATTAGCCTTGCCGGCCTGCGGCCCCCATAGGCTATCATGTGGCAGCTCTGGGTACTCATGGAGGGGACAGCCCCTTTGTGTTTATTTTGTTTTGGTTGGGAAAATTTTAGAGAAATTCCCGCGGCGCACAACTCACCCTCCCTTTTTTTGTCATCGTCGGTGGCTTGTCAATCGCCACATGTCCCCAAATGGACCCACGGGTGCACGGACTTACGCATCCCCTTTTTCCATTTCATCTCCTATCAAGGTAACTCACCAAAGTTCCCCGCCGCTCTGCCAATCCCTTACCCTTTTTTGCTTTGCGCCAAGACTTGACACGTGTCCTCCAAGGACCCATGGAGGTGTGGGATATTTTATGACTTTGAGCCCGTGCATTGGGAAAATTTCCCTAAGCTGCCTCGCAACCTGCCAACCTATTTTTGGTGCTCTCCCCACCTCTTGACATGTGTCCCCCTAGGGGAAAAATTTTTACCCTAGAACTTCGCCTGGCCATATCTTGAGTTCTATAAGGAGTTAGGAGTACTTCTTTATATCACTGGAAAGGTGAGAAAATTTCCTATACATTGGGATGGTTTAGGGAAATTTTGGAAGTGTTAATGATGAGAAAAATCTTGTTGAAACTTTGATACTATTAGAAAGTGGGTATGGGGGTAAATTACTCCTTGAACCTTACTGAAACACCTAACCCTAAAGTTGGAACCTTGTGAACTTGATATTTGTTAATGAAGGAAAACATAGGTTGTAGTAGTTTGGTCTTGTTCTGGAACATGTTAGTAAAAACATATGTCTTGCAACCTGGTTGTAGACACTTCAAAAGAAAAAATTTCCCATAATTTTCTAGCTAACCCTAGGTTGTTTCTTGGGTCTCAAGTGGTTGTTTTAATGGGCACTACAGTTTGGTATTAGAGTAGTGGTTCAAAGACCATTGGGCACACTAGAAAACTTTCATGAAAACTTAAACCTAGGACACTTGTAAATCTAGAAAACAAGCACAGCTAGAAAATGTTTAGTAAACATGGAAGTTGTATAAACTTAGCAAAATGAATTGATTCTCACTTTGGTCTATGCAGGAGGCTCAGATGAACCTTCACAGAGACTTAGACTCACCACCACCACCACCGGATCAGGGTGTGGCAGCCATTCTACCTCAGATTCTACAGACCCTTCAGGATGTTAATGTCACTCTACGCAGAGGCTTAAGAGGAGGACATGCAGCTAGTGATGATAGAGCCCCTTCTATTAAGGGTCAGGCATCTCCTCAACTCAATGAGGAGCATAGAGGAGATAAATCCCATGTGGAGTTAGTCAGAGCAGAGTCACCACCTAGGAGATAGGGTGACAGAGTTCCAGAGCATGGAGATAGGTCTCGAAGCCCTAGAATTAGGGATGAGCATGTTGAGAGACCTAGACGCCGACAGACCACAGCAGCGGATCACATCGGGGAGATCCTGAAGCTACGGATCTCACATTACTCAAGTGACATGAGTGGATTTTAGGAAGAGGCCTGGCTAATGAGCTTGAGTGGTTGCTTCAAGATTTGTCCTTGTTCTAGCAACATGAAAGCTCGTGTTGCGATCCATCTACTGAGGGATGGAGCTAGAGTGTGGTGGAGGACAGAGGAGTAGAAGCTCCATGTAGATTTGGAGACAGTGACCTAGGAGCTATTTGAGGAGATATTCAGGAGCAGGTATTTGTCATGGAGGTTCATACAGTAGAGGATTGACGAGTTCCATGACCTCTAATAAGATTCTCTTTCAGTTAGCAGAGTATGAGAGTAGGTTTTTGGATCTACTCGAGTATGTAGAGTATATGTCAGGATGAGCAGGTGTAGGATTCACAGGTTCATCCAGGGCCTGAATTTGGATATTGGAGGTACAGTGTGGATTCACTGTCCACAAACATTAACTAGAGGCCGTCGAGAAGGCCTATATTATAGAGGAGACTCAGAGTAACATCCTACCAAGCTAGAGACCGAGTCAGGAGCCACATTCAGCAGATGCAGGATGGTAGATCAAGAGGTTTATTACCTCTTTCTCGTGGTGGCCAAGGTATAGCACAGTCATCCTTTAGGCCACAATAACAGTAGTAGTCTTGCCCAAATTATAGACCTCCAGTAGAGATTTGATGCATAGAGAGATCGGAGTATGGGGCCTCCTCCTAGGGGTCCCATCAGGACACAGGGTGGACCTAGAACTCAGTTAGTGGGAGATCACCAGCATAGACCTGTAGCAGACCATAGCCAGATCATCAGGATCCACACCATAGGCTTCTAGGGCACCTACTAGAGGTCCTACTCCTTACATAGGTTCAAGGTGGTTGCTTTGGATGTGGATTTGTGGGACATTTTTAGAGATATTTCCCTCAGAACGCTTAACAAGGGTAAGGCATAGAGTTTCTAGAGCCAATAGGTTGGTGACATGGGACACAGCCACAAGATTTATGCAGCAGTTGAGAACCGCTAGGTAGAGCATTAGAGCACAATCATTGAGACCATAGGTAGTATTGGTGGTATTCCTACCTCTGTATTGTTTGATTCTAGTTCTTCTGATTCTTTCATTGCACCATCTTTAGTAGAGCGATGCAGGCTGGTGGCAGTTAGGCAGGGTCTTAGTTAGCTATGTCAAGATGGCTTCTGGAGCCAATATTTTTGTGGACTCATTTGTTAAGGAGTGTGTAGTGGATTTGGGACCTTTCACTACTACCTCAAATCTTCTATATTCTTCCTTTGGGCTCATATGGGGTCATTTTGGGTATGGATTGGTTATCTACACATAGGGCCAGGATGGATTGTTATCACAAGACTATAGCTTGTGTAGATGATTTAGGAGTTGATCTCGGTGATCTCGAGGGGTCAAGAGACCCATTTCCATTCACACCATCATAGTTATGTAGCTTAAGCGGTGTGTGTACGAAAAGGTTGTCAGATGTATGTTGTTATAGTCAGTGACAAATCAAAGGATGGGTCTAGTGGACCATCACTAGATGATCATTCCATTTTGAGAGAGTTTTCTGATGTCTTTCTGCGTGAGCTATGAAGGTTACCAACCCCCACGTGAGATTGATTTTCATATAGATCTAGTTACTGGAGTAGAGCCTATCTCACAAGCACCTTATCGGATGACCACCCTAGAGCTCTGTGAGCTCAAGTTGTAGCTCTAAGGGCCTTTTGGAGAAGGGACTTACCCATCCTAGTGTATCCCCTTGGGGTGCATTAGTGATGTTTGTGAAGAAGAAGGATGGATCCTTGCGGTTGTGTATTGATTACCGCCAGTTAAACAAGGTAACTATCAAGAATCATTATCCTCTTCCTCACACTGATGACTTGTTTGATCAGATGAAGGGAGCCATCATTTTCTCTAAGATTGATCTCAAGTTAGGGTACCATCAGCTGAGGATTTCAGAGGCAGATATTCATAAGACCACCTTCCGTATGAGATATGGGCACTATGAGTTCTCAGTGATGCCTTTTGGTTTGACAAATGCCCCCGTAGTGTTTATGAGTTTGATGAATGGGCTATTCAAGAACTTTTTAGATCACTTTGTGCTCATCTTCCTAGATGACATTTTGATATACTCACATACATGTGAGGAGCATGAGGGGCACCTTCGACAAGTTCTTCAGTGTCTTCATGTGCAACAACTTTATGGGAACATGGAGAAGTGTGCTTTCTTTCAAATAGAGGTGTAGTATTTGGGCCATATCATTTCCGAGAAAGGTATCACAGTTGATCCTTCCAAGATTAGAGCCATTATGGATTGGCTAGCACCCACTACAGTGACCGAGGTGCATAGCTTCATGGGTTTAGCAGGATACTACTGAAGATTTGTTCAGGACTCCTCTTGGATTACATACCCCATCACTTCCCTTCAGAGGAAAGGTAAGAAGTTTGTTTGGTCAGATGGATGCAAGTAGGCCTTCAGGACACTGAAGGAGTGCCTCACTACAGCACCCATTCTTGCATCATCGGATCCACAGGGTGAATTATTTGTTTACACAAATGCTTCGTTAGCAGGACTTAGAGGGGTGTTAATGCAGGATGGCAGAGTAGTAGCTTTTGAGTCTCACAAACTCAAAGATCATGAGCTTAATTATCCAACCCATGATCTTGAGCTTGCGGAAGTTGTTCATGCCTTGGTTAGATGGAGACATTTTCTTCTTGGACGGAGATTCACACTCAGGACTGATCATTTGAGTCTTTTCCACCTCTTCACATAGCCCAATCTCAACACTCGTCAATGACATTAGATGGAGTTGCTTTGTGAGTATGACATAGAGATAGAGCATGTGAATGGCAAGGATTATGTGGTAGCAGACACTCTCAGCAAATGGAGACATGTGGCTATGGCCACTATAGTGAGCACATATTTGAGGAGCAAGATTCTTCAGCAGCTTCCTATTGACAACTTCTACATCACAGTACGAGCATAAATCGAGTCATAGAGACCCCTTGAGGGGAAGTTTGATGGTTTTTCCTTAGAGAAAGATGGTCTTCTTAAGCACAGAGGCTAGATATATGTTCCCATAGATGGAGGCTTGAGGCAGGACATTATTGGTAGAGGCACATTGTGCACCTTATTAAGCCCATCCCGAGGTGAAGAAGATGCACACCACCTTGCAAAAATTGTACCATTGGAGAGGACTTCGTCGAGATGTGGCTCAGTTTGTGTCATGGTGTTTAGAGTTCCAGAGGGTTAAGGTTGAGCATCAGCATCCAGCAGGCCTTCTTTATCCTTATGACATACCGGAATGGAAGTGGGACACCATTTCCATGGACTTCATTTTTGGGCTACCTATGTCGAGATATCACCACGACGCCATCATGGTCACTGTTGATAAATTGACAAAAGTGGCTCACTTTTCTCTAGTGAAGACCACTTATACAGCTAGAGTAGTGGCATGAGTATATTTGTATGAGATCGTTAGGTTACACGGGATTCTGTGAAAGATTATTTGTGACCGCGACCTATTGTACACTTCACACTTTTGGACTACCATGTAGTATGCTCTCGAGATGAGGATCAAATTCAACACAGCATATCACCCTAAGATAGATGGACAGACTGAGCGAGTGAATCATATTTTAGAGGATATGTCCAGGATGTACGTGATGGATCATCAGACTAAGTGGGAGGAGTACCTGTACTTAGTAGAGTTTGCCTACAATAATAGTTTTCATAGTTCTATAGGCATGGCTCATTTTCAGGATTTGTATGGTAGAGAGTGCAGGACAACTCTTAGCTGGGATAGGTTAGAGGACAAAGTATCTCTTGGACTAGCTCTTTTGCAGGACATGGAGCAGTAGGTAGTGTTGATCAGGAAGAGGTTGCAGGAGGCACAGGACAGGTCGAAGAAGTATGTGGATAAACATAGGATTGACCGTAGCTTTGATGTGGGCATGAAGGTGCTCCTTCATGTCAGGCCACACACGATCCCTATCCGCTATGGAAAAGGTTCTAAGTTAGCCTAGATTTGTTGGTCCTTTTAATATCTTGGAGTGTATAGGCCCTTTGGCCTACCATCTAGCATTGCCACCCAACTTGTCTCATGTACATGATGTGTTTCATGTTTAATTTCTTAGGAGATATATTGCACATCCATCTCATGTATCATAGATTGTAGGACCCTGGGCCTTCGAGGCAGAGAGATTGATTAGGTACAGGTGGAGTGGGATAGATACAATGAGACTGCAACCACTTGGGAGGATGCCACAATACTACGAGTGTAGTTTCCACATTTGTTCTAATGACTTCCAGGAGGAAGTCGAGTCTAAGAGGAGGGGGATGTAGTGCCCACTTCCCTTTGACACTTTTAGATACTAATTTTGATATTGTTGATCTTATTATGGACACTATTATGTTTTGTTTTAGTATGATGGATAGATGTTAGATCATGGATTATTATTGAACTAAATTCAATTATTATGCATGATGATTACTAGAGACATTTATTATATATATGTGGATGATGATATACTGTTTGACATTGACATATTATAGATTTGATTTGGACATGTGACACTCGATATTTTGAGTAGACCTAGTATGGAAGATTATTGATGATGATATAGTTGATTAATTAATTGAAAATGATAATGTTGAATCCTTGATGTTGCTATGATTCATGTGTTTATATGATCTTGACATGTTGTTTATATCATTTTGGATGTTCTGATATGGCCACGAGGCTGAAGGAGGTATTTGCATTTTGTAGGTTAAAATATCACAACAATGTCGGGGGACTAGAGACTAACCGTATTGAAATTATGGGTGAATTCAACAAGGTCACCATGGCAACTATGTTGTGTGTGTGTTGTGTTAGGTTAGGGATCTCCATGGGGGGGATTTCCATTATATGTGACCATGGGTTGTGATTTTATTAATGTGGTTTCTTTATTAATGTTGCATGTGTTTATTTTGTGATGTGTTACCCCTTTTTCATTAGTTATTATATATGTTGTATTGATGTTATGAATAATCATGTGTAAAAATAAATAAATCAATATGTCATAAGAATGTAATTAATGAAGTTGTTGATCTTAAATGTAATGTTGTAAGAGTGTGTAAGAAATTTCATAAGAAATGTGTAAGAAGGTGTAAGAGATATGTAAGAGAATGTAAAATAGATTTTTGGAGTGTGAAACACTTCATCCTTTTGGGAAATTTGAATTTGTCCTTAGAGGCTATATTTAGAGGTTGTGGGACAAGTTAAACTTGTCCCACACCCCTTAAAATTATTTACCAACCATACCTATGGTTTGGAGGTTAAATTTAGACCTTTTTAACGCATTTTAAAATGACTATTTGTAATTTTTAATTGCACTTCTCTTACATGTTTTTAATTCATTCCTTTTGGAGTATGGGTTATTTTGGAGTGTGTAAGTAAATTTTTCATTTTTAATTATTGTGTTTAGGTGAATGATGTTGACTTTATTCTTGGGGTTGAGGAAGAATGATGTGGCATCCCACATGGATCCACATCACCCTATTCTCTTCCCTCTCCTTTAAAATTTGAATTCCTTGCTTGTTTGTGATTGTTGAAACTTTGTTTATTCCTCTTGGGGTGAATTTTTCTTGTTGTTTTAGGAGTTTGTTGTGGAAGGAGTTTGGAGTCATTTTTCATGCTTGAGCATTACTAATTTTGGACTGCATTTGGCATTTGGAAAGCTTTTGGATCTTGGAGAAAACTCCATTATGGAGAGGTAGGAACTTGTGCTTTTTGAAAATGTTTCTTTCTCTTGCATGCTTGTATGAAATGGTGAATGTTGTTATGTGTGTGTTGGCTAGTTGGGTAGATTGCTTAGGATATGGTGTGGGAGAAGGCTATGGGGATTTCATATGGGGGGCATAAGGGAATGCCAATGGCATCAGTTTTATTGTGGAGGGAGTTTGGGATTGGGATCCACCTTGGAAAAAGAAATAGCTTGCATTTCTTACTCTTTGGAGGGGCATAAGAGAAGAAAATTTGGGGGGGGTGGGGAGGCATAAGTTTTATGGGATATGATATGTTATATTGGCGGTATGATTATTGGTGGATGCCCAATTTTCAAATTGGGAGGCATAAGTAGCTTCCCCATAGTTCCTTGCTCTTCTTGGCTTGCTTGATCAAGCCTAAGTCTTGTGTGAATGTTTCCAAATGCAGTTGTGAACTACTGTTTTGTTGGACTATGTTTCTTATTGGATTATGCATGTGAAATAATATTGCATGTTTTTTGTGGAAGCCTTGTTACCATGAGTTGATTTTCATCTTCTATTTTAATATGGCTGGGGCTCGGGGGCCAATGAGGGAGGATGGTTTCTCCCTTCTCATTGGATGTCTTGGTTGGGTGGAGAGCGTTGCCTTTCCCCCTTGTTGTGATCAAGAAGAAAAGATCGAGAAACTAGTATGTTGTTGTTTTAGAGCAAGAGGAATACAGTTTGACAGTCCCTTCTTTTGTGCAAGTTCTTTGTAACCCTTCCCACTTGAGATGGATGAATTATATATCATTTTCTAATGTGAAACCATTGTCATTGATAATGAAAGATTGAAATTGGAATTGTGAAATGCAAAGGAGATTTATTTTACTCTCTGTTTTGGAAAATAAATGTAAAAGATGTTATATGAATTGTATTTTATATTTTAAAAATCAAATGGAAAAGAGAAGATTGTAAAGTTGTATTGGAAAGGAATAAAGGATTGCATTATTTTTCAAAATTGTAGTGTATTGAATGTGTTTTATTATTATTGAAGCTTGAAATTTTGTGTTTGTAAAGAAAAATATGTATGAAGGAAATGACAGTGTTTTGTTCTCTTGAAATGAATTGAATTTGGAAATCGAGCTATGTATAACTACTATTGAAAAATTGATTGAATCAATTAAATGCACTAGATTAGAAAGGAAATGAATTCTCATTTTTGGAGGTTGAAAAAATGTTTAAGTACCTTTAATGTTGTTCTCTGTTATATTTTCCAAACCTAGCAATCAATTTATCAATGAAATGAGCAGTTCAAACTTGCACAAAGCAATAAGATTTGAAACATTGAAATTCAAGCTTAGTAAGTCCTAAGGAATTTAAATTGACCTTAACATTTGAGAAAGAACCTTCAAAACTTTATAAAATCTAATTTGAAACTTGCACAGTCGTTTTTCTCTCTATTATTGGAAAAATACAACCTTCATTAAATTGAACCATTTTACTCTCTGAAAACACTCTAAAACCTCCCTAGACCAATCCTCCATGTCTATTTGGAATGTTGAGTGAAGGAGGAGATCTAATTTAACCAAATTGAGAAGTTGAAAACTACCATTTCACTTATTAAAACCCTGCAGATTGGTTTCTCAAACTTGACCTCTCAAACTTCATCAATTTCAAAAATTTATGATTCTTGTGTAAAGAGGGCATTGAGATATTTTCAAAAAGTCCTCGTTTTTCCAAATCTGAGCTTCCTATCAAAAGTTATGGCCATTTGAATTTTTTACTTTAAATTTGCATTCAAAAAATAAAACAAATAAATCTAACTGTTAGAAAATTTAAATTTCTACCTTGGAAAATTTTCCCTAAAAAATTTGTGGCCCCGCCATCCCTCAACTAATCAGGATCTGTCACATGACACCTCGCCGGGGAGGACCAAATATTTTTAACTTGTCTTTTTGAAAATTTTCACCCTGGGAAAATTTTCCCACTTTGCCCTGGATCCTTGTTAACCCACAACCAATCACATGCTAACACGTGGCTCGATGGATGCATAAAAGAATTCTAAAAGTTTAACTTATAATTCTTCCTCGGAAAAAATTTCCTTTTTCCTTTGTCAGCCCACAGCCAATTAGAGGGCGCCACGTGTCCCCTTGGGGCTACAGCAGAGGCACGGTTCCCTTTTGCCCTTAGCCCTTTTGAAAATTTTTACAAAATTTTCATTGTTAGCCCCACCGGCCCGCGGCCCCCATAGGCTGCCATGAGGCAGCTATGGGTGCTCGGGGATGGGGCGGCCCCTTTGTGTTTATTTTGTTTTGGTTGGGAAATTTTCGGAGAAATTCACCGTGGCATGTAACTTCGCCCTCCCTTTTTTTATCGTCGTCGGTGGCTTGTCAATCGCCATGTGTCCCCAGACAGACCTGTAGGCGTATAGACTCACATGTCACCTTTTTTCATTTCCTCTCCTATCAGCGTAACTCACCAAAGTTCCCTGCCGCTCCGCCAATCCCTTACCCTTTTCCGCTTTACGCCAAGATTCGACACATGTCCTCCAGGGACCCGCAGAGGCACGAGATATTTTTTTACTTTGATCCTACGCATTGGGAAAATTTCCCTAAGCCACCCCATGACCTTCCAACCCATTCTTGGTGCTCTCCCCACCTCTTGACACGTGTCCCCCTAGGGGAAAAAAATTGACCCTAGAACTCCGCCCAGCCATATCTTGAGTTCTATAAGGAGTTAGGAGGACTTCTATATATCACCGGAAAGGTGAAAAAAATTCCTATCCATTGGGAATGGTTTAGGGAAATTTTGGAAGTGTTAATGATGAAAAATATATTTTTGAAACTCTGAGACTATTAGAAAGTGGGTATGGGGTAAATTACTCCCTGGACCTTACTGAAACACCTAACCCTAAAGTTAGAACCTTGTGAACTTGATATTTGTTAATGAAGGAAAACATAGGTTGTCGTAGTTTGCTCTTGTTCCAGAACTTGTTAGTAAAAATAGATTTCTTGCAACCTGGTTTTCGACACTTCAAAATAAAAAATTTCCCATAATTTTCTAGCTAACCCTAGGTTGTTTCTTGGGTCTCAAGTGGTTGTTTAAACAACAACTACACAAAAGGAAAGAAAAGTTACATAACCTCATTGTGCATATGTTCAAGAATGTACAAAATAATTCAAGACCATATAGAATTAGTTTAGAATGTACAATAGATGTATAGTCCTACAAAAAATAGCTTCATATTCTAGAATCAAAGATGAAGCATTTCTAGATCCAAAACATAAGTTTCTACCAATATGCACACCCAAATCATCCTTATACCACTCTACACAACTAATTACTTATCCCTTTATGTGTTTTAAGAAATTGTCATATTTTCAAGTGTTAGTATTTTATTTTCAAATGCGTATGGATAATGTTTATTAATTAATTTAGAATAATCATCTTCTAATAATTATATAATATTTTCCTAAATATCTACTTCTCACTTTGTTAGAGATCACAAACACTAAGAGGGGGGGGGTGAATTAGTGTAGATTAAAACTTTTTCATTTTATGCCAATTTCAAACTTTTTAATGATGTGCGGCATTAAAATATGAATAGTCGACCAAACATATGTCATGCACAAAATGTTGAACACAGATATTTACCATGGCAAACCCTTTCGGGAGAAAACCCATCAAAATCGTTACTTATATTACACAAAGCAAGAACTCATAAGAATATAACACATCTTATGAGATTTTTTTAGTGATACACCAATCCCATAAGGAGCTCACTTCTCTAACTCCCATACCTCTGTTGATATTATGCACAACAAAGGACTTAAGTGAATATTGCACATCATAAGATATTTCTTTTACATGCACCCACCTACAAGGAAGCTACAACTCCCTGAATGTCCTAAGCTACAACTTAGACTTGATTTATATACATTTTGATCATCTAGTTACAAAAATTACAAATACAATGAATTATGATCATTTTCTTGAATTTGTCTGTGTTCTTCATTTCACATTCTTTTGCTCATCTGATTCGACCCTTCTTACTCAATTAATCTGCCACTCTTGATGCTTCTTTCATCTAATAAATCAATGCATCATCGATCTGTTCTCTTTTTCCTCTCTCTTTTCTTTTGTTGCTCTTTCTTATCTTGATTGCATCATATTCTCTTTTCTACAGTTCTTTCTTAGCTTGAATTCATATTTTCTTTTCTTTTCTTGAGCAACTTTAAAATAGTTCCAAGTTCAAAATATATCACAATCGACCCAAATATTCACTTCGAGTTATGTGTTATGCACCTTCTTGGTTGGTCACCTAAAAATATGGCTCATTAAATGGATATAGCTAATACCAGAATTTGTTCCTTCTAAGTTTGGCTTGATTACAAACTTTTGAAATGTACCACTAGAAGCTATTTATTATCCGTTTTCCAAAAATAGATTTTCCCATATTTTTACAATTTGTAACATGACAGAGATGAGCAAGTCATTTCCTTCTTCAAATTTCAATTCTTCTTGAAACTCAGAATCACATAGAGAATGTAACTACATTTCCACAAAGTCAATATGCATTAAATGCTGACAGCTGGAACAATAGATTTATTCATTCTTTGTGGAGTTCAAGTCATATCCTTAACTGCAATCACCTGACAGTTGAATCACCATCGATTTTGGAGAACCAAATCTCACTTGTATATGTTTGAATCAATTTGATTGCCTTCGACCCTTATATAATCCATATTCCATCATTTTGGGGATTTCCTTAGCTCCTCTGACTTTCTCCTTTGAATCGTGGCTTTTTTCTTTACTTGGTGACATTTCCCCTTACTTGGTGCATTTTTAGTTATTCGCAGCTCTTATATGCTTCTTGCGGCATTCACAATGTCTCACGGTTATCCTCTTTGTATTTTTCCTTTCGGTGGCTTTGTTCCAAGTACGCAACTCTATCTCTTCTTCTTGCGGCTTTTTTAGTCTTTCGCGACTTCCACAGTTCTTCACGGCTTTTCTCTTTGTCAACAAATTTTCTTCTTACTTCCTTACTCTCATGGCTTTACCTTCACCTTCATGGTTCTTCCTTTGCATTCACGGCTTCGGCTCCACTTATCTCTTTCATGGCCCATCCTTTGACTCTATGTAGCTTCTTGACTTTATCCTTTTATGTGTGGAAACCACTTACCTTCTACAACGTTATCTAGCATTCCGTAGCTTTGTACAGACTACGGCATCTACTCTAAGCCTTCGGTAGCTATGTCTCGGCTTCAACGGCTATCTCCCCATGTTTTTGGCTTGCACAAATATTGACTAAGTCCCTTAGAACTTATCCTTTAGCATCTTGAAGCCTTTATGAGCTGACATTACCAATCAACCTTCATCTTCTTCTCATGCTCACTTTACCAATTTACTCCTTTTGTCATCAATGCAACTTGATATCAACTCATCCATCTTGACATAAATGACAACACATAAAATAATGAAAGATATACAACAATCTCCCCTTTATTCACTGATGGCAACACTCCAACCTATAGAAACCTTATAACCTTTTGATAGCAAAATAATTACATACTTGTATTATTTTCAAATTTATTCCTCTGTGTATATAACTTGGTTGGTTCCATCATCTCTCCCCTTATATATCACAACATTTCTCCCCTTTTGAGTATAATAGGTTGGTTTCTAACTTTCATCAACCTCTCTCCCCCTTTGACAACAATGACAAAGGGCCAACTATGCCACATAAAACTGAATATTTCGGTAAGCTAGATATAACATGTTCTTACCTCAAGAATCTCCCCCTAGGCTTATGCCTCTCATACATCTATGTTAGTGTGTCTACAGAAATGCTCCCCCTGAGCTAATGCATACTTTGATAAATTTGAGCTGATAAATTAGCTCCTCCTTACTTTGGAACTGTTTAGGAGATGATATTACCTAAGAATGCTCCCTTGTGTTTTATGTACACCTTCTATTTGTTGGTGGGATCGGGAATGACAATCAACTCATTCCTTAAGTTCTCAAATGTTGCTTTTAGCAGCATCTTGGTCATTATATCTGTAATTTATTCTATAGTGCTCACATATTCTAGATTGATCTTCTTGTTATTTACTTGTTCCCTCAAGAAATGATATCTTATAGGTATGTGATTAGTTTTTGAGTGGAACACTGGGTTCTTGGAGACACTTATTGCACTTTTACTATCACATAACTAGGGAATTGGATGTTTAGATTTTACCTTGTAGTCTTCCAATGTTTGTTTTATCCAGAGAACTTGAGAGCAACACATCACGACAGCTATATACTCTGCTTCACATGTTGAGAGAGTCATTGATGATAGTTTCTTTCTTATCCGAGATACCAAGAAATATCCAACAAAGAATGCTCCTCCACTTGTACTCTTTCTGTCATCAACACTTCATGCCCAATCAACATTTGTATATGCTTTGATGTTGAAATCACTACTTTTGGGGTACCATAATCTATATTCAATTGTTCTCATGAGATATCTCATAATTATCTTGACCTCCTTGAGGTGTGTTTCCCTTGGATCTTCTGGAAATATTCCAACAAGGCCTACAACCTACATGATATCAGGTCTTGATGTTGTGGATTAAATTAGAATTCTTATCATGGATTTGTACAGTGTTTTGTCTACCTTAGGTGAGTCATCATCTCTGCTTAGCTTACACCCAACTTCCATTTGTGTACCAGTTGGTTTGCATTGTTCCATTCTAAATCTCTTCAACATATCCTTGATATACTTAATCTGGGATATGAATATACCTTGATCTGTTTGACTGATATGTAAACCCAGAAAGAGTGAAAGATCTCCAAACACTGGCATCTCAAACTATTCTTTCATCATGTTTGCAAACTCATATGTCATCTTATCATGGTCTTTTCCAAATATGATATCATCTACATATACGATGACGGCTAGAAAGTGGTCTCCTTCTTCCTTGATGTAGAGATTGTTGTCTACAACACCTTTTCTGAATCCTTTCTCAATGAGGTATGAATCCAATCTGTTGTACCAAACTCTAGGAGCTTTTTTTAATCCATAAAAATCCTTTGTCAACTTTTATACATAATCCTTATCTTCAGTCACTAAAAATCCATTGGGTAGTTCAATATATACCTCTTCATTCAGAAAACCATTTAGGAAGGTTAATTTCATATCCATCTGGAATACTCTGATCTTCTTGTATGCCACATAAGCCAAGAATAGTTTTATTGCCTCAATTCTTACAATCGGTGAAAATTTCTCATCAAATTCAATTCCTTCCATTTGTGCATATCATTTTCTTCCTATCCTTGTCTTGTTTCTTGTCACTTATCCTTTCTCATTCAGTTTGTTCCTGAAGACCCATTTTGTGCCAATCACATTCTTGTTCTGCGGTCCGGGCATCAGATCCCATGTCTGATTCTTTTCAATCTAATTCAAATCTTCATTCATGGCATCTACCCAATGCTGATCTTTACTTGCTTCTGTAACACTCTTGGGTTATATCATTGATAGTAGTGTTATATCTTCATGGTTATGTTGCTCTCTTAGCTTTCTTCTTGTGAGAATGTCACCATCTTTGTTTCCAATATCTAATTTGAAGGATGGTCATTTTTTACTTTCATTAAGGGTGCCTTAGTGTTTATCCTTTCTTCCTCTCCATCTACTTCTTCATGTCGATTGTCTAACTATTCATCATATTCTTTCTCTTCATGGCCACCATTGTGTTGAGTGTTGGTTTTGGTGTACTATGTATCATCCACTTTTACATATGTTTTTTTTACAATTTTTTTTAGTCGCTTATTATAGCACCTGTAAGATGCACTAACCATTGAGTAACCAAGGAATATTCCTTCATCAAATCTTGAGTCAATTTTTCCCAAGTTGGATTCATCTCTTTTTATATAGCATTTAATTCCAAATACTCTTATGTGCTTTACATTTTTTGGTCTCTTCTTCCATAGTTCATAGGGAGTCTTGTCATTGTTTATTCTCAATTGAGCTCTATTCAAAAGGTAAACCATAGTGTACATTGCTTCACTCCAATACCTATCTAAGAGTTTGGATTAATTTAACATAGTCCTTGTCATCTCATGTACATTCTTGTTCTTCCTCTCAACAACCACATTTTTCTGAGGTGTCCTTGCAGCTGAGAATTGTTGTCTAATTCCATGTTCTTCAAAAAAGTCATCAAACTCATTTGACCCAAATTCTCCGCCTCTGTCAGATCTTAAGCATTTGATATTTTTGTTCATCTTGTTTTCCACCAGTGCCTTGAATTTCTTAAATCTTTCTAAGGCTTCTAAATTTTATTTCAAACATGTCATTCTAGTGTAATCATCTATTAGAAGCATAAAATATGACTCACCGTTTATGCCTCTAGTTTTGGTGGGTCCACACAAGTTTGTATGGATCAACTCCAATGGCCTCATTGTATAATAATCTTTTGATTTGAATGACCTCCTTATTTGTTTCCAATGTAAACAAGCCTTACATAGTGTATTCGTGGGTTTCTCAATCTTTGGCATATGTCTCACACAACCTTTAGCACTTAGTTTCTGATGTAGCCTAGAATTCATTACAAATAGCCTAAGGTGCACTTACACATCACTCAACCTGAAATTAGCCCTCACCTAGGGCGTGTAAGGGTACCAGGTCCCTCTTTAGAGTTTTTTGTCCAGAATGTTAGCATGATTGAGCATGTATATATCCATATTCATAATAGATAATCAATTAAACCATAGTGCATGAACTAGATCTAGATCTTAACCATAGAAAAGATTGACTAAATAATGACTTCAATGAGATTTACCTCACAAGAACAATATTTAGTCACATATAACACTAATATCTAGCTAATAGTATCCATTTTATTAAATACTATAAAACACATAAGCTTCATACATCATAATAGTGTCACCATGAGTCATGCGCGCAAACAAAACCAACAACATAACTCTACAATCAAAACAGTATCAACAGGTTCTCTAAACCGTGAAAATTAATACATATATATAAGGGTGAGGAATTTCCCTTCACCACCCATGCACCTTCAAAAAATAGGCTACATGCTAATAATAGCCATGCACCTTTACAAGAGAATACAAAAACATGCAAGTGCTAATAATAGATCTTCTAAAGTTAACTCTAAGTATCGATACTATTATTAGACCAAAACTATGCTTGGCGCTTAAATTGGTGCAATTCCCTAAATAGCCTTGTGTGAACTACAAGTCTTCATGTCATTACGTGCTCAACACTCTAACTCCAAAAATAGCCTTGACCTACAAAAGTGGCTAAGTCATGTTTTCCAACTATTCTTAGGTGCGCTCGTATTCTGTTATACTTACGCGTGCTCCTGCGTGCCCTATGTCTACACGCCCAAACCTTCTACACTCTCATCCTTTAGCTATATTCCATATTCTCAACATTACCCCACACTAAATGCATTTTCGCCCCAGAAATGGGTAATCCCAACTTATCTCTCCAACAATAAAGAATAATAAACGAAAGAAGGAATAATTACTTGTTCATAAGGAAAGGTCAACCCGATGTTACAAAGCAAGTCAGACTACTTGGTATCTTTTCCTTCTTCTGACAGGATTAACTATGGATACTCACTCTGGACTTTTTCTTCGAATGCATACCAAGCATTTATCTCAGCATTTATTTTTTCTAGGATGTTTGCAACTACATCGTCCAACTCATCACAAATCATCTTACCACCTTTATTCTATAGAATTATGAGTATATTGGCCATACTTGAGCCCATTCCTTCCATCACATCCATCTTATCTGTGATGACCTTTCCAATCTCCTTTATTCTCTCTGTACGTGGGATCTTGACAACCTCAAGCACATCGCGCTTAGTCTCCACCAACTTAATTATTTCCACGTGCCTAAGTGTTTCATTCTTGGTCGCCTAAAGGACCTCATCTTCTTCTACTAGAGTTTTTGTCTTAATGATTATATCTGGCATTGCACACATGGACAATACCAAATCCACTTTCTACAGCTCATCCTTCAAAACCTACATAACAGACTCATACTTGGAAATTTTTCTTGCAACTGGATCTTTGGCTCTATTTGCCTCCTCTATAGCATTTTTTGGTTTTGGTAGGAGTGTTGGTCCTTTTTGTAAAATAAAACGAACTGTTGTGTGCAAATAATGAAGTGTAGAAGGGAAATATCTTGATACCTTGTCTTGAAAGTCTATCCTTTTCTTCATAATTTTGTCAGCTATCTGCTCAGCCATCTTATGAACATTTTGTGCCTTTTCCACAACCTTATCTTGCTCCTTGGTAAGTCACTTAACCTCAATGTAATTATCCTTCTTATCCTCCATAAGTTACCGTATAAGTTTCGCTTTATCAATATTATGACACACAACTTCTGTAGATATTTTAACAAGTGTATTGCTTACCTGTTCATTTGATAGATGTGTAGGATTAATGGTGATATGGTAGGTATGTGACACTCATTTCATCTTCTGTGATACACATGACTCCTAACAGACATCAAAATGAAGCTCATCCATATGATTTCATAAGCTCCAAGAAAATTGTTTATGAGTGCATGTTATTGCCATTTGTGGGTCCATCAAATCCCAACCATATAATTTTTCCTTAAGAAAGGTACCCTAAAAATAGGTGAGAATAATTTTTTTCACGTCATCAATGTAGCCCAAGTTCTAAGTCCTTACCATATCCTCCTCCATGTTTTCACATGTGTGTTCTCCTAAGTTTTCTTGTGCAGAAGTACATGCATCTTGTTGTTCTTCAACGCCCATGCTCTGTTGTACTTCCTCCTCGTTATCCTTTCCTTCACTCGTTAGGTACACTATTATCTTTGTATCCCCACCAGCACTACTTTGATATCTAACTGGCTCTTGGATACTTACACTTGGGCCAACCTCCTCATAAACTACCTTGTCACCTATGTCCTCGTCATCCTACATTTCAAGATTTGTGGAGGCCATGTTTTGTTGCACACTTTGGTGAAAGGATTTCTTTACTAGGGACTTATTGTCTAAGGGAAATTCTAGAAAATTTTACCTTGGTCCATCAGGTACACCAACCTCACTGAAAACAATCAATAAAAGAATGGTGATCCAAGTTATCTTCTCACCTTTGATTACCTAGATGTGCACCTCAGCCACTAAGCTCTCCACAATGTATCCAACGATGTTGTAGTAAGTTCTTTTGGCCATCTTATGCATTATGTGCAACCAACATTGATTTACCTCATACCATCTCTCAAAGGCACCCAATTTACAGCCAATAAACCATGTTGGGATCCTTGTAGACATATTCTCAATATTTGTCACCTTAAATGCTTGGCCTCCTATCTTATACTTGAGTATAATGGCCATTGCATCAATTCCCTCATCATCTATTAAGTCACCTACAACTTCCCATCTAGAGTCACGTAACCCTGTTACCTTTCTAATCAGTTTAGTGGTGATCTACATTTTTCTACCTGTAAAGTAAAATAAATCTTCGTGCACACGTGACATAAGCCACTGATACAATTAATTAGGCTTCCTAAAGTAAGGAAACTCAAGGATTTGCATGACCCCTACATTCTCCAACAATCTTCTCACAGAGTCATCTAAAACCCTCTCTCCATCTTTTGTCCTTCGATTTGTCTTTCTAATGACTTCGGAAGTGATATCCTTCATGCACTTGTCGGTTTTGTGGTTGGTATCAGATATCTTACACTGTGTTATTTTTGTTTTCTATGGGCGCCCCTCAATTACTTCCTCTAGATACAACATTTCCACCAACCATTCTTATGTCACTTTGTTACCCTCTACCTCAACAACTGGATCTCATCATGGTGTCATCCTCTCTTCCTCACCTATCTGGAATTTTCTGCAACTTAAAAAATTGTCACCTTGAAACCCTACTTTCCATAGGTGCAAAGTGTCTTCGATTTGTCAAACCCTAACTGTACTCTACCTCCTTCAAACCCTAGTCATACGAACCATTCTAAAAAACACTCGCACCACTGCCCGAATATCAATTCTACACTGAATGCTTCTAACCATCATGCTTTAATCCCACATGGTTCGTCAATCTCCAGATTGCTCTTTTTCTCTAGCTCTTCTTCACACTTCACACTTCATTCACTTCAAACATGCAAGGTAACAATGTCATTACAAAACACCATCCTTATTGAAAACTTCAAAATCTCTTCACATTAATTGCTCCCACATACCACCATATGCGGCATTAATTTTACATCCTCGCTTCTCTATGCATCATGCCCCTTCTTCCGCACCTCATATTTTTGTGCCTCATTCACAACCTTCTTGCATGCCCACTACTTCTATGTCACATATATCCTCTCCCCATGCTTCCCTAGGCCAAAGTACCTATCCAAATGTGACTTTTCCTAAGTAGTCTCTAATGTTGTAGCCTCCTTTGCGTTATGTTGAGCATCCATCTCCCTACGCGTGGTCTAAAATTTGAGAAACTTCCCTAAATTTTTCTTTTCTAAATCACGTGTGAATTTATCTTTATCATGCACCACAATCCATCATACGGTATTCAATATTCAATCCTTCTCCAACCACCCCACACTAAGGGTATGCGCGGCCCTCTACACATGAAACACTTTAGATAGCAATCAGCTTCTAGCGTGAAATTGTGCTTATTACACAAAACACTGAACTAAATTGACAAAGCATAACACCGATGAAGGAAACACATATAAAGGAAATGCATTAAGGGAAACCTAATCTAAGTGGAAATACAAACTTATTACAAACACCAAGAATACTTATTTATAGTAGGGCTTCAGCCTACTCCTGTTGAAGTAATCGGGAAACCATGTTCTATCCAGTGCCTTGTTGGGCCCTTGAAATATCAACTAAGTCCAAAAAAAGTGCGCAAGATAAGGTACGCAGGGAAGGGCTCAATTAGGGTTTTGGTAGAACCTGGGATGCACGCCCATGGAGCAAAATATGGGACTTAGCCATTTTTGACCTATCGGGCATGACATGAAAAAATGTGACCCGAGTGGAGAAGGTATTAGCCTGGCGATAGGGTGGCTTGAAAGAATATACTCTGTGATAGAAGCTTCTAGAAGGACATCATGAGAAGGAGTGGTGAGCTCAGGCATGGAGGAGCATGCGCTCATTGAGGACCACATTCATACACTTGGCGACATATCTAAGGTCGCAAAAGAATGAGTTGGCAGTTCGGGAAGGTTATATATACAAGCGCCTGCAGAAGTAAATAAAAGGGAAAAAAAGAGTGGATAGAGGGTGGAGCTCTGCAAAAATACTACAAGGACTCTGTTATCTTAGGTAAATAAGCGTAGGAAAGGATGTATAAATGGTTTGGGGATTATAAATTTTCTTTTGAGAGCCTAGCTATATGAATCTAGTTATAATGCATGACTGCGGTCTTCCCTTCTGTGACATTCTATAATGGGCCTAATTAATGTAATGAGGTTACCAATTTATGTGAATATGAACATTAAAGGTTTTGATGCATACATCCTTCTTCATATCTCTTTTTCATTTATGTTTACAAACTAAGTATGAATGCTTGTACAACCTCCTTTTTATTTTAGTGTAAGTTCTATAATTTTTTAAACAGTTTTCTGTCTGGAATGACTGTAAGGATCTAGAAGCGGTTCTAAGCTGTATGGTGCTTGTATGTCTTATTTCCTCTCAAATATCTTAAAATTGGATCATAGATGATGTTTCCCACTAAAATCACATAAAGGAGAGACTTGATGCCCACACGTGCCTCAGGTGAGCACCCAGTTCCCACTGGGTGATAGGTCAACACGCAAGGGGTTTCCTTGTTCTTTAATGGGTTTAAAAATGACTACATCTTGGTTCCATTGTTGGGACCTCTTTTCGAAGTTGTAGTGGGACATGACATACATCATGATTTGTGTAATGAGTGATGACAGAGCGTTTAACTTTGGAAAGTGTTGAATCATGGTTCAAGAGCATGGAGGATGAATTTTCTCATAGATTCAGCACTGGATCTGAGTTTGATGCATGTAGATGGGTAGAAGAGGACCTCTACCATGATTTATATGAAACTTTTTTCGGTTGCTTCCCAGTTGATCTGTATGAATGGCTCTCAGCATATGCATCTAGATCAAGTTGGTATTATAGATCATGTGTGTGGACCCAAGAGGATTACCTGAGGTTACAAGATGAAGATATGACATGGACTCGTGTTGTGGATCATTGGTGGAAGGGAGTGCTGGATAACTACGCTCTAGAATACGCTATTTCAACATATCCTTATCTGGAAGTTGTTGAGTTTGAGTTCTTGAGGGAGCCCAGAGGATCATTTCTACGTGTTATTTCTTTGGAAATGAAGGTCTTGATCATGACCATGAGTTTAGAGGCATTTCCAATGGCCGGATAAACCATTCTGAGTGTTGGGCAAGGAATCTAGGGTGGAAGAAGATGGCAGATATTATGACAGAGAAAGAAAGGGAGGAGAGGTGGCTAAAGTATAGTGAAGTGCATGTAAGGGAGATTTCTAGACAACATGAGGTTGCAAGTGTGATGGATATATGGAGGTAGATGTTACGGAAAGGAGTTGAGGTTCACGCAGAGGATGTGGAACTTGAGCAGTCTGTGCTACCCCATATTGGCAAGTGTGTAAGAGAGACCCCTTTGGCTTCTAGTGAAAGTTCGTCACGTGGAGAGAGAAGAGTCATTAGCACATATCTGAACCCACCTAGTGACCAAACCCTAGCGCTTGGTTTTCCATATAGAGGAAGGAATATCATTGACCCAGTTGGTATTAGTGGAAGTGAAAGATCTGCGCCCAGGAGATATAATTTTTCATTTCCCACTTCTATGGCTATGCATATTCCAATATTTGGAGGAATTTTTGGACAAGGATCAAGTACACAAGCCTTTGGTCTCACATCTAAGAGTGGCGTGGGGTACATTAGTAGTAGTGGGGCATTATCACAGACCATCGGCACGTAGTTTAGTAGAACCTTAGGGACCCTTGGCACGACCACTACAGGACCTGGTGGACCTGGTGGATCTTCAGGGTTAGGTGGAACAGGACCTGGTGGATTTGGTGGATTTGGTGGGTCGGGATGAATAGGACCAGGTGGATCCATAATATCTGGTGGCTTAGGAGGCATAGGACCTGGTGGATCTAGTGGTAGAGGAAACATCAGAGGGAACCAAGGCTATGGCTCAAGAGAACAAGGGCCCCATCCACCCCCTCAAGTCTTCTTTGAGATGTCTTTACATTTTCCAGATTACAGAGGTATTAAAGATGCTGCAGAACATTTTCACAAGTGTGAGCTACTATGGCACGCGAAGGGGGTCACAACCCTAGAGTGGAAGGCTAGTCAATTTGCAATGACGTTGTAAGGGAACGCGCATAGCTGGTATAGGCAATATGACCCTCATCAAATGGTGGTGGATTATACTACTTTAAAGAATGCCTTCTTGGCAGAATTCTACATCCCTGAGTTTGAACAGAAGAGCATTAGTGCCCTGAAGGGGATTCAACAGGGAATGATAGAGAGTGTGCAGGAGTATGATGCACGGTTCAAGACCCTCATGTCAAAATTTTCATATGGCATTCACCCTTCACAACATGCTCAATGGTTTGTTGTGGGGTTTATAACTCCATTTAGAATAACTTTATCTCATAAAATTTTCAAAGACCCCCATGAGGCGTTAGAATTTGCTCTGCACACCGAGGTTGTTGGAAGTGTTGATACTGGTGTTAGCCCATTCCTAGAGGCTCAAATTGCTGCTATGGAAAAGCAATTGGAGAATTTGTCTGTGAACTCATCCCATGAGACTCGCAGTGGTACATGGTGTACATATTATGAAGTGGAGGAGCATGTCAAGGATAGTTTCCCCCAGAGGACGGTACGCGCCGTAATAATAGATTATGAAATTTGTCATGTGGACCATGATGTAAGTAGATGTCCCTTGTTACAGTGCGTAATTCGGAAGAATGTGTCTTGCTACTATAAAATTTGCACCTCTATGACCCATGATACTAAGGATTGTAGGCTTATTGACTAGATCCATGAGGCCATTGATCATGGGGTACACCAGACCAACATTTCCAATAGTTCTAAAGGTGATGATCGTCGTTATGAGGAGTGTGTAGATGGAGGCGCACGTAGAAGAGGATTTCACGGAGTATCCCATGGTCGTGGTAACCGCAGAGGAGTAAGAAGGGAGTTCCCACATGGAACCTATTTTAATTGTGGGTCTATAGGTCATTACAAACAAGAGTGCCTAGATCTATTGTAGTGCTCATGGTGCGGGAAGAAGCACAAGTATGAGGAGTTCCCTAAGTTGTTCGAGCACATGAATCAGCAGCACCAAAACTATAAGGGCACTACAATGGTAAGAATTAAGAAGACAGACACACAATGGATACTAAGGGTGACACATGATGCAGGCTTAGAATTTGTTATGGTAACAAAAAGAGTAGAGGCCATGCATGCAAAGGAAATACCAAGGCAAAATAACCTGGTTTCAAGGGAAGAAGTGGTACATAGGAAGTACCCAGACCCTACACATCAAAAGGAGGTATATCAAGATACCATGGACATCATTTCGAGTTTACAGGGATAAATCCAGTGTCTAAAGGAGCAGTCCATGAGGGAGGAGCAAAGAAGGAAGGTCGAGGCACCAAGAGATGACCTGGATGAGGTCAAGGAAGTATGTAAAATGCTAAGGAAAGAGAATATTATTCCCTTGCTAGGAGCATGGTTGAGATAGAAGGTACCACGCACCAAAGAAGAGCGCGAGAGGTAGGTCTTACATGCAAACCTTCCCCCTCATATCCTTGACTATGATAGGGAGATCATGTTAAATGCGGTCATGGATGGATGGCTCCTTAGTAATATCCTCATTGACACAGGTGCGGAGGTCAATGTTCTCACCTTGGATGCATGGCATTAGATGGGAAGGCCTGCATTACAGCCATCTTTGAATGTGATGTATATGGAAAACAAAATGAAGGAAATGCCCATCGGTGTCTTAAAGGATGCAACTATCACCATTCAGGGAGCTAAGTTTACTGGGGACTTCGAAGTCTTGGTGCTCGCCAAGGCAGAAAATTTCCCAGCACTACTTGGGTACCCATGGTGTTATAAGAACAATGTGGATCTTCGGTTCAACAAGGGGTACATAAGCTTTGAAAATGAGGAGGAATGGGTCATCATACCCCTTTTTGATGGGAAGTCAACACCCTATAATGAACCTTTGGGAGAAGAGGTCCTGGATAGAATATATGTGCGCTCAATTAGGGATCCAAAGATAATCCATCCTACTGACAGAATTATCTAGTTTGAGGATGCTCAGTCGGTAAGTGACACCACTAGTCTAGCATGTGATAATTGGGTGCATGGAACCTATGAGTTGATCGGACAACATTTAAGAGGATTGGTGACAAAGGTGACAAAGGCACGCATAGTCTGGCACCTAGGAGGAAAGGAGCTACCTAAGTACTCAGGAGGAGCCTCCCTTGAGGTCTTTTTGTAGAAGATGGAAGCTCAGTGGAAGGAGGAAACTAAAAGAAGGGGGATGTTAAGTTACATCCTATTAGGAATTGCTAAGTGCTGGTGGGCAACACATCGGGATAATCTCTTAGAATGGCGTGAAGTGAGAATTGCCTTCTCTATTCATTTCTCTAGAAGCAATGCGCCCACCACCATCAAGGACTACCATGGTAAGGATCCTGCCTCTTTCCACATCCAAGTGTGTCAGAGGGTCTGGAGAGGAAGCACAGAAGCTTTGCCACCATCCCTTTGGGTACATAAACTATATTCTACACTACAGGGTTGCACACACACATGGTACATCCACTCTGAGACATGCCGCCAAACAGGGAATTAGAAAGAACTAGCAGCTGATCCCATCCAAGTATTTGAGTATTGAAGCACCAAACCATTGGTGGATAAGGCATTCCATTAGATCAAGCACCTTATGATGGAGGATAGTGCAAAGGCAGAGGATAGGCTTGTAGAATTGCTAGGAGAGCCATGCTTGGAGGCACACTTTGGTGAAGATGAGACAAAGATGAGATGCAGTTTGAGCATGCATGCACAAAGAAAGAAAAAGGCAAGATGGTCTATGTCATAGATGGTGGAGAGATGGAAAATCTTGAGGTTAACCATTCTCTAGGCTCACACGAAGTGATGGATAGTGCTGGTGAAAGAACGTGCACCTATCATGAGCCTTTAAAGACAAAAAATGTTAATATTGGGTTGGAGGCGGAACCCAAGGAAGCTATCATTGGAGATTATTGGTCGGAGAAGGAAGTCTCTAAGATCATTGATCTTTTACGTGAATTTGAGGATTTATTCCCGTTTGGGTATCATGAACTCAAAAGCATTCACCATTCCTTGGGGGAAATGAAAATTAAGTTGAAGGAAGGTGCGCGCCCAGTCCGGAAGAGACCATACCAAATGAATCCTAACCTGTGCGGGAAGGTCAAGGAGGAAATAGACAAGATGATAACATCAGTAATCATAGAGGTTATGGAGGAGTTAGAGTGGATAAGTCCAATGGTGATTAGTATCAAAAAGGATGGAAGGATAAGGATATGTGGTGATTATAGGGATTTGAATGCAGTGTGTGTCATTGATCCCTTCCTAACCCCATTCACTGAAGAAATTTTGGAAGGTGTGGTAGGGGCACAAATTCTACTCTTTCACAGATGGGTTCTCAGGCTATCACCAAGTGAGGATTGCAAAGGAAGACTAGAGAAACAAAACCTTCACCGCCGAGTGCGGAAGTTTTTCCTATACGGTCATGCCCTTTGGGTTGAAGAATGCGCCTACTGTATTCTCACACATTATAGTGTAGGCCTTCCAGAACTTCATCCACAAGTTTCTCCAGGTCTACCTTGATGATTGGACCATGTATGGACTAGTCAAGGACCATTGTGACAATCTAAGGTTGATGTTTGAAAGGTGTCAGTAGTTGAGGATATCCCTCAACATCAAGAAGTGTGTACTTTCTACCGCATTTGGGAACCTTTTGGGACACATCATATGCAAAGAAGGCTTGGTGGTGGATCCTGCCAAAATTGTAGTGATTGTGGGATTGGGGGAGCCAACTAGTCAAAGCGCAGTGCGCAAGTTTCTTGGACACGTGGGCTACTATTGGAAGTTCATCAAGGGGTATGTGAAGATCGTTGCACCTTTAGAAGAGTTTCTCAGACATAAAAGTGCCTTTCATTGGGGAGAGGCACAACATAAGGAATTTGACACATTGAAGGATAGGCTTGTCACCGTTCCTATATTACATTTCCCCTCTTGGGATAAGCCCTTCCATGCTCATGTGGATGCCTCTGGAATGTCCATTCGGGCAGTGCTTGCATAACCTGGTAAGGGAATTATTGATCACCCCCTATGCTTTGCAAGCAGGAAGTTGACACCAGCAGAATAGAATTACACTACGACTGAGCGCAAAGCATTGTCAATGATTTACGTGCTTCACAAGTTTAGACAATATCCGCTGGAAACTCCCTTTGTATTTTATACTAACCACATGACATTAAAATATTTTGTGAACAAGCTCATCCTACAAGGGCGCATATGTCGGTGGGTGCTATTATTTCAAGAGTTTGAGTTCACGGTAGTTGTGAAGCCTGGAAAGAGTAATTGTGGACCTGATCATTTGTCAAGAATTGATCCACGGGAGGACACGCAAAGCATTGAAGAGACTATGCTAGACGCGTAATTGTTTAGGTTGCGGCGTGCGCCCTTGGATTTGGAGGAAATTGCAGTATTTCTAAAGGAAGGTGTGGCACCGGAAGGGATGAAGGCTTTGGAGAAAAAAAAGTTAGCTATATGTGCCGCACCCTACATGTTAATTAATGGAGACCTGTACAAAATGGGCCATAATGAGGTTTTGCGCTGATGCGTGTTAGAGCATGAGCGCGTTGTTATAATGGAAGAAGCGCATGGTGGGATTGCAGGAGGACACTATGCGGGAAATGCATCCGCATAGAAGATTCTACTCGCAAGGCTTTGGTGGGAGACCATTTATCAAGATTGCATAGAGTTTTGCAAGGCCTGTGACCATTGCAAGTGCCTTGAGAAACCTGGAAAGAGGGATGAAATGCCCTTGTGACCAATACCAAGCATGGAACCGTTTGAGAAATGGGCTATTGACTTTTTTGGACCAATCTCACTAGCAACGCGAAGGACTAGTTCATGGTATATCATTACTTGCACTGATTATTTGACGAGGTGGGCAGAGGCAGCTCCCACTAAGGATTGTACCGCAACTATAGCTGCTAGATTTTTATGGGAGAATATAATCAACAGGTATGGATGCCCATTGAGCTTGATAAGTGATAGATGTACGCACTTTCTCAATGAAACGGTCAGGATTATGTTATCAAAATTCATGGTGGCCCATCAGAAGACTACTCACTATCACCCTCAAGAAAATGGAACTGCTGAGGCATTTAACAAAATACTTAGTTACACGTTGACTAAGATCTATGATGTTGGTAGGCAGGATTGGGATGATAAAGTATCAACCATTCTTTGGGTATATAGAACAACCTACAAAAGGTTGAATAAGACCACACCATTTCGGTTGGTGTTTGGCGCAAAGGCTGTCTTACCAGTTGAGTTTATGTTACCTTCGCTACATAGAGCACGCATGGGAGGGTTGGATGATGAACAAGTTCTGGAAGAGAAAATTCATGAATTGATGAAGGTGGATGAAAGATGATCACTAGCTAGGTGTAGTTAGACAACTGAAAAAGAAAAACAGAAGGCATGGCATGATTGCCACATTAATAACAAGAAGTTTGAGGTTGGGCAGATGATGTTTTTGTATGATTCAAAGTTTTTATGCCACCCTGGGAAGTTAAAGGTCCATTGGTTATGTCACTATATAATCTCATACATCCTTGATTTGGGTGCGTGCCAATTACAAGCGCTGGATGGAACAAAATTTCCTAGACACTTCAATGGGAGTAAGATGAAGGCCTTCTATAAATAAGGCTTCTTGGTGTTTGAAAATAAGGTAGTTTTGCCAAATAGTTTAGAATTTCCTTTATGCATTTCCTTTCTTGTGTTTCCCTTTCACATTTTTGTTTTGTTTTGCACCTTGGGCATCGGTAACCTTATTAATTTTAAGGGTTTTGAATGTGCAGAGGACCGTGCATCATTTTAGTGTGCGGTGGAGTAATGTGAAGGAAAGTGTGGGTAAAGTGCTAAGGAGGATTGTTTTAGAAAGCCCAGTCGAATGGCCCTGTTGAAAGAGGTGCATGAAAGAAAAGGTGGAAAAGGATGGTTAGTGTCAGAATAAGGCTACATTGGGGATCCGCGTACAAGAGAAGAAGAAGCGCATTAAACAACATGAGGTAGGTGAAAGAAAAAATCATGATTGAAGAAATGCCTTCAGTTCCGGTGACGCGCGCATAAGAGTCTCTTGTCAAGATGGATTGGTTGCGCACCAGAAGGTTAGAAGATTGTCCAGGCAGGGTTGGGCGCGTGAGTTAGGGTGCAAAAGTTTGGCTTTGTTTGAAAAAACCATATTAAATGTTAAAATTACGGTGATAGGTGAAGTAGCATTTAATGCTTAAAAACGGGAAAAAACTATAAATATAGGTTTGAACATTTCATTATTCACTTTGCGAATACGAAGAGAAGAGCTTTTGCGAACTAGGGTTTCCAGAAGTGATCCGTACGAAGAAACATTGCAAGAATTTGAGCGTGAGTGACCAATTTGGATTTACAAACTAGAAAGGAAGTGATTCATGGGCATGGGAAGAGTTGTGGAGAAGCGTCGTATAGTGAAAAGAGATTCCAATTAGGGTTTGGTATCTAGGGCATCGGTTGAAAAAAAGTTTCTTCACCGGTTTGAGATCTAAACTTGGAAAGGGGTAGTAAAACAAAGCAAGTGAAAGAAGTTGAAGTGTTAACATAAACAATGGCACCCAAGAAGCCAGTTGGCACACCTAAGAAGGGAAAGGGCAAAGGCAAGAGCAAACAACAAGAAACTGTCGTGAGTACAAATGAAGAGTGGTATGCAAAAATGCAGTACCCAGTCGGAGTGTTGCTTGGGTGAGAATGGGAGTCCCATTTAAGAAAAATGTTAGTAAATTATTACAATCATCGCTTGAGCACAATTGAGAAGGAAATGGCACTAGAGTTAGTGTGCCCAATGAATAAAAGGACACTAGAGGGGTTTCCCATCTATAACGATGAGGTAAAGTAAAGTTGGAGAAGTCAATATTATTGCAACTCTTTGAGTTGCCCTACTTCATAAAGCCTGAGCGCCTATATCAATGGTTGATGTCACGTGTGCACGAAGATTACTTTCACTTCGCAGGGCGCAAGATGCACATTACCCCTCAGCTTGTTTCACATTTCAAAGGCCTCATCTATGAAGGAGAAAGTTTGGAGGACGACCTATGTGACAAGGAGGCAATTAAGGAAATTTTCACTGCTTATGTGTACAAAAAGGGGTCGAGGTACTTTGATATCACAAACATCAAGGGCCCAGTGATGAAGATGTTCGTGCACCTTGTGACAAAGCTAAATGGCCAAGAGAGATGGACCCAGGTAAACAAGTCTTAGCTAAATGTTTGCAGGAGGATTTCAGAGGGCACCATCTACAATTTGTCTACATACATCGTAGATAAGATTGTCAGCAGCGCGCAGGAAGGTGATAAAATCCTCTTTGGTAATGTCTTGTTAACCATTGTGTTCTCAGAGATTGGAGTGCCGGATGTAGCAGAAAAATTTATGTGGGAGTACCCTGCTTAAGACCCTTCACCCACGAAGAGGTTTGAGAAGTACACCTATCATACTATGACGACCGTGCACAAGGCACGCCTAGAGAAGTGGTATTTGCGCTTGAGGAACGTGTTCGAGGAAAATGGAGGATCTATAAACAACTACCAGTGACCACTAAGGGAGAAGCCGAGTTTTCTGTGTACCAACATTTCTGCCTTCGCAGATTTAAACTAATAGACGAGACATGGAGCCCATGGTACAAGCTCCCTTTTGCCTTCACAGCTCAACACTTCCAAGCGAGAGTGAATAGGTTCAAAGAGTTCAAGAAGTTGAAGTTGGACCTTGGTAATCTGGACCAGGACCACAGAGAAATGTGCAAAGGGTTGGTCTACCCCAACAAGTGCACATACATGGAGAAGTACGTGTCGCACTACCCCAACAAGTGCGCGTACATGGAGAAGTACGTGTCGCATGAGTTCCAAATGCTGAAACCCATGACTTTCCCCATTGTAGGAGGGTCCGTGGCGTGAGTATACCTCTACATTAGACCCAAATTTGAGAAGGGCGTGTATCCAAAGAATGAGGTGTCCATACCTGAGGACCCAATTGGCAGGAAGAAACCCATGCCCAAACAGGAGGAAAAAGAACCAAAGAAGAAAAAACCAAGTGTAATGGATACACATGCAATAGATACCCCTGGGACAAGTGCTAGAACAAGTATGTATTCGCGCAAGAAAAATTCCATAGTCAAAGAGAAGACTCCAGAGCTAGAGAAGCCATTAGACAAGGAGTCATTGGAAGAAGAAGAGACATAGTCACCTACATTGGAATCCCCGGTTAGGAAGAAGCAGACGATGACGGAGGAGTCGGATTCTGAGTACACTGAGAGTTTGAGGGCCTACCAAGATGAAAGGAATGATGATGAGGAAGATGAGCTTGAGGTAAACCAAGAAAAACTTGTGTTCAGTGTACATGACATAGATGAGGGAGAGGAGAGAAGAATGAGTACATCTTCATGCAGAGAAAGGGCAGCCAGGAGGAGGAAGGCACCCGGGACAAGGAAGGGAGCGAAGAGGCAAACAAGGCGACAAAAAGAGAGGCTGAGAAGATCATTGAGACCTTGGTGGAAGAGGAGTTGGAATGCAACGTTGAGCTGGTGATGAATGAGGATAAGGAAGAGAGCGTGGAAAAGGACCATGACATCACTGGAGGCCCCACTTTACCTGTAAATATTCCTAAGGGCATGCGCACGGGAGGAAAGCGCGCGGAGGAGGAGAGGCCAATGATGGGTTATATTGGTGACCCCAACAAAGTGTTGCATGTGCGGTTCCAAAACACGGTTCTAGCATAAGAGCTCTTGGCAATGTCATCATTTGATGAAGAGGGCGTGTACCCCAGGTCAAGGAAGATGCTCTCTTGGGCGTTTGAGTCCCATATTGATGAGCTAGAGTTTGAAATATACCAAGGGGCAATCATACCAGTACCAAAGTCTAAGGGAACAAACCCCTTAGTAAATACCCAACAGCTCTTGAATGAGCAGTTATGTAATGCACTGAACAAGGTCGCAGTTGAGACTGAGGCTAGGCTCTTTAGAAGAAATGCCAGAGTAAGATTTCTAGAGGAAAAGCTAGAAAAGAAGGAAGAGGAGTTGGATGAGAAAACTAAGGGCTTGAAATAAGAAGAATTGATCAGTGCCCAATTATAGCGTGAGTTAAAGGACGAGAAGGCTAGAGTGCACGAAGTATATAAAAAGGTGGAGTCCATTATAGATGCAATAGTGTTGAAGCATCCAAACCTAGCGCCTCCCGCATAGAAGTATGGATTTGCCCTGGAATGCCTGGAGGACTTAACAAGAATCCTCACCATGGAGAGGTAACCGCTAGCCTTGGAATCTGTAGAAGAAGTGGCCGTGCATTTAGAAAAAGAGGATAAATTGAAATTTGTGGCGCTCATAGCTGAATACAGCAAGGTCCTTGCTGATGTAAAGATTGCTTCCCGGACTACTGAGGCCACGTACGACAACTGCGCAGACAGAGACAAAGTGGCAAGCATGTTGGTCGCCAATGATGAAGCAGAACTTAAAGAGTTCCAGAAGAAGAACAAGGGGAACAAAGCAGAGAGAGAAAAGATCCTCACTAAGGTAGAAAATAAATCAGAAGCTATTGTGGCCTTATGGGGCTCAGTTAAAAACCAGCTAAAGGAACTATACCCGTAGATTACATGAAGGATGGATGCGCTGGAGGATATAGGCAAGGAGTTAGAGAAAATTGTTGACACCATGAGTGCACAAGGGGATGGGCTGGGTTTTGATCAGGTGAGCGCCTTAGTAGGCAATCTTTTCTAGAGAGCACAGAATGAGGTCAATGCCTGGAACAATCTGGAGGCCGACTTGCAAAAGAACTTACCTCTCTTATTGCTTTAAGTAGCATCATTCCTCATTCTTCCTTTTTTCCATTCTTTGTCCCCTTTATTATTTTTCCAAGACGTTAAGTCTTTGTGTATTCTTTATTCTTTGAGGAAGTTTCTGAGGGCGGAAAACATGTAAAGCGTGGGGTGATGTTAGGCCCCTGAAATATCAACTAAGTCCAAAAAAAGTGTGCAAGATAAGGTGCGTAAGGAAGGGTTCAAGTAGGGTTTTGGTAGAACCCAGGATGTGTGCCTGCGAAGCAAAATCTGGGACTTAGCCATTTTTGATCTATCAGGCAGGACGCGAGAAAAACGTGACCTGAGTGGATAAGGTGCTAGCCTGGCGATAGGGTGGCCTGAAAGGAATATACTCTGCTATATAAGCTTCTCGAAGGACATCATGGCAAGGAGTGGTGAGCTCGGGCCTAGAGGAGCTTGCGCCCATGGAGGACCACATTCAGACACTTGGCAACATATCTAAGGCCGCAGAAGAATGAGTTGGCAGTTCAGGAAGGTTATATATACAAGCGCCTGCAGAAGTAAATAAAAAGGAAAAAAAGAGTGCATAGAGGGCGGAGTTCTGCAGAAATACTACAAGGACTGTTAGCTTGGGTAAATAAGCGTAGGAAAGGATGTATCAAGGGTTTGGGGGTTATAAATTTTCTTTTAAGATCCTAGCTATATGAATTCAATTATAATGCATGACTGCGGTCTTCCCTTCTGTGACATTCTGTAATGGGCCTAATGAATGTAATGAGGTTACCAGTTTATGTGAATATTAACATTAATGGTTCTAATGCATACGTCCTTCTTCATAGCTCTTTTTCATTTATGTTTACGATCTAAGTATGAATGCTTGTACAACCTCCTTTTTGTTTTGGTGTAAGCTCTATAATATGTTAAGCACTTTTCTGTCTGGAATGATTGCAAGAATCTAGAAGCCGTTCTGAGCACTATGGTGCTTGTATGTCTTATTTCCTCTCAAATCTCTTAAAATCGGATCATACATGATGTTTCCCACTAAACTCACATAAAGGAGACACTCGGCGCCCACACATGCCTTGGGTGAGCGCCTAGTGCCCGCTGGGTGATAGGACGGTGCACATGGGGTTTCCTTGTTCTTTTATGGGTGTAAAAATGACTACACTCCTCTAACTGGAAAGCGCCTGATTCAAGTATGTGAGTGATAACATACAGTCCCAACCAATGTACCTTAAGTTTCCCAGGGTGGCGCAAAAACTTTGAATCATACAGAAGTAACATTTTCCCAACCTCAAGCTTCTTATCCTTGATGTGTCTTTCATGCCATGCCTTCTACTTGGCTTTTTCTTTTTTCTAACTCCATCTTGCTATGACATGCCTCTCATCCAACTACATCAGTTTTTCAATATGTTCTTCCAACGCCTGCTCATCAACTAGACCACATGCGGGCACAATACGTAAAGAAGGTAACATAAATTCCATGGGTAGAACTGCCTCTGTGCCAAACACCAACTGAAAGGGTGTTGCTTTATTCAACCTCTTGTAGGTTGTCCTGTATGCCCAAAGTATAACAGAAACCTTGTCATCCCAATCTCTCATTCCAACATCACAAATTTTAGTCAAGGTATGGCTTAGTATTTTTTTGAAGGCCTTAGGAGTCCCATTTCCCTAAGGGTGATAAGGGGTTTTCCGATGGTGTGCAACCATAAATCATCCAATAATATCCTGATAGTCTCATTAAGGAAATGAGTACCCCTATCACTTGTTAAACTTAAAGGGCATCCATAACTGCTAATAATATTTTTCCCACAGAACCTTGTTGTCGTAGTTGTTGTACAATCCTTTGTAGGTGTCACTTTTGCCCATCTCGTAAGATAATCTGTACAAGTTATAATATAGCGTTATCCTGTCATACGTGTGGCTGGGGAGATAGGGCCCACAAAGTCAATTGCCCACTTCTCAAAAGGCTATGTACTAGTAATAGGCCTCAAAGGCATTTCACCTCTATGCCCAGGTTTTCCAAGGCGCTGAAAATGGTCACATGCTTTACAATATGTTTTGCAATCCTTGTATAACATTTACCACCATAGACCAGTTAGTAGAATCTTACGTGTGGTGACATCCCCTACATAGTGTCCACCTGCAATACCGCCATGAGCCTCTGCCATAATTACTTCAAGCTCATGCTCGAGTACACATCGGCGCAAAACTTCATCACAACCTAACTTGTATAAATCTCCATTGATCAACATGTAAGGTGCGGTGCGAATAACAAGTTGTTTCTTTTCTAAGGCCTTCATTCCCTCAGGTGCTACACCTGTGCGTAAAAAGATGGAAATATCCTCCATGTCTGAGGCCGCACGGTTCAACCTGAACATCTATGCATCTGGCATTGTGTCCTCAATGCTTTGTGCATCCTCCCCTGATTGAATCCTTGATAAATGGACTGGACTAGAATTGATCTTACTTGACTTAACCACCACTGTAAAATTGAACTCCTGAAATAAAAATTCCCAACGACATATGCGCCCCTCATGTTTACCAAGTACTTCAATGTCATGTGATCTGTATAAAAGATGAAAAGTATGGGCAGCAAATACTGTCGAAACTTATGGTGTGCGTAGATCATAGACAAAGCCTCACACTGTCGTTGTATAATTATGTTCTAATGGTGTCAATTTCCTAAGTAAATAGAATGATCGACAATCCCTTCTCCAGGATGAGCTAGTACCGCGCCAAGGGCCATGCTAGAGGCATCTACATGAATGTGAAAAAACTTGGACCACGAGGGAAAATGTAAAATGGGCGTTGTAGTAAGTCTCTCCTTTAGTGTCTCAAATGTGTGTTATTGTGCCTCACCCCAGTAGAACTTTCCTTTTCCCTTGAGTAATTATTCTAAGGGCGTGGCAATCTTGGCATATCCCTTAATAAACTTTCTGTAATATCCCATGTGCCCCAAGAATCCATGCACCTTTCTCTGACTAGTAGGTTCCGCTAAGCCCAAAATCATAGCTACCTTAGCATGATCCACTAGTAAGCCTTATTTACAGATGATGTACCCCAACAAAATTCCAAAGGGTGTGGAAAATATACACTTCTTAATGTTCAAATATATGCTTAACTGCCTACATCTCTCAAACATCAGCCTCAAATTATCACAATGATCTTTCACAAGCCCATAGACTGTCCAATCATCCAGATACACCTACAAGAACTTGTGAATAAAATCTTAGAATGCTTGTACCACTATTCTGAATATTTATATATTTATACTTATATTTTGTTGATTGGGTAGATCAAGAAATGTTAAAAGGAACTGAATATTAATTCTTCATCCTATGCTTTATTTTCCATGGAATGATCTCATGTACCTACCCCAAGTTGTATTTATACTTGATTTTTGCTTGTATATGCAAGTGACTTACATGGTTGCATAAAATATTCATTGAAATGATGGGAAACTTTTTTCCTACAGATGAAACAACATCACAAAATACTTTATTACCTTCATTCATTTAAATGGTCATCACAAAACCTGGGCATGCTTGCAAAATTCTCCAACGGATCAAAGCTCGCTAGCAGTAGTAAAATATTCATTTCTTTGATGGTTTTATTATCATAATCTTTTCAAAAGAAACATATGGGAAAGAAGTTATATTAACATGGAACTCCTTGAATAGAAAGACAACTCTATTCCCTCTACAAGAAGCAAAATGACTTGTTCTTCACATTGGGAAAAAACATTGTGAAAAAATATGATTCAATTTTGATGGAGTTCTCGATCTCCATGCAACTAAATATTATTGCTTAGTCTTTTCCACCATCATATAAACATTAATAAAAGACTTACGCAAACTACAAACTTGGGTTGTTTTGGAAAAAAACGTAGGCATTTTGAATTGGTTAAAAACAAATTATTTCTTAGATTATGTCATTACACTTCTATTTTTCCTTCAGAAAATATGTCCAGTGCTTGTATTTTCCTTTTTTTATATGAACATGAAATGAGTCTTTTTGAATTCATCCTCTTTACATGAAATGAATGTTATTCATGGAGTAAATGTTATTGATGTGGTGAAAATCAAAGATGTGTAGCTTTGACCATCATAGTGTCGAAATGAATATTAAATACATATTATTCGAGGCATGTGTGTGTGGGCAAGGGCTATTCTCTCCACAAAATGCACCACATACATAAAACCAACCATAAAGTGCAACAATAAAATGTACCATGCGACCATCATGCCCATCCGCTGCCCACGTGGCAGGTGGTTCAACACTTAGTTTTTTTTGCGATTTTGGTTGAAAAACACATTGTGCTTTTCAACAGTGTTGAAAAACAAACAACGTGTTTTTCAACATCATGTAAAGATGCCTCCAAGCTGATTCGAACCCACGACCTCCTTGTTATTAACGCATGTTCCAGCCAACCCGCCTAGTGGAGACCACATGCAACCATCTCTTTTCAACCGGATATATTAAAAAAACATTAAACATGTGATTTGACTGCTGACGCACGGGTTCCCACCCATGCATGAGCATGCATGCCTATATGGTAGGTTTTATGGGTCTTTTTATGTATGATGGTGCATTATGTGGGGAGAATAGCCTCCGGCTTTGTGTGTGTGTCAAATTCACTACCTCGTGTCTATGTGTCTTTCCTCAAATTACCCACATGTTACCCTATCGGCGTCTCCATTGCACCTTTGGGTGCAATTGCTAGTTTTTTATACTTTGAACTTTAATGGTTAAGAGCTAATTGCTATACAAAGCCTTGATTTGCTCTGCGCGCCCTAAGACTGAATTCATCTAAAAATGAGCAACACAACAGCACAAAACTGAGGCGTTTTGAGGTATATTTGCTCGTAGAATTTTGTGGCCTGCTACCCAATGTTTGCCATACAGAAATATTCTTCTGGAAGCTTCTTCTCTTGGATAGGTTGCGTTTGATTTCCTCTTGCCTGCTATCAAAACCTGTTTTTTTGGTTATGTTTTGACGAGCTTAGACTCGAGGTTCGCTCGATAGTTTTTGGGATGTCGAGAGTTCGAATCTTGCAGACAATATGATCTTTGAAGATTTCCAGTGCAAATAAACCCTAGCTTTGTGTTGTAATTCGAATGCTTTTCCCGGATCAGGTTAATCTGTCGGGTTAAGGTTTAGAGCGATTGTACAAGACTCCCACTCAATAATCTGAACATTGAGTGCAAAGAAGAAGCTAACGGAAACATGTCTGGCCAACCGCCAAAAATAAGGAGAATGACCACAGAAAATAAGATTGATTGTCGTCTCTCCCTAATAAGAAACCCATAAATTCAGCTTTGAAACAGGATCAGAAATGTCGCACTCAAAATCACATGGCCAAGAATTATAAATCATATTTCAAGTAGTGAAATGTGGTAAAAGATAGCGCAGCGAAAAACAAATATAGGTAATCAAAAATAGATTCAAATACACACAAACTGAAATTTTCAGATCTAGCAGTTCAACATTAACCCTAGGAATATGGGGAAATTGAGATCTAATATAATGTAATGGGGAAAGAGTGTAGAGGGTGTGACACCCAAAATGGTGTATTAAAATTCTCCATTCCTCCCTTTACTGGAAAATGTTTATGTTGCTTACATAATTACTATAAAAAATACATGAAAAAAATACAAATCACAGAGCTAAGAAGAGTATTGGTAAAAATTACACTACAAAATATCCTATTGATGTGCATGCCCGCCAAGACGGATATGCTATAGAGTTATGATAAAATGAACTCGGCTCTTATGAGTTGTTAACAACCAAAAGTAGTTTATTCAACCAAAAATTTGGACCAAAACAGAAAGGATGTGAATCTATGTTTATAATTGACTTGCCAACTTAGAGCTCCTGAAAATCTCAAAAGCTTAAGCTGCTAAAGTGTTATTTTCCATGCAGATGTTTGTTGGTGCGGGGTTGGGACTTGAAATTTTTTTATATTCACAATTTAATGGCTATGAGAGATATATAGTTTCCACGGTCCCATATGAATAGAGATAATGTTTCTTAAAAAAACTCCGAAGTTATTTTTTATCAGTGGCTTTTGACATTCAGCCACATTCACTGATTTTGCTGATCGAACTGAACTCTTCTTTTTGTATATTATAGTTTTGTAATCAATGTTTTCATGAATAATGAAAGTTTTTTTTGTTTTTTTTAAATGAGGTATATTTTTCTCATCAAATGTATGACATGGCCATTTTCAAATCTTTTGTCAGTTCAAGGGATGTTCTTCACATAGTACTCAAGTAGTCTACATATCGTATTATGTAGTCGGACCTTATCTCTAGTTGGAAATTGCTCCACTCTGCAACCATCCTGACAAAAACAGATCATCAAAAAATAATATTATCTTACTCCCTTAAATCATTCAATCTAAATAGGTTAGATATCACTATTTCGAAGAGCTTTTGTTCTCTTACCACAAAAAATGCGAACATAGGGACTGAACGGATTGAGTAGAATCTAGCTAAGTCCTGTGAGATTCAAAGTATTACAAATAGCTTAAGCTTACATATAAAAGAAGAGTGTTGTGGATGAAATATTTTGCACAAAATTTAAATTACTTTTTTGTTTTTTGTACATAATCGCACAGAAAGTACATACTGTGACTTCATCATATTGATCCCTAATATTGTGTTTTACAAAGACAACTCGAAGTTCATCATCAATCCTGCACTCCTCTCCACATCCCTTTCAATTACCAATGACAGATGTTAGTTCAAACACAGAAAACTGATGAACTGAAAATACAGAAATAAAGGATTATTATCAGCCTTTGTTTAACTTATATGCTGCTCTGAATGAACAATTCCCATATCTCAAATTGCACAATCTCTTCTAAACGAGCGGAGTGGGTACAAATCCAAATTAGGACCAAGGACTATTGAAGGTAAACTTGACCAAGACTCAATTTCTCAAAATTCTAACATAAATTTTAACAGACAAATCTATAAACTGTTTGATACTAGACTATGAAAATGCATTTAAAATTTTCATTTACAGATAACCATATACATACAAGGGTCTGTGGTATAAAGGTAATGGGGCACAGTTGTAGAGTGTAACACAAGTTCAAAGCCCCCTCAGTCAAGTAAGGCAGGCCATTATTCCAGCGGACATCGCATGGTTGTCATGTAATGAAAATAGGGTACATTCAAGCATGACACAAGTTTAATGGGCCACATTCAAGGGTAAGTTTAGTGCTAAATTCATTTTATGACTTTAGTTTGTTTTATCAAATAATGTAAACATGACTTGATGTTCACTTAGATTATTTTAGGTTTAGGGTTTGTGTCACCCAAGTATCAGGGTTTATGATGTTGCCTTCTTATATAGAGATGGTTCCTGTCTCATTAATACATCCAATAAGTATATCTCTCTTTCACATCTTCTAGTGATCTTGCTTGGTTTCTTTGAGTGTTTGATTTTTGCAATAAGATACAAGAGCCACAGTGAGGAGAAGTCGGGAAGTGGCTGGTGAAGGCCACAGTGAGGAGAAGTCAGGAAGTAACGGGTGAAGGCCTAGGGACTGGTCAAATGAATAATGGAACAAGGAACTGTTTACGATATGCTCCAAGAAACCGAAACGGATTTCAAGCCAAGTAAGTTGTGTTTATTATTTTTGTTCAAACCAAGATCTAATTTTTTGATTTAATGTCAAATGATGGAAAATCAAGCCCTAGAGGACCGTAAGTCACAGTCAAGGACAAATGTATTGTTCTACATAGCTGTGCCACGTAATGGACCTATACATGATAATGATTTTCAGTTTTTTCTGGAAATTCTATATTGCAGATATTCAGCTAATTGCTGATTTTTTTAAGCAATGTATTTTTCTGTTTTCTCTCATTAACACAGATTTTTGACTGTAAGTCTCTACTTCAACACCAGAATTAATTGTTTTCAGCAGCCTATAGGTTGAGTTTTTGCAAAAAAAAGATGTTTGATCTAATATATTAATATAATTTAGGAAGGTAGCCAGACGTTTTCCAAGAAGAATTATAATGCCTAGAAACAACGAATGCTAGCTATTTTTTAGTACAGGAGTTTGGATCAGATTATGTTGGGGAAAGAAACAAGACCATCAACAGCATGAAATGATTAAAACAAGTTTGATGGACGAAATAGAGAAGTGGCAATGATGATGATTGATGAAATGTTACCAGAAGCGCAAACGCAAATGATTCTTTGACTATCTAGAAGCACTTGAAGGAGCTGCATAAAACTTCAAACAAAGGTTGAGCCTTCTTCTTTAAGGATTTATTGTTTTCAATCAAATGGATGAAAATGAGCCTTTACAACACCATTTAGTAAAGATCGAGGATATTCCAAAATTGTAAGGGTACTGCGCTGCCAGAACGATTTTACACATTCCCCAATGATGATACAGGTCTCCTCGCAAGGTGTTCGGATCCGGAAAATCTCTCCAAGTGTACGTTAACATCCCGCATGCCCCGCTTAGCCTCCACGTGCTTTGTTTTGCTCTTTTCCCCTCTTTTCCTTTGCATTTTTGTCTTCAGTGATGAAACCGCAGCCCTGCCTGGGCGGCGGTCTCGTGACCGCCCCAGGCAGGGTGGCGGTCCTGTAACCGCCCCCTGCTCAGGGTGGCGGTCCTTCACGCATTTTCCAGCATGTTTCTTTTAACGCGACTTGCGTAAATTTTCAACTTTTACCAGCTTTCTCATCCGTTTTTGCTTGTATTTATGATTTTGGTTCCCTGGAATAGTGTTTCTCCATTGTTTATAGTAAAAGAGTCCTAGTTGGAGTTACCTTTGGGTGAATGGGAATTCTATAAATAGCTGGTTTGATTACAAGCAAATGGCCCCTCAAAAACTGCCCCTCATCCTCTCATTTCAATAGTTTAGTCTTTCAGTTCTTGCTTAGGAATTCAATAGTTTTCATTTGTTGCATGCATAGTTAGTCTTATTTTGCTGTTTAGAAGCCACATGATCTTCTTGTTCTAGTGTTATTACTGTTTCATACAATCAATTAAGGTAGGATAGTTTCATTTTTAGTCTGAAGCCATTAGAGTTGCAGGTTTTGTTCGTCAAGAAGGATAGTTTCAGGTTCTGGATGTTTTGTGTTGTATGACTCGCAATAAATCCCACTAGGAATTGCATAAGCCAAGCTCTGTTCTCTTGCGCTATCCCTCTCCTACTCACATTGTATTCAGTCTACATCCAAAGCTGCCATTGTTCCAATACCTACTTCCTGTTGATGCTAGCATTACACGCTTTTCTGGATTCACGTGAGCATGAAGGAATGAGGAGACCACACTGAGGGGACAAAGCCACACACAATCGGATTCGCCACTGTTCTGCAAAATCCAGGTTCAAGCTTTCAAATTTCTAGTTAAAATATACCAAATAGAGTAGTGAATTACTTCATTTCGGTTACGTTCATTTTCGATATTGCCGGGGAAGCTGTGGGGATCGATAGTTTCTGAGAAACTATGATTCATTCCTCACTTCTGAGGTAGGATCGAAAATCTTTCAATTAAATTAGATCAGTTATTTAGTTATTTAGAATAGATTCACAACTGCACAGACAAGTAGCTATACTCGGCTACCTTGTTTGTTTTTAATTTTGTTATTAGGTTAGTTGTCATTTTCTAGATATATTAAATAGTTGTTATCTTAATTCTGTTAAATATTCTGTCAAAAATACAAAATAGAGAATTTATATATGTTGTGGATATACTTTGCATAATTAGTTTACTTTGCTTTAGTTAGATTTATATTGTTTCTTTTGTATGACAATCACGGGACCTAGGGAGCCCAGAGAATACGTATTCGAGCCAATCGTGCCTCAACCCAATCTTGTTGCAGCAATAACTGACATAGACCAAAATCTCAGAATTCAGGTCTTCCGAACAACAACAGACCTACAAGAAATTAGCTCACAGTTAAGAGGATTAAACATAGAAGACGACAAAGCACATACGTTTTGGTCAAACCAGCCAAACTACAGATTGCCCTAATAAATATCCGCATGACTGTAGAAGGGCTTGAAAGAGAGAAAACATTCGGTTGTGATCCTTTGGTCCCACAGCCAGATGCAGGAGACATCCTCATTGACATAGACACTAGCTTAAGAATTCAAGTTGCCAGAACACCTGTAAGGTACTCTGAGAAGATTGAGCAACTTTTAGTTCTAAACATAGAGGCCGAAAAGGCATACGACTACTGGATATTAGGGATTAGGGATTGATTCTGCACATGACCATAGGAGGCCCGCAATGACCACGAACCTACGGTTGTGATCCACAGGTCCCACAACCCAACGGGCCCACAGGTCAATCAGACATTGATGCTGGTTTACGCACATTAGTATTTAGATCCTCTCCACTTCCACCAATCATTATCGCACAACTATCCTCACTAGACATAGCAGCTAATCAAGCTAAGGATTTCTGGACTAGACCAGAGAATCACCCATAGAATCCACCATACATCCATCATTCATTTTCATGACCTTGACAGGGGATATCTATGAAGCACCCACAGGTTATCTTCCACGTATCCCACAACCTATAGATCGGATCACGCCAGAGCTCGATATTGATTGGAGCCTTCGAGCAGTCATCCTCGCCGAATGATCTATCATGCCAGTTCAGGTTAGGAGGGCCTTCTTTGCCTTAGATTCACAGATTCCATTAGTGCGCGTCGAAGACATAAGATTGCCTAACTAGTTTGTCTGCGCCCCACGTATATTCCATCCCCACCGGCTGTCTCGGCATGACCTCGGGAGGTCAGGTGCGAGGAAGAGTTACTTGTAGATTCCCATGCTCGCTTGTCACTTTTCCATCATACAAAATTGGTGAACCCGACGTGAACTTCCTACTTTTTGATTCAACAACTTGTTTTCCAGTCTTTCCACCTCATTAGCCTTCACATCAGCTTCACCCCCAAGATTTGTGAACCTGATATTAACGGAACAATTTCTTCACTTTCACACTCTTCTTTTAGTTTTATCCATCTTCGCTTCTTCCCATTATTCTGCGGGTATTCATATACCCCCCGAATATGTCAGGATTCGATGCATATGGCAGACCTCTCCTAGGTCTTGAAGCATACTACGATCAACTGAATAGACAACCATCACCCTCGCTCTTAGCATGGGGTGACAACTATTCAACTAACCAGTTTTCAACACAAACTCCACCTCAAAGGACTAGATATAGTTCTTCTTTCCAAATAGAGGAGTTGGATCAGCTCACTCAAACGCAACAACCAGAGCCTTCAGGCTCGAACAACATGACGCTCACTGGAGAATCTGGTTCATCTCCTCAGGTGTTGCTTAGACCGCAAATCAGTAGACAATCAGATCCATATCTATTTTTAGATGATGAACATTTAGCACGTTATGCCAGGAGTGAACAACACTCTCAAAGTATGTACCCACCTATAGGAGGTTTACAAACACAACCCGAGGTCTCTTTTCAAGAAAACACCTCCATTCCTCCACCTATAGGAAATGCCCTCGGTGAAACTTGGCAGGGCACCGATCAATTCATAGCTGGGTACCATATGCCTATACAACCTCAAGGTATACAACAAACACCACTAAGGAAAAATACTGTATCTTCACCAAACGAGGTCATCTCAGCCTTAGTTGAGAAAGTTAGAGGGTTGGAACTTGCTCAAGCAAGTCAAAATTCATAATTCATGCAGGCAGGAATTCCAATCCTCCACATCATCCTAGCCAAGTAGACCTCCTCACAGGAACAGGCACATTGGGCATGCCTCCTCAGTATTCACAACAAATGCCAACTAGAACTGCATTTTCTAACGCGCTCCAGTGGAAAATATGATACCTCCCGGTTTAGTACACAAAATAATCCATTCCTAAGCAATACTCCTCCATATTTAAACATGTATTCCAAATCACCACAGGGAGATATGTTCTCTTCTCCCGGCATGTTCACTCAACCACAGGGATTTCCTTATGTCCCTGCAAATGCATATGCTACGCCATATCAACAACCCATTCCACCTCCACCCCCTCAGCAGGCACCATCGATGGTCGAAACCTATGCGATAGGGACTTATTCAGAATATTTGAAAGAGCCCTTAGACTTCACTATACGAAGCGTCATGCTTCCAAGACCTCTTCCCGATTTGCCCAAGTACAAAGGGGAGGGAGATCCGAATGCACATATTAAGGCCTATGCCACAGCCATTCGAGAACTGCTCCCTTGGGATGGAGTTGTTGCTAAAATATTCCCCAAAAATTTAGAGGGCATTGCCCTCGATTGGTATTACAGAATACCTGAAGCCTCCATCCATTCATTTAAACAACTCGTTTCAGAGTTCATCAAGGCGTTCGACATGAACAAATTGTTGAGAACAGGAATCAGGGAATTCTTGCATATTAAACAAGAACACAATGAATCTGTTGCTCATTTCATCCAAAGATGGCGTACAGTCCTCTATTCTTCAGCAAGTGCTCCAAACATGGATCAGATGGAACTATGTGATTTATTCCTTCATTCTCTCAGCAGAGAGATAAAGGAAGAAGTCCAGAAGTTCCCACTAAGAACTTACGATGAAGTGCTTGAGAGCGCCCTCCGAATAGATCAAGCTGCAATAGATAGCGGTCGCAAGGCATATGGAACAAATGGGAGGTTAATCATCCCCAACCAAAATACTACGACTTATCCTACTACCACAAATGCCAATCAAGGACCTAAAATCCTTAACAAAAACCGCGGGGTCACAACAGATGGAGTAACTGACCAAGCAAAAAAGGAAAATGTTGTAAATGCTCCACCACCGGTTAACAATCAACGAAACAACAATTTTACCCCAACAATCAACGCGGTGGATTTTAATCATCCACAACAACAACAACAACAATGGCAGATCCAGACACAGGGTCCAAGTCAAAACTCAACTGGATATCAAAACCAAAGGCAACAAATGCAAAACTTTAATCCTAATAGTCAATGGTTTAATCAGAGTTTTGGACCACAACACGTGCCAAACCAACAACCTAGGAATTACAATCCCAACTCGTATTGTGGTTTCCACAAAATTTGAGGCCATGACACTAGGACTTGCTGTGACTACAATAAATTCATGCAACGTTTGCCAGAGGAACAAAGACAACTTTTCATAGATATGTTCTTAGCAGATCCTGCATCACCTGTGCCAAATACTTTCACAGGGGCAGTCTCCCCTCAAAATGCACCCCTCAAGATCTTCAATGATCCGCTCCCAAATCACAATAACAACAAATTAAATCCAAATGGGACGAACAAGGGTGTAATGACAGGAAACAATGATCATGAAGCCTCGACTTCACTAAATCCACCTGTCGCACCACAATTAGGAAATCAGCCACGAACCAAGATAGTCGGTTTAGTGGAGTTAGACACTGAGCTACACATGGAAGCCATAACAAGGACACGAGAGTATTCCTCTCAGCCAAATCCAAGTTACCCACTAGAGCCAGATAACATTCAACAAACATTAGTAAAACCCGTAGGTGCCTATGATTTAATTAATGACCTAACAAAGACCTTCTCTCACATCTCCTTTTTGGACTTGTTGAAGAACTCTCCTGCCCATAGGGCTGCTCTTTTAGAAGCATTAGGTTTAGGTCATTTAATTAACATCACTCCACCTCCCGAAACACAGGTAAACCATATAGACTTTGATATCCACCCTCCAGGGCAGCCGGATAGGGATACTGAGTTTATATTTGACATAAGCAAAATGCCAACAGATGCTGAGATTGCACGTAGAGGTGATCCAACCTTACATTTACAAGTGTGGGTTTATAACAATTACGTTAAATGCGCAATGGTTGATGATGGGGCAGCAGTTAACATAGTCCCCTTCTCTTTCCTTCAAAAGCTAGGGTATGGAGAAACAAATTGTTCCACGACTCGGAATACACTAAGAGGCTATGATAGCCTTAAAGCCACTTCGATTGGAACTATAATACTACCAGTCACCTTAGGACCCAAAACAATCCTCACTGAGTTTTATATTATAGATCGGGAAACCAACTATAATATGATCCTCGGCCGACCATGGATACACCGTATGAAGGCAATCCCTTCTACGTTATTTCAGGAAATAAGATTCTTGCACTTAGGAAAGATATTCGTAGCAAAAGGTGATCTGAAACCATTCGATATACACCTAGCAGACCTGAAGAAAAGGCCAGGCATTCACTCTGAGTTTGAACTCCCAACAAACCAACTTAACAAACCAACCAACTCAAAACCAGAAGAAAAATTAATACCTACAACAGAACTAGAGATTACGAACCTAGTCAAGAGCATCCCAGCCCTCAAGGATGAAGCTAACATTGTAGAAACAGTGTCATTAGGAACTACTGCAAAAATTGTTGAGTTGCTAGAACAAGATCTACCAATTTTCCTACCATTTGATTCCACAGGTATGGGATGTACCCTAGGAGTTGGTTCTCTTCCAGCAGAGGAACTCTGCATGGTAGAAGTAACCGAAAGCAGAAGAAATAGACGTAACGAATGTCCCAACATCCATCTTCCCAAATAAACATTGGACTCTCCACTTTGATGGAGCTAGATGTCGTTATGGGGCTGGGGCAGGTGTGATCTTTACTTCTCCTGAGGGAAAGATCCTACCGTTCGCCTTTAAATTAAATTTTGAATGTACAAACAATGGCGCTGAGTACGAAGCCCTCCTCCTTGGCCTCATCATAGCTAAAAGGCTCGGTGTTAATGACATCAGAGTGTTAGGAGACTCACAATTAGTAGCAAACCAAGTCTCTGAGGTGTATGAGACTAGAGCTGAACACTTACAGCTCTACAAAACAACAGTATTAGATTTGAGCAAAGGATTTAACTTCATATCAATTGAAGCAATCCCACGAGAACAAAACCTTCTCGCAGATTCGATAGCAACCTCAGCTTCACGTTTCACTCCAAACAGTGAGTTGGAAGACACCCGTTTCATGGTATCCCTTCGTACTGAACCGTTAGTAAAGAAAACGTCAACAAACCCTCTTCTAACGCACATAGCTGAGAATAAATCTACTATCTTAGGTCACGTTGACAGTGATAGAGCCACTCTTGATTACCTAAATGCCTATGCAGAGTTACATCTCACCCATCACATGGTAGATTTGTCCTTAATCCCACATTCATCTTCTTACTTTGGAAATCCCATGGTAGAGCTTCCCCCACAAAAGGAACTCGACATATACACGGTAGAGAATGGAGAAGATCTGGAACTACCTCCAGCCCCGCCTGAGTTTGAAGAAGGTAACGCTTCTTTAATCGAAGGAACGATTGATATTAACATCGGAATGGAGGAAGAACCAAAGATCTTGAAACTAGGATCTTCGTTAACTCCAAAAGAGATAGAAATACACACTCGAATCCTCAAAGAACATCAAAAGGATTTTGCATTTAATTATAAAGAAATGACGGGAATTGCACCACACATCGCGGTACATAACCTCGTCACCAAATCAGATGCAAAGCCAATTAAACAAAAATCGAGACCAATGAAACCCAAGGTAGCTCTCATGGTGAAGGAAGAAGTAATGAAACTTCTCCAGGTAGGGTTCATCAAACCGGTCGATTACTCTCAGTGGGTATCTAATATCATCCCCGTTCTCAAAAAGAATGGGAAGATACGCATCTGCATAGACTTCCGAGACATTAACAAGGCGTGCCCCAAGGACGACTTCCCGTTACCATCCATTGACGTCATCGTTGACGCAACAGCTGGATTTGAGCTTTTGTCTCTCATGGATGGGTTCTCGGGATACAATCAAATCAGAATATCTGAACAAGACCAAGCCAAAACCACGTTTATAACTCCTTGGGGAACTTATTGCTACGCTGTTATGCCATTCGGTCTCAAGAACGCTGGCGCTACATACCAGCGGGCAATGACATACATATTTCATGATCTTATTCATAAAATCATGGAATCCTATGTAGACGACTTGTTGGCCAAGGCCAGGAAGCGTTGTGATCACCCGGAAGTGCTCCGCATCATTCTTTCATGTTTGATCGAATACGGAGTCACACTAAACCCAGAAAAATGTGTATTTGGTGTGACAGGAGGGAAACTCCTAGGTTACATTATATCATCACGAGGGATCGATGTAGACCCAGCCAAAATCTGGGTTGTTCTTGAGATGATCCCACCATCAGACGACTCTGGCATTAGATCGTTTCTTGGAAAGCTCGGTGCAATCTGGAGATTCATTCCGGACTTAAGTTTTGTCTGTTCATCCGATCAACAATTTGTTGAAAAAGGATTGCTGCATTATTTGGACAAAGGAATGCCATGAGGCCTTCGAAGCAGTTAAACGCTTCTTACTGTCTCCTCCCACGTTAATGCCACCTAGACCAGATCATCCTTTGATCTTATATTCATGAGCTACGGATGTCTCGCTAGCCTGCATGTTGGCTCAAGAAGACGACGATAAACGAGAACGTGCGGTCTATTTTATTAGCCGAACATTGCTCGATTATGAAACACGTTATACAAGCAGAACGAGAATGCCTTGCCATAGTCTTTGCAACCAAACGCTTAAGACATTACATGCTAAATCAAGAAACAAGGGTCATTGTAAAAACAAACCATTTACGAACTTTCCTCACGCAAGGGTCCTTGTCTAAAAAGGCTGGACGCTTTATAACCTTAATGGGTGAATTCGAATTAACTTTTGTAAACCAGAAGTCCGTTAAGGGACAAATCATTGCAGATTGGTTAGCCGACAACCCGTTAGATGGAGGTGATCTAGTAGATCTAGATTTTCCCGATGAATGCATATATTACATCGAAACCAGACCTCCCATCTCTGAATGTCCTTGGTATACTGATATTATCAATTTTATCATGGACCATACATATCCAAAGGGTGCTACATTGCAACAAAGAAGGGGGTTACGCATTATCTTAGGTAAATATGTTATTACAGAACAAGTGCTCTATCGTAAGAGCTTTCGATGGCATGCTTCTAAGGTGTGTTGACACAAAATAATCCAAGAAGATTCTCTACGAATCCCACAGTGGAATATGTGGAGGCCATTTTGGTGGTCATGCCACTACTCGCAAAATACATCGGATGGGCTATTTTTGGCCCACTCTAGAACACGACGCAGTAGAGTTTGTATGCAGATGCCATAAATGCCAAGAATTTTCCCATGAGATTCACATGCCGGCACAAGCTCTACAACCAATCACGACTCCATGGCCCTTTTCTACATGGGGCCTAGATTTGATAGGGAAATTCTCTCCCTCATCAATGGATGGCCATAACTTCATAATCATGGCCACCGAATATTTTACCAAATGGGTAGAGGCTATGCCTCTTACCACTGTACCAGGTGCCGTGATCGCCAAGTTCATTTTGAACCAGATCATTTACAGGTACGGTGTCCCACAAGTCATTATCTCAGATAATGGCACGTCCTTTAAGAATGATGAGGTCCGTGAGCTATGCAGTAAATTTAAAATAAACCATCATACGGCCTCCCTGTATTACCCTCAAGCCAACGGACAGGCTGAAGCTACGAATAAAACTCTAAAGTCCATTCTCTTAAAAACCGTAAAAGAAAACAAACGAGATTGGCATTTAAAGTTATATCCGGCCTTGTGGGCCCACCGAACCTCAATAAGAACACCAACAGGAGCAACTCCTTTCTCATTGGTATTCGGAGCAGAAGCAGTTCTCCCACTTGAGGTTGAAATACCCAGTCTCCGCATCTCACTACAAGGGATTCTGGATGAGGAAGCTTATAGAGAGGCACGCCTCTCCCAACTAGAAAGCCTAGATGAGGCCAGGTTAAATGCTGAACAACGGCATAGAGTCTATGCTGACCGGATGTGCCGGCAGTATAACAAAAAGGTCTATGAGTGAGAAATATATGAAGGAGATCTAGTTTTAAGACTAGACAGCCGGATCGATAAGAAAATCGGCGAAGGAAGAAAGTTCTGGCCCAAGTGGTTGGGCCCATATCGAGTCATGAAGGACTACGGAAATGGTGTGTATCTCTTGTGCACACTAGAAGGTGAGGAATTTGGTGAAACTGTCAATTCCTTGCACCTTAAACGGTTTTACGCATGAAGCATCAGCACTATTTGTATAATTATATCTACATTACATCTTCATTTAGATAGGTTCATTTTGTTCACTCGTTTCGTAAAATTTGGTGATCAAGGGACTTATTCTTAAGCAATTCATTACAAACTTCTGATGGTATTGGCAGAAGCATTCAAATCATACTTCTTCATTTTCATAACATCATCAACTATTTCAGAATCATTTCATCAATTAAAGCTAGATATGACAAAGTCTTAACGGTAGCCATACCAAGGCCTGCATGCTTGTTCTCACTTTTGTTTCTTCCTAGGATAGGTGTCTTGCCTATGGTCTGTTCTAGAAGCTTCATGGTGTCACATCTATCCCGTATATAGATCTCTTTGGAAATAAGAACATACTGACATTTTGCTCAAATAAATAAGTCGAATATAGATCAAACAGAAAATTTTACTTTTACACATTTCCTTACCCTACCAACCTTCAGTGATGAGCTTGCGTCTCTTACTAGTGACGTAGGGTTGGGAAAGGATGGGAATGCCCTTACTCACCTGTGCCTTGTCCATGGTGATAAGCCCATACTTCCTACTAGTAGCATGGGGCAAGGTGTAGGGGGTCCTCTTGACAGTAAACGTTGAAGGTCATAAGCAAATAGTTCAAATAAACCTTTGAAATCTTGAGTCAAAAACAAATGAATCAGATGTCCAAAATTCCAAGAGAGTTCAAAACCCTGAAAACCAGATTTTGTCAACCAAGTGGCCATCTACGGATCTAAGTCTAGATAAACTGCAAAGCAAGTCGCATTCTAAACTATGGAGTCACTTGAGTAGGGTAGGTTTGTAGCGTCCTAATTTGGTTCCACCAACTCTTTGTCTATCTCCCATCATTACCATTTCAACACACCTCATAGCTTGTGCCCTTTCTAGCTCTCGGTGGTGAGCCCTCGCATCTTACTAGTTGCGTGGAGTTAGGAGTGGGGCAAGTGCATCTGCTCATCATACCAGTTCGTCATTACATTTTGTCAAAAAAATATGAAGTACTGGAAAATTGCTTATAAAAGCTAAAGTTCAAGATCACAAGTTCATTTGCATCATCATACATCAGCATCACAAAATACAAAAAGAAAGAAAGCATTTGTGTCATTTGTTCTCCATTGCATACATTCTGAAAAGCATATAAAAACAAGAATTCTAATAAGCATCTAATATACATGTGGAAATGAATCACAAAATCCTAGACACCAAGAGTCTGATCCAAAAAGAAGTATATATATATATAATCAAGTTTTATGTACAATGCCATCATGCGCTAGGCATGGTCAAAACGCTCAATGAGCCCGGAAAATACAAAATGATCGTATAAACAATCTAACAAGAGTCACTACAAAAAGAGCCAAGTGGCCTCTCAACCCCTATGAGATCCCTCCGAAGGTGCACGACCACGTCTAGGACTCCGGCTACGCCGGCGCTCTGAGTGCACTGAGGGCTCACGGTCCCGAACAGTAGCTATAGCCTCGCTATGAGAGCGGCTCCTCATCAGGCGCTCTGCAGTCCTATACCCGGCTAACTCGGTACGGAGGGAAGTCACCATCTTGGCCACATGCCAGACAGGGGCAAAGACATCACTATGCCTACCAGCTGCTGAAGGCTCCCCCGCATCCACGGATAGCTCGGCGCGAGTCTTCTCCATGGGGAGCATCAGGGTATCAGTACATACCTGGCGAATCAAGTCTCGCCACTCATCAGCAGTCTCTGCAAGCAAAGGAGAAAACAAATTAAGAAATAATCAAAAGATAAAAACAAAGATGAACAAAAGGAGAGATAGCAACTAAGGCAATCCTAGCTAAAAACAAATATTAAAAGAAGAGTGACAACTCACTCGGATCTCCGGGCCTCCAAGAGGGATCCCTAGGATCAGCGCCTGCCACAGATGCCACCGCTGACTGATGTCCTCCTCCTGTGTCTGGGGCAACATAGCATCCTACTACGGACTCATCCTCTCCTAGGTCCTGAGAGGGCAACTCCTCTGAGACTAGAGTCACCCTCTCCGCACTCTGCTCTGCCCTCTCGGCCTGTAAGATCTCCTGAGTGTCATGCCACTCGGGATCGCTATCCTCCTCTCCACCTGACTCGCTGACCTCCATGTCCTCGGTCTCCTCCTCCATCTCTCCCCCTGTGAACTCCTCAGACTCAGAGTCTATATCAATAGGGTCATCACTGCTATGGGCAGGACCGGCGGCAATCCGAAGTAAAGGTGCCTGAGGAGCACCAACTCTCTCTCAGGCATGTACCACCCGCCTAGCTGCAATAGGGATGCCAGGAGTAACAACAGTCCAACCCCAGCCTCTAGGACCTCCCCTAGCCTCCCGAACTGATCTGAACACTGGCACCACTGGGGGAAGCATATCAACGTAGGCAAGGCCGAACTACTGAGGCACTCGATCAAAGGGGTGTGTCTCTACCTTCCCCGTCCTATCCACAAGCTGCCCTGTAGTAGAGCAGGAAATCAAAGTGAAGGTCTCCTCACCCCACAACCCTGTACCATGGCCTGATAAGGTGTGGCCTCCATATCATCAGTAGTCAGGGAAGCAACTGGCTGGTGGGGTGCTCTAAGCACCGACATCTCTGTCCATCTAGCTGCCCTCACGGCTCTAGGATCCGCCACCTCTATGCCTCTCCCATAAGGGATGATACGCTCATAGACCCAGCTCATAACCAAGGTTGGATGGCTCAAAGACTGTCCCTGTAAGCGAACCACCCTGTACAAGTCGTGATAGGTGGTCCCAAGTATATCGGCTCCCCAGGCATAAATCTGACCATGTGCCTCAATCTGTGCAATAATAGGGGACCAACAGTAGAGTAAGGTGTCCCCTCCCTTGTCCCCGATCAATCTCGAGGCAAGGATCCCCATAATGGCCTGATGAATCAAAGGGATAGGCAAGCTAGGAATGGAACGGACCCTCACCCCCTTCTTCGAACCAGTGGAGACAACTGCGTCTCCCATATATGTAGCCCACTGAGCTATCTGAGCCCGCGACCCCGCTGTCTCAAGTGTAAGTCGTCTCCCGATGATCGGGACTCCCAAGATGTGGTAGACATCCTCCAGGGTGATAGTCCACTCACCCCTGACTCCTGGAAATCGGAAAGTGTTCCGATCAGCATCCCAATACGAAAACAGGTCACATAGTATGTGACTAGAAGGTGCGACATGAGGAACCCGTGATATACGTAATATGCCGGCCCTCTGAAGAGTATCCTGCTCGGCCTGAGAAAGTGCATCCAACACTGCTGGAAGCCAATCACACTCTCTCTCACGGCTCCATCTGATGTACTCTTCCTTCTTCTGCAAAACACACAAAAACACGCAAAAAGGAGTAAGTTAGTAAAATTGCATTGGAAAAATCATTAAAGCAATAAAAATACTAAAATTGCAAAAATGAACTCAAATTAATGTAGTTTTAACATTCTGAAGAGAACCGCCACCCTGAGCAGGGTGGCGGTTCCGTAACCGCCACTTTGAAGGGTGGCGGTCCTGTAACCGCCGCCCTGCTCAGGGCGGCGGTCGTGTCCCGCATTTCCAAACGGGTCACGTGCCCTAAAAAATGCTCAAAAACACAAAAAATGACCATTTTGACTAAAATGAGAGCCTACCCATTAGGCGTCCCCCCCTAAGGACACATTTAAAACTAGAAATTTCAAAAATTACCCCCCCATGGTGAAGATTTCATCATTTTTACATTTTAGGTATAAAAATGGTAAATCGAGAAGAACTAACCTGAGATCTCGCGGGTCGATGTTCTGCTCGCGGAGGCATGATCACTATCTCGTCATGAACGTTTCGACTATACTCTCGTCAAAAACCATCACCGTGGGTCCCAGAGCTCAAAATCAATCAAATCGACACGCGCAAATGAATAGGAAAATGGGCCCATTTTTATATATATAGCATTTTGACTCATTTTGAATGCCCTGTTTGCAGGTTTGGAGTGCCGACGGAGGTAAGTTCTTATCCCCGCGCAAATGGTAAGTCCTCACTTCATATTATTTTAGTATTTATTTTTTGATTTATTTTATCTATCTGCACTTGAGTCCTCTTTTCATTTTGCAGGTAGCGGGAATTTTGGATGGTGTCATTTCGACACACGGACGTGTCAGGTATAATTTCTAGCTTCCCATTTTGGGACCGCCATACTCGGACCCACCGTTTTACGCCTCTTCATGGCTAAAACGCTTCTCCGAGGGGGCAATATGTACGTACCCAAAATTGTAAGGGTACTGCGCTGCCAGAACAATGTTACACATGCCCCAATGATGATACAGGTCTCCTCGCAAGGTGTTCGGGATCCGGAAAATCTCTCCAAGTGTACGTTAACATCCCGCATGCCCCGCTTAGCCTCCGCGTGCTTTGTTTTGCTCTTTTCCCCTCTTTTCCTTTGCATTTTTGTCTTCAGTGACGAAACCGCCGCCCTACCTGGGTGGCGGTCTCGTGACCGCCACCCAGGCAGGGCGGCGGTCCTGTAACCGCCCCCTGCTCAGGGCGGCGGTCCTTCACGCGTTTTCCAGCACGTTTCTTTGAAAGTGACTTGCGTAATTTTTCAACTTTTACCAGCTTTCTCATCCGTTTTTGCTTGTATTTATGATTTTGGTTCCCTGGAATAGTGTTTCTTCATTGTTTATAGTAAAAGAGTCCTAGTTGGAGTTACCTTTGGGTGAATGGGAATTCTATAAATAGCTGGTTTGATTACAAGTAAATGGCCCCTCAAAACTGCCCCTCATCCTCTCATTTCAATAGTTTAGTCTTTCAGTTCTTGCTTAGGAATTCAATAGTTTTCATTTGTTGCATGCATAGTTAGTTTTATTTTGTTGTTTAGAAGCCACATGATCTTCTTGTTCTAGTGTTACCACTGTTTCATACAATCAAATAAGGTAGGATAGTTTCATTTTCAGTCTGAAGCCATTAGAGTTGCAGGTTTTGTTCGTCAAGAAGGATAGTTTCAGGTTCTGGATGTTTTGTGTTGTATGACTCGCAATAAATCCCGCTAGGAATTGCATAAGCCAAGCTCTGTTCTCTTGCGCTATCCCTCTCCTACTCGCATTGTATTCAGTCTACATCCAAAGCTGCCATTGTTCCAATACCTACTCCTGTTGATGCTAGCATTACATGCTTTTCTGGATTCACGTGAGCATGAAGGAACGAGGAGACCACACTGAGGGGACAAAGCCACACACAATCGGATTCGCCACTGTTCTGCAAAATCCAGGTTCAAGCTTTCAAAGTTCTAGTTAAAATATACCAAATAGAGTAGTGAATTACTTCATTTCAGTTACGTTCATTTTTCGATATTGCCGGGGAAGTCGTGGGGATCGATAGTTTCTGAGAAACTACAATTGGTTCCTCACTTCTGAGGTAGGATCGAAAATCTTTTAATTAAATTAGATCAGTTATTTATTTAATTTTAGAATAGATTTACAACTGCACAGACAAGTAGCTATACTCGGCTACCTTGTTTGTTTTTAATTCTGTTATTAGGTTAGTTGTCATTTTCTAGATATATTAAATAGTTGTTATCTTAATTCTGTTAAATATTCTGTCAAAAATACAAAAATAGAGAATTTATATATGTTGTGGATATACTTTGCATAATTAGTTTACTTTGCTTTAGTTAGATTTATATTGTTTCTTTTGTATGACAATCACGGGACCTAGGGAGCCCAGAGAATACGTATTCGAGCCAATCGTGCCTCAACCCAATCTTGTTGCAGCAATAACTGACATAGACCAAAATCTCAGAATTCAGGTCTTCCGAACAACAACAGACCTACAAGAAATTAGCTCACAGTTAAGAGGATTAAACATAGAAGACGACAAAGTGCATACGTTTTGGTCAAACCAGCCAAACTACAGATTGCCCTAATAGATATCCGCATGACTGTAGAAGGGCTTGAAAGAGAGCAAACATTCGGTTGTGATCCTTTGGTCCCACAGCCAGACGCAGGAGACATCCTCATTGACATAGACACTAGCTTAAGAATTCAAGTTGCCAGAACGCCTGTAAGGTACTCTGAGAAGATTGTAGCAACTTTTAGCTCTAAACATAGAGGCCGAAAAGGCATACGACTACTGGATATTAGGGATTAGGGATTGATTCTGCACATGACCATAGGAGGCCCACAATGACCACGAACCTACGGTTGTGATCCACAGGTCCCACAACCCAACGGGCCCACAGGTCAATCAGACGTTGATGCTGATTTACGCACATTAGTATTCAGATCCTCTCCACTTCCACCAATCATTATCGCACAACTATCCTCACTAGACATAGCAGCTAATCAAGCTAAGGATTTCTGGACTAGACCAGAGAATCGCCCATAGAATCCACCATACATCCATCATCCATTTTCATGACCCTGTCGGGGGATATCTACGAAGCACCCACAGGTTATCTTCCACGTATCCCACAACCTATAGATCGGATCACGCCAGAGCTCGATATTGATTGGAGCCTTCGAGCAGTCATCCTCGCCGAACGATCTATCACGCCAGTTCAGGTTAGGAGGGCCTTCTTTGCCTTAGATTCACAGATTCCATTAGTGCGCGTCGAAGACATAAGATTTCCTAACTAGTTTGTCTACACCCCACGTATATTCCATCCCCACCGGCTGTCTCGGCACGACCTCGGGAGGTCGGGTGTGAGGAAGAGTTACTTGTAGATTCCCATGCTCGCTTGTCACTGAGATGAAAAAATATCCAATGACCTAAGAAGTAGGCCAATGTTGTAGAACATGAGGAAGAGGAGGATCTCTGTGTTTATGGCTTGGGATACAGCAGACAATGTGAAAGCATCTGCTTGGTACATAGATTATTGTGCCTCTCTTCATTTTACCAATAGGAAAGATTGGTGTATTAATTATGTTGCTAACGTATCTTCTAATGACTTCGTGGTTTTTGATGGCGAGGATGAACTTTGAGTAGAAGGAAAAGGAAATGCGTAGATAACCATGTCAAGAAAAAATCTAGTCTTCCTTAATCTCTACTATGTTCTAGGAATGGAAAAGAATCTACCTCGTGTAAGTAAAACATTATAAGCACAGCCCCCACTTAACATGTGATTTTCAACAATTAAAAATGTTATATTCTTGATAAGGTCAGTAACAAGATATCTTGTTGATAAGTTTACTCTTGGCATTGACGACCATGGGATTTCCGGGTTGCTTGATGTAGGGGAGGCAAAAGAGCTTAATTTGATGGGCATTTAAATTTAAGATATCTTTCTTGGTTGGATAAAGAAAGTTTGGTGGATGGCTTTCCAAAAATTCATACTCTGAAAGGAGTTTGTGGTGCATGCTACGTTGGAAAGCGAAACAAGGTCCCATTTGATGGACAAGGCTGGAGGGATAGGTCCTTCAGTTGTTCCATGGTGACATTCGTAGGTCTATAAAGACAACACCAATCTCCAGTGCCATGTATTTTTAGCTCTTTGTAGATGACGTCTCAAAGAAAATGCAGTTTATTTACCAAAGTTAAAATTATATGTGTTAATCATTACTGAGTTCAAAGAGTTCAAGGCTATCGTATATAAATCTGGGAAGAACATTGAAATTCTTAGATCAAATAATGGCAGAGAATTTCGCTCTCGTGTTTTCTTGGTTCTTGTACTCAAAGAAGGTTTACAGAGGCAATACACCACGCCCAACATTCCATAGAAAAGTGGAGTGGTAGAGAGGCGGGATCATACCATTCTGGAGATGGCTAGGTGTATGTTTGAGAGAGTATGTTCCTAATAAATAAAGGGAAGAAGCAGTACACACATCAATGTATCCACTCAATCGATCTCCAACAAAATTGGTACACTAGAAAACTTCAAAAGAACCATCCTCTAGATGAAAACCCAAAGTAAGTGACCTCAATGTTTTTGGTTCAGTTGTATACGGAATTGATACAAAATGCAAGAAACTGATGCCCACATGCTATAGTGACAATCATAAAGCATTTTGGTTGGTTAGTGTTGAAACTAACAAAGCAGGCTTTAGTCTGATGTGGTAGTTGATGAAAGTGCAGAGCTGTTCCAAGAAAAGACAGAACAAAAATCAGATCTGAAAGTTGCTGGAAATGAAGATAAATTGGCTGGAAATTCAAGTACGATGCATGTGAACATCAACCTGAAGGGGGAGATAGTTCTGAAGTTGATTCTCATAAAATTCCCAGTGAAGAAGCTACTGAAAATAACCCAAATCAGTAAGAAAACAGCATTGATTTAGAGGAAGCAGAAAAGAAAAGACCAAAATGGTGGCACAACACTATTGGTGATGTTCGATTAGATGAGATTCCTAGTATGAGGGCGGTTGGAAGACCAAAAAGAGATAAGACATCTAATATGGTGAATTATGCTCTGATGGCTAACCTTCAAAGCTCATTTGAGCCTTAGGAATATGAAGAAGCCAAAGGAAGACTGAAATGGGTAAGGCCATCCAAGCCGAATATGAAACTTTGATGAAAAACCAAAAATAGGTCCTAGAAGAGCTAATCACAAGGAAGAAACCCATTGGTTGCAAATGGGTGTACAAGGTCAAGTATAAAGCAAATGGGGCACTCGACAAATATAAAGCAAGACCGGTTACAAAGGGCTTTGCATAGAAGGAACGGATCAACTATGAGGAGAAATTTGCTCCGGCAAAAATGGGAATAATCTAGTCGGTTCTAGCAAGAGAAACGCAGCTTGATTGGAAACTATTTCAAATGGACGTGAAAAGGGCCTTCCTCTATGGAGATATAGAAAAAGAAGGATCCTTGTGGAATTAAGGTTACAGGTAAGGAATATATGGTATGGAGACTAAAGAAAGCTCAATATGGGTTGAATCAATCTCCCATGGCATGGTACATCAAAATTAACAAATTCAAAAGAATGAAATATCCCTTGTGGGACACCACTCAAAAATGCACAAAATATTGAAAATTTGCAGCCAAATAAAATACTGATTTTTGCAAAAATTAACAGCTAGGGCAGCGAACTGATTTAAATCAATAACTCACAAAATACTTGTTCAAATCACTTGAAAATTTACGAAGAGCTTGTTAATATGATAACTGATGCAAGAAAATTATTTTTGGAATTTTTAGAATAATATATTGCTGCCAAAAAGTTACAAAATGCCCTAGGCAACTAGTAAACTTCAAAAATTTATATCTTCTCACGTAGGCATGATAAATTCTGAAATTTTGGAAACAACATCTACTAATAGTGAGAATGAAAACCCAACCTCCAGATCTGAAAATGGACACCTGGAAGCCCTAAAAAACACTGCTGCAAATATGGAACTAAGTAGATAAAACCCTAGAAAATAGATAAAAAATCTGAATTTCTTGAAATAATATCTACCAATGATATAGAAGAGATACAACCTCCAGATCAGGAAACGACACAGTCAAACCCTTCCAAAAAATCACTGCAAAATGCTAAAGTGGGTCGCTCCCCTTGGGAAGAGGCCAAAAACCCTCAAAAGTGTCTCCAAATATGGCGCCAAAATCTGCTCTAATCGCTGCCACAAATCAGATTTGAAAACCCTTGATTTTTCTCCACAAAAAGGCCCAAAATTTTTCCAAAACCCTTCTCTGAAAATTCTAAAATTAATCTCTGAAAATCAGCGCTGAATCAACTCCAAAATGACAAGCTAGGGTGGATCTTTCACCATCAAAGAATGCCCTACTAGCTAGGAATGGATCTCTCACCACTGAAGCTAGGGATCTTGTGGGATCTTACTCCACAAGCTAGATGATAGCAATCAACAATTGCTCAATGAAAATCATAAGTGTGCATGCAAGAATGAGTTCTATCACTCCCCCAAACCTCATTTTATAACTTTTCATTACTTTTTTCCAAGTTGGGAGCTCCATGTGGGACTAAACGTGACATAAGTGACCCCAACGAAGAAATAGAATAATAAAGTATCATAAGTCACCCCAACGAAGAAATAGAATAATAAAGTACTACGAGTCCCCCCTCAACGACAAAATATAACAATTATTACCACCAAGTTGCTCAACTTAATGTCAACGACAAAATATAACAAAAAAGCAACGTGGTAATAAGTCATCTATACCCAATAGCCTCTACAGTCTTCAGCCCCTTGGGTATGACCAAGGCTAAGACTAAAATTTGGCCCTTAGGATCTCGGCGAAGGAAAGGGGACATTACAATCCTCCCTTCCCGAGAAATGCTTGACCCCAAGCATTATCCTGTCATGTTGTGGAAGTTGAATACCACAAAGTAAGTTTCTCCACCTCACCCTGCAGTTAACCAAAGATCAGTGTAATCCAAAGTAACCAAGAAACCCCATATAGTCATCATGACCTCCATGTTGTATAGAGAACAATGCTGTTCGTGAAGTAGAATGATACCTAAACCGACTCTCCACCGGTACCCACATCGGGATTGTCAATTTGTCCAATCCCTGCCAATCTAATGCCATCATCATGGGACCCGTCACTATCTCTCTGATCAACTCCTGGGTACGAAAGTACACTCTGAATCATGTAGAATCACGTGAATCAACCTGTGAAATAACATGTATACGCACAAAGCGTGCTAACTATCCCACATGACCCACATTAGTGTGAGAGTATAGCTCCTCATAATGTATCTCAATGTGTCCCATGGGGGAAAAATCCCAAGACTCCAGTAAATGGTCAACCGGCAATGTCAACTCTACATAGTTCACCTCCTATGATGAGTGTGAACCTACTGAATAACCAGGTAACTGAGTCAACTTCATCCCTCCACTGACTAACACATGGGTGAAATGCCCACCGTGACTAGAAACAGTAAAATACATAGGAATGTTATTCCATGTCGACTCAGAACATGATAAACTTGTAAGCTCCGATTTGTTATAACGACAAACCGTACATCCCTGTATGAAGTTGAGGATATCCTCCCTCAATCCATGCCATCTGAACTTCTCTGATATGAGCCTGTAGGTCTCATCGAAGCTCAAGTGTCCATTCACAAAAGAACAATGCACATGTCGCAATATATCCATCCTCAATCATGAATCTGACACAAGGTATAATCTGCCTTGATAGAATATCATCTCATCCTCCAATCTGTAGGTGTCATCATGTATGTGACCTTCTAGAATCTCACAAGTGTGTTGGTTCTTGGAGTACTCAACAAGCAAATGAGATCTCCAGTCTACTGAAACCTCAGATAACCAACATAATGATAAACTTAGATGATCTGAACCTGTAAGGCTGTAACCTCAATCATTGTGACTGTCTCATGTGCAACACTACTGGTCACACCCACATCCATCATACTCCACATCGATCCGTAATAATAAAACCCCTCATCATGCCGGAAAGTCCTCTCATCCCCTCAGCTGCAACAACCCTAGGTCCTCCTGTAGATAATCCCCTTAAAATCACATTCCTTCCCTCAGACTTAAACTTCAGCTCCATCGTCTCAAAGTTAGTCCGAAACTCACCAAGAGAGTGAAACCACTGCACTCCCAGCACTATGTTGGTCACTCCCATATCAACAATGTGGAAATCACGGTAACTGTGTAGTTACCCATGGTGATGCTCAATTGTAGAACTCTCTGTGTGCATCTCATATACTCCCCATTGGCTACAACAATGTTGAAGCCTCCAAAGTCCTTCATCTGCAAACCTCTTCTCTCAACCAATGATGCATCAATAAAGTTGTGGGTAGCCCCACTGTCAATGAGTACCACAACTCGCTGACCCTGCATAACTCCTCTAATCCTAAATGCCTTGTACATTAGAGTACTAGACAATGTGGCTATAATCTCCCGAGGAAAAGTCTCATCCTCCTGCTCTGCATCAGCACTATCCAACGCAACTCCATCTCCATCATCCATCTTGCGAGTCTCTAACTCCTCACCTCTGTCACCCTCACTCTCCTCGAAGACCTCAATGAATTGGGCCTCCCCTCTACCTCTGTAATCATGTCCTAGAACCCAAGGTGTGCGACAATCGAAACATACTTTCTTTCACCTCAACTCATCTCTGTCCTCTCAGGAAATGACTGGCTTCTTAGCCACCTCCTGCCTCGGTGGAGGCTCCCTTTGATGAAGTTCGTCTGATCCAGATGGAGGTTCCCTTTGCTGAACTCGAGGTGGAACCCTCGACTTTGGAGTGGATAACTCCAAGTCTTGTGCTCTCCTAATAGCCTCGTGTAAAGAAGAAGGCTCAAATGCCTTCACAAATCCAGCTAGAGTATCTGTCAAACATGCTATTAAAAGTGAAGTCAACCTCATCTCCATAACATCAGGTACCATGACTGATAATCTCTGAAAAATTGTAATATACTGATCCAAAGAACCTGTCTGCCTCAAGTGATTCAACTCCCTAAAATACCTGTCAAGGTCCCTCCTGTCAAATCTTCTCACCAACCTTTGTGTGAACTCTACATAAGTAGTAATATGTATGTGTCCATGTGTAATCAATCCATGATGCCACCAGTCATGAGCATCTCCCTCGAGATGTAAGATTGCAAACTTAATTGCATCCTCTTCACGCATGGGATTCAAGTCAAAGTAAGTCTTCAAATTTTGAATCCAAGACTGCGCAGTACACTTCTTAGAACCATTGAAGTGTGGAATGGAGATTTGTCCCAATCTCCTCTATAACTCAGGTACCTGTATCTGATGATCTCTCTTGGGTCTGTTACCAATCTTCATTTTGCAATACTCCTGGAATGGCATGTTATCACGAAAGTCCTCGCTCAAAGTCTAGTACCTCTCCCAACAAGATTCCTCATCCAAAATATCTATTGGTTGTCATACCTGTGAAACTTCTGGATCTTTCAAGAAAGAAGGGTCGTGAAGCCCCAAAGGCCTAGTAGAAGAATGGGGAGATCGTTGCCCTGAATGTTCACTCTCACCTCTTTGACCCTGTTGTCCCATATTGCTATTTTCCCCTCTATCTATATGAGTCTCAATTTTGCCCTGTGTTAATCTCTCAGTGAGTTGGCTCAAACAAAGATTAGTAGTTTCATGTTGCTTCACCAAGTTGGTGAATAATTGTTTCATCAAATCTACACTCAGATCCTCACTGTCTCTGTCTTTGTCTCTCATTTTTCAACCCTACATGCTAGAGAAACAACTGCTATGATACTACTGAAATATCCCTTATGGAATACCACTCAAAAATGCACTAAATATTGAAAAATTGCAGCCAAATAAAATACTGATTTTTGCAGAAATTAACAGCTAGGGCAGCGAACTGATTTAAATCAATAACTCACAAAATACCTGTTCAAATCACTTGAAAATTTACAAAGAGCTTGCTAATATGATAACTAATGCAAGAAAATTATTTTTGGAATAATATATTGCTGCCAAAAAATTACAGAATGCCCTAGGCAACTAGTAAACTTCAAAAAAAAATTATCTTCTCACGTAGGCATGATAAATTATGAAATTTTGGAAACAACATCTACTAATAATGAGAATGAAAACACAACCTCCAAATCTGAAAATGGACACCTGGAAGCCCTAAAAAACACTGCTGCAAATATGGAACTAAGTAAATAAAACCCTAGAAAATAGATAAAACTATGAATTTCTCGAAATAATATCTACCAATGATATAGAAGAGATCCCAACCTCCAGATTAGGAAACGACACAATCAAACCCTTCCAAAAATCGCTGCAAAATGCCAAAGTGGGTCGCTCCCCTTGGGAGGAGGCCAAAAACCCTCAAAAGTGTCTCCAAATATGGCGTCAAAATCTGCTCTAATCACTGCCACAAATCAGATTTGAAAACCCTTGATTTTTCTTCACAAAAAGCCCCAAAAATCTTCCAAAACCCTTCTCTGAAAATTTTGAAATTAATCTATGAAAATCAGCCCTGAATCAACCCTAAAATGACAAGCTATGGTGGATCTTTCACCATCGAAGAATGCCCTACTAGCTAGGAATGGATTTCTCACCACTGAAGCTAGGGATCTTGTGAGATCTTACTCCACAAGCTAGATGATAGCAATCAACAGTTGCTCAATGAAAGTCATAAGTGCACATGCAAGAATGAGTTCTATCACTCCCCCAAACCTCATTTTATAACTTTTCATTACTTTTTTCCAAGTTGGGAGCTCCATGTGGGACTAAAAGTGACTTAAGTGACCCCAATGGAGAAATAGAATAATAAAGTACTATGAGTCACCCCAACGAAGAAATAGAATAATAAAGTCCTATGAGTCCCCCCTCAATGACAAAATATAACAATTATTACCACCAAGTCGCCCAACTTAATGTCAACGACAAAATATAACAAAAAAACGTGGTAATAAGTCATCTATACCCAATAGCCTCTAGATTCTTTAGCCCCTTGGGTGTGACCAAGGCTAAGACTAAAATTTGGCCCTTAGGCTCTCAACAAAGGAAAGGGGACATTACAAAGAAGTCATATTGACCATATCAAAAGAGAATGGTGATTTGATTCTAGTGATAAAAGTTGGTGACATCATCATCATATGTAGTGAAATATTAGCAATCGAAAAGGTAAAATCAGATTTATGTTCCGCTTTTGGCATGACAAATTTAAGCCTCCTGCATTATTGTTTAAGTGTAAAAGTTTAGAAAACAAATAAACATGTTTTTGCTTCTCAAAGAAAATATGCACAATGTTTGTTAGATAGGTTCACGAGGGCAGATTGTTCAACTGCATCTACACCTATGGGGACACGGCTGAAACTTCCAGCCATGTCTGACTCAAAAGCAATAAAAAAGTCCGTCTACAGGAAACTAGTTGGTAATTTGATCTATCTTATAGCCACTACGCCTGACTTGAGGTTTGCAATCAGCTGTCTCCACTTTATGACAACTTCAAAAGCAGAACATTGGACAACAAATAGGGTGTGTTATTAGCTAATTTGGACTTCACAAAATCAATAAATGTAAAAAATTTAATTTTTTTCCAAAGTGTTCTTTCATGTGATTTATCACCCTCATCGTAATCGTTTTATTCTTCTGATCATTTTGGTCTTCGTTTCGTCCATTTCGGGTGAGAACTCCTCCCGCCAAGTCGCAAACCACATAATTAATTTATTACCCTTTTATTTAATAAAATTAATTTTATTAATTTTTGGGCTTTTTAATTAAATGAATATAAATTGAAAATCAATCGACAAGTTTTTTTATTATTGTCAGGGAAAATTAAAAAATTCCGCCTCCAATTGCCGGGAATGTCAGATTGGCTTTCCGCTCCGGGATTTCCCTTCCCTGGAAAAATCTTCTTTTTAATCTTCTTTTTTCCCCGCTTGTGGGATTTCTTCTGCTGATTGCCAACCCAACTGGTTGGCAAATTGACAAAAAATATCTCGATATCCTACATGGGGAAATAAGATGGAAATTGTCAGCCTGCTTTGCCATTGCCGTGGGCGAAGGATTAAGATATTTGCCATACTTCCTGGCAATTAATGCCCACTACCCGAAGAAAGGGAAGTTGGTTATTTCAACGGGAAGAAAGAAGCGGTTACGGGGAAGCTTCTTTAACCCTCTTAATTTTTCCTCCATCAAACTCTGTTGGAAAAAGTCGTGCGAAGAAACTTTCAAGATTTTAATTTTTCCAATTTCTTCTTATTTCTTCTGAAGGAACGTTTAGGAGAAATATTTTTATCAAATCCCTTAGGCAATACACCAGAAGTAAATAAGGTTTCAATGCAAAGGCGATTAAAGCAGTAGATCCAAACGCATGAAGAAGAATAACAATCAATAGTCCTCTACGCAGTCAAAAGCTATCCATCACACATGCATATGAAAAATAAAAAAGAGGATTTCCACACATTGTTGTTGAAAAGAGCAGAAATTCCAAGCAAAAAACATGCAACTAAAGACAGAAAAACCACGAACAAGCAGCCCATAATCAGCCACGTGAGGAACAATAAGAAGGCCACGTTCACGCCTGGGTTTGAAAGTATTAGAATTGCAGGAATATCAATCAGAGAAGGTAAATAAATTTTAAGCTCCACGCAGGTTGAGAGAAAAAAAACTGCCAAAGGAATAGTTTCAATTCATGTTTTGAAGGGAAAGAAATTTAAAAAAAAAAAACACATGCAGCAATAAGAAATAGAAATCCACGTTGGATTTTTGTTTGTTTTTTAGCAGCTATCCACGCGTGAGGAAAGGAGAGAGCCCACGTGAAATAATTAATATTTCAACGCAGGTATTGAAGCAGCCCATTTCCTTTGCATTTCCATGCATTGATCAACAAAAATTCAACGCATAGGCAGCAGGAGGAATAAAAATGCAAACATAAATAACTAGGATTGCCACGGATTTTTTTGCAGCAATTGAAGCATTCACGCCAAACTAGAGCACTTCCACGCAGAGTAAACCAGTTTCCACGCCTTCACCAGGAGCTCTCTAGGCATCACAGGCCACACAAATAAAAAGAAAATCATTTCCACGTGTGCAGCAATGGAGAAATCAAATAAATCCACACCAAGGCAAAGAAAAGAATCCACGCTGGCAAAAATTTATTCCACACCAAAAAAGAGCACACATTGTAGGAGGAAAATCTACGTTCCCAAACAAACCAGGCAGTGCTCACGCAAAGGTTTTTGGTGAAGAAATTCCACAAGAGAATTTAATAAAAATTCACGCATTTGCATAAACCAGGAGCTCTCCAGGCAATTCAGGCTATTTAATAATATCACACATTCAAACGCCAGTGAAAAGAAAAATTATAAGTTCAAAGTATTGCCGGAAAATCAAAGCAATTCTTCACGCTAAAGCAACTAGAATCAAGCAAGGCGAAGAAATAGTGAATTAAAAATATTAAAATTGATCTTGCACAGCCATTGCGACTGGATAATATTAATTTTTTTTTTTGCCGCGATTTGTATTTGTCGAAGTAATCAACTTTGGAGCTTGATATCTCGAAGCTGGATGATTTTCGTGAAAAACCAATCATTTCTCGTGATTTTAATCATGTTAAGGTGCTTCCATACTCATTTGCAAATGTACAACACCTCATTTGGTATTTTTCACGAACCCAAAAAAACACAATTCGTTTGAATTTCGCCGCGCGCACTGTTTCAGCTTGTCGAAAGGCCTACTTGAAAATCCATATTTTGGGCCTGAGTGATTGTCAAGATGAATGGTTTGGTTTGTTGAATTCTCCCCACCTTAATGTACTTCTTTGTCAAGATTCAAATGTACAGCATCTCATTTGATATTTTTCACGGAGCCAAATAAAACACAATTTATTTGATTTTACTGTGCGTGCAGTTTTCAGCCTATCAAGGAGACTAACTTTGAGAGTCGATATTTTGAACTTGGATGATTGTCAAGAGAAAATGATTGTTTCTTTGGATTCTCCCCACATTCATATGCTCCCTTGCCAAGTTGTAAATTCCCAGGGTGACTTTTGATATTTTTCATAGGCTAAAACCAAACAGGATTTTTGCAGTTTTACACTTGCATTTTCTTGGTAGTTTCAGAAGAGTCAACTTTGACATTTAATATTTGACTAAAGAATTTGATTTGGGAAAAAACCCTCTGACACGCAAACTTGTGGTACCTTAATAGACTCCCTCATTTAGTAAGAGGTTCTCAGAACAAGATTTGCTATTTTTCTCAGGGCAGTTTCAGAGGCGATTTGTGCAATTTTGTAAGAAGGAAGTAATACCCTGAAATCACATTTCTGTCACAATCATGTCATCTTCAAACAAAACAATGTTGCGGTATGGGTTCCAGGGCATTCTACCCACCTCGAAGCTCTATTCAGAGTATGAGAACATCGTCGATACCAACTTGGGATATGTCGACATAAGTTAGTTCTGCGATCGCATATCAACCGAAGGAGAGTCATAATTTCCCTTACGTTTGTTCTGAATTGGTCATCACTTGCATGGATGCACCATGACACCTGCACCGTGTGGCAATTCAACTCCAACGGCTCCGAAGTGGAAGCAACCTCTGACTTTTTTATTATGTGGTATAGGTCGTAGCTATTGAGTCTTTTCGGAGTCAAAAGCCATTGTTATCATCAGAGACCGATAATGGGAGAAACTTGTCTACATCAATTGTCTTGACTTAATCGTTGTGGCGGATCTATTCATCGACAAAACATGACCAATGACAAGTGCGATGGTGCGGATCATCAAGCAAGGCCACATCATTCAAACACGTCCTTGTCAGCTATGTTAACAACAGGCGTGATACTTCATCGTTCAGTCTTAAAATTGGAGCGTTCTCGAATTGGATAGTCGTGAGAGAATCAGAATGGCAACACTTCGAGATGGTGACAAAGGTGAAAGACAACTCCAGGAAGTGAATTGCAATCTCAACTCTTGAAAGATCTTCTCAATGGCAAAAGATTAGGAGTTGGATGCTGATAAGCCAAGGTGGTGTAACGACTACGATCTCGCGACAAATGAAAAATTCATTGTGGAAAAGTATTCGGAGCATGTAGAGAATTGTGTGTAATTGTGAATGCAAATGCGAATAAAGACAAAATTGCTCACACCAAGATGTTGCTCAAACGGAGAGGTGGATGAATTGCTCAAGTTTCAAGCTCGACTCTCTTTTCATCTAGAGGATTGCGGAGCACGATCAATGAGTTCATTCTCGTACGACCAAGATATGCAAACTCTTGGCCTAATGGATAAGGCATTTGTTGGCTAGATTTTCTGCATAGCATCAAACCTAGGCAGTCATGAGATAAATCTCCCTCATTTAACCGGTGAAGCTCCCGTGTCAGATTTGTCAATAAAAATGTGTTATTATCTATCAGGGGTTTTACTTTAACCACTTAGTTCATGAACCATAACTAAGAAGTTCTGCAGCAAGTAAGCAGCTGTTTAAGAAAGGAAAATTATAGAAGAAGGAAGTAAAGGAAATACAGAGAAGAAATGGGGAAGATGTGCATCCCAATTAGTAGATAGCAGAGCTAATTGCATGCACATAGAAGAAACTTAATAGATATGAACACACAGAATTATAAAACAAAGGCAGCTCTAGATCCAAATCTATAATAACACAAAGTTTACTTAAGAGATCTAAGATTTAAAAGCAAGAAACACAGTACACCGTGACACAAAGTTCTCCGGAAACCTGCTCCTTTGTATTCCTTTGCTCCAAGTTGCTCTCAAGGGTTCAACACAAAGTCTAGAACACAAGATTGCTGCTTACAAATTCTGATCCATCATTAACCCGGAGGTTCTTCTCCTACTTATAGAATGTAGGAGGGAAAGTACAAATGGAAAACTCAAACTGAACTGAAACATAAACAAGTAAAGATGACATTTGACAATCATCCTCAACTATCTTCTCCTTAAGTGACACATGTATCACTTAACTAATAGAATGGTTCCACATGACTTTAAGTAATGGTTGCAAAACCAATAACTTAGAAGTTTTACAATTTCATCCGGGAACATAGAAAATAGAAGAAGAAAGAATAGAAGAAGTCATGCCAGCTGTAACATTTATGTCTTCTTCTTGTTTTGATATCGGATATACTTGTCGAACATGTAATTCAGCATCCTTCCATCTGTTTTAGCCACTGCTTCTTTCTCTGTCCTAAACTGCAACAACCCTTCATTCAACACTTTGATGCACGCTTCCACATCTTCCAAGCTCGGCCCAAACCTTGCAATGTCCGCCTGCAGCGCCACCAGTCTACTGATAGAATTCATCGTGAAAGGCTTGGTAGCTTTATCAATTCTCTTTTGTACCATCAGAAGAGAACCTTCCAGGGAATTAGGCACCTTAGTTGAGACGATCCGCACGTATGAAGTAACACCTCTGTCCACTCTTTCCTCAGTGAAAGAAATGACACTGTCTGGTAAATCTGATGTCCTACTCTCAAGTGCCTGCATCCTCTTCAGCAAAACTCTGCAGATTTCCAAATGGAAAGATACTGCAAACTCTAGCTGCTTCCCCTTCTCGACTGATCCGTCCGGTACAATCTGTTCCGCAATCAATACATCTCCCGGCAGCTTGTTGATCTCGGCCAAAATACTCAGGTTACTCTCTGCAACTGTATTCATGCCTTCTATGTTTGCCATCAGTTGCTTCAGTTGATTTGCTGCATCATCCATAACCTTTAGGCGGGCTGGCACTTCTCCAAGTTGTACAGAAGCTTGACGAATAATCAAATCCTTCCATTCGTCAATAGCCTTTACTTGATTGCTTGCGTCCTCCATTTCCTGCATAAGATGATCACTCACCTGCTCTGAAATGGGTTGAATGGAAGGTTTAGCAACCTTGGCTATGATCTCACATAATTGAGATACTTGCTTCTGCAGCTCTTCTTTCTCCGCCTTTTCACTGTCAAGCCTAAGGAATAAAGCATCCATCAATGTCTGCGTGTCCTGCTTCAATCCTTCAGTGGTGGCTTGACCGAGGGGTACTTTGGTCACTGTCACATCTTCCGCCGTGAGCTCCTCCTCTATCTTTCCTTCTGCCGGAATTGATATCTCAGCAAACTTCTCTCCCGAATCCTTGATGATCAACCTAGAAGTTGCTTTGGCAACTTTAGGCCTTCTGTCTCTTCCGCCCAGATTCTGGAGTAGCTGCAAGTCGTGCTCCTCTAAGTTCATCTCCATTCTCGCTTCTGGAACCAACTGCGAAGCCAACCATTCCGAGAAGTTACTTCTCGGAGAATGAGAAGTCGCTGAGTGTACTACCATCTTCCGCTCTGCATCCTCTCCGTCAGAAAGTGCCACAGTGTTATGGCTGCCATCTTCTGAGTCATCCAAGGACAAAGCCCTTTCGAATTCCGCCATCTGCAGCTTCAACGTATCCTCTGGAACAGGCGCTGAACGAAGTGGCTGAGGGGAGAAGATGAATGTCGCTGGATTCAGTGGAGGCATGGAAGCATCCTGCTGCTGCGGTGCAATAGTTGGTGAAGTATTGGGTACTGGAGAAACCGGAGTTAAAGTCATGGTCGTAGAAGTGATCCTCTCCTTGGATTGAGATCTTCTATGCACTTTCAACTTCTCGACTTTCCTGTTGCTTTCTCCTCCGTGCTTTCGCTTGAGGGAATCTCCTGCACCGAAGTTGCCCGTGACTTGATTCATCAATGCTTCATCAAGGCAATATCCCTTCGTCAACAACCAGTTTGAAGTATTCACCAACACAGCTCCCGACCTTTCTTCAATTGTGTTGCAGCCTCCTATGTTATTCTGCAGTATGGCTTTATCTCCTCCCATTTGATGGTAAGTGTCAAGTACCACATTCCCATCATCTTTAAGATCCGCAGGTATCCGCGCTAGTCCAAAGTCGAACACTTGCTTTGCTGATAGCCTGCTGAAATCTCTCTTTCTAACCTCGTACTCACTTTTGCACTTCATCCAGAAATCTTCTAATGAAGGCACATGTGTGTACTCCTGGGAGATTGTCTTCCTGGCTACTCCAAATGGATCGAAGTTCAGCCGTGTAGGGAAGAACTCTTGCTCATACTCAGATAACATTTGTGCCTCCATCCCCCGAGCTCTATGAATGCTAATGCAGCTGTAATATTCCACAGTGATTGGGAAGAAGCCCATAGACTTGTGCCGCTTTGACTGAAGGTCGTGTAACTCCACAAGTTGCCTGCTCAGCTCCATGGCGATCAATCTATCATTCGGATACCTGGGCATCTTTATTGGTTCTCCAGAAAAGCCCGTAACCCTGAGGTATGTGAAATTTGCAAATTGAATGAATAGACTGCCAATCTTGGACACAGCTTCCCACGCTTCCTTGCTTACCCTGTTGGCCTTCAAGTCTTTGTCTAGCCTACAGATGAAATCGTAGAAGAAGTCATCGTTGATCACTTTGAAGTCTTTCTTGCATGCAGGTGCAGTAAGCTGCAGGTAGCACTCGAAAATGGGGTCCTTGGAAAGAACACCACATCTATCCAGCTTGGAAAAGACGCCTTGTGAAGCTGCAGCATACACCAAGTATGAAGTCATCTTGAAGTTGAAAGTACGCTTCACGTTCCGGAGTTGCTCACCGATGTTGTTGCTAATAATTTCTGACCAATTGATTATAGAATCAACCTTGTTGATTTCAATGGTCCTGATGAAAGCATACATCCATGTATGGAAAGTGTAGGCATTCGCTTCGCCATTCATCCTGCATAGCAATTTGACGACATCATCTACCTCCTGCACCAAATTGGACCGCGGAAGAGTTCTCGGGAACTTTGAAGGAGATCTAGGCTTCTTCATGTATCGGCTATTCATTATGCTCACGCAATCAGCTCTATGCTTCTCCCATCTACTGTCAGCATCCTGAATGCTAATAGAAGTCACCACCTTTCGCACTGGAATCTTCAAACAATAATTGATGAACTCTGCATCCAAACGAATTATTGTCTTTCCCGAAGCATCACGCACTGATCTGGATGAAGGATGATAAGATCTAGCACATTCCATCACGAACTCTGGCAATTGGGCTGTACATGGAAAAGCTGCAGCTCGGATAATTCCACTGCTTTTAACCGCACGCATGAGTGAAGTCTTTCCTACTTTGGATCTATCAATCAAATCGGCAAGAGGTTCCCGTCCTAGATCTGTGTCTCCTATGTCTGCAAGTTTGGAAGCAATGCATGACTCCATCGTGCTTTCTTTTTCATCTCCCTTTGCCATGGCTTTGTCTATCTTCGTCTGAATAATTCTTTTTCTTCTTACTTGGCCGGATTTCTTCAAAATTGGTGCAGATCTGGACAATTCTTCAGATTCAGAGGATATATGCAATGTATTGGACATTGATAAAAGCTCATTTTCCTTTGTAAAGCACCTGTATTGAATTCCTGTAATTTATTCAGACAAAAATGGCCACCGGAGCATGAATAGTGAATTTTAATTGTAAAAATCTACACTTTTCAAGCCTGCTGCCCCAAAAATTGGTGTTTAATTTGCACATAAAGAGAGCATGAATCCTTTCAACAACACCTGAGCACCTGTAACACCTATGCAAACAATTATGCAGACAAAGATCAACCTCCTTCAAAGCATGTGCCAAATCTGGAAGCTTTTAGCCTTGTTGCCACCTTGTCTGAGCAAAATCCTTCTTCTAATGGGGGCGCACTTTTCCACTTGGCTGCAATTCTTTACCTGTGAATCAAATAATTCACCCATATGGCTGCCCATGCTTATATAACCTTCACAATTCTATAATTAATAATTGCCCTAACAATTAAAGGCAATTAATTAATTAAAAATCATGCTTTTCTCTTTTAAAAATAGCATGTTTAAGGACAGCCATCCAATAAATTAAATTAATCCAATTTAATCCTTCACACATCACTTCACTTAAGCTTCACAGTGTGCTTTGACCATAGCCACTGAAAATAGAAATTAATTTAATGTTTTAATGCCTTTAAAAACATTAAATAACTCCCAAATGGGGCGCACTTTTTGAGAGGAAGGGGGCAGCCATTAAATAAATTAAATTTAATGCATTTAATTCCTTTCTTTTATTCCCTCTTTGACTTGTTGACTTCCTCCAAGCTTGGGCGCACTTTTAAAATGATAGATTAATTAAAATAATCACTTTAAGTCATCCATCATCTCACCAAATGGGGCATCACTTTTTTGCACATATAATTCTATTTTTAAGAATTTTTCCACAATGGGATTCTTTACCTTGCAAGGCAGGCACCAAAATCCCATGATCCACTTAAGTGATTTGACTTTGACAATGGGATTATTTACCCTGCAAGGCAGGCACTAAAATCCCATGATTTCACTTAAGTCACTTTCCTTTTATTTTATCATGGGAATTTTCACCCTGCAAGGCAGGATAATAAATTCCCGCCTGCCTGCGGCCTCTAACTTTCCCACTGCAGCTTAAGTGAATTTTATAACACGGGAAAAAGTACCCTGCTAGGCAAGTATAAAATTCCCACCCTGCCTGCGGCTTCTATTTTTCCCATTGCAGCTTAAATCCTTTGTTTTCCAAAAATGCGCCCATCCCCGCAGGGGCTTTTCTGTGCACGACTTCGCTTTTTCCCAGTGATCCAAACCTCTGATGGCAACTTCCTCTGGGCATAATGTGCGTATATGTTTTCCAGCTGCTCCAGACCAAAAATCGGGCTTACCCGGCAAAAGAATTGTTCTAGAGAAATTTCACAGAAAACGAAACGGGACAACACAAAAACACGAAAAATTGCCAAAAGTCACAAATAAAGCCCAAAACTTATTCCAAGTTAAAAACCCTTCTGGTACATAAGAGTAATGACATATTCGATCATAAAAGAGTTAAAACGGAGCGCAAATAGCCTCATACGGGGCTCAAAATAATTAAATACAAATTTCCCACAGACAAATCCCGACGACAGAATATAACAACTTTGGGCATCTGGGTATTTGGCGAAAAAGGCTAATATGGCTCTTTGGGATTATCTTGACGCAATACAAGAACTTTCAGGCAATAAAAACACAAAACGACCCATTATTTTAAAAGTACGAATTTTTTTCGGATAGGGTAGTCGCAGATTTCAGGGTGAAATCTGGGTGACACTTGGGTTATAAAAGAAAGTCAGGGGCTCATTTGTAAGGGTGACTTTGAGAGAGGAGAAGAAAATACTTTTGTGCAAATTTTATTTCAAAGAAAGAAATTGTGTTCTTTTGAGAAGACATTTTGGAGTTAATGAAATATGAAATTTTTGTCCCATTCATTGTCTCTTATAGAATTTGATGTTCTTATGTTCATTAGATGTTAGTGTTTGAATCTTGCATACAAATATTGTCTTGGATCTTATTGTCAACACTATTAATATGTTGTTCTAGTTCACAGTGATCAAACTTTGATTATTTACTTGCTCACATGTGTTCCCTTTTACTCATTCTCGTTTAGATGATGCAAACTTTTTTTTATTTGTGTTAGTTATTTATTGTTCTTCTCCATGCAATATTAGGCTCTGCTTTTACCTAACTATTACATGTTCCTTCCATTCATTCCTTTCCTTCATTCCATTTCATCTCCCTCATTCACTTTTTTTTCCATTGATGTTCCAAAAACCCCCACATACAATTTTGAATGTACAGATGTAAATACAATTTTGGTTTTCAATAAAGGCAGACTCACCTTCATTGAGGAGGGACTTCGTTCCCATATTGTTGCATGTCATTTGCATGCGTGCAAATCCATATGCTAATAGGGTGCTAAAACATGTGAAGAGAACCTCGCACTTTTAGCATTCAATATGATAAAAGTAAGGAGATTCTTTGTGGGGACATTTAGACTCACATTGGATAGGATCCAATTTGTGGATGAAAGGAAATCTACATCAGGTTGTGTTCAATCTTGGAACAAGAGCACTTTCTTGGATCAGCAAGAAACAACATGCAGTTTCACTTTCCTCTACAAAAGCAAAATATAGAGCATCTGTAAAAGGGGCATGTGAAGCAAATTCATTAGATTGAGCCTGTAGTACTTTTTTATGATAACCTAGGAGTTTTCATGATGAAAATTAATGCCATATTAATGCAATGATTTTTGACTTTTTGAAATAACATAGGAATCTCTTCGCCTATTGGACAATAGAAAGGATTTTTGGCACTGATAATGGTCTTTGAAGACAAATAGGGTGGTATTCCCTATCAATTGAGAAAGCACGGGAAAAAACCTCACGTTTATATGTTGTGTTTATAAAACAAACTATAATTTCTTTCATCTCATCAAAGCTCTGACTATTGAGAGCACAAAAGCAATTGTTGTAAAGCAGCAAGGAAACTTTCCACCCAATTCAATTGTTCATCAACAATGTCTAACTTTCCATCATGTGCTCACCCATGGCAGGGAAAAATTTTATTCATTAACACACTAAATCATGAACAATGAGAGGGGAGTTTGTGGTAGGAAAGAGAGCTGGTAGAGGAAATTAATGGGGGTTTAGCTATCTCTTGTTGTTAAAGATTTTGGATATATCCAAAAAATGTTGTCTAGCCTCTAAAATTTTCTTATGAAATGCTTTCATAAAGTTGATGGATAGTGCTTCTAAAATCTAATGTTGTAAGGCAAGTTTGGTGGTTGAAAATTCCACCTTGTCCCTTCTTATTCTATGGCATGGAATGACTGTATCATGGAAGAAATTGAGTGGCTAGCTAAAAAGTGAGTAAGCCGATTCTTAATGAAGCTTTATTGAAATTGAGAGTAATTGGCAAGAATGTGGTCTCAGAGAAGAGATGTGAAACTACAACATTTCTTTTTCACATCCATGTGACAATTGTTATAAAGCTATTTTTAGGAGGAAATGAACGGTCCAAAATTAGAAAGTGAAGAGATTCGCATTGGAATCTGAAAATCCGTGTGACAAGCATTCCATCAAGAAGTTCAAAGAAATTATCATGACATGAAACTCATGAAAAGAAAAGATTTTGGTTTCCTAAATTTTTTAGAGTTGTCTAGATTTTTGTATTTTGCAATTTTCTAGCCTTTCAAAGTGGTTTTTGGAGGTCAAACTTTTTCAAATGAAATATTGCACCCTTTCATCTTGTTGGGTACATCCTAAGATTTCTTATGCTTTTTGAATGGGTCCGTTTCAAGCTACAATTGCAAAGTTATGAGCCAACAAGGTGACCTACTAGTTTTTCTGTATTCTGTCAGAAATTTGTACCAAACTGCAACCTGAATCACATATTTCCATCAAAGTGCCTTCATGTGGATCTAATGTGTTGACATTCTTTCCAGCCAGATAGTGGTAGGTGTTCTTGACATCATTTATATTTGATTCATGGTATAACCGAACACTTTAGTACACACCTTGATTATGCTCTTATTATTCTCGAGTTATATTCTCCAACAAGGCAAGAAAGGTAAAGAAAAGTGAATAGAAAAAAGATGGTTTCAGATGTGATTTTTCAAAAATGAGAACATGTGAAAATAATCTCAAAGATCTATTCTATCGTAGGTTTATTGAACAATTATTATGAAAGATTATCATTATTTTCTTCCATTTTTCTTATAAGTGCTTCGTCAAACTAGAATTTGGATTATTTATCGAATCCGCTTCATACCCATAGTGTAGGCGGATTGGAAAGATTTGGTTTCCCCCTAAGCTTGGTCATGAGGATGAAACCTAAGGAACACAAAATTTTAGCAATACGAGGTAAAGTGAAAAAAATTCCCCCTTTTCCTACAAGAGGGGTCTCTTACAGCTAAGAGGTGCACCGGCTAGGCATTGACTTTCAAAAATCACCTTTACCTTTTTATACACTTTGCCAGATTTGTTTGATTTTTTAACACTCCATAAATAGATGGACATTTTATTCTGGCCGATAAAAGAACATGAAGGCTCCTCCATCCTTTCTTGCGTAGAAAGGGAAACACGAGTATTTATGGATAAGTTTCAAGCGAAAAAAAGGCTTTGACTCTAGGCTAGGGCAATTTTGTCGTTCTTATTGTTTCAAAGAAGTCCATGGGCATTTTTTGCATCTTGGTTTGAGTACAGAAATGACAGAGTAACATATTTAATGAAAAGAGACGTTGCTTTGATCTGAAACACTTTTTGGAGTCTACTTCACTTCCTAATAGTCTGTTTTAAGATAATCTCACTCTTAACATGATCGATCTCCTACCCAAAAGCTTCTTTCTATCATTGTAAGATTGAGATTTATATACTTAGCTTCCTTCCAAACGATGCATGCCATAAGCAGGGTATCATCAAAAACTTGCAGATGCATCAATGAAAAGGATGATGGTGCTAGTATTAGCCCACGTAGATAATGATATACATTCAAGGCCCTATCAGCCCATATACATAAGGGATTTCTTTGCCAAAGTCCTCTTGTGAAGTAGAAAGGTTGGGCAGGCACAACTTTTGTTGGCAAAAACTTTTCTAGCAAGACAACTTACAAACTCGCTCCCAATGAGTGAACTAAAGATGGATTCTGACCTGCTTAACGTTAAGGATAATGACAGGTAGTCATTGTGGAGGGTTATGACTAGAGTATAGATAAGCCTAGGGAAACTCGATTGACATTGACACTGAGATTTTAGGTTGAATTCATGGTGTGGCTATTGATAACCTTTGGTGAATTTCACTCCAAATAGGCCTTTTCAAAAGGCAGAACTATATGTTTACTATGGATTTAGTTTGATATTATATGCCAATGATAGAATTATTAAATGATTTTGAACATGTGACACTCAGGGACAAAGCATGAACTGGCTTATATCCACCTCCGAGTTTGATCCTCGATCGTTCAGGGTTTACCCCGAATGTGCACTACCACCGCGGTCATGTTTTGGCTACTCATGATCCCATTGTCTGTGGAATGCTCTAATGTAAGGACAGATGCGGGGAGGCATCCACCCCTCTGCACCCAAAACATTATCGAAATATTGTAGAAGCTTAAGACTTCAAATGTTAAACCTCAATTCAAAAATTGAGAATCTTCACAATAAATTCAGATTTGATACCAAACATTTAATTACCAATTCCACACAACAAGATAGGGAACTTGGTACCATAATAAGGCATCAATCAGTTATTGATGTAATGAATTACTTGACTTTTAACTTGCTTTTTAATATTCAATAGTAACCCTCAAATCACAAGATAACAAGCCTTTGTATTACAATGATTTTTAATTTGATTGAACATTACACTGTCTCACTTTAGAATGAGTAAATCAATCATGGAAGCCATGTGACATCTCAAAACACCTGGCCACAATTTGCTTTTTGGGAAAAAAAATCAAGGGTAATATATTGCTGAAAGAAAGAATAATTACAAAAAAATCCAGCTCACCTTAATGACGAAATCATAAGCAGGTACGAAGGTCACAGTTTTATAAGCTTAGCATCATAGGGTCAGTATTCCTGATTGGATCCTAATGCCATTTACGTTGAAACACAAATTCCTTCATTGAATGTGCCCTGATGTAGATATTATCCCCGCTCAGAGAAAGGGGAACAAAGTCGGTAAGGGTGATATATTAATTTCTTCATAGAGGTGCTATGGTTGTTTGAGAGCAATCTCCCTGTGAACTAATCTATACCTGACATAGTAAGTAGAATATTGTGTAAAATGTTGGAAAGAGGATTTATCATTAATAATAATAATCACTGTTACCTTGATAACATGAGAAATAATGCCTGATAGAAAGCGCGGAGTGATGCCTTGTATCGATTCTTCTTTGCAAAGAAGGTAGCTATGTGAAAAAAGGATTGCTGGTTTGAAGCGGCATATAATGATGTGGAATGGAGGATGAGTCACACAGAGACCCCGCAAGTGAGTAAAAATGCGCAGCAATGGAAGGGCGCTCAATGCTGACGTGGAGGGATAAAACCATCGTTTCACGCACATGCAATGGCGTGCCCTGCCTAGAGTCTCCTTGTTTTTCAAAATATTATAATTACAAAATATATTTAATGGACAGCTGGCAGGGAGTATTTAGTTGAAACATATTGTCAAATATTTAATAAAGTACGAATCTGACAGAACTTTCAGTGCCCTCCCTGTTTTTTCTAGTGGCCTCGGCAGCAGCAAGTACTGCTGCTGTAGCAGGCATTTCTTGTCAGAGGGCACCCTTGAGCCCACATTTCTTCAAATTTTTGACTCATGTGCGGGATCTAACACTGAAGAGAGGAAGGGGTGGTCATAGAGGTGGGTATTGCAGGGGTTATATTTGACGGCCGTTTAAACATTTTTTGTGATTTTGAACGTAAAATATTTGTAAATATCTTATCTAACCGTCACACGCAACTTGCATATTTAAAACATGACCGTCATTTTTCATATAGATTTGTATAAATATTATTTAAAAATATGTAAATTATATTATAAAAGATTTAATAAATATAAAATAATTAGTAAAAATAACATTATTTTGTGTTTTTGAAGAGCGGTATTGAAAAATTACCATCACCCGAAAATTGTTTGACAGGCATAGGTGAGCGTCAAATTTAACACCTGGTGGGTTGTCACTTCCCCAAGCAATAAACTTAAAGAGAGTTTACCTTTCTAGGTAAGTTACATTATCAAAAAGACAAAACAACCATGGTGCTCTAAATTAAAACTAACAAGGATGTGGACCTTATCTAAGGCATTAGAATATTCTGTTAGGAATTCCTAGTAGTATATTAAAAGGGGATTAATAATTAATATAGGCTTTTGACATTTGAAATGAATAAAGGGAATTATATGGGTCTAGATCTATCATGTAAAGCATTTCCAAGACATTGCATTATCAGGGACACCTGTACAGGCCTGCAGGTGTCGTAATCGCTTTGGATGTATTGCTAAGTTTGTAAGGAATATACGAAGGGTTCATCCGGACGTACCCAGATATGTCTGAGTTCATCCAACATACCCAAGAACCCACAACATACCCAGCGCAAAAAATGTATCTTTTTTTTAATTTGTTCAATTTTTTAATTTTATAATATGTCGAAAAAAAGTTAAAAGGACTTCAAATATTTTACAAGACACTCTCAAACTCTTTTTAAGCAACACATTTACCTCAGATTGTATTTGCTCTCTCAACTTCATATTTCCAATTGCTTAGGGCTGAAACTCCATCCTTTTGTTACTATAATGAATATGCTTATTATTCTTGATTTTTGTGTATACATTGTAACATTTGCACAATGTACTTGTTGTATGTTCGACCAATGACTATCATGACATTTGGCATTGAATTATCAATATGTTTTGTGGTAATTTAACTTCCTTTGTTTACTTTATGCATGTATATGGTTAATTTTGCTTATTTGGCTATAATTTTTAATAGTTTGTACGGCCATACCTGCCCCCCAAAAAATTGTTGTACCAACATACCGGATCCCCGTACCCATACCCGAACCCTACCACGTAACGGCTATGTAGTAACTAAATATACATATGCATAAGCAACATCAAAGGAACCAAAAAAAATAGGGTAAACCAAAAGTGGTTAAGACCCTCAAACTATTAGAATATGCGGAGAGAGAAAGAATAAAGAAAGATTAGAATGTACAAAGAACAAATGAAGAGAAACCGGAATGCACACGTTATCATTGTGTGTTCATCATTTTAGTATGTGAAAGATGGTTACAAAGTGGTTGAAGTAGTTTCAACCGTTTATTAGTTAATATTTAACTAATATTAAACTAACATTAATAAATAAGCCTTATATCAAACCTTATATTTTACTACAAACCATAACACCTACTATCAAAGGGCGAAGGACTTTAAGCTTGAAGGCACACACATGGACCAGGTAGAATTAATCCTCCTTATCATTCATGATCATCTATGTGGAACTTTAATTGTTGAGTAAGCGTACATCAAAATCAAAGCCTTTCTTGGCTAAGCAGCCATAATGTATTTTTTTACAATTATTTATTTTATATGAAAATTATAAAAAAATTATATATTCTAAAACTAAAATATGAAATATCTAGATATTTAATATAATAAAATAAATTTTAATTTAGTTGATTATATATCAACAACTACGGCATCAGTTAATATGCTTGTATGATTTTACTATGCAAAATGAAGTTAGGAGGAATGTCTTGAGAGCATATATATAAAGCAGCCCATTTGCAAGAATACCTACGGTTTAGAGAAGGTAAGTGACCTTAACATGCAAGTTTCATCAATAGATGGTCAATGTAGTTTCAATGTTAAGGACTTGTTTTCCCTCACCTAGAATCACAAAGCCAAGAGAAGAGATATTCCTATTATACACATTCATGCATATATACTAGAACATAAGAAGACTATCAAATAATCATCCGGCATTCATATGCAGATAGTTTCGTTAGGGACTTGTTATATGGATATCTAACTTCCTATGGAGTCTGTTCTTTAACGACTAGTACCATGTGATCACAATATTGTTGCTCTCAATCTATTAGTTGGCTATCTTGCACATGCCTTCAACCCTTGATAAATAAAATCATGTGCAAGAAATTTCTACCCCTTGGAACCCTTGCTGATGTGTAGGCCATTAGTAATCATCCACATTAGTTGAGGCAGGCTAACCAGTCAACTGATTAATGGGCTATAAAAGGTCAAGGGCGGTATCATAGTTCCATTAGATGTTTGTAATCTTTGCACATTAGTCTCCTCCATCACTTAACTAGACCATTATCACAGTTACAGATGAAATGGTAGCAGTTAACCTTATAACCGACTGGTTTGTCCCACTAAATAGTGAGAATCATATGGATAAGAATGACATGACTGATTTAAAACATAGTTACCTAAGTCTCGGGGACGAGGAGACAGAGGTAAGGGGTTTCCGGGTCGGAAAAAAAAATCCCAAATTTTGGGGACGGCAGGGGGACAACTTTTAAAATAATACATAAAAATTAATATTTCAATATTTTAACCTTTTTCAATGACATTTAGGGATTTAAACTGTATTTAATGTATTTTAGGTACTTTCAAGATTATAATTTGATGTTCTTGGTAAAAATAACATCTTTTTAAAAGTAAAAACATCAGAAAACTTTTGAAAGATTTACAAAAAATTGTGGACGTCCCCTCCAAGTCCCTAAAACCTTCGGGATGTCCGAGACGTCACCAAAATCTAGGGGACGTGTCCCCGTGTAACACTGATTTAAAATATCTAGGACATCTGTGAGGATGATCAATATATAACATTGATTTCAACTATAAATTTTGAAGAAATACCAGTGTCAATATGAAAGAATAAGATATCAAAGTCAATATGATAACTAAAAGACTGGATGGCCCATTTATACCCAAAATGCTCCTCTTGTGCATCTGTATAGATAGATCTCTGAACAGGTGAGACATGAACCGAAGCTCTCTTCCAGTTGGGACTGAAGCTTACAAAGTAAATGAAGCACTCAAGAGAGCACTAACTCAAGTAAGTGCAAGTGAAAGAGGGGGTAGCTTGATGGAAGGGAGAAGGATTTCTTAACAAAAGGGAGAGGGATTGTATGACAGAAAGGAGAGAGATCACTTGACCAAAGGAGAGGACCCGACTTTAGAGCTAATGGCAATGGGGTTCTCTAAACAGAAACAATTATGCCATCACAAGTAGCAACACCTAGCACTCTAACGATGCCCTACATGACAATTACTGCATAAAACCTAGTATTACATCAAAATAATGTTTGGCAATGGAAAGCTTGGTCTTAGATTTTCTTTGATCTCTGTAATGTAATGTAAGATCAGAACAGCCATGCCTTGACGGCTCCAACAAGCAACAAAAATTTGAAGAGTGCAAGACTACGAAGCAATATGTTGTGTTCCACTATTAATGCAAACAGTTTCATTACTTAAATCAATTCAATCCATGAGTTTGCCACAACCAAGTAGAACCATGGTCAACAAACTACATCATATTAGATTTGGAAAAATCCTCCCTAATCATCTCTTAGTGGTGTGGAAGCATTTTAAAGATTGTTGGATGAGTAAATATGTAATAAAACTTACTAACAGAACAAAAATATGACTACTAGAACAATAATTACAATGTCCCCAATATTGGCAACTACATGCCAAACTCTCTTCCCAAGATTCTAAAGTCTTCTATAACTTCTCTTACATTGCAGGATACTTTTGAACAGGAGTTGTTTCCTGTTTCTGAAATGTACCAGAAATGGAAAAGCTCCCAGAAACTTCCAGAAACAGTTCCAATGCATTTTCCCGAATTGGAATCATTTCCTGGAAATTGTAGTTTTCTATATTTTTTCCAGAAAATTTAAGAAATGTGCAAAAAAATCTATTTAATTTTGCAGAAAGATAGATTTAAAAAAGCCCTTTATTAAGTTTGTGCTGAAGAATAAGGAAAATAAACATTTGAATTCCTATTCAATCTGATATTCTTTTAATTAGCCATTTCCTTATCCATTTTCATGTTTTCTGAGGATTTGAAGGCTTACATTTCTCAAGACATTTTTGTTTCAGAAACCGAGCTCATTTTGAGGTTTCCTTCAACTTAGAACTTCTCCATAGTCGTGAAGTATACTATACGATTTTGATTTTGAGCTTGTGAGACATAGCATATCACAAACTTGTGATCTAGTGTTGCTCATATGTGCAGGGACTGCCAGTGAGAATTTTATTGGCTTATTTTTTCCAATTGACTATTTCATTAAAATTCCAAAAAGTAGATTTTCAACAAGAAAACTTCTAGAGAAATAAATCAAGTTTGTATAAAATACATACAGATTATAAAGTTCCTTCAAAACACTAAACCGTCAAATTCATGCTTTCCTCAAATATAGCCTATATTCTTATTTTTCAAAATGGAAAGATTCACCAACTAATCAAACTTGTAAAATAAATTCCATCCCTTTCCTTATGGCCAGAAAGACCTTGTAAGTGATTTCTTGCTAGTTCCAGTGATATGGTGAGTCCTCCATATAATCTTCAAATACATTTCGTGTTTGGTGGCTGAGATACATCTACCAAACAACAAAAGTTGATTACTTAAAGCTATGGGTGACTTGAAAAAACACAAGGATGTGCTTGTATCTATATGATTTTGAAATTTAGGAAGACCACTCAGTACTAAGGGATGGAGATATGCACAAAATATTTGTTGGGGCTTAAGGGACATGCTAAAAACAAGAGTAGAAAAATGAAGAAGATATTAAAGGAGTAGTAGCACACCAGTTTATTGTGTTCCTGAGCATCATTTAGCACTTTCTCAAATTCCCTATGGCTTCGTACCTCCCGCACACAATGAATGGGACAACTAATTTCTGCCTCTGCTTCAAGTGCCTCTGCCTCCTGCCATTCCTCTCAGAATTTTAGAATAAAAATTAATTGAATTCAACTTCTCTGTTTTATATTGTGGTAAAAATTTAGACAGAAAGCTTAGCCCTTAATAGGCTTTAAGGATCAAACCTATATCTGAAAGTATATATAAACAGCTACAAGCAAACCTATTTAATGCACATTGTGAAGTCCTAATAAGGTTTCAAATCCTAGATATTAAATTACATAAACATACTAGAGTCAAAACCCACTTTCAATCAGGACTTGGAATCGTAATTTGCGTTAGGAACAAAATTAACTCACTGAAAAATAGAACAGCATTTAACATATTTTGTAAGGTTGCTTTCAGGTATATTTGAGCATGACAGACTGCTTAAGATGTGGCCCGAGCATATATAAAACTAGAATACTGGCATATTTGAGCATGATCACCATTTATATCTTGAGAAATTAGCCTAGGTTTAAAGTTTAAATGTTACTCCTAACTACAATGCAAGTACATTTGGATATGAATCAGGTTTAATTTTTAAGAAGGTAACCCAAGCATGCTCCAAACTAAAATATAGATGCAGATATGTTCAAGCATGACTCAAATTTAAACTTTAAGAATGCAGCCCAAGCATACAGAAAACTAGAATATAGCATTATATAGGTATATTGACCATGACCCAAGTTTAAATCTTAAGAACGTAACCCACCTTCAATTCTTTCCCCAGATTACAATGCAGGTACATTTACAATTCTTACCGCCGAATCAGATTACAATGCAAGTACATTTTCAATTCTAACCCCAGAATCAGATTACAATGCAGATACATTTTGAACATGTCCTAGGTTTAAATCTAAAGGATGTGGTCCAAGCATGCCCCAGATTATACCACCAGTCCATTTGAACATGATCCATATTTATATCTTAAGAAAATTACCCAGATTTAAATCTCTGGAATAATGCAGTCCAAACTTCGCCAATCTAAATTGAAAGAATGAATGAAAGTACATTGATAAAAACGTGGCCTAAGAGTACAGGCCAACCTAAAAAATATTATTGTGCATGAAAATAAATTCTGTGTATAAAAGATTTTGGCCCACCAATACTTATTTAATCAACCTTGAGTGAGAGCCCGCCAACCATAGTTTAATCAACTAAAACAAAAAATACTCAAGATTTACACCATGCTGCCCTGTTAGTGTTCCCTCCAAACATACCACAGCCAGAATTGAATTTGAAATATTATTCGATCTTGCATATACGATTTGAATCTCAAGCTCCATTAAAAACCAGATTGGTTTACCATATAACTACTAAGAAAGGTTAAAAATAACAATGATTGAATGTTACCTGCTGCTTGCGAAGCTGTTGGTTGAAGAAGCCTCTCCTATCGATATCAATTCCACTTCGAACAGCAAAAACAAATCGCCTTCTTTTACTTGTCAGACGGTGACGTGTCAATCCAAATTGTCCCAGCGTAGCAGCATCGCGCCGCCACGTGGACGATGGCGAACAGCTCAGCATGAACGCACTCATTCTTTTGCAGCATCTGATTGCCTGGGATCCGTTTGGACCTAAACATGGTACAGGAGTCTTTTTCCACATCACTCCCCAAGGTGCTAGTTGTGCCACGTCATATAATAACACATTTTACTTTGAGGAAAAGTTTTCCATAAATTTAAATCAAGTTTTTCACTATTATAGCTAATTCTTTCTGTGGTGGATATTTGATGTATTTATAAGCAGGCTTCCTAAGTTTTCTCTTGGGCTATGCTTTTGTAAAGATGCTTCCTAAATTTTCTTATTATGCAGTGGATTTTCTAAAATTTTGTAGAGGTATGCTTTGTTAAAAAATTCAATCTTCCGGAAAAATTTCTCCTTTAAGAATTTGGAGAAGAGAAAAGGTCAAAAAAAGGAAAGAACAGAGGATAGATAAAAGCTACCCCTTTAGAGATAGGGACATCTTATTGGTTCCCTTTTTTATCGAATATACAGGATAGTGGATGGGGAAGAGGGCGGGGAGTTAGTCAACACTCAAAAAATAGACATTTGATGGCTCATATATAGATATATTGGAGCTCTTATTCTCGGGTCAGCTCTTTCTTGCAATCATTAGACTTAATATGACATGGGAATATATGGAATAGGCATAGGCTTCTTAATAAAGTATTTTGTTTCTCAAGCTGGATTTTGAGAAGGTTAGTGATAGAATTGAATGGCTAATTATCTTGGCTATGCTCAAAGCTTTGGAGATCGGCAAAAAAAAATTATCGACTTCCTAGACTCTTTCCTATAATGTCTTTGTTTGTTTGATAATTGATGGTTGTAAGTTAAGGGAAATCGGGCTTTCTCGTTCCATCATACAGGGTTGTCCATTAACACCATCACAGTATGTGCTTGTTGCATAAGCATGTCATTATCTACTAGCTCATACGGTCAAGTAGGGTCTTATCTAAGGTATCATGATTTCCGACATGAATGGTTGACATATCGGTGGATATTTTATCACGGCCCTTTCTTTACCCTAGCTTAAGAATGAAGCTTCATTTTATGAAGACAAGGTTTTCCTTGACACTTTTTGTAGAGCTTATGACGTCAACCTTTAATAATGTTCCAAAATCCAATGCTTTCAACAAAGTATAATACCCTTCTAGCTTGACTCTCATCCTTCTAGTGGAAATGGATCATCGAAGGAGACTCAGTCAAGCTCTTAGGCATTCCTTTTGTCTTTAATGACTTTCCCTTTGAGCTATGGTATTATGTTTTAGACATAATCGTAATGAACATAATGTTTTGGATTAATAAATCTTTATCTCTAATAAATTTTAGATCTACACTAACTTTTAGCTACCACACATATTTATTACTCCTCTTGTTGAGTTCCCTTTAAGACTACCTATATCAAGCTTGTTAAACTTCTTAGGAATTTTCTCTAGGACAATGCTAATGAGACTAGATGTTTTCACACGGTCCCATGGGATGTGTGTTGTCTCCCATGATCTAAAGGAGGCATGGGAATCATTTATGTTCACAAAAAGAGTTTTGTAGTTGTGTGCTAAGTGTATGTGCATAGAAACGAGGGATCAAAACATGGTCAAAACTGACCACTTTTTTCCTAAAATCAACAAAAGTTGAACTTCAACGAGTAAATTGGCATGTATATGCTCAAATTTTGACAATTTGATAAGAATAAGATCGTAGTGCTAGGAGTCTTGGTTCTAAATTGCTATTTATTTTGAAAATGGAGGAAATTAAGAGAGTCAAATGTGGTACACATACAAAGTGTTTATATTTTTGTGTCAAAAATATAACAAATTGTCATGTGTACACCCCCTATTTTTTGAGTTCCAGTAAAATATTTTACAAATCCCTTTAGTAGAAAGTTAGCTAAAATCATGTATTAGGTCATGCTATTTTTTCCTTTTTTTTTTATGCATACTTAATTTTTACTTACTTTTAAAGTAGACACATCCCAAAAATGAAATGATAGTGTGTACACAACCATAATCTTGAGAAAAGTAATCACAAATCTTTTTTGAATGAGTGTAAAATGGAGAATAAATCATGTTGGTGTATTTTTTTTGAAAATTGGATGAGCATATCGGATATTTTGTAGGAAAAATAATGTGTGTTTTGGCGAATATGAAGACACTAATAAAAGAAATTAAGGATCAAAACCTTAAACTATTCAGATTTTAGAAAGAAATAATTTGACACAAACCTAAGACAAAGCTTGACCTCGTAGTTGTGTTGTTTTGAAATATTGTCTTAAAACATTGTTTGCGAGAAAGAAAATGTGGATTTATGTGGTGGCCTTTCGAAAAGGGATCCAATAGGGGCACTCCACTGACCCTGTGGCAAAGCTAGCAATCTCTTGCTAGGGAAGACTTTGTCTGAAAAGTGGGAAAGGGGAGTGAGAAATGAGATAGGGGAACTAATGTTGCAGGTAGGAAATCAGATTCCTGCACACACACTAGTTAGAAACTTCAACACATGCATTTATGAGAAGAAACAACCCTGCAAATGGCAACAAGATGAGATAAGATTGATGAACTCATAGTTTCTAAAATCTCCTCATCAAAAAGGCTACAAAATCCTTCTTCTTGTATTGATGCTTAAACAGAAGTTGTACATAGTGTGGGAATGGAAGAAATTTGAGAGTGGAGGAAAGTAGAAGAAAATGGCTATCTCCTTTGCTTTCTCTAGGTACAATGCACTCTTGAGTTTACAAGATCAATCGCCAACCCTTTGAAATGGGAATGGTGTTACAATTTATAGAATGAGAGGTGACTTATCGTCTTCCTCATGACCCTCCATATGCCTTAATTCTAACTTTAGACTATTCATATTCCTACAAAATATTTAAGTCCCTTTTATAAAATCAAGGTGACTTAATTTACATTATGTTTCTAAAGTCACTTTTAAGTGACTTAAAGGCATATCAAAAAGTGCAAACCCCAACGAAGAATTAGAACATTTGAAGAGAGAGAAAGTTGGGGGAGAGGGAAGAGAGAGGAAGAGGAGGAGATGTTGCCTGCGATGAAGTTTGATAGTCCTCATTCATGGAAAGCTCTGATGCGACGAAGTTTTGAATGTCCCATTGTGCCAAAACTGCTCTTTCAGTGTGACTTTCTATTTTTAGCAGGTGTCTGTGGGACCACTTACTATTTTTAGTAAGTGTCAAAAATGTTTGTTCTGGTGAATTCTCAGCTGTAGTGCACCTCCAATGTCTTTGCCTCCTTCGCAGGTTCTTCTTGATGACTTTCCCGAAATAGTAGTTCCTATGTAGTAGACCTGCTATTTTTAGAAAGTTGGCTTTTGGGAGTCAGATTGATGTGGAATGAAGTTTTTTGATATGGGTTTTTTCCCAATATCACCCCTCTGAAATTTTGGGCCCGCCCGCTTAATAGTCCAGGAGATTTTAAACTTTTAAATTTCAGACCTAGCAGTGCTTCTGGACGCGACAACCATTAATGGACCTCAAAATTACAGGTCTGGTTTTTTCCTCCATTTGTGATGAAATAAATTTCATTGTGATAGGTTTTTTCTTTTGGTGCTTCATGTGAAATTCTACTTTGTTTCACCCAACGGTTTGACGGGAAATTGGATTTTTTCTTCGTTGAGCCAGAAGTGGGATTTCTTCGTTGTGGATGCTCTGTTGCATGAGAGGAGAGTTTGAAGGTGTCTTCTTGATGGCCTTGGGTAGAGGAATGAACAGAAAAATATAACTTGTTGTTTCACGCATCCGTTTGGGATATTTCTTCAACTTCTCGTTTCATGGCCATGGAGTTTTCTCTGTTTTCTCCTTCTTCTTTCTGTGCTTCTCCTTCTGTGTTTGCTCCAATTTTCCTTCTAGGACCTATGTGATTTCATGGAGTGAAGGGAAGTACCTCTATGGTAGGTATGGTTCAAGGTTCAAAAATGGAGGAATGATGGTGAGGAGTTACAGAGGAGGAGATGGAGATGTCTGTGCACATGGATGTTAGAAGCAAGAAGCAATGAGAAGAAGCAAGAAGCAACCAACAGTTAGAAAATTTTTAAAAATTTTGAGTTGAAGTTGGGCACACTTTTTGGTCCCTGATTTCCCTGACCTCAGGGATGTGAGGGACATCAATTTCCACAATGAGAAAGATGGCGACACGTGGCGGCGATCCGACGACAGGGAATGAGTGCTCCAAAATCAGCTTTAAAGCACCGAGGGGCTGGAAACTGGTCATATGGGTGACCAAAACACTCTCCTAGAGGGTTGGGCATATTTTTCCATGTTTTTTTCCCCTCACCTTAGGGACATGAGGGACATCAGTTTCCACGGTGGTCCTAGAGCTGACATGTGGTGCTTGATTCGATGACAGGGAATAAATGCTCCAAAAATGCACCTGGGGGCTGAAAGTCGGTCACGTGGGTGACCAAAAGACTCCCCATAGGGGCTGGGTGCACATTTTTCCATGCTTTATGTCCCTAACCTTAGGGACATGAGGGACATCAGTTTCCATGGTGGTCCTGGAGCTGACACGTGGTGCTTGATCCGACGACAGGGAATGGATGCTCCAAAAATGCACCTGGGGGCTGAACTGTCAAGTCTGGAGGTCACATGAGGGTCCCAGAGGTCACATGGGGGCTGGACACATTTTTCAAGGTTGGTGTACCTAACCTTAGGGAATTTAGGGACATGAAATCCCACCAGGCTCCTGGTGCTGACACGTGTCCTCCCGAAAAATGACTAAGTCCTGAACTGCCTTTGAGAGGGTAACTTGGAATGATGATAACTTGAGCTCCCGGTGGAATTTATTGGTGAAATTTTATATGATCCTGACTGGAAATGGATTTTTAATCCAATGGTGGGGTATCATGTCTTTATTCATCCATATGATCCCTGAAAAATTGGATTTGTGATTTGAGACTCCACTTGTGCCTGATAAAAATTGCCTGCAAATCCTATGCACCAAGGTGTTGTGAAAAATATGATTTCACCATCATGTAGGTCTTGGAATCCTCTTTCTGGAGATGTTTTTTTTTACTTCTAACTCCATCTGGAGCTCCCAGAATCTTCTTCTGAAGCCCAACAGTTATTTTAGGCATGTGTACTGCCTAGGCTTGTGAACCCTGTTTTTACTCAGACTGCTCCAAGTCTTTCAAAACTTCTCCAAACCTTCCAAAATAATTTCCATGATGTTCTAAGGTATTCAATTCACCTCCATGTTGAATTTTTCCCTTCTGTTCCACTCCAGGGGGTTGATCCAGTCCTGGGAAGGCCAGATAGCCCTTCCTAATACTTCCAGAAGATAGCATCTTTTCAGAACTTCCTAAAATCACCTAGGGGGATTAAATTGACTTTCCTAAATCACCTAGGGGACCAATTTGACATCAAATAGGGGGTGACTGGACTGATTGATTTGACTTGGGGTATCTTGGAATGATAAAACTTGAAAAATTTGACACTGGGGTATAGTTGTTGTGCTCGGAAAATTGTCAATTTCCCTGTTGCACATTTGCACGACAACAGTTGGCTCTAGCTTGGGGACATGACATGGATGAGCATAGTGAAGACATGACATGGAGAATACAGAATCTCAAATTTAGACCATATAATGTATTGACTAGTGCCTTACCCATGCGGCCTTGTGGAGTCTTGTACAACTTACAACAAGATAGGGGGAGAGAAAAGAAGGAAACACACACACGCACACGAAAAGGAAAAACACACGACACACACAACATGAAGGGAAACATGTGCAACATAAAGGGAAACACACCTAGCAATCACCTATGGTACAAGGCGGGGGACAACCCACTTTCACTGAAGCACTTTTCATTTCTCAAAAGTTACCCCTGAAGAGGCAACACCGAATGATGATGTTCTACGAAGCCGTTGACGGGTTCCAGAAAGTAGCCTCCCCTCCTCAGCTGCTTATGAAAGCCAGGTGCTTTCACAATTGTCTGTGTACTTGGTAGGAGTGAGTCCATGTGAGCTTCTTGATGCTCAGGTCTTCGCTTAGAAATTCCATTGCCTTCATCCTCTTTGAAATCAGTTTCATAGTGTCATTTGCATTCCGTGTTTATCCATATAGATGATTCTCCATCGAGCATCTCATCGCTGCCCCAAAGCTGATTTTCATTCAAATTACTTGAACATTCTAGATTCTTTTCTTTCCCAGGTCTATGCTCATTGACCTCTTTTCCATGAGAAACCTCAAACTTATCCTTTTCCTTTACTCCACTGTGAGGTGCTTGAGTACTGACGGAAGGATTGGACATGACCTCATACTTGTCTTGTATGTCCATGACATGAGTGAAGAGATCAAGAATCAGCTCGGGGTCTTCTGCAACTTCTACTGCATCCAAGATTTCTTGCACAGAGTTATGCTTCATCATTTCCTACAGCTCCTCTTTGTATGCCTTTGAAGAATCTTTATTTTGCATCTCAAGGAAACTATCTAGAGGGATTACCTCATCATCTTGGGAATCGTTGCATTTTATCACTCCTTCATCAAAAGGAGCTTCAGCTTCAAAGGCCTCAAAACTCCTTGCTTCAATTTCTTCATCATGGAAAGAGTCTTCTTCTTCAAATGGGAAAGAAAATATCTCCATTTCATCATTATATCCATCAACCATTGGCTCAAGAGGGACATCATATTTTCATCTAGATTTATCTCAACATAGCCCATCTTCACATTGGTTGAGGCTTCCAAATCAGCTTCACGCTTGTCTTCAAGATTCATGGCTTGCATTAAAAGTTCAAGACTGATCTCAGGGTCTTCTATTTCTTCCGTGGCTCTTAGCAGTTCTTGTACAAGATGGTTCTTTCAAACCTTTCATGGGCTCATCACAAGCTGATTTTATCTCTCCATAGATGACATGATCAAGGGATCATCTTCATTCAAATGGGAATGAGAAAATTTCTCCTCATCTTGGATAAGCACATAAGCTGATTTTTCTTCTTGAAAATCATCAAGAACCATTTCCTCTTCTTCATGGTTTGCATCATCTGGCAATTCAGGGCTGCCCTCTTGTAACTCGAATCTCCTCAATGCTTCTTCAAAGTCCAAATCTCTCTGGGAAGGCATGTCTGGACCTATCAAGATGGGGATATCCTCTTCCTCCTCGGTTTCCACAAAGTGATTCATCCTGCCTGCTACCTTGGTACAAAATGTTAGCTTCTATGCTTTCAGAATTTCATACCATGTACCTCATCTTCTTCTCGGGAAGAAATTTCTCCATGTCTCCCTTCACTGGTATGGTTGTAGAAGACCAATTCATCTGAATTTTCCCTCCCAAGTCTTGACAGAAATTTCTACTCAGCAACATTCGAAATGAGGCTGGGACGTCTACTACCAAAATCATCGCTGAAACTTTCTTGTCTAGAAATCTGGTGAGAGCCACCTGTGCATCTTTGACCTTCCCTACAAGTGAGACCTCTTTTGACTCCAAAGAGTAACAAGAGCCACTAGGTGGAGTCATGGTAAGTTTGAGAGCCTTGGTGACCTTCAAAGGCATCATGTTGTCTGAGGCACCAGAATCTATTATGCAATTGTTCAGTACATATTCTCCAACAAGAAGGGAGACGTAGAAAGGTTCAACTTTATCAGTCTTTGATGCACTCAGAGAAAGCATGTTCTGTGAGGGAGGTGTAGGTGGGTTTGGTAGTATTCCTTTAGAATTATGAACTACATCATTGGGCGTTAGACTACCATTCCTGATATATTGAACAAACCTCTCAAATTGTTCAGGATGAGTCTGCAAATATTCAGTTTCAGTAATCTGCACTTTGGCTTTGTTTGCATATTCTATGAAGTCAAAGGGAGTAGATGTAGACAAGAGGGGTGAAGGGACTGATTTTGGAGCCTGAATAGGCTTAGGAGAAGGAGTAGATTTTTGGATAATGGAGGGTATTTTGAAAGGTACACTAGGAGCTTTCAAAGTACTAGATTTTGTAGGAGCAGATTTAGATTTAGACTTGGAAGAGACATTGGAAGACTTACTTGGGATTGCGGGAGTCTTCTTACTTGCTACAGGGTCAGGCTCCAACAATGCAAACTTCATGGAAGATGGAAGTGGGGATCCTTGACTGATTATTTTGTTTTGCGGAGTCACCATAGGAGGATCATCAACCTTATTTTCCTTTGTAGCAGTGGAGGGAGATGCTCTTTTCTTGGACTGAGAATGAGTGAATACCACACATGAGAAACTAGGTGCATCTTCTTTGTCTTCTTCATAACCTCTAGAATACTCACAAAATATGATTTGTGTATCATTCTCAAACTCATCACTTTATAGGAGATCACCACCTTCACTTTCTGTTTCAAGCTCCTCTTCATCTTCCTTACTCCTACAATTTGCATTGATAGGTGGGGCCTCCAAGGAAAGCCTTAGGGGTGCTTTTGCAATCTAATTTTCATTGCTTCTATGAGAAGAAACTCATTCAAATAATTCCCTCTTCAAAGATGCCATCTCATTTGCCAATTTTTGCAGTGATGGATTGGTTCTCTCATCTCCAGGATGTTGGGTCTTTCCCTTTGATGGATTCTTGATCTTTCTAGAGAGGATGAGATCATCATCAAGTTCAATGGCCATCCTTTGTGCTTCTACAATGTTCCTTGGTTGGGATCTTCGTAGAAAAATCCTACTTGTGATGATTGAGCATTGATGAAGAATCTCTTGACATTGTTTTGAGATGGTGAATCCTCTTCAGGTATCCTGTGAAGCAACCATTTGAAATGAGCCACAAAGTCTCTCATGGTTTCATTTTCTCCTTTCTCTAGTTGAGCCAACTACACCAGGAGGTCCTGACAGTCTTCAGTTGATTTAAATCTCTCTTCGAAGGCATCCTTGATGTCATTCCAACCCGTGATGGACCAGGCAGGTAGGAGGTAAAACCATTCTGCTACTTTTTCTTGGAGGGACTCCATGAACAGTCTCACATCAACATCTTCATGTTGGACACCAAGAATTCCACATGATGTTGTGAAAGAAGTGATGTGTTCTTCAGGATGTTGTGTTTTGTCACCTTTGAACTTTGGAAAGTTCTTACGGGAACTTGTTGGTAGATCATGAAGAGGGGGTTCAAGAGCAAGTGGGCTTGTATTCCTTCCCCATGGAACAATGGGTTGAGGTATTTCTTCTTCATCTTCCATTGTTTTTTATATTTCTTCTCTTGCTTCTACAAATTCTTCTTCTTCTAGGAACTCAATGACCAATGGTGGTTGAAAAATGGGAGAATTTGAAGGGGGAGTATCAACAGGAGTCTTGATAGGATTTCCAGGTGAACTGTTTGAAGAGCTAGATGGAGAGGAGGCTTGAGAGAAGAAGTATGGATTATCTCTAATTCATTCTTGCTGATTTTGCAAAGCCTTGAAATTGGAATCAACAACACCTCTCGACCTGCTCAACCTGGTGTATCTTCCTTCAGCCAGCTTTTGGAAACTTTTGTAGTGGGAACACAAAAGGACACTGTGGAATGTGAAAAGTCACGTGCAGAAATCAGCAGTGTATCTTTCGGCAATGAACTTTCATGAACTCTTTTTTTTTTTTTTTCAATATTTGATTTTTTTTGAATTTTCAGACCTTGCGGTCATATATTGGGTGCAGATGCTGCTAAATATGCCCCACGGTGGGTGCCAAAAACTGTTGGTGAGAAAATTTTTAGGTGGAAAAACTTGTGGATTTCTTGCCAATGCTCTGGGAATCTAAGTCCCTCTACTTAACCGGTGCAGCTGTCGTATATGCATGCATGAGAAAATGTGGATTTCTGTGGTGGCCTTTTGACTGGGGATCCAACAGGGGCACTCCACTGACCCTGCAACAAAGCTAGCAATTTCTTGCTAGAGAGGAATTTGTCTAAAAAGTGGGAAAGGGGAGTGAGAAATGAGATAGGGGAACTAATGTTGCAGGTAGGAAATCAGATTCCTTGCACACACTAGTTAGAAACTTCAACACATGCATTTATGAGAAGAAACAACCCTGCAAATGGCAATAAGATGAGATAAGATTACACTCATAGTTTCTAAAATATCCTCATCAAAAAGGCTAAAAAATCCTTCTTCTTGTATTGATGCTTAAACAAAAGTTGTACATAGTGTGGGAATGGAAGAAATTTGAGAGTGGAGGAAAGTAGAAGAAAATGGCTATCTCCTTTGCTTTCTCTAGGTACAATGCACTCTTGAGTTTACAAGATCAATCACCAACCCTTTGAAATGGGAATGGTGTTACAATTTATAGAATGAGAGGTGACTTATCATCTTCCTCATGACCCTCCATATGCCTTAATTCTAACTTTAGACTATTCATATTCCTACAAAATATTTAAGTCCCTTTTATAAAATCAAGGCGACTTAATTTACATTATGTTTCTAAAGTCACTTTTAAGTGACTTAAAGGCATATCAAAAAGTGCAAACCCCAATGAAGAATTAGAACATTTGAAGAGAGAGAAATTTGGGGGAGAGGGAAGAGAGAGAGGAGGAGAAGATGTTTCCTGCGATGAAGTTTGATGGTCCTCATTCATGGAAAGCTCTGATGCGACGAAGTTCTGAATGTCCCATTGTGCCAAAACTGCTCTTTCAGTGTGACTTTCTATTTTTAGCAGGTGTCTGTGGGACCACTTACTATTTTTAGTAAGTGTCAAAAATGTCCGTTCTGGTGAATTCTCAGTTGTAGTGCACCTCCAATGTCTTCACCTCCTTCACAGGTTCTTCTGTCGATGACTTTCCCGAAATAGCAGTTCCTATGTAGTAGACCTGCTATTTTTAGAAAGTTGGCTTCTGGGAGTCGGATTGATGTGGAACAAAGTTTTTTGATATGGGTTTTTTTCCCAATATCACCCCTCTAAAATTTTGGGCCCACCCGCTTAATAGTCCAGGAGATTTTAAAGTTTTAATTTTCAGACCTGACAGTGCTTCTGGACGCGACAACCATTAATGGACCTCAAAATTACAGGTCTGGTTTTTTCCTCCATTTGTGATGAAATAAATTTCATTACGATAGGTTTTTTCTTTTTATGCTTCATGTGAAATTCTACTTCGTTTCACCCAATGGTTTGATGGGAAATTGGATTTTTTCTTCGTTGAGCCAGAAGTGGGATTTCTTCGTTGTGGATGCTCTGTTGCACAAGAGGAGAGTTTGAAGGTGTCTTCTTGATGGCCTTGGGTAGAGGAATGAACATAAAAATATAACTTGTTGTTTCACGCATCCATTTGGGATATTTCTTCAACTTCTCGTTTCATGGCCATGGAGTTTTCTCTGTTTTCTCCTTCTTCTTTCTGTGCTTCTCCTTCTGTGTTTGCTCCAATTTTCCTTCTAGACCTGTGTGATTTCATGGAGTGAAGGGAAGTACCTCTATGTAGGTCTGGTTTGAGGTTCAAAATGGAGGAATGATGGTGAGGAGTTACAGAGGAGGATATGGAGATGTTTGTGCACATGGATGTTAGAAGCAACAAGAAGCAACAAGAAGAAGCAAGAAACAACCAACAGTTAGAACAAATTTAAAATTTTTGAGTTGGAGTTGGGTGCAATTTTTTCCCCTAATGTCCCTAACCTTAGTAATGAGAGGGATGTCAATTTCCACAATGAGCAAGAGGGCGACACATGTGGAGGCGATCCGACGACAGGGAATGAGTGCTCCAAAATCAGCTTTAAAGCACCGAGGGGCTGGAAACTAGTCATATGGGTGACCAAAACACTCTCCTAGAGGGATGGGAATATTTTTCCATGTTTTTATTCCTCACCTTAGGGACATGAGGGACATCAGTTTCCATGGTGGTCCTAGAGTTGACACGTGGTGCTTGATCTGACGACTGGGAATGAATGCTCCAAAAATGCACCTGGGGGCTGAAAGTCAGTCACGTGGGTGACCAAAAGACTCCCCATAGGGGTTGGGCACATTTTTCCATGATTTATGTCCCTGACCTCAGGGACATGAGGGACATCAGTTTCCATGGTGGTCCTGGAGCTGACACGTGGCGCTTGATCCGACGACAGGGAATGGATGCTCCAAAAATGCACCTGGGGGTTGAACTGTCAAGTCTGGAGGTCACATGAGGGTCCCTGAGGTCACATGGGGGCTGGACACATTTTTCAAGGGTTGGTGTACCTGACCTCAGGGACATCAGGGACATGAAATCCCACCAGGCTCCTGGTGCTGACACGTGTCCTCCTGAAAAATGACTAAGTCCTGAACTGCCTTTGAGAGGGTAACTTGGAACGATGATAACTTGAGCTCCCGGTGGAATTTATTGGTGAAATTTTATATGATCCTAACTGGAAATGGAATTTTTAATCCAATGGTGGGGGTTTCATGTCTTTATTCATCCATATGATCCCTGAAAAATTGGATTTGTGATTTGAGACTCCACTTGTGCCTGATAAAAACTGCCTGCAAATCCTATGCGCCAAGGTGTTGTGAAAAATATGATTTCACCATCATGTAGGTCTTGGAATCCTATTTCCTGATATGTTTTTTTTACTTCTAACTCCATCCAGAGCTCCCAGAATCTTCTTCTGAAGCCCAACAATTGTTTTAGGCCTGTGTACTACCTAGGCTTGTGAACCCTGTTTTTACTCAGACTGCTCCAAGTCTTTCAAAAACTTCTCCAAACCTTCCAAAATCATTTCCATGATGTTATAAGGTCTTCAATTCACCTCCATGTTGAATTTTTCCCTTCCGTTCCACTCCAGGGGGGTTGATCCAGTCCTGGGAAGGCCAGTGATAGCCCTTCCCAATACTGCCAGAAGATAACATCTTTTCAGAACTTCCTAAAATCACCTGGGGGATTAAATTGACTTTCCTAAATCACCTAGGGGACCAATTTGACATCAAATAGGGGGTGACCAAACTGACGGATTTGACCTGGGGTATCTTGAAATGATAGGACTTGAAAAATTTGACACTGGGGTATAGTTGTCGTGCTTAGAAATTGTTAATTTTCTTGTTGCACATTTGCACGACAACATGATTTATTCTTTTGAGACATTTCATATGACAATTGAGTGACTTTTATGTTTGTTACATCGATAAAGCATTCTTATTATATCTTTTGTCTTATATTAAATTGTTGTTTTTATTGTTTTGATAAATTTTTTATAATTGTTTGAGAATTGAATGTTTTTTTTTAAATATTTCTTATATTCCTAACATTCATAAAGTATTCTTTTTATGTCAATTGTATTATGTTGGTATATATTTGAGTATTATGGGGAGGATACCATGGAGGCAAACATTTGATGAGGTGGAGAAACAAAGGGAGAAAATGCAAAAAAGGTGTGAAAAAAATTAAACACATTTTGCCAAAGAAGTTAAATGTTGAAAAAGATAATTTATCAAACAAGTACAAAAAATCCATGAAATAAAGAAATCAATATGTGGAGTTGAAGGTATGTTATCTCTTCTAAATGAAGTTGATATTAAAACATATCCTCAAACATCAATTGAATCAATAAATAATGAATGTTTAATGAATGATGATGTGATGCCAAATTTAAACTTAGATGTTACACCAAATGACCAACTTATTCAAAATGTTGGTGTAAGATATTATTTATTCCATTTATTTATTTATGTGGATTATTCCTACACTTTAGGAGTTATCTTGCTTATGTGTACTTAGCCATAGGAGTTACACTCAGAGTTAGTCATAATAATTACACTTGGTCATGATTATTAGCTAAGTGGGAGTTATTCCTTGTTTGACTAGGTCAGGTGTGGGAGTTACAATTCTATTTTGGGATCTTTGTCCACTAATCATGGAGGAGTTACACATTCACTCTCCTATATGTACATCTTAATTTGTGAGCTATTCAAGAAGTGTATTGGAGGATCTTGTGAAAACTAGTTTTGTTACATATTGAGGTATTTTTGGCACTTTCATGCTTGTTAGTTATTTTATTTTCTGCAACTACATGTGCATTTGTTTTTTATCAAATATCATTACAAATACTTTGATATAGTATCAGATCTTGCTAGATAAAATGCGTGTTTTTTTGTAGTATAGCTAAAGTTTTAAATTCTTCATTTGGGTGATTCACAAATATATGTGTAAAATTTTGACTCCAAGCCATTTTCATGCAAATCATGTTGTGTCATTAGATCTAGAAGGTGGAAAAACCCTAGGATTGATTGTAAACTTGGCCATATTATGAGACAGTCAATTTCAAGGTTTTTAAAAATTTGTTGCAGTGTTTTGGGCATGCCTTGACATTCAAACTGGCCATTTTTAAGTTTGGAAAAACCTTTTTGGGTTTTCTTTAAAACTTTCTAGGTAATTTTATGTTTTGGTGTAGGTTGTCCATATCTGTGTGTAAGAAATATGTATGAGCAAGGTTTCAATTTTATTTATCTTATGCATTTGATATGGCTTACGTATTCGTTTTGTGTGGGTCTGTTTCTGACTAATCTTCTGTGCAGTTGTCACATTTGAACACTTGATGAAAATTCAGCTTCATTGTGGATAAAATGGATGATCTGCACGTCACTGTTGAACACTTACCAGCTGGTGTTACCGTCTTAATGTGCTGAGTGTTTCCTTTGATAAAGTCCTTAGTAGGAGAAAATTATGAACTGAGCACAACCATTTGGTCAGCTTCTTTGTTCATTATGTGTGGGAATGCCTGCAGATTAAGGGCATCAAAGCTCTTAGTAGGTCCTAAACTCTATGTTTATAAGATTTAAGAAGCTTATTCTTTGTCTGGCATTTTTTGGTGACCTGGTGGATGATCAATTATGTGTCCCCAAAGATCTGCAGTGGTTTAATTTTCTTCTTTTCAACAATGAGCAAGCCATGTACCAATGCTTCATACTCTGCCACATTATTAGAGCATGTAAATTACAACCTGTGTGTGAAGAAGAATTTATCATCCTTAGGGGAAATGAGAACCAATCCTGCTCCTGCGTTGTTTCTACTTTTGGATCCATCAAAGTATAACTTCTATAGACTAGTTTGAACTTTGTCAACCAAGATTGTGCGCGGAAGCATAATGTCTTCTTTTAGAATGGAATAAGTACCAAGCCTAGTTTCATAGGCTTCCAGTTCTTTAGCATATGGATAAAATTTGTGATTCCTTTCCACCCATTCATCAAGTACTAGGTCTAGAACATAGGGTGGAAGAGACTGCTCTTCAAGAACTGAAACTTGTTCTTCTTGGATAAGACAATTAGCTTGGAGAGGGGACGAGACATATGGATCTACATGATAAGAAAATAGAGGCTCATCTTGTATGGTAAACCAGGTACCACACCTTGTCTTGAGTAACATATGAGACCAATCAGAAGACAAGTAACCACCCACCTTGGCAGTAAATTCTCTCGATAGACATAGGGTAAACAGAGGAGGTAGGTCAATGATTGACACATCTTGAGTAATTGTCAGGCTTGGACATGCATGGAGGGTTAACTCAATATCCTTGATGACTCCTAAGGTGGTTACAATTAAGCCATCAAGTTGTAGGACTCCTTTAGACAAAGGGATATATTTAAAAGGAACGATAACCAGATCGTACCAAGCCAAGAACACAAATGTCAATCAAACACCATGATCAATAAGATGAAAGTAATTCGCTAGAATAACTTTACATAAACCTTTGCAAACAAATGAGCAGCAATATCATATATTATTATGGAACTCAATGCAATACATTGAGAATGAGCCTTGCTTAAATAAGCAAGGAATAACAATCGAAGAACCAGTCAAGGTCGTAGATCAAGCCATAAATCAAGGAAATAACTAGTCATCAAAGAACTAGTCAAGACCATGGATTTAGGAGGGAACTAGACATCAAGGATCTAGTCAATACCATAGATCAAGGAAAGAACTATACCTAACAACTAGATAATATCTCCTAATATCTAAATAAGATAAAAGAAATATCCACACACATAAGTGGGTGAAGATAAATACAATAAAGGTAAATAAAGTACCTAGGTGAACATGAGCTAAGGTAAATACCTACTATAACAATATTTCAAACCTAAGACATCAACTATCTTTTTAGGCATAACCGAAGTACTAGCGCCTGAGTCAATTATGCAATTATGCACTAGGTGTTTTCCTATAATCAAGGAGACATAGAAGGGTGGGGTTTTAACAAATTTACTTACTTATTTCTCCTCTTCTTAGTAGATTCTGACAGAAGCACGTGGCTTATGCATAACCGGGTCAGTGCACGGAGTTGCGCCAGAGCTTCATGCATTAGGTCCCCCTGAGATGGAAAGGTCAGGGCATCCCACATTATGACGTTTATGTTTGTTCTCTTCATCTGGTCAACAATGTTGAATGGAAGCCCCTCCATCTTGTGCATTTGGGGAACAACATCCCTTCTTGACTGTTCAGGGGCAGAAGCTTGAATTTTAGCTGGGGCAGAGGCTTGGCCTACCAAATGAGGAGTGCATGTTGTTTCAGATAGAACTTTATGAGGGGCCTCCTGTACAGGGATTTGAGCATTTTTACTACACGAATCCTTGTCTGATTCTTCTTCTTCCGAGGATCTACTTGCATTGCCGGGGGTATAACCTGTGCATCTAATTCTAATATTCTTTTCTTGTATCTTGTGTTGTCTGCAACTTGGGCGCGTGGTCTGTTTGTATCTTCTACATCATGGTTGATTGCATAGAATTACTCTACGCCAAAGAACATGAAATTGGACTCTAGAGGAACTTTTGATCCCTGTGGATTATCTGCTTCATGGGTGCTTGTTGAGGGCTCACATGATGAAGCATTCTGGATCATGAAGGCTTGGGCATGCAAAACATTGGCACAATGATACTGACTATGAGGCATTTTGCAAGGGAAGCACCATTTTGAAACTTGAGCCAAGTTTTTCTGAACTGGAACAAGCACTCGGCTCGTGTTGGGTGCTGGGAGAGAAGTTGTGGGAGGAATGACTTGCAAGGGTAGATATGCATTAGGATGTCATCTGTCATTATGCTGATTAGGTGTGTATCTTTGATTTCCGTATTGATTCTGCCAAGGCTGATTGCCTAGTCCATGCACCTGATTGGAATTTCCTTTATACGCTTGCGCCTACTGCTTTTCTAATGATATGACCTTGTTTGATAAATTTCTGATTAAGGCCTTCAATTCTTCATCTTCCTTTTACTGTGATGGAGAATGGGATGTTGAGGCAAATTGTTACACACTTTTCTCAGGGACAGGAATAGGGGCCACAAAAGGTTGGGGCACCTGTGAAATTTCTGGAAACAAGGGTTAGGGTGGTCTAGGAGCTAACTTTCCCTCCTGAATGAGACTATTTTCTACCCATACTGTAATGCTATAAGCATCTAGTAAAGTCCTACCTCCCATAAATTGGATTATAACTGAAATGTCACTGTTGAGAACCTTCAGATAATAAAGGAAAACATGTTGGGCTATAGGTCTTACCACAAGAGGAATTATTTCCTAGGTCTTCTGAAATATGATGTTGAAATCAGTAATCTACTCATTGAGCACCCTCTTTGTTGTTGTCAGTTGCTCCACCAAAGATAGGTGATCTGACTTGTCTTCAAAATAACTACATAGAGCTATTCCCAACTCATCCCATGTACTAATAGATACAAGTCTCAAGCCTCAATACCACTGAAGTGCTTTACCTTTGAAAGAGGCTGCAAGCAGCCTGACTGCTACATCATTATGTGTGATTAGATAGAGTGAACACACATTGTCTACATCATGGATATGCTCTTGAGGGGTGACTTGATTCTCACCAGTAAAGTAAGGAATACTCTTGAGTGCACCATTTGACATATCATGCTACATTTCCATGAGTAAGGGACTCCATCCATCAAAGTTTATAAAGCTTCTTAATGGAGGAGGTTATTGATGCGCCATTATAGGGTGTGCAAGTTGTGTGTTTTGAGGAGTTGAATGGGTGCAACATGTTGGAGATAGAGACTCGCGCGCAGGATTTTTGGAACGAACTCTTCTCGGGGATAGCTAGAGGTATTCAAAATAATCTTTAGCTGTTGTACTTCTTCTTGTGTGCACCCTTCTCATGAAAGGCACTCAGGACTACTGAAACAAAGATTTTAAAAATTTGGGAGTCACCAGATGTGTTTGAAATGAGCCTCCAAAGGCTGAAACACTAAGTTCACACACTAGAACTTAGAGATATGAAATTTGAGCTTTCAATGTTGGTCCCACTAGGCATGCCAGAAACTGTTGGTAGCTCAAACGTGCACCCATGTCTTAGATCTCGGAAAGGGATGAGGTGTTTGAGACCACAATGGAACCATCCCCAAGTTGTGGGACCTTGCGAGCTTGGGATGGATCTCTGGAGAAGGCCGGTTCCTCTATCTATTTTTGCTACTACTACTACTCCTAGTGTTGAAAGGGAAAACTAAGCTAAGAATGCCAAGGGACCAGGGAAAGAAGGATTGCACGAAGTAAACTACACTAAAAGGTGATAGCACTAGAAAAGAGGGATGGACACTATCTATTCTGAGCAAGAATGACAGGGAATGTGTGAAAGAAGGCTAGGCATGAGTAGCAAAACAAAACACACATTCACCAAATCATTCCCATGGAACACAGCCAAATATGGAACTGCAGGGAACCTGAAGTAGCACAACCAGCACACAACGTAAAATAAAAGGCAAGAATAAGGAATGCAAACACGTTAGGACATAGAATAGTCACAAAATGATGCTTCTATTACTTCTAGAAATGCACATAACTGTTAAAATGATGAAGGAGGATGATATCCACCTGCAAGATCCATACATAGAGGTCTATAACTCAAAATACAGAAAGTACGGTGTCCTTAGAAAAAATGCATAAGGATCCAGAGTGTCCCCCCTAACAAACAAGACTTGCTCTTACATTTATAGATGAATCCATGGAGGAAGAAGGGAAAAGGAGGGAAAACCAAAATTTGAAACACAACCACCAACAAGAAGCATTCAATGTCTGCAAATCCACTTAGAAATATGTGAAGTATGCTTCCCCATGCTTGCTTGATGTGTTAAAGAAAAAGGAGGGAGGATCATACCAAATTGGGTGGTTGAAGCAATCAGATCTACTCATCAATGTTCAGAGAGATGTTTTCCCATTTCTTACCTACCACATCTGCCAGAATTTGAATTTTGAATTTCTAGCACTGTAGCTGATGTCAACAACTCTTTGACAAGTCTAGGTGTGTGTCAATATGAGCTCTGTAGAAGAAGATATGGTTTTCAGAAGATGTCAGAGTCATCGACGTACGCAAAACATGTGGCACATGCTGATTGGCTGAGATGGTGGCCAAATGTATAACTATTTTTCATTTCTGCCATGTGTCAATCATTCATTTGTTGTAAGGATTCGACGCCTTGTTGGCACGCCTTGACTAGTTATGCATGACACACTTAAGCATGTTAAAAGATGATCTGGCACAGAAGGGTACGAGGGAAGGTCATGTGGAGAAAATAGAGGAAGGCACGAAGGATGCGTAGAGGGGGTGCGAACGATGCACGCAGGGAGATGAAGCAAGTTGGTGAGCAGAGAATGTATGGTTAAGGTGAAACTATTAGAAAGTAATGGGTGTGGCGTGCGAAGGGCCAAGGACTTAGTAGTAAGTGCAAGGTGCATGGGATGGGAAGAAACTGACCAAGAAGAAGGTGAACGCACGGAAGGCGGGCGCAAGGGGAAGTGGAAGGAATAAAGGAAAGGGGTGCGCAGGTAAACTGCGACCAAGGGAATGTGCCAAATGATTTTGAACGTGCACAATTCTTCAATAGATAACTTAGGTCCAAAATGTGTATGCAATTTATCCAAATCACTAGGGGAGCTATTTGGATAACCATTACATTCAGAGTTATTCACAAGAGTTACACTTGGCCATCTTTTCTAGCTAACTGGGAGTTACTCTTGGTTTGAATATGCCAAGTGTGGGAGTTATAATTCTATTTTGGGATATTTTTCCACTAATCATGGAAGAGTTACACATTCACTCTCATATATGTACATATTCATTTGTGAGCTATTCAAGAAGTGTATTGGATGATCTTTTGATTACTAGCTTTACTGTATATTGAGTTTTTTTTCACTTTCATGTTTTTCAGTTATTTCATTTTCTATAACTATGCATGTATTTTTTTTACCATAGATCCTTATGGATACTCTGATACAAAGCACAAAAAAATTTCCAAATTTTGAAGATGAACAACATATAAGAAATAAACAATGTTTACTTGATGTTTAACCAACTTTACCCTTAAGACTTCCAATAAAAAAATTGTGTAAAACAAGTAAGATTTTATTTGAAATTGATGAAAATATTTTTAACCCAATGAGTGATAATATTGGTGAATGCACTTGCAGAATATGGGAAAAAAAATTAACAACTTAAATGAAACAAGAAGATGTCAATTGTTTTTTGAAATAATAATAAAATATTAATTTTAGACCCACTACAAAGACTCTTACTCTAAGAGCGTCTAGGACTAACTATAAAAAATTCATTATAAAAATATAATGAATGCATACCAAGTAGTAGGTCCAATCTCATGTACCAAAGATAGTAATATTACTCGATCTGTTATTATATCAACTACATTAAGTAAAACAAAAAATAAATATGGTTTAATTAGGAAAACTAGTGCACTGAAAATTAATAGAAAAACACCACTTAAAATTTTTAGAATACATGAAAGAGTTAAGGATCCTGATAACAATAAATTATGGGTATTCTTTGATAGAATCCTACAAAAATTCAAAGACATAGTTGAAGACTTAAAATCTAAAATTGAAGAATTATGGAAAACAAGGGTTTCATGTAATGAAAAAATATTTAAAAAAGAAGAATTGGTTGTTGAAACCGTGAATCACATCTAAAAATTTATTGGATATGACACAAACACAATTTTATAATAAGTTTAAAGATTTTTATCCTGAAATAAAATTAGTTAAAGGTATTTTGAAATGAAAAAGACTTTTTATGTTAAAATAAATCACTCATGGAATAATTATTGTTATAGGGTCCATATTGAATTTTCTATGCATGATGATTTTCTTTAGCATATATGTGTTGCTTTACGTATTGAGAATATTTAACAGGAGTGTATGATAATGTTCCACCTAAATCAGCAATATATTTCATCTTAAATGTGTTTTGTGCAAGAGAAGGGCATATTTTTATAAGAAATCATGTTTAGACAGAACTTGTGATAGCTATGGTGGTTTACAACATTTAATAAATTATATACACCAAGAGAAATGATCCAAAACTTATGGGATTTTGGATTAAAGGACAAAATAATAATTGTGCCAGATGTCAATAGTAAAACTATCTCTGAAAAGAGATGTATATTGCTTAGAAGACCGTGATTACAATTTCTATCTCTACAAGGAGATGTGCGTCCTTCCCTTTTGGGTTACATATACTTATATACCTAATCATGGGAATATGAATAGACATCTACAAGAATGTGGGAGGTCACCAATCTTGAGGGAGAAGAGGTGGTTCATCTTCCATAAATTACATATGCAAAAATTTCACGAAATTACTATTTTTAGACAATATTATAAAATTTTCATTTAAAGGCCTTTAGGAGTGGATTTCGGGGGTCAAAATTTTTCATAAAGAGCTACGCACATTTTCACCATATTATATCCGTTCTAATATTTTTGATGCATTTTAAATAGAGTCAATTACAGCTATGATGCAAAATTTATGACTCCTGAGAGTTTCCCTACTAGAATCGCTTCCCAGATTATTTTCTGGATCATTCCTTTCTCCTTCAAAAGCAATGGTACCCATTGTTCCAAGGATTACAATAAAGTGTGGGAACTATTTCTTGATCTGGTATTCGGTGAGCCATTTTCCTTTATGAATGAACTTTCCTTTCTTGATTACCCAATAGAGCTGAATAGGGTGTCCTCTAGTGGTCTTGGTGTAAGTGTCCATAATATGGTTTTCTTCAACTGGAGAAAATATTTCTGGGTTGAGTTCAGATATGTCCAACTGTTCTATTACAACCGAGGTGTCCAAAAAAGGTGTATGATATATTTTAAGGAGGTCCACATTAAAGATAGGATGTAGACCAAGGTAGGGTGACAGATTCAACTTGAAAGAATTTTCTCCCACTTTCTTAGTGATAGTGTAGGAACCATACTATAAAGGTTGAATTTTCCTGTGTGGACTTGCACGTATTTCCTTCTAAAGTTGTAACCAAACCTTATCTCCTACTTGAAAATGATGTGCAACAATGTGTTGATCATGGTGTTGTTTATACTATGTGTTCATCTTTTGTAAATTATTGTGGACCTTTTTATGAGTATATTGAATTTGTTCAATGAACCTTATTGCCTTTTTTCCTTCAGCTCTTCCATGAGGTGCATATTCCATTATATGCACTAGAATACACACATCTATGGGTGTAATAGGATGGAACCCATAATAAATTTGAAATGGATTGTTCTTGATTGAGTTGTGCAGGGCCCAATTATATCCATGTTGTATATAAGGAAGGGCCTCATCCCACTTATGTGGGTGTTTGAAGTGATACATACAAAGCATGTGGACAATTAAGAGGTTCACCACCTCTGTCTTTTCATCAGTCTGCGAGTGGAAGGCTATGGACTTCATCAACTTAGTGTTCATCATTTCCCACAAAATATTCTTAATAACCTGTTATCTCTATTGAAAACAATAGACTTGGGTAGCCCAAAAGTGATCCATACATGACTAAAATAGAGTTTAGCAGTTTCTTCAACAAAAATATTTTACTTACAAGTAATCATTATAGCCATTTTAGAAAATCAATCAACTATAAAAAAAGAAAATCATTTCCATGTTTTGAAGTTTTCAAACCTAAGAGGAAGTCCATTGAGATGGAGGCCCAAGGATTGGTTGGTTCTAAAAATGATGTATACAATCATTATTTCTTATTAGCTAGTTTGAAAATTATACATAGGGTGCAAGACTTGATGTACTTAACCACACCATTCAGTAGATTGGTCTAGTAAAAGTTCTTTTGGAGTATAATCAATGTTTTTTCCACATCAAAGTGTCCAAATGTCCTACTAAAGTGTGCCTCCCATATAATATTTTGTTGTTTAACAATTGGAACAAAAATGTGTCCCATGTTACAGAGGAGGTTATCATATAGATAGAAATCAGGGACATGCTTTCCCCTAGAGAGCCTGATATGTAATAGAAATTTCATGATCTATCTCATACAAAGTTCACTAGTTAGAAGTATCATGTCCACAGAGGTCAAGGATAGTTGTGAGGGTTGCAATTGGATGACAACTCAGGCAATCTATTGTTGAATTGGAACTTACCTTCTTATGTTTTATTATCAGGTGGAACTATTGTAGGTATGTGGCCCACTTTTGGTGTTTCTCATTCCTTATCTTGTTCTACGTCTGAAGGAACTCCGATGGCATGTGGTCTATATGGATGGTTGTTTCCTTCCATAGAATGTAGTTTTTTCATTGCTTGAAGGCTTGGATGATGTCATAAAGCTCCTTATCATCTGTTAGGTACTTATTGACTGTTTCACTGAATGTTTTATTATGATATGCAACATGGTGGCCATGTTGCATGATGACAACTCCCATGGCATACTCAGATGCATCTGTCATCAATTTGAAAGGTTGATGGAGGTCAGGTAAGGAGATTACATGGGCCAAGCATAATATTCCTTTCAAATTTTTGAATGATCTCTATTGGACATCCCCCATTAGAATTTCTCCTTGTTTCCTCCTTTATTCACTTGGTTCAGTTGCCAAGAAACATGTGAAAATCCCAAGACAAACCGATGATAGAAATTTGCAAGACCCAAGAAGCTACAAAGTCATGTAAGAGTCTTTGGAGTAGACCATTTTTGAATAACTTGTATCTTCTATGGGTCAACATGGACTCCTTCATCCATAACATATCCTAGGTATTGAAAATTCCTCATCCCAAATGTGCATTATTCTAGATTTACATACAACATGTGCTTTCAAAGGGTTTAAAGTACTTCTCAAACATGTTATAGATGTTTCCCCCATGTCTGAATGTAGATGAGTATATCATCTAAGTAGAAAACCACAAAGGATTTGGTGTAGGGCCATAATATGTCATCCATCATCCTCATGAATGTTGTAGGAGCATTAATTAAGCCAAAATTCATGACCAACTATTTGAATAAACCTTCTCGAGAATTAAATGCAGTCGTCCAAACATCTGTGGGATTGATGGGAATCTAGTGATAGATAGACTTGAGATCGATTTTGGTGAAGAATTTCACACTTCAAAGTTGGTCCAGAAAATCATTGATCCTCGGGAGGGGGTAGCGATTCTTCAGAGTAATTTTGTTCAATATCAATATTCAATACAAAGTATCCATATTTCATATTGCTTTAGTGCCAAAACAATTGGGTTTACAAGGGGTGAAGAAATTAACCTAAAGTGTCCCTTTTTAATCAACTGTTAGAGCTTCCCCTTGATATCATCATTTTCAAGGACTAACCTGTGATACACATGGATGTTAGGTAAAGGATATACCAGGACATGAATCAAGAACATGCTTTACCTCGCATTGAAGTTGCACCCTTGGGGGTGACTCAAATAGATCATCATACTCAACTATGATTTGGCCCGTCTACTTCTTTTGGTGAACTGAATGCGTTGTCAAGGTGGTTGTAACAACTTTGTTGGTGGTTTTTTGCTTGATCATCAAGATGAAAAAATACTTTATTTTCTCCACCATCTTCTTACATTGATTGAAATAATGAGAAAAAATGAGGTTGAGGGGATGACCTCGGATATCCGATAACACCGACTCCCAATGCTAATGGTGACCCTTCAATGTCATGACTCATAGATGCCATGTCTCTCCCACATGAATGGATGTCCCAAGATCACATCATAAACATCCAATGGAACAATATTCTATGTGTTTCAAGCATTTTGACGCATTTTGAACAAATTCAATTGGAGCTACAGCGAAAAATTTATGACTCCCAAAATTTTCCCTACTAGAATTAATTCTTGGATTGTTTTCTGGATCATTCCTCCCTTGTTCAAAATTAATGGTCCCTATTTCGCCAAGGATTCCAATCAACTATGGGAACTGTTTCTTGATCTAGTATTCGGTGATCCATTCTCTTTGATGACTAAAATTTCCTTTCTTGATCACCTGATAGAGCAGAATATGACGTCCTCTAATGGTCTTGATATAAGTGTCCATAATCTAGTCTTATTCAACTAAAGAAAATCTTTCTGTGTTGGGTTCGGATATGTCCAACTATTCTTCTACAACCGAGGTGTCCAACAAAGGTGGATGATATGGCTTGAGGAGGTTAAAATTAAAAATAAGATATAGACCAAGGTAGGGTGGAAGATTTAACTCGAAGGAATTTTCTCCCACTTTCATGGTGACAGTGTAGGGACCATACCATAGAGGTCAAATTTTCTAGTGTAGGCCTGCAAGTATTTCCTTTTGAATCCATAACCAAACCTTATCTCCTACCTAAAAATGATGTGGAACCCGGTGTTGATCATGATGTTGTTTATACTTTACATTCATCTTCTGTAAAATATCATGGACCTATTGCTGAGTATACTAAATCTGTTCAATGAACCTTGTTTCCTTTTCTACTTCATTTCTTTCATGAGGTTTGTATTCCATTGTATGCACTAGAATGCACACATCAATGGGTGTAGTAGGATGGAGACCATCACAAACTTGAAATTAACTATTCTTGGTGGAGCTATGTAGGGCCTAATTATATCCATGTTTTATGTAAGGGAGGGCCTAATTATATCCATGTTTTATATAAGGGAGGGCCTCATACCATGTATACGGGTATTTGGAGTTATACATATAAAGCATGTGGGAAATCAGGTCGTTTACTACCTCTGTTATTCCATTATTTTTTGGGTGGAAGGTTGTGGACTTCGTCAACTTAGTGTCCATCATTTCCCATAGCATGGACAAGAAGATACTTTAAAACCTATTATCTCTATCAGATATGATAGAATTCGGTATCCCAAAAGTGATTCATACATGTCTAAAATAGAGTTTAACAATTTCTTCAGCAGAAATATTTTTCTTTCAAGCAATCATTATAGCCATTTTAGAAAACTGATCAACTACAACAAAAAACAATAATTTCCATGTTTTGAAGTTTGCAAACCTAAGAGGAAGTCCATTGAGATAGAGGCCCAAGGCTTGGTCAGTTTTGGTAATGGTATATATAATCTTTTTTTTATTAGCTAGTTTGGTAATCACATAGGGGGTATAAGGATTGATGTACTTAACCACATCATTCCATAGATTGGGCCATCAAAAATTATTTTGGAGTATTTTCAGTCTTTTGTCCATGCCAAAGTGTCTAGTTTTACTTTTAAATTATGTCTCACATATCATCTTCTATTTATCAACATCTGGAACACATATGTGTCCTATGTGGCATAGGCTGTTATCTTGTAGATAGAAATCAGGGACATTCTTTCCCCCTAGAGATCCTAATAACTATTTGAAATTTTGGGATTTTTCTTGTACAAAGCGCACCAAATAGAAGTCTCATGTCTATAGAGGTCAAGGATAGTTGTGAGGGCTAGAATTGGAGGGCGGCTCATGAAATCTACTATTGAATTAGAAATTTCCTTCTTATGTTTTATTATTAGGTTGAACTATTATAGGTATGTGGACCACTTCTGGTGTCTCTCATTCCTTAGCTTTCTCTACATCTGAAGGAACACCAATGTCCTGTGATATGTGTGGATGACTATCTCCTTCCCTAGAATGTAGTGTTTCCATTTCTTACAAGCTTAGATGATGGGAGAAATCTCCTTATCATATGTTGGGTACTTCTTGACTGTTTCATTACATTTTTTACTATGATATGGAATAGGGTGATCATGTTGCATGATGAAAGCTACCATGACATACTCAGATGCATCCATTATCAATTCGAAAGGTTGATGTAAGTTAGGTAAGGAAAGAACATTGGATAAGCATAAAATTCCTTTAAATTTTTTTAATGCTCTCTAGTGTACCTCCCCCATCATAATTTAGCCTTGTTTCCTCCTTTAGTCACCTGGTTTAATGGCAAAGAAATATTTTAAAATCCCAAGACAACGCGGTGATATAAATTGACAAGACCCAATAAGCTACAGAGTTCTATAAGAGTCTTTGGAGTAGGTCATTTCTAAATAACAAGGATATTCTATGGGTCAACATGGACTCCATCCATAACATATCTTAGGTACTGAACCTTCATCATTTCAAATGTGTATTTTTCTAGATTTACATACATCATGTACTTTCAAAGGGTTTGAAGTAATTTTCAAACATGATGTAGATTTTTCTCCCATGTTTGACTATAGATGAGTATATCATCTAAGTAGACAACCACAAATGTGTTGGTGTAGGGCCACAAGATGTCATCCATCTTCCTCATGAATGTTGTAGGAGCATTAGTTAAGCCAAAAGGCATGACCAACCATTCGAATAGACCTTCCAGAGACTTAAATGTAGTCTTCCAGATATTGTGGGCTCGGTGGGAATCTAATAATAGCTAGATTGGAGATCAATATTGGTGAATAATTTCACACCTTGGATTTGGCCAATCAAATAATAAATCCTCGAGAGGGGGTAGTGATTCTTTACAATAATTTTTTTCATGGACTGATATTCAATGTAAAGTCTCCATGTTTGATCTTTCTTTGGTGTTGTTGGTGAGAAAATTTGTTGATATGGAAAATTAGGTGTCTCCACCAATGTTCATAGGGATATGCCCCTCTGCATTGAATGATACAACTCCCATTATTGAATGTAACTAATCTAATCCTAAACTAATTGTTTTAGGCTGACCAGATAGGCCGGTGATCACACAAGGACACTCCACTGAACCTGTGGCAAAATGATTGTATGAGGTACAAGGTAGAAAATCAGAGGGATGAGGTAGAAGGAGGGAAATTAGGAAAGGAGAGTTATTTTCGTGAGAGAATAATTGTAGATCTCACACCCAATAACAAGAGTAGTTCAAAAATTCAATAAAGAGGAAAGCGCAATGAAGCTATCTAGTGAGATGGACAACTTGAGACACCAAGTTATCAGGTTCATCTATTAAAGATACAAATATCTTCTGTCACTATACTTGTAAATTGCATAAAAGAGAGAAGTAGAAGAAACATAAGACACTTATAAAAACTATGTTTATTACGTCAATGATGAGAGAAAACCATGCATACAAAGCTGTAAACATTCATACATCTTGGAAACAAGAAACTCTATTCCTTGATTGAAATTTACACAAGTTGTACAGTAAAGGAAAAGAAGAAAGTGGAAGAAATTGTAGCTTTATTTCATGTATATTGATAGCACAAAGTCCAACAAACACAATCCATTATTGCCACAAAGTACAATATTTTCAAGATGCAAATTTCAAGGATCCTTTGGAATGGAGAAGCCATCTCAATTTATAACAACATGGATTGAATCTTTGCCTACACCCCACATGATGCTTCGTTTCCTCATTCAAATCATGAATTTTCACCTTCATAGGAAGTTAGAAATAAATTCCCTTTTCATAAATTAAAGGGACTTTTACAATGTTACTTTATGAAGTCACTTAAGTGAATGAGATGAAATACAATGATTATGGCCAATAAAGAATTAGAAAGGGGAGAGAAAGAGAGAAGGAGAAATAGAGAAGGAAGGAAAATCCCCCACATCCGATGAAGAAACCTCCTACTAAGATGAACCTTATTGAATCATGCCTCTTGACTGTGGATATCTATGACGGGTTCCTTTTCCTTAATTCCTTGTTGAATTGAGCTATCGTAGCTATCAACTTATCTTCCCCTAGAATGCAAACACAACCCAACACCTTGGTCCATGTCTTAGGGACACCACTTATCCTTTTACATTGATGAATCCATTCTTCGTGATCCATTGCAATTGCAGAAATGTAACTCCTGATACCGGCTAGGGACTCTAAATTATCTTTATTAAAGGAAAGAGAGTCACCTACATCCTTCTCAACCATATCTTGAAATACAATGATGAGTTCCTATGATGATGAGTCTTCAATGAGCGGTGGGAACTCAAACCTTTGAACATAATGGTAGACTTCATTCAAGATTCTAGAAACTTGACACTCATGGGAGTCCAATTCAGATATGACCCTTTTGAAAATTGTATATCGTGTATCCCTGATGTAGATCTAAACTCTGGATGAGTCTTCGTCTATTTATTCAAACACTTCTTTTCTCACGAGGGTGTGAGAATCAAAAGAACTCATTTCAGATACCAGTGGGAGCATCTCATCCAAACAATTGACTTCCTTTGCAAGCTACTCCTTCATCTTGTTACTTCAGACAATGTTTCATGAGCATACTTGATGAGAAAAATGAGGTCTGTACACAATGCCTTGCCTTTCTTGATGATCTCTTTAATCCAATTTTCATAGGCTTTCCCTGATATTATGTATTCTTGTGCTTTCTTTATTTCCTTTGGGTCAATACAACTGATTGGAGGGATATATTCGATCATAAGGGGAGATGTTGATTCTCCCCATTAGAAGATTTGAATGTATGCACTGAGAGATCTTATATCTTCCTCCAATTGCACAATGGTTTGCTTGTATTATTCGGTTTGAGAAAGAATACAAGAATTATATTCTTTGAACAGGTGAATGTCGCCTTCATGAGAAGCTTAACCCAATGAGATGTGGGTCAACTCATAATCAGATGGAGTCATTTCTTCCATGGGATTGTCAGTATTAGGCAAAGAAACTTCAACATATTAGTTACCTGAGGTGCCGCTGAATAAGTGGGAAGCTACATGGGCCTTCTTTCTTTGCTCGGGCTTCAAAATTCTGGAGATTTCCACGAGACTGGGAATGGTACTAATTTTCATTGTTATTGACCATTGTATAACACTTCTTGAATCCATGGAAATGGATCTTTGGGAGTTACCACAATGTCAGTAACTGGAGTGCTAGTAGAATCTTTCCATGGGGCCATCTATTGATCATGTTGAGAAGAGATATTTGGATGCTTGTGTAGATGAAGATACTGCTACAGATTACCTCTTATTTTCCTAAGAATCTTGATCTGAAAAAATATCATTGGTTCACTTAACCAAAGTACCTGAAATTAATGGTGGTAAAATCTAATGATATATGTTGCTATGGAAATGATAGAAACTTTCTGTACTTGGGACCGAAAACTGCTATTTTTTGAAAATATGTCACGAGAGCTACTATTTTGGGCAGTGTTACCTTTTCTCCTTGTTGCTTTCACTGAGGTGTTTCCTTCACGTTCCAATCCTATTGCAGATGTCTTAGAGTCAATTAAAATCAATTTCTATTGTTATAAAGTTTCTTTTTTTATTTTTACTTTTTTGATTTTTTGACCCACATGCCCTAGTTTTCTTTTTGCATGATTTTCACTGTTCTTTCTTCTAGATGAAGTTTTTTTTGTTTTTGGAAACTTAATAAAAATGGAAAGTAAGAACCAAAAAAATTTGCTATTTTCAGCATATGAACTTCTGAGTTTCAGATTGACAAAATTTTCTTGGATTCATTCTAGGTTTTTTCTATTCAGTCTTTATTTAGATTTTCAATTCAAACCGCTTCCCGGATTGACAACAAATGAAGGAAGAACACCCTAGGGTACAAAATTTCAAATGGATTCCATAAAAAACAAGGGATTTATTTCTAATTTACGTTTTTTTTCAAATTTAAGATGTTTGAATGAGGAATATTTTCTCAAAATTTCATGAGGATCTGATGCACAATTTGGGAGATACAAGTAATTTTTAGTTTTTGGACCCTAGGGTTTTTGGAAGATCATATTCATGGATTTTGCTTAGATATATTGATTTATTCATGTTGCAGAAGCATGAAATGATGGAATAAGTATGTTTAAGGTGGTATATATTTTTTGGAAGCAACAACAATGACAGAGTGAAGAAATTATGGCAATTAGAGCTTTCACGAACGTGCGTGCAAGAAGCTGCGGAAGCAAGCAAAAACAACACAACAATGAAAAAACTTTACATATTTTTAAAGTTGGGGAAGGGTCTCAATTTTGTGCACCAATTTCACCAAGGGCTTGGTGAAATTGGTGCAAAAAAATTCACCCCATACCTATTGGACCACATGTTGTGAAGTTATTTGTAGTTGAGGATGAGAGGGGGGCTAAGAAAAAGAACTTAAAAAACCTACTTGGGTCGCATGGGTGAATGGGGAATTAAGAGGGAGGGGGGAGAATTTTATTACACAATATACACCAAGGATTGGTGTAATTGGTGCAAAAAAGTGTGCCTCATCTAGATTGGGCCACTTGGTGGAATTTGGTTGGATGGAGCGGGGGTTGGGAAATGGAGCATGTAGGGATCAACTTTACAAAAAGGGCTTAACTAAGGTCACTTTGAGGTCCACAAAATTAACTAGGAGGGGAGAATTTTTATCACGCCATGTGCACCAAGGATTTTTGAACTTGGTGTAGAAAATTGCACCACTCTCCCATTGGTCTAAATTTCAATGCAAAATTTGACTAACTCCTTTAGTTGGACCTTGGGGAGCGGCTTGTCGAGGCCGTAACTTGAGATACCAAAGGATTTTTTTTGATGAAATTTTATATTATTTTACCTAAAAATTACCTTATGAATCCAATGGTGGGGATATCTGCTATTTATTTTTCCATTTTCTTCATGTAAAATAGGCTTTGTATTCAGGATCCAAGGACGTGCCTCCTTAAAAATGGTTGTAGAAAGAATGCAGCTAGGTGTTGTGAAAAATATGAGATTGCCATCCTCTAGGGATTTGAATTATCTTTCCAAAGATATTGTTTTTGGCTCATAACTCCTTACGGAACTCCCATAATTTTCTCGAAGGTCAGGAGCTATTTTGGCAATGTGCACTTCTTAAGCCTCCAAGACCCACTTTTGTTGAAACTTCTCCAAAACTTGTGAAACTTCCTAAAATCTTCCAAAAATGATTTTACAACATTTCTAGATCTTTGATACACCTCCTTGATGGGTTTAGGCCTTTTTTTCCACTCTAGGGGTATGCACCAACCTCGAGAAGACTAGGGAATAACATTTCATAAGCTTGTCTTGATAGATCTTCTTGTGGACGTATTTGAAATGGCTGGATACCCCTAAATCACCTATGGGAATATTGAAATGATGTATTAGAATTATCAAATCTACATGATATGAATTAATTAGGGATTAATGTGATATGAAGGAGGACCTAGAATGACCTTTGAGAAAACAATTTTGAGTAGGGTATGGTTGTCATGCTTGAAAATTGGGAATCTTTTTGTTGCACATTTGCATGACAGCAAGTGCCAAGATAATTGGGTTTCCACATGGTGAAGATATCGGCCTAATGTTTCCCTTTTGAATCAATTCTTGGAGCTACATCTTGATCTCATCATTTTCAAGGAATGGCTTGTGGTACACAAGGATGTTAGGTAAAGGAGATCCTAGGACCAAATCAATAACATGTTTTACCTCACACTGAAATCATACCCATGTAGGTGACTAGAATATATCATCATAATCATCTATGATTTGGTCCATATGCTTGTTTTTTTGAACTAAATGTATGGTCAAGGTGGTTGCAATGGAATTTATTGGTGGTTTTTGGCATGATCATCAGGATGACAAATTGCTTTGTTTTCTCCACCAACTTCTTACATTTCTTGGCACTGATGAGGGAAACCAAGTTAGAGGGGATGACCTTAGGGAGATAACCCCCAATGATAATGGTGACCCTTATATGTCATGACTCATAGATTTCATGTCTCTCCCGCATGAATGGTTGGCCCAAGAGCGCATCACAAACATCCAATGACACAACATCACACATGACTTCATCATGGAAGGGTTTGATTTCATATGGGAGGAGGTGTTATTGTGTGAGATTGATATCTATTCCTGGGTTCAACCACCTGATACTATTGGATGGGGATGTGGATTTATAGGAATGTTCATACTTTTCACAATATCAACAAAAATTAAATTCTTTTGACTTCCACTATCAAGAATAAAATGTAAAGGCTTACCCTTTACCCAAAGCTTGAAGTGAAATAGCCTTTCCTTATCATCCATATTATTTACTTGTGATGTGGAATTATCACATCTATTTCAACATCTATAATTTCATATTCTTCATCTATGACCTCGAGGTGTGTTACCAGTGGAGCAGCGAGTGTTAAAGATTGTGACTTGATTAGTAAGGACTTGATGGCTCAAAATTCTTCCTTGGAATGAAAATTAGTCTTATGGATGTCACACCACTTCCATGTATTATCCTTTTGTGTTTTATTTCCTTGCGACTCATTTTGTTTCCAACCATAACCTCAGGGTTGACCTTATCATTTTCCCCACTCAGAGGATGGTTACTTGTATTTCTCTTTCTATGCTTTTGTTTAATCTTGATCACAAAATTGTACGTTTCACTGAGGGTATTAAATTGAAATAGATCCATGTCATCTCATATGTACCATTGTATGACTCTACGATATTTGAGGATCGTGTGCTATTTTTTGTCTTGAATGCCCAATCTTATAGAAAAATGATGAAAATTATCAATGTAATCTTGAACTGACTGGTCCTTAACTTCGCGGAGTTATTACCATTATATGTACAGATCATCATAGGCTCCAACATGATAGTATTATTCCTTTATGGAATCCACTAAATCATCCCATGTGGGGTCCTCTATGATGCCCAGTCCTTCCCTATTGAGTCCATTCATGTACACCCCACCAATTTTTGACATAAAGTGATGATTTCAAGAGAGAAAATGTTATCTTCTATTTATCAGTGAATTTATTGACCTAAAATTAGGATGATAATTGGCCACACTAGTTTTCTACTGCATCAAAATTTATTTTACCCTCTAAAATAGGAATATAAAAATTTACTTGAATTTTGAAGGGTGTCGAGGCAATGAAAGGTTAGATCGCAGACGAGGAGGTATGATTTCCTATTTGTAGTTGTTGAAGGATCTAGGTGAATTGTTGTAACATTTGATCCTTTTCTTTGTGAGATATTCATTCACCATTTATTTGAGAGGATCATTTTTCCTGATTTTTTTCTCCATTTGAGGTCTCTTACAATGAGAAGTGAAGTATTATGAAAGATATTGTGTGGATAAATCCAAAAATTAGGGGTTTTGGGATAAACAAAAAAATGACAATTGTGTTATATGTAAATAGTAAAACTATCTTTGAAAAGAGATGTATATTGCTCAAAAGATTGTGTTTACAATAGCTATCTCTGCAAGGAGATGTGTGCACTTCCATTTTGTTTTACCTATGCGTACATACCTAATTATGGAAATATGAAGAGATATAGAATAACTTGGAAGGTAACCAATCTTGAGGGAGATGAGGTGGTTCATCTTCCATGAATTACATATTCAAAACTTTCACGAAATTACTATTTTTAGACAACACTACAAAATTTGTATTTTAAGGCCTTTATGAGAGGATTTTAGGGATCAAAATTTTGTAAAAAAAAATCACATCTCTTCACCATATTTTACACATTTCAATCTTTTTGACCCATTTTGAACGAAATAAATCAGAGCTATGGTGCAAAATTTATGACTCTTGGAAGTTGCCCTGCTAGAATTGCTTCTTGAATTGTTGTCTAACTCATGAACACACATTCAATTGGAAATGAGCTAGTTAGTTTTAGGAAATAAATTTAATGGAATACACTTAAAAATATGGAAAAGATCCCAAGAGGTGTGAATTAATGAGAAAAAAATAAATATATAAGATTTTATGACTATATTTTGAGAGAAGACAATGTACGAGTATGCAAAACATACAAACAAAGCTCAATGGCTAGATGAAAAATTCAATTTATGCAATGACACATTTATTATTGGTACCATTATGTCACTTTATTGTGCAAATAACTATCCGTTATAGCTATAGAATGAATTCTAATCACAATATTACAATTTTATTCAAGTTTTCATATTTCTGCATATACCATTTACTCATGCTCCTTAAAACACATAAGAAGATAGAAGGATCTTGAGGGATTATAATTTTAATATTAGTGATGATCGTACATATTCTAAAAATTATTTACAACATTTATTTGAGATATTCTATGGTAATTTGAGTAACAAAAACACCATATTTGATCAACACATTATATGGTTAAATAAATGGATATCATAATCAAGAATTCCTAGATGTTCTACTGGTTGAGCATGATGCATATGATGAGTGACGCTTAACATGTTTAGAATTTTGTTAAGGTTGTACATGGAAAAGGGGAGCATGATGGTACAAGATCATGTGTTAAAATATCCCTAACACGAGAAGGTTTGGAGTACAAAAATGGTGTAAAGTTAACCAATGTAGTATCCATCATGGACTGGTATGACTCAATAATGGGTCAAGGTAATAATTGTAAGTCTAGAGTTCGAAGATTTTTTTGGTTGGTAGAAGAAGCTAACTTTCTAAAATTTGAAGATTTTTTTATGTAACAAGGTCTAGCTAGTTGTACTCTTTTAGAAGTTCAAATGCATGTTCGTGGAATTTTTATATCAGGTAGATGGTGTGCTTTTGTTCTTCATGTACTTATTTTTGTTTGGGATGAGTGTGATTTGAAAGAGTGGGTCAATGAATGGTGTTGTAAAAATTTAAATCCACTTAAGACATATTGACTTGCATGAGATCTACAACTCATGAAGATTAAATCATTAATTGAATTTGACCATATATCGTATCTAATGCAACCATGTATTATAGATGCATTATTTATTTAAAATTAATATTTTAGGTTATTATGTAGTATTTATGAATCATTTATTGAAATTTTTTTTTTTTCTATAATGTGATGAAGGTCATGTTTATGTAGTTTTTGTAGAAGTAAATAATAAAGAAAGAAAAAAAATTATTTGTCTCATTGTGTTGAGGAAAAAAATTAATGACCTTGATCATACATATGGATTTCCTAGAGTATCCTATGGGGTATGTTGTTGTTACTAGAACATGGCTTAGAAGATAGACAATGAATAAATCTAATATGTTGTTGTCTGCGTATTTTGACACTCATAGAAAACGTATTCATTATTCTCACATTTTTTTTCATATAATATTCAATTGATCAAATATTGAGGTAGACCACTCAATAATAAATTTTGGAAAGTTCTTGAGTCTGACCATGAAGCAATACTCAAAACTATATAGACTTAATCAAACCTAAATGATTCATTGGATTGAATTGGTGCAATGACATGTAATTTTTATAGTTTGTAAATATATTGTTGAATTCATAAGTTTTGTGTGTTTGAGCACTTTTTCCTTTATTTTATTTATTTATATCATTACTAATGTTATTAATGTAGGTTAGTAGTGCCAAATAAGCTTCCACCTTCACATAGGTGGTGTTGTTAGTAGATAATTTATATTCTTAAAGTAAAGAGAAACTATAACATCTTGTAAAAAATTGTTTCTTGATTCCTTTAATTTAGAACCTTTGGTTTTAATCCATTTGTTTAAGAAGTACCATACAAAATTCCTCTATATATATTAGAGAGGCATGATTCAAAGCATATATGATCTATTATATAAGAGAGGAATTATGGTTTTATCCTTTTTTTTGTTTGGCCAAATGTTCACTATACAATCACCAAAACACTAATTTTGTACTATCTAGATATGGAAGACTATCAAATTGGTTAAGCTAGCACATAGACTATATATAACCACCCTTTTATTGGTTGAGCATCGAATCCTTGTCATCATTTTCCTCCTCAAACTTGATCCAATTTTATTAGTAGAGGCATATACATAATATATCCACATATAGGGAGGTGATTTAGATTATATAATACATTCCAATACCATTACATTGACATAAGAACTATTAAATCTACCGACACAAGAACTATTATCTCTCTCCCTTCGACCGAGACACTTGACGACATCGATCTAAATTTAGGTCAAGTAATTTTTATATGTAAGTTCATACCAAACTAGAGTCCTTGATATGGTACCTATAACATTTTGATTTATTGTAACCTATCTCAAGCAAAGGTTTGAACTTTTTTGGCATAGACATGTCATTTTCCAATGAGATTTGATTTTAGGTCCATTAGAGAGAAAGGGAGAGGAGAGGGCCAAAGAAAGAGGGAAAGAGAAATAGATAAAGGGGGAGTGAGGGAGAGAGGGAAAGGAAGAAAGAAAGAGAGCATGAATCTAATGACACCCACACATTTGAGTGGGATGGTATACACTATTATAGATGTCATTTCACTGTCTAACCATCTTGATCCTTCATGTCTAAATCATTCTGACAATGTCTCTTAAGCATCATGAGTATGAAACATAGTCAAACTTTGATGAGTAATATATTGTAATCCATGACACCTTGGAATGTCTCGTATGAACCTATAGTTGGGCATCTAATTCACCTATAAAAATATATCTCATTTTATCCCATATCTTCTCAATTTTCTTATGGTTGCAATGATCAAAACACTGTAAAAACCTTTAATTTGTATCACTGGTATGGTGCCTAGGGTGATATTTTGTAATTAACTCTTCATGGCACCGAATAAAAAACACCTAAATGTTCGGGTGGGATAGTAGACACTATCAAAGGCATCATTTCACTTCCCAACTATCTCAGTCCTTGTTGGCTACATCGGTCTAACGATGTCTCTTAAGAGCCTTGAGAGTGAAAAATAGTCAAATTTTGAGGGGTGAATTCTCAAAACCCATGGCACCTAGGAATGTATCATATAACGTTATATATAGGAATGTAGTCCATGTTGTTACAGACTCACAACACCCCTGGATGCAGATCAGGCTTCTAGGTTGATCACTCTAGCATCCAGTGTGATTGCACAACATGGAAACCTCTCTCCAAGTGTGGGGACTTGTGAAACTAAGAGAGGAATCTCTAGATTAGAGGTTGGTTCCTCAAACTCCTCTGATTTAGATCTATATTTTGTAAAACTACAGAGGTTTAGATCCTAATCCTACTCTAAACTGCAAGGAGATAGGGATAGAAATGCTAAAGATATGAAACTAACTAAAGGTGGTGATGCACCAAAAGGGGTAGTGAAACATTTCTGTCAAGAAAATAGACACAGACCAAAGTTTACAACATAAAACATACACAAACTGATAAGGTATAATTTATGATTTGAAATGAAGCAAATAATACAAACAAAGGACTGAAAATCATTCACAAAGCTTGCATTATCATTCCCAGTGTCAAAATCACTGCATTACAACCTCAGAGAGGTAAAAACTGTTACAATCCTTTGGAGAGGTATGATTCTTGTATCAATCACTTGCTGGAGGTGAAAGAAGAACTCTGCTATGCCAAAAATGTTCCTCCCTTCAGAAATGAGCCAAATCTGGCTTTTACATTGCATGGGTCGAGCCCAGGAGACAGAAAACGTACAAAACATGGGAACCCATCCCTCCTTGACTGCAGATGCATTAAAACAGCATGGGGGACCTTACAAACCCATACCCTATCACTTTGACCGAATTACAGGAGAATGCGACCCATTCTGCATTAAATCTGGTCGCTGGAATGTCATTTCTGGCCATGAACACTTGTCAGATCCGTTTCTCAATTTTCTCCCTCCATACTACACCAAAACTCGAGATTAACCCCAGAATCATGTAGAGAATTTTGCAAGCTTTCCGTTGATATAAAGAACGTGCCAATCCGAGCTCTAGATCGAAAGATATGGAGATCTGAAGATCTAGGGCAAAAAACAGGTGAAAAACGGATTTTTAAATTTCTTCCCGCGCTCTGCCACCCTGGATGACACATGGCACGTGCTGATTGGATATGTTATTCTCTCATCTGACCTATCCCGCTGGTTTTCCTTGAAAACTTTGAATTTTTGATGATTCGGAACATTTTTTACTTTTCCTCCGCGCCCCCCACCACTTGGGACACGTGGCATGCATTGATTGGTCGATGGGGCGCAGAGTAGACTTTCACTTTTAGTTCTTTGGCTGAACTTAGCCAAATTTCCCAAATCTTTCCCTGGTTCCGCACTTCTCTGCTCCATTGGGCACATGTACTGTACTAATTGGCTCGGGCCAGTGCTTTAGACCTTGCCCCTTTGACCTTTTGACCTTTTCCCTTATGACACGTGTCATGATTTGATTGGTCCGCGGGCCTACCGGCCCTCTTTCACGCCCTTCGCGTCTTTTTGTCCCGGATGTCCCAGTGCTGTTTGGGACAGAATCCTCCGATCTACGTCCGAAATGGGATTCCTTGTCCCTTATCTGTCGATGACACGTGGCGCAATCTGATTGGCTCTCGGCTTTTTCAGCTATCCGCGTCCCACGCGTCCCTTTGTCCCAACTGTCCTTGTGTGGAAGTTTCCTGTTTCGGCCGAACCGGCCGGTTCGCGTCCTTCGCGTCCATCTGTCCCAAATGTCCCAGTGCCTGTCTGGGACAAATTATTCTGGTTCATCCGATTCAGGCATTTCGCGTCCATTTGTCCTAGATGTCCCTTTGTTGTTTGGGCCACCTGTAGGCTTTTTGGCCGATCCACGCCTTTTCGTCCCAAATGTCCCGACTTTCTCGGGGACTAGGACTTAGCTGATTTTCACAATTTTTTCTGGCCCAAGCTTATTTTCTGCAACCTTCTCGCATTTTCTCAGAAGCTTATTCTTTTCGACCTGGACAGGAGAGTTAGAAAATTTTCTGAAGGGACCCTAGAAACATGATTTTTGCCCTGGATCAATCAATTTGCCTGGGACTTGAGAATTCTGATGTATGTTATCAATTCAACCCTAGGGGGGGGGGAATTGGATAACAGTCCATATATACAAATATTTCCTAGTTTCTCCCATATCCCATTGGTTTTCTCGTGGTCACAACAAACAAAACATTTCCCAAACCTTCAACTTACATAAATGTTAGGGTGTTTAGGGTGATATTTTACAATTGGTACCTCATGAAACTAAACCAATAGTGCCCACATGTCTAAGTGGGCTCGTAGAATCTATAATATGTTTCATTTCTCTACCCAACTATCTCAATCCTTCCTGATGACATCGGTTTGATGATATCTCTTAAGTGCATTGAGAGAGAAAAATAACCAAACTTTAATGAGTGATTTACTGCAACCCGTGACACATGGGAATGTCTCATATAAATCTACCACTTAGGATATGGTTCATATCTGAATAAATATCCTAGTTTCTTCCATATCCCATCATTTTATTACAATTGTAGTGGAAAAAATGCTTCAAAAACCTTTAATTTACATTAGTGTTATGGTGTTGAAGGTTATATTTTACAATTAGAACTTTATGGGAACCAATGAGACCCACACATCCATGTGAGTTGGTATACACTATCATAGAATTCATTTTTATTCCCAACCATCAGGGTCCTTCCCAACTAAATCATTATGATGATGTCTCTTAAGCACCATGAGAGTAAAAAATATTCAGATGTTAAAGGGTGATTTCTCGCAACTTGTGGCACTTAGGAATGTATCTTTTGAGAATTCCAAAAACATCTCCCAGTTTCTCCTATCTCTTGCTAGTTTTCTCGCTATCACAATGAACAAAATACCATAAAAACCTTTAATTTGTATTAGTATTAGGGTGTTAAAGGAGATATTTTCCAATTGACACCTCATGACATTGAAGTAATGGCCTTCACACATTTGGGTGGAATTGTAGATGTTATAAAAGGCATAATTTCACTACCAAATTATCATGATCCTTTCAATTTACATCATTTTAATGATGTGTCTTAAGTGCTTTAAGAGAAAAAAAAATCAAACATTGATGTGTGAATTATCGTAACTTGTGACACCCACGAATGTGTCATCTAAACCTATAACTAAGAATATAGTCAAATACAAAAACATCTCTCGGTTTCTCCCATATCATCCCAATTTTTTATGGTCGTAGTGAATGAAAGACTATAAAATGTAGATACTCAAAATTTGAAATTTTCACTTTTGTAGCTCTTGATTTGACTATAAACTCTTGTTATGATAAATACTACTTCTCTACTCCTGCTTAGAGATTTTTGAGGTGCTATATTTATCTTTTTTATCCTTTTACACTGATGGGTTTACACATTTTGAAAATAAAATGCAAAAAATAAAAATAAAAACATCATTTAATCATCTCCAAACTTTAATTGGCATATTTCTTACTGCGATTCATGGTTGTGCAGTTTGGCCATAAATTTATATATGGTCTTGACCAATCTATACAATCTTGGAAAACAATTTCATCCAATTTCATTTTAAAATTAATATCTTTCATTTTGTCTTATACTCCATCTAGGTTAGAATTTCATAGATAAATCATCTATGAAACCCTATATAAGCAAGTAAACACTACCTCATTTTCTAACCTAGAATTCCTATGGTAATGCTCTAGATAAATAACTTCATACACTTACAAAAGGCATCCAAATATCCCTAAATCTCACACTTCCACATATGAAGTCATTAGGGTAGCACCCACATTAATTTTTAAGATACAAACTAGGTCAAGGAATCCATATTTCTCATCCACAAATAATCAAACATCCTCTCTCCAAGTATTTTAGAAAGAGAAAAGTAATAAAAAAATTGTCAAACAAAATTTCAAATCTTATTGATCTATCTAGATATCACATGCTAAGTGGAGAAACATGTGCAGTTTGAGGCCTCTTCAGAGTAGTGCCAATGTTGACAATACAAAAGGGTTACCATAACCATTCAATTTTTTATTTTTTAGGACTCTTCATCTATGAATATGGTTTAAGATGATGGTCATTCCATATAGAGATGCTTGTTGTATGTGTGAAAACCATGGTTTGATAATGACAGACAAATCCAAGATGATGACCAACCCAAAAAAATTTAGGAGAAGAAGTAGAACAAGTCTAAGTCCATATAAAAGGGGTAAGCCATAAAATATGGTCTTGACCTAGGTGGATTCATAGTCACAATTCCAATTCTAAAAGTTATTCAAATTCAGATTACCCATTTCAAGCAGTGTAGAGTCCTATATCTTTCCAAAAGTCATATGTAATCAGCTAAGTGCCTCTATACATCTATTTCATACTTTAAATTACATGTTAGGTTGATTGGTGTATGTTATATTTTTTATCTGATCTAAGTTGAAAATATGAGTTATTATTTATACTGTAGCATCTTTGTAAGATCTATAATTAACTCTAATCTAATATAAAACCTAATTAAATTGACCTAAAATTTAATTAAGGTTTTAAAAAATCTTCAATTTACATTAGTGTTAGGGTGTTGAGGTCAATATTTTGTAATTGGTACCTCAAGGAACTAAACTGATAGTTCCCCCATGTTTGGGTGAGATGGTAAACAATATCAGAGGCATAATTTTGATTCCCAACTATCTTGGTCCTTCTCATATACATCAGTTTGAAAATGTATCTTAAGCATCCTGAGAGTGAAAAATAATCAAACTTCGCTAGGAAAATTTTCATAACCCATGACACATGGGAATGTCCCATTTGAACCTATAGTTAGGCATGTATTCTATCTACAAAAAAATCTCTTATTTTCTCTAATCTCCCATCAATTTTCTCATGATCACAATGAATGAAACATTGTAAAAAACCTTTAAATTATGATAGTGTTAGGGTTTCAAGAGTTATATTTTTCAATGAGGATGTCTTGAAATTAAATTGATGGTTCCCAAAAAAACATCTGGGAGGGATGGTATACACTATTGAAGGAATCATTTTACTTCACATTTGTCTTGGTCCTTCCCAGCTACATTATTCCGACTATGTCTCTTAACTGTTAAAACATCCCGATCTACACTAAGTGAGTCTAAAAATGTTTTCATACAATATAGAAGGTGAAATGAGAATGTGTTCTTGTTGGTTTCCAAGATATACGTTAAGTGGTTTGGTTGAACTCCTGGAAATAATCCAATAAACATAAAAACTTGGCATACATGTGTATAACAATATATTGTAACAGTTTGTGTGTGTAAAAATTAAATTCCTTTTAATTGATGTGGGAATGAATTATGCTTACAATTGATTATTATGTATGTATGGTTTACATTGTTGGTAATGATAGCTATCTTAGAAAATCTCTAAACTTTTATCACCAAAATACCAATTAAATTTGTGGTTGTGTGGATGTGTTTTTCAAAAAATTTAATTATCAGAAAACCATGATGGTTTAGTGCATGAGGTTTGTAAATAATTCAATGGAATTATCCTTATAATTGATCAGTAAGTGTTGTCTATCTTGAGGAAACACTAAAATTTATCATCAAAATGTGACTTAAACATGTGGTTGTTGTGTGGATATGTTAGCTTGGTGTATGAGATAAGGGATTATAATGAATCCATTATTTGGAGATGATAAATCATGCATGTTTAGTGGATAAGGGTTATAAACAATTTAATGGAATTATGATGACAAATGATCATTTTGTATGTGTGATAGACATTCTTGATCATGCTAGATATCTTGAGGAAACTCTAAAATTATCATCAACATTCTAATTAAACCTTTGGTTGTTGTATGGACATGTTTTCTTAATGTGTGAGAGAAGTTCTTATAATCTATCCAATGCTTGGATATGGTGGAGACATTATTTATTGGTATTTATTTATACCAACCTTTCTCAACATACTTATACTCTATACCATAATGGGAGATATAAAAAATTGTATGGACACCAACCTCAACATACTGTTGTTGTTAGGTTCCAAGATACATGTTAAATCATTTGGTCAAACAATTGATGTTTCATATTTTGGCCAAACACGTAACGATCATTCACTAAACATCCACATTTGTCATATATGTGTATAAGAGTGTCTTGTAATAGTTTGTGTGTGGAAAACTTAAACTCAATATGATTTATGGGCTTTCTTGGAAATGTAAGTATCCAATAGTTGAATGTATCTATTATATTTTACAGGTAGTTTTTTAATGAGGATAATGTATAACACCTATTTCAACAAACCGCCTCTACATAGTGTTGTGAGAATGATATTGAGATTGGAAGCGGAAGGCATTAACATTGACATTATATGATTATAATTAATGAAATTGAATGATTATAATAATTTATAAATTTTATATATTTTAATACACATGTTCAAAGCATGATAACATATTTAAAATTAGTAATACATTAGCATAACATACATATGGATTCACATTAGTCCACTTCTACATATAAAGAGTGCAATTCACTTTTTGACCAAGTTGCTTTATTCCTATCCAAGTTAATGGACTAATAATGAAAGAAAGAAACAACTCAAAATATGGAGGGTTTATAGTACCTCAAAGTTATGATGATATGGATGGATGAAAATGATGAATACCTCCTCACTGTGAGTTTGATGACCTGCACAACAAAGAATGTTAGAAGAAAAAATGGATTAGTAGATATGATGGAGGGCTGCCCAACTAAGTCAGTTCCAAGAAGCATGAACTTCCTTGGATGGATTTCAAACCTCTTGTAAACAAGAAAAAATAGGAAATATGATGTTGGATCTGATAAAAACATGCAATATTTGAAACAAAATAGAAACTGAAAGCTGGATCTAAGATGATAGAAGGTAGATTTGATCTAAATATGACAAAATAAACCAAACTTGTTAGGGGTCAACAACGACTTGAGACTACAGTGGGCCAGTCGACGGTGACTCAGGAAGATGATCTGGAACAACAATGTGAAAATGTATATCTTAAGATTCTTATGGTAGATCTGAGACAACTATAGAGATGAATTAATGCATAGAGACATGCAGAAGATCATGAATAGGGAGAAACATAAAGGATGTGAGAAAATTAGTTGACTAAGGAGGGATATCGCAAATGGGGGCTGGGTTGATGGTGACTGGGGACTGGTAGAGTGGATCCAAAGTGGAAGGCTATACGAAATAATAGGATCTAGGTGACAGAAGGGAAGGAAACCGAAACAAATATGGTTGAGGATCTGGGTGAGAGAAACAAAAAAAATGAAGGCTAGGTTGACGACACTCAGACTAGGTCAATGATGACCTGGACTGATTAGGGTTTAAATGAAATTAGACAGGATGAAATGAGTACCTGTAGATAGAACACGGGGCTGTAAGTGGTTGATGATAGTTGGACCCGCACAAGGTGTTAGTGGCAAATATATGCAACAATATAGCAATGAAAACACACTATATGCCAAATAAAAAAGAAGTCTCCCTAAATTACCAAATTTGATGCACTAAAGCTCTAAGTAGACTCTAAGATGGTTATGATAGCTATAAAAACACTCAATGATGAAGACAAGATCGCAAAATAGCTCAAAAACTATCAATGTTACATAATCAAGAAAGGAGGGGGAAAGGGCGTACTTATAGGGTCAATGTCGACCTAGATGGGTCACCACCAATTACAGGGACCTGTCCATTTGGAAAGTGGGAGCATGATGAGCTCGAGCCAAAGAGACCATTATGAGTGGGATTAGGGTTTTAGGATGCTTAGGAGGGTTAAGGATGCATAAAGAAGTGAAATGGGTAGGTGAGGGATGAAAATAAGTAAATAAAGGAAAAAGGGGGATAAAATCATTAAATTGGGGTTGTTGAGAGCATGGAAAGGATAAAATGGAGGAATATATCGAGGGTTGGGCCAACTAAACTCTATATAGTTGAGGAAGGGGAGGGCCCCCTATATCTATATGGATAAAGGCTCCCTTGACCAATTTTTTATTTATTTATAGATAATTATAATTCTCTATGTTTACATCATAGTTGAGGGCATCTAGAGTCTAGTCGGCATCCCCACCCTTTATATAACACACACCCTCTATATATCATGTAGTTCTAGTTACATTCGTAGTTGTAGCTATAGCTACATATATAGGGGGGAGGGAAGGGCCGATAGGCACCCCAACCCTAGGAAATGATTTGATGAGGGATTAAAATTAATTAATTCTAATTATGGGTAATTGGGGATGGTTAGGGAGGATAAGATAATGAGACGAGGATTAGGATTAATTAGGGATAATTAACCATAGATAAAATAATGAAATGATTAAAAGTGGGAGAATGATGAATAATGGGATAAATTGAATTTAAGAGGGAATAAGAAATTTGAATGAGTGGCCATGGTTGAAAGGGAGAGAATGCCGGGTGGAAAAGGAAGCGATACCAGATTTTGGTGCTACATTTTCCCCTTTTTGTTAAGTGGTTTGTGTTGAGCAAGCCAAGAGAAAAAATAAGAAAGTGATGAAAAGATGATCAATTGGGTGCTCCCCCTCAAACTAGGGTTTGACGACACAAAGGCAGTCGATCAAGAGTTTGAAAGAGATAGATGGAGAAGGATGGAAAGGATGAGAAAAGAAGATGAGGGGATAAGATATCCTAGATGAGGATTGAACAAAAAGTAAATAAAAATATGGTAGTGATTTTAGAGTCACTTTGGTAGGGAGAAAAGTACAACCTAAATGGAGATGAAAAAAATGTCCTACGGAATGGTGACTGGGAAAAATCACTACAAAATCAAGGGAATCCACTCAAATGGATGCAAAAGCTATATGAACAATGGGTCAAAGATAGACATCAAATATATGCTAATAAAGGTGAAAATAGTTGAAACAAGGGTCATGAAAAAATGATATGGGTGGGATTGAAAATATACATTTGGGGTAGGATGAAAAATGATGTAAAATTATGGTGCCCTAGGAGGGAACACAGAGATGGCCATAATGGTGAGAGGATGAGGGATTAGATAATGAATCCCAAGGATAAATGAAAAATAAAAAATCATGGTGCCCCACGAGGGAACACGAGGAGGACCACAATGACAAGGATGCAATGGATATATAAAATAGATAACAAATCCCGCACATGACACAAAAAGGATGCGAGAAGGAGACCAAGGAAAAATTGGAAGAAAAGATATTTTTGAAAGGAAGGATTGATTGAAGAGAGAAAAAGAGAGATTATCGAAATTGTAGGGTTGGATCGATGGTGACTTGAGGTGTTCGGTGATGACTAAGTTGAAATGGTGATGACCTAAGGGGGTTGACGGTGATTGGGGTCAATGGGATATATAAGCCACGGGGTCGGCTGACTGGGATCATTTTCACATGACCAAGTGATGATCAAGATCTCTGAGTATATAAGAGAGATAGAGAGACAGAGAGAAATGGAGGCCAAAGGAGCTGAAAGGAAGTGCCAGAGGACTCATAGGATGGTGAGTATCAAAACCCTAAGAAATTTTTATTCATTAATTGTTTTTATTTTTTGGGTAAGTGCAGGAAGTTGATGGACAAATATGGGGTCATCCGTGGACGTCATATTGCAAAAAACAGAAAAATATCAACTTGTAGGGATTATTAGCAATACGCGCACTCAAAATTAGAAAAAACTATATAAATATGAATCGTATAATTCGAAATCTAGTTTCTAAAATACTAATTTTTTTAAAAAACGGACAAGTTTAGCTATATTAAACACTTAAAATTATATGACTTGGTTTTTTTTTTGAAAAAACTTATAAGATTGTAGTTTGTTTGCCCGCGTTTTGGATGACCAAATCTTGTTATTTTTTTTTGCTTTAGTGAAACGTTAGATGTAGTTGTCTATCTTGTGATGGATTTTATTTTGTATTTTTTTGAGCAATAATTTTTTTTTAATGATTTTTTCCGTGAAAGTGGTATGAAAATATTTAGAAAACGGAGTGCTTTCCATTTTCTTGCCATAACTATATCAAAAAATATCGAAATCAAATCTATATATTTTTTAACGTGTATAGAATTTTTCCATGCTTGGGATGGTATAATTTTTATCACATTTTGATAAGCGAAACAAAATTTACAGTCTTAAATGTAGACATGAACATTCACGGGAAAAAATGTCTTAAAGACCTATTGTTAGTAAAAAATTATAAAATGATATTTATCTTATTCTATTCACTTTAAAATCAATATTTCTACGAAGCTAACAATATTCCCTACGTGATGGTACCATTTTTGTGAAATGGTTTCAATTTTTTAGCATGGTTCAAGTCTCTGGAAGAGAAAATTTTAGGTTTTTTGACCTTTTACACTTCATAATGACCTTCCATAGCTTTGGTTGGGGAAAAACAGAGATTTCCCGAACCTTGAGGGTCAAATTTGATGATATAGTAAGAACTGCGATCACGGTTTGTAAACCACGATAACGGTGCTAAAATGGTGGGAAAAAAGAGGTCCACGGATGTTTTTTGGTATCAGAGAACTGTGATTGAGATTTTTTACAAAGTGCGAGCATGGTTTGAAAAGCGCAAGCACAGTTTATAAAGTGCGAGTGCGGTTTATAAAGCGCGAGGGTGGTTTTCAAAGCATGAGCCCAGTTTATAAAGTGCGAGCGCGCTTTTAGGTTCAAAATTTCCCAAGCCTGGAAAAACAGATTGCGATCATGGTTTTTAATACCGCGATCGTGGTTTATAAACCACGACTGCAGTTCGTAAAATTTGGGATTTGATGTCCACTTAATTGTCCCCCAACTTGTTGCACTTACCCTTTTATTTTTACATTTTTTCAAAAATTTGGCTTAGCACAAGGGGTGGTTACTACCGATTTATCATGGTCACCATCAGCCAAGCCTAAAAATGCGTTGACCTTCCCATGGAGGCATCGACCCAAGCTGGGTTAGCGTCAACTAGGGTAGTATGACATAGATTTGGATTAATTTTTATTTTGGATGACACAACGATCTAATGTTTACGTGTCTGAATGGTTTTGTAGGCCCAAGAGACCTTGTATTAAAGGGATAGAGTGCCTACCCTATATGACCAAATTTGAGGTGATATGGAAAATGCTGAGTGGGATCACTTAGTGGCAGTTGGGTTGGGTGGATTCTGGCACTACCAATGGATTCCACGAGATGTGGGGCTGATGATTTCTTTAGTGGAGAGATGGGATGTGCAGATATGCAAATTTTTGTTTAGGACAAGGGAGATGATTGTTACCCTAGAGGATGTATACCACATCCTTAGATTACTAATACAGGGAGAGCAGGTGATGCATATCATAGTGGTTACTAGACTAGCGGTATTGAGGTGGATATTTGGAGCCAATGCCTAACAGATCATATTTTCTTTAGGGGAATTTTCTTACAAGATGAGATATGATCATGGGGATGCATAGAGCCATTTTATTTACTTATTGATGATGACCATATCTTGTTACACACTTCTAGAATTAGTGGAAGCAAGATTTCCATGGAAACTAGTTGGAGTCCTAGCTGATATTGTAGATCACATGACAGTGTATCATTTTGGTACTACACTACTAGCTCCGATATATCATGATCAATGCTCCTATATAGAGAGGAGGAGGACCAGATTGAATGTGGGTTTATTACTCCATTGTTAGGCATATGAGCATATAGCAGTCATTAGACCACCATGGTTGTTGTGAGTTACAGGTGACCATATTCAGTTGGAGGTTGGATTTTTGAGGTGGTGGAGAAGATCATGCTCATGGAGATAGGAGAGATTGGTATGTTACATGGTATGTGGATAGATTGTTAGAGTTAGAGATAGAGAAGGTGAGATGGTGGCCATACCGTGACTTCCCTGCATGGCCTGGAGCTTATATTACACCTATTAGGGTGAGGTGGATAAGATGGATATAGGGTTGGAGGCCGAATATGATTGAGGAAATCTAGTTTGACAGATTCCAAAGGTATTTGGGAGTGGTCTAGATAGTTCAAATAGATCTCATTGTGTATAGATGAGAGGAGGTAGAGCGAGACTTTCCTAGTCCCACCATGACCAATCCATTATAGGAGGTAGGGAACCATGGGACAAGGATAATGATGTAGGAGTTGGTTCCAAATTTTCAGATTAGATGAACCAGACCTAGGCAACATGGATGGTGACTGAGGGTGGAGATAAGGAGGAGAAGGCATATCCTAGAGGTGAGAGGGGCGATGATGGAGAAGATACTATAGAGGTAGCACAACTACTCGTAGAGTGAGATATATCTTACTTGGAGAGATATATCACTCAATAGGAGTGAGATACAATGCAACAGGAGGCCCTAACCCTTTGATAGGAGAGGGAATATGATATAGAGTAGAGGGATTGGTACAATAGGTAGGGAGAGGCCTATAGAGCTAGATTTGGAGATCTTACACTGATCCTCATAGTAGAGTCAGGAAGTGGTGCCATAGAATTGTCATAGGGAGGTGGAAAGAGGGCTCCCCTAGGTATTGGGCCTCTGAGTCTATACACAACACTTATGGTGGAGATGAGATACTATGAGAAGATAATGACACATAAACTACCATGGACATTGAGATACACGAAGTACTTAACGACACGACGTTGGTGGTGCAACATCATCATGGAACACTGCAAGTGTGGCATAGCCACCATGAGGAAAGGGGAGCCAAAAAGGTCATGGTGTAGGTATTTTCTCGTTCATTTAAAGTTAATGAGTTAGCTACTAAATAAAGTACACAACTCAGAAATTATCTAGGATTTATAATACCTCAAATGCGTGATGGATGAGGATGAGCATAGAGTAGAAAATGGATCCCATTGTTACCGGCTGATAACCTGCAAATAAGAAATCACTAACATGAAAATGGATTAGATGGTTTATGTGGGGTTTCTTGATAAAGTGGATCCAAGAAGTGTTAACTTTCTTGGCAGATGTCAACCCCCATTTGATAGAAGAAAGTGATATAAATTACTAATGAGTAGATAATATGTTGAAAATGAAAGAGGTACAAAATCTAAAAGTGAAAAAAATGATCTAAATGCTAATCTGATAGAAATAAATGTAAACTAAATGTTACCTAACAGGGTCGAAAGTGACCTAGACTATGTAGAGACAGGTTGATGGCAGCCTGGGAGAGTGGATCTGAGTAACAGAGTAAGTATGCACACCCCACAAGATCTGGATGCCAATAAGAAACAACAAAAGTCTGTGGATGCTGGAAATAACCTGTAAAAGGAAATCTAAGGCCAAAGAAACTTGAAAATGGCCAGAGATAGAGATGAGGATGAATTAATGGACAAATATTGCCCAATTCGATGGTGACTGGGATAGGGCGACGATAATTAGGATGCAGGTAGGCTAGCTTGGATACAACAGACTGATTGGATGGTTGTTTTAACAAGCTGGAATAGATACATAACACATGCAAAGGCTAGAGAAGGCTATTGAAGTATAAAACACAGTTACAAAGGGTCAATTCGATGGTGACTTGGGCTGGGTGATGAAGACCGTAGAAGAGTGAAGTCATGCCAAAGGTAAAAGGACTGAAAAGGAAACCTACAAGTATATAAATGGGAATAACTTGATAACAGAGTCATGACCACTGGTAAACCTGCAAGGTCTTAGATTGAACAAGATAGTAATAAAAATGATATAGATAACATAAAAAATCAATGCAAAACCTCCTGTAGTTATGCAAATGATCAAAATGAGCTTCGAACGGATGCAAGATGATTGCTGAAATGCTTTGGTTTGAAGGTTGATTTCATAGAGTGTAAGAAAATCATAGAGGAGTCACCTTTGTGTGTTTTTTTTGTTGTTCTATTCTATTTTTGGAAAGGATTGAGATAGTTTTATAATGTTGACGGTGACTGGGATGGGTCACCGCCGATTGTGGGAGAGTTTCCCCAATGGGGCTCCTTTTGTGATTTTTGTCAAGATTTTGGGCATTGAAGAGCTGGAAGGGTGCTTTAAAGCATGTAGGTGGGAAGAGGACGTGTCATGGGCAGTTAGGGGATAAAAATAGGTAGGAAAAACCTATAAAAGAAAGGGGATGTAGGTTAGTATAAAAGCATCCAAAATAGAAGGTTTGTTAGGGCATATGAGATATTAATTGATTAATTAATTAATTAATAGGAATTAAAGGTGATGGAATTAACATTAAATGTGATAAGATAATAATTAAGTGGGAATTTTGAATTAAATAAAAAGGGGGGATGAATTAAACTAAGGGGGTCTAGGTAGAGACCAAGGTGAAATACGTGCACTTGGGCAGACGAGGTATAAATACTGAATTTAGGTGTCTATATTTTCTCCCTTTTTCTTGAGTGGTTTGCGCTAACAAGCCATGAGAAAAAAATGATGAGAGATTAAGGGTAAATAAGGCTTGACGAAAGGTAGATAATGATCTCCCCCTAAAATGGGGGATTGATGACACCAAGGTAAATCAATGACACGTTTGAAAAAGGTAGATGATAAAGGGAGGGTGGGTGAAGAAAAAATGGGTAAAATGATTACCAATGCAATATGATTCAAGCCAAAAGGGAGTCATAATAACAATAAAAATTATGGTGGTGACTCCAATATCACATTAATAGAGGAAAATTACAGTGTTAATGGAGACAGGCTACAATGTTCTACGGGCTAGTGAGCGGGTGAAGATCACTACAGTATGGATGCAATCCATGATGACCACTGAGTCATAGAAAAACATCAAAGTATGTGAAAATAAATGAAAAATCCTTTGTACATGAGGAATCGAGTGAATAGGTATGCCTTTGTAAAGGACATGGATGAAAATATGGTACCCCAATGCATGACATGAAAAATGATTGAGTAGACAAAGTGGAAAGTAGATGGAATAATATGCCCCAATGGGGATTAAATATGGCCACAAAGGTGGGCTTTGTGAATGATAGATGAAAAAAATGCCCGAAAGAGGGAAATAAGGTATGGCCACAAAAGTAGACTTTGTGATGAAAAATAATTGTGAAATAAATGCCCAAAAGAGGAGTAAATATGGCCATAAAAGTAGAATTTGAGGGTAGATTGGATTAAAATTCATGGAGGGGAAAAATAAATATGGCCACAAAGGAAAAGAAGGAAAGGAATGATTAAGTAAAATTCCTAAAGGGGGAATAAGTATGGCCACAAGGTGGACTTAGAGAGTCAATTAGATAGGATTAAAATTCCTGGAGGGAAAAATTAAATATGGCCACAAATGAGGACTTCAAGATGACCATGGGAGGATGTAAAATATTGAAACAAAATGACCTAAAGGGAGAATATAGATCCAACCACAAAGGTGGACTTGAATGTCAGAGAGATTGAATAAGGTCAGATGAGGTGTAGGATAAGATGCGACTTAACAATGGCGTCTTATGGGTATGAATGACATTACGTCATATCAAGGAACGTGTGAGAAAAATATGCCTCTAACTGCATTGGAGGTAAACAATAAGGGGATCTAAGGAACACAAGGCACATGCGACCAAAATAGATGTTAGTATGTAACCAACGATAGTTGGTCATACCAAAGATCATAAGGAACATGGATGAAATGAACTTATAAACCTAACGGTGACACGAAAAATGGGTTTGAGATGTAACTTGTACGTGGGAAGAGGGTTCTCCAAAAGTGGTGTTCCCTAAAACTATGCCCCAACTCTGGGAAGGGGAAAGAGAAAACTGAACAATGTGGGAAGTTTATCTAAAGAAATTTGATCAATACAGGAATATTTCTTAGGATGCTAATAAAATGGAAGGCTAATCAAAGCGGGAAGCCTTCAATGTCATAAAAGGGTATCCATCCTTTGAGGGTTTGGTCTACTTTATACATAATATAGATGAAAAGAATAATTTATATGATATCCGTCCTTTGAGGGATCGATCTATTTATTTGATTTGATTTTGATTTCATGATTTTTTTTGCATGAAAAATTGTCCTTCGAGGGATCAATTTATTTTTAATAACTTTTATTTTTGATAAGAACATCCATGATTTTTATTTTTACATGGGGGAGAGATGGGACTAGCTAAGTAGACCACTTAAGAGGGGATAATGAATGTACAAGAGACACCCCTGGACCCTTTGCATGGTTCCAATAGGTGAATAAGAGGGTGATGGATGTAATGATCACAAAGTTCTCACAAAGAAGGGAGAACTTGTCCATAAGGAAAACTCTATGGGCAAGAGCCGTGGTGCCCATATTTAAGGTCACATCTAGGAAGTGACAGAAGACCACATAATTCCAAATCATTACAATGAGAGATGGAAAAGGCTAAGATGGAGGAATGATCTAAAGATATGACTAAGAGCACTGGAAGACATGCTAACAATAGAATGGTCACAAGTGTAATGTGTTAAGAGGTTCCACTTTCGGTTTACCATCAAGGGAGGCCAATCGATAGGATCCCAACACATACTTATGCGTGATAATGTATGGTCCAATCTAGTTATGGGAAAACTTTCCACATTGGCTCCTTTCTAGAAAATTGTAGTGATATTCGTTAATTCATGAATATTTTGGTTTTTCTTTGATTGGCAAATTTTTAGGGTGCCCGAGGATCACTATCACAAGTTATTAAGGGGAATTCATTCCTGTAAAATAGAAATTCTTTAAGGTTCTTATTGTAAGCACGTTGTAATGGGGTCTTGATAAACAATAACATATGCTACCGGCCGACAACATATAGTTATGTTATCAACCGATAGCATAAAAATGTTATATGTTGTCGGGTGGTAGCATAAAAATATGCTACCTATAGGTAACATATAAAAACTCTACCATTTGGTAGAATTTAATAGTGATGTCTTGATATTCCCTTTCCATGCAAAAGATAATTTTTCCATATTTGCCAAATATTTTCTAAGGTTTTTTCAGGGGGACCCTTAAAATTTTCCCTGCTTTCTAGAGTAGTGAAGTTATGATTTTATTTAAAGATGAGGTATCCGACGTTAAATTCACATTCCTTAAGGTGCTTATTATAAGCACGTTTAATTTTCTCTTGATAAAAAAGATGGTGTTCAAGAGCGAGAAGGCGATGTTCATCTAACAACTCAAGCTATGTTAGACATGTTTGGCGATAGTATTCATCAGAGATGAAGTACACAAAGATGGAATTTGAACTTCAAGGGTAAGGATAGCTTTAGAACCATACACAAGCAAAAAGTGCTTAGCCCCAGTGGAGGTACGAATACTAGCACAATAAGCCTAAAGGGAAAAAGGAAGCATGGAGATGCCATTTATGACCTGTCTTGATCAATAGTTCTGGCAAGAATGTTTCGAAGGTTTTTATTGGTAGCTTCGGCTTGACCGTTAGCTTGGGGATAATATTGAGAAGAGAAGCTGATTTGGATGTTGAATGCGTTACAAATTTTCTTAAGATCTTTATTTTTTAAGGACTTTCTGTTGTCCATGACAAGTTTGTGGGGAACACCAAAGTGAAAAATGATGTGTTGGTAGATAAAATTAATGATTGGACATGATTTGGTTGAAGTGAATGGGATTTCTTCCACCCATTTAGTGAAATATTCGATTGTAGTAATGATAGAGTGCTGTTGTTGTGAGGAACGAGGATTAATAAGACCAGTGAGATCAATAACCCATTGTGAAAAGGGCCAAAGGTCTGGAGCCGGCTACAACACTTGACTAGGAATGCAAATAAGATTGGAATACTGCTGAAATTTTTCACATTTCGTAATGTACTCACAACAGTCATGATTAAGGGAAGACCAATAATAGCCAAGATGAAGGACATGCTTAGCAACAACTAAGCCACTAAAATGTCCACCACAAATACCATCATGGACTTCTTGGATGGCCCGAGAGGCTTCATGGGACTTAAAGCATCGAATAAGAGCATCGCCAAATTTGTGTTTATAAAGAATGCCTCCAAGGATCACATAGAAGTTAGCGCGCTAAAGGAAATACCTCTTAGTGTTCTTGGGTAGATCAGGGGGAATAATGGATTGGGACAGATAATTAAAGATTTGGGAATACCAAAAGTTTGATGAATTAGATTCAACAAGATTAACTTGTGGTAATTCATGAAATGGTCGATCATTGTGATTAACGATGAAAAAAAGCTTGGATTCCTATGTTGTCAAAGGAATGAGAGTTGCAAGAGATGCCATCATATCAAGGAAATGATTGGTAGATCTAGGAACAACTTGGATGGTGTAGGAATCAAAGGCTTCAAGGAGAAGATGAACAATGTCACGATATTTTTGAAGGGTATCATTTTTTCACTGATACTCACCTGTGAATTGTTTGATTACAAGTTCAGAATCCCCATAGATATCAAGAACTTGAAATCCTAGGAAGGCGGTGGTTTCAAGACCTAAGATAAGGGGCCTCGTACTCTACCACATAGTTTTTACACTCAAAATTGAGTTTTTTGTGAGTGGAATAGGATTTTCTTAAGGAGGAATGAGAACGAGGCCAACACCTCCCCCTTGCTGACACTTAGAGCCATCAAAGAAGAGAGTGAATTTAAGAGTGACATACTTGTGATGAAATTGATTAATGGATTCATCTGGAAATTTCTCATGAGGAAAATGTGAACTAGGAAGGGGGGCTTATGCTAATTGGTCTGCAATAACTTGGCTCTTAATATATTTTTTAGAGATGAACTCAAGGTCAAACTTAGACATGAGTATGAGCCACCGAGTGATACGATCATTATGATATGGTTTAGAATGCATCGTCTTAAGGATGTGGAATCTAGTAACGACATACATCTTATGATTAAGGAGATAGTGCTGAAGGTTTGAATTAGCAAAGAAGAGAGCAAAACACAACTTTTCAACTTTGGTGTAGCGGGTTTCATAGTCATGAAGGGTGTGACTAATGTAATAAACATCCTGTTCATGACCTTGGTCATCATGATGTGCTAACATAGCTCCTAAGGCATGATTAGTAACAGAGATGTATAGATAAAAGGTCTCCCCCTTGCATGTGGAGGTGTAACCGTTGGTGTAGATAGGATATATTGTTTAAGATCATCAAAATCCTTCTAGCATTTATGGTCCCAATCGAATTTTATGTCCTTTTGAAGGAGGTGATGAAAGGGTTGAAAATGATCTAAAAGTTGTGAGATGAAACGACGGATAGATTTGAGGCGGCCTTAAAGGTTGCGAAGTTGCTTAAGATTAGAAGGAGGAGGCCTTTCAATGATTGCCTTAATTTTTGTGGGGTCAACTTCAATGCCCCTAATAGAAAATATAAAGCCAAGGAGTTTTCCAGTTAAGACTCCAAATACACACTTGGTTGGATAGAGACGAAGACAAAAATGAATAAGGCGCTCGAAGAGGACTTCAAGAATAAAAAGATGGTTGTGTCGATGTTTAGATTTTCGTAAAATATCATCAACATAATATTTTATGGTTTTTTGTAGATGAGATCATGAAAGATATAAGTCATGGACCGCTGATAAGTAGTGCCAACATTTTTTAAACCGAAGGGCATGATGCAGTAGTAAAACGTCCCTCAAGGAGTGATGAAAGAGGTCTTATGTTAGTTTTCTAGTCCAATGAGATTTTGATTGTAACTAGAGAAAATATCCATGAGAGAAAGCATCTCATGGCTTGTGGTAAGATCCATAATTTGATCAATGTTTAGAAGAGGGAAGTCGTCTTTAGGGAAAGTGAGATTGAGATCTTGAAAGTCGGTGAAAATACGAAGTTTTCTAGATGTTTTAGGGACCAGGATAATGTTATAAACCCATTGGAGATAATTAAATTAGCAGAAAGAAGGTGTTACAAATCTTCTTTGACAAGGAGGGCAACATGAGGATGCATGCGGTGAAGCTTTTTCTTTACTGGTTTAGCATTAGGAAAGGTGATGATGTTGTGGATGAAGATAAAAGGGTCGAGACCTAGCATATCTGAATACGGCCATACAAATGCCTGACTATGATAGGAGAGGAATGCAGTGAAAGATTCAAGCTCGTGTGGGTCAAGAGATTGGACCACTTTGAGAATGCGAGGCTCATGAGGAGTCCTAATATTGACATCAATGGTGGCTTTGTTGAGGAGAGTAGGTGTGTCAGATGGTAAGGTATTATGAAGATAAGAATCTTCTACCCCCATGTGGGAAATAATGACATCATCATCAACACACTATAGGATGTTGATGGTAGAAGAATCTTCTTCTATCATTTCTAGATGACGAAGGGGAAGGGACCTAGTTTGATTTTCACACTTATAAGTGATTGGTCCCAAAGTGATGGTGTAGACTAAAAAAGTTAGAAGAAATGAAGACAATATCATCTATTTCCATGGATTCTTGGGATGAAGAAGATGGAGAAGGCATATCCATGCACATCTCAGATGGTGGTATGGGGTTAGGGGATTACTCCTGGTATCCTAACCCAAAATTTGTGTGAGGTTTACGACATTGATCAGTAGTAAGGCCATGTGGCCCATGATCATAACAACCTAAGATGAATACTTTCCATATGCAACGATGGAGGTAGGTGTGTGCAAAATATGGTTTGTTAAGAAATCCAAAACCACTAGTGTAAGGTTTGGCATGTGGAATATCATCGATGTGGGAAGAGGGGGTATAGAAACCACCATAAATAATATTGGTGCAAAGATGTGGTGGACTGAAAGGAAAAACATCCCCGACATTTGGTTGGTACATAGGTGTGTTAGCAGGTCTACGAATATGGTGAGGAGTGGGAAGAGTGTTGAGTGTGAGGAGATGATACTCCTACAGCGTGAGTTTATCCATCACTTTATTTAGGGATTCATTATTAGGAAGTTTGGAAGAAGGAATACATAAGCTGGTGGATGGTGAAAATGGATCATTCTTGGGAATGAGTACATCATTTGGTCTATAGGTCATATTACACATTTTGAAGGGAGTAACTTCCCCAGGAATTGTCAAAATCTTCCCTTCATGCTCATACTTAATGGAACGATGAAGTGTAGAGGGGATGTTGCACATGACATAGATCCAAAGTCATCCAAGGATAAAATTTTACTAAAATTATCCCTCAATAATGTAGAAGACCTCATAGAGGAGCTTCTCACCAATGCAGATAGGAAGAATGACTGTTCCCAAGGCAGGAGTGATGACATCATTGAAAGTACGAAGGACCACGGGTGTTTTGGTGAGGGATGCCTTAGGGATATTAAGTTTTTCAAAAGTATGTGACAGAAGGATATTAATGTTTTCCCTATTTTCGATAATGGATTGTCGAATGAATGTATCATTGACAGTGACCTTGATAAAGAGGGGAAGGTCGTGTTCTTCTGGTGGATGTCTAGAATTTCAGCATCATCGAATGAGATAGCTTCATAAACAATAAGTGCTCCTATGAGATATGCAAAGGGTTGAACCTCATTAGTGGATGTCAAAATGTGCTTCAAGGCTTCAATGAGAGCCTGTCTATGGTCTTACAAGCTTTGGATGACCTCTTATAGAGACATCTTGATCGGTTCCTGGTAGAGTTGTTTGACTATAATTTGTTCGATGGGCCTAGGGGTTGCTAAGATGGAAACCTTACATTTTCAATGATGTGGTTAACTCCGTAGGTGGATGAATGATGAAGAAGGTCTTAGATTTCGGTTTAGATGTCAATTTTTGATCATGTGGACTGGATCAAGTGGTTACCTGAACAATATTGATGAACAAAGGGGGACCATCCTTGGAAGAGTCATCTCCCAAAGGTGGGATGGAAGATATTGGACTAGATGTGGGAGGAAGGGACTGGCTCGGTCCAATAAAAAGTCTTTCTTCTTAAATGAGGTTATGGATAATGGTATGGAAGAACTCTACAATTCTCAGTATCATGCCCAGGGGTATGATGATAGGTGCACATAAGGTTGGAATTGAACCATGAAGGATTCATTCATTTTGAGTCAAAGGCCTGATAGGCGGAAGCATGATTGCAGAGGTTCGTAATAAGCGTTGGAATATTTTCGTATATGATCCAACTAAAGTGCTAGAAGATGTCTTGTGAGATATCTTGGATGTTTGGGGTAAATTATGAGTATGTTGATGATTTGAGTGACTTGAATTTGAGTTTTGACATTAGTTGGTGCTTTAGTGTCGAATGGTTTTGGATAGGTGGGTTGAAATGTTTGTGAGTCTTAAAATGGACGACGTTGCATTGGATTTTCTAACTCTAGGAGCGATTATAGATTTCATATGTGGAGATGTACCCTTGGGATGAGTGACAATAATTTCAACTGAAGGGTTAGATGGTGATGTCATGGTTTATACGGGTGCAGGAAGTGACATTTGTTTGATGTAATGTAACAAAGATGGAGATTGGTTGGATTGTGTTGATGACATGGAAGAAACATTTTAGGTCATTGTAAGATGAAGCACTTTTAATAATTCCTCAAATGATGAAATTGGTGTGAAGGAATAAGATAGCGTGGATGTGGTTATAAAATTTCATGTGGGTAAATAAATGGGAGGAGGAATCATCCTAGGTTATAAGGATGGTATGACGGGAAAAGGTGAAATGGATATAGGTGAGGTGGTCAATTCTAACAAAGTATATGTAAAAGGTATGGGAGTTGATGGAGGAGCCAATGTTGGATGTAAAAATAGGTTGGAATGGTTTCTTCATGAATGTATCTAGGGGCATGAATGATATATTTGCAAATGGGGTTCTAGTAGTTGTAGACGTGGGAGTGGATGTCGAGATAAATGTAGGTACGATAGATGTAGGAACAATATCAAAGGGCGTAGATGTGATTGATGATGAATGAGAGGAAGTTGTGGATGGGATTGGTTCCTGATTAATGCAGAGTGAAGAGTGTTTATAGTGTGAGTGTTGGGTGGTTGGGTTGTAGTAGAAGTAGTAGCTTGGCTTGTTGGTGTATGATTTGGGAAATTTTATTTGAAGATGTCAAGTGGTTGATTGGGTGAGGTATTTAGATTGTCCACTTCAAGATTTCCATGATCAATGATTCTTTGGACCAAATCCTTGAAATTTCGACATATCTCTATGTTCGTGTCCTTGAGACTTGGTGGTACTTGTAATAATGGTCTTCACGATACCACATGAGTTTCAGTCTCTGACTCATCAAAGGGTTAGATAGGAGGAAGTGTGATAAGGTTTACTTCCATCAACTTTCTCAAATATTGTACTAAATGACTCCGCATAGGGGAGTGTAGCTAGGGCGTTAGTCGAAGGGCTCATTGTTGAATTCCACGTGCTAGATGTAGGTGTGAAAGATGATTTAATAACCATAGACATTTTTCGCCACCTTTGATTTGTCATTTTGCGTGGAGGATTTGGTAAATTCATATTTAGGTTTGTTTGATCTTAATTTTAAATGAACCTAGCTCAAGGGCACGTGTGTTTCAAGTTTGCGATCCATGGTGAAGGATTCATCAAAGGTTCATGGAACTATTGGAAATGTAAAGTAGAAGATATATGATTCACACATGAACATGAGAAGAGCTTGATAGGATCATTTTGAGGAAGAGGGAAGGATAAATGGTTTATAATGCCACGCCATTGTGTGAAAAAGTTTGTGATGGACTCATCGTCAAACTACCGTATGGCTTATAGATCATTGATAGTTATTGTTGGGCCCGTATTATAGCTCCCAAATCTTAAGGGTGTGTAGGCACGCATGGCCAGAGGAAGCACGTAAGTGAAGGCACACAAGGTAGCATTCAAAAGGATTCTTAGAGAACCCAGGGTGCACGCCGCACAAAGAACAATTTGGGACTTAGCCATTTTTGGCATTTTGGGTAGGACACATGAAGAACATGTTCCATTTGGATAAGGTTCCAGCTTGGTGACAAGGTGTCCTGGAAGGAATATACCTTACGATAGGAAGATCCAAAAAGACAATCATGACATGGAGAGGCATGCGCACGGGGTGACCCACACCTTGACACTTGGGGCCAGATTTGAGGCTAGAGAGGAGTTTTTTAGAGCTCAAATGCCTATTTATACATGCACCCTTGGCAAAGAGTAGGGACAAAAGTGAGGTAGTAGAGCTCTGTAGAATTACTGTGAGAACTATGGGATGAAAATGGGTAAAGGATTCTAGTAATGATGTAATGGGGAAATGGGGAATGCAAATCTTATTTTGTGAGAGTACATGTATGGATCCAAATATGGCGCATGACTATGGTCTGCCTCTCTGTGATACTTTGTAGCAAGATTATGAATGAATATGATAAGATTACCACTATGTTTACATTAAGATCTCCTTCTGTATTATCTACATGTTTTACTCTACTTTTGATCTTGTAGAATCATGGACCTCACTTGAATGATTAAGTATATTTGTAGATTTACAACTTCTTGGTTATGTTATTTCTGTTACGAGATTTGTTTATGTTATGACTGAAGGGGTATAGAAGCCATCTTGAGCTCTATAGTTTCTTCATGTCTGTTAAATCACTAAGTCAGAATCACGAACTATGCCTTCCACTAGACTCACATAAAAGGGAGACTTGGCTCCCTCTCGCGCACCTCAGGTGAGTGCCCAACACCTGCTGGGTTATAGGACAACGTGCATGAGGTTCCCTTGTTCTTAGTGGGGTGCAAAAATGACTACATCTTGGTTCCGTTACCAGGACCTCTTTTCGAAGTTGTAGTGGAATATGACATACATCATGATCTATGCAAAAAGTGACGGCGGAGCGCTTAACACTTGAAGGTGTTGAAGATTGGTTTAAAAGCATGGATGAAAAATTCACTCAGAGATTCAATACTGGATCTGGGTTTGATACGTGAAGATGGGTGGAAGAAACTTTTTATCATGAGTTGTATGAAACCTTCTTCTACTGTTTCCTAGTAGAGTTATTCAAGTGGCTCTCGACTTATAAATCTAGATCAGGGTGGTGTTATAAATCACATCCTTAGACCCAAGAAACATATCAGAACTTGCAAGATGTTAATCTAACATGGACCCACGCTATAGATCATTGGTGGAAGGGAGTATTGACTAGCTACACTCTAGAATACACCATTTCCATGTATTCCTGTCCAGAAGTTGCTGAGTTTGAGTTCTTGCGAGAGCCCAGGGGATCATTTCTTCATGCCATCCCCCTTGCGATCAAAATTTTGATGGTAACTATGGGTTTAGAGGAATTTCCTATGTCTGGCTAAACCACCTTGAGCACTTGGCGAGGAAGCCAGGTTGGGGAAGGATGGTTGATTAGATGATTGATTAGGAAAGGGAGGAGAGACGACTCAAGTATAACGAAGCATGTGAAAAGGAGATCAATAGATAACATGGTATTACAAGTGGGTTATGGAGCTAGACATGGTGGAAAGGAGTTGAGGTTCACACGGAGGATGTGGAACCTGAATAGTCTGTGGTACCCAATCTTGGTAAGTGAGGGAGAGAAAACCTTGTGGCTTCTAATGAGAGTCTGTTGCGTAGAGAAAGAAGAGTCATTGGTGCACATCTAACCCTACCTAATGACCGAACCTTAGTGCTTGGTTTGTTTGAATGAGGGAAAAGTAAAGTTGATCCACTTGATTTTAGTGAAAACAACCAATTGGTGCCTAGAAGATACAACTTCTCGTTTGGGACTTCTATGGCTTCACACACTATTCTGGTATTTGGTGGAATGTTTGGACAAGGCACGTATATAGCTAGTTTTGGAAGTGCGTTAGGAAGTGGTGGAGGAAATATGACTAGGAGTGGTACTGGTTCACAAAATGTTGGCATGAAATTTAGTGGGATGACGGGAGCGTTTAGTACGACAAACATAGGCCCTGTACGTAACACAGGAGGATCTGGAGGTGGAAGTGGTGGAGGTAGTGGCTCATGATCTAGTGGGTCCGACAGAGGAGGAAATATCGGAGGAAACCAAGGGATTGGATCGGGAGGACAAGGGCCTCAGCCACCTCCTCAAGTCTTTTTCGAGATGTCTCTACACTTACCAGATTACAATGGGATAGAAGAAACTGCGGAGCATGTGCATAAGTGTGAATTGCTATGGCATGCGAAGGGGATCATGACCCAAGATCAAAAGTCTAGTCATTTTGTGACGACCTTGCAAGGACACGTGCATAGTTGGTATAGAAAGTATGACCCTCATTAGACTATTGTGGATTATACCACGCTGAGAAATGCATTCTTGGTCAAATTCCACATACCTGAGTTTGAACAAAAGAGCATCAACTCTCTCAAGGAAATCCAACAGGGCATGGTAGAGAGCATGCGGGAATATGATGCGCGCTTTAAAAATATTTTGTCTAAACTGTCTTATGATATCCACCCTTCACAACATGCTTAGTGGTTTTTCAGAGGGTTGATCACACCCTTTAGGAGGGCTTTATCTCATAAAACATTCACGGACCCGCACGAAGCGTTGGAAGCTGCTTTGCACACTGAGGTAGTTGGTAGTGTTGAAATTGGTGTTAGCCCATTTTTGGAGACTCAGATTGCTGCCATGGCTAAGAAATTGAAAAAATTATCTGCCAACACAGTTCCAAAGATTCGTGGAGGGATGTGGTGCATAGATTGTAATTTAGAAGGTCACATAAAGGACAATGGTGGGGTATGTACTCGGAAGGCGGTTCGCGTAGTAGCGGTAAATTATGAAATATGTCATGAGGACCATGATGCAAGTAGGTGCCCCTTTCTGTAGCGTGTGATCCACAAAAATATATCTTGTTATTGTAAGATATGTACCTCAACCACCCATGACACTAATGATTATATATTGATCGACCAAATTCATGAGGTAATTGATCTTGGTGTGCGCCAGAATGGCATTGCTAGTAGTTCCAAAGGAGATGAACGTCGGTATGAAGAGCGTAGAGATGGAGGTGCGTGTGGAAGAGGGTTTCGTGGAGGATTTCATGGTTGTGGTAACCGCGGAGGAAGAAGTGATTTCCTGCATGGAACATGCTTTAATTGTGGAGCCACAGACCATTATAAGTGTGAATGTCTAGATCTTCTACAATGCTCATGGTGTGGAAAAAAACATAAGTACGAAGAGTGCCTAGAGTTATACGAACATATAAGTCAGTAGTACCGGAAGGATAAGGGTGCTGCCATGGTGAGTATTAAAAAGGCTGACACATAATGGCTTCCGCAAGTAATACGTGAATCAGAACTGGAACCTATTATGGTGACAACAACGGTGGAGTCCGCGTACGTAAAGGAAGCACCTAGGCAGAAACCTTTGGTTTTGAGGGAGGAAGTAGTACATGGGAAGTATCCAAACTCGGATCACCAGAAAGAAGTCTACCAGGAAACCATGGACATAATTCAAAGTTTACAAGGGGAGATCCAATGCTTAAAAGAGAAGACTAGAAAATATGAGCAAAGAAGAACCATAGAAGCACCAAAGGATGAATTAGACGAGGTTAAGGAGGTGTGTAAACTACTGAGGCAAGAGAATATTATCCCCCTTCTAAGAGCATGGTTGAGGGAAAAGGTACCACGCACCGCGGAAGAACATGAAAGGTAGATCCTGCATGCAAACATCCCACCTCATAGCCTTGATTATGATAAAGAGATCACCTTGAATGTAGTAGTGGATGGATGGTTACTTAGCAACATTCTCATTAACATAAGCGTAGAGGTTAATGTTCTCACTCTGGATGCCTGACATCAAATGGGAAGACCTACATTACAGCCCTCTTCAAATGTGATGTATATGGCAAATAAGACAAAGGCAATGCCCATAGGTGTATTGAAAGATGTGACCATTATCATTCAGGGGACTAGGTTCACTGGGGATTTTGAAGTTTTGGCACTTGCCGAGGTAGATAATTTCCCATCTCTACTTGGGCACCCGTGGTGTTATAAGAATAATACAGACCTTCGGTTTAACAAGGGGTACATAAGCTTTGAAAAAAAGGAAGAAAGAGTGATTATACCACTTACTGATGGAAAGTCCACACCCTATACTGAACCCCTTGGAGATGAGGTCCTGGATAGAATATATGTGCACTCTATAAGGGATCCAAAGACCATCCACCGTATAGAAGGAGTCATCCAGTTTGATGATGCTCAATCTATCAGTGATACTACTATTATATCATGTGATAATTGGGTGCATGGGACTTATTAATTGATTGGGTGACATCTGAAAGGATCGGTGACCAAGGTAACCACGACACGTATAGTTCAGCACCTAGGAGGAAAGACAATAACCAAGTATTCTGGGGATGCATACCCTGATGTCTTTTTAAGAGAAATGGAAGCTCAATGGAGGGAGGATGAGCGATGAGGTATGCTAGGTCATGTTTTGATAAGCACAGTAGCAAGGTGGTGGGTTGTGCATAGTGAAAACTTGTTGGAGTGGTGCGAAGTTAGAATTGCGATCACTATCTGATTTTTGAAAAGTAACATACCCACCACCTATCAAGGATTACAATGGCAATGGACCTGCCTCTTCCCACATCCAGGCATGTGAGAGGGCCTGGGGAGAAGGCACGGAAGCTTTACCACCATCCCTTTGGGTGCACAAGCTATATTTGATGCTACAAGGATGTGCGCGTGCTTGGTACATCCATTCTGAAACATGCCGCCAAATGGGAAATTGGTAGGAATTAGCGGCTGAATTGATTCACACATTCGAGTACCAAAGTACTAAGCAACCAGTTGATGAGGCATTGCAGAATATCAAGCGCCTCACCTTGGGGGATTGCACCATGGTGGAAGATAGATTAAGAGACTTACTTGGTGGACCTAGCTTGGAAGTGCGATTCGAAGAGAAGGAAGCAGAAGACATACAATTCGAGCACGCTTGTGCTGAAAAGGAGAAAGGAAAGATGGTATACGTTGTTGACGGAGAGGAGATGGAAAACATGAATGTCAACCATTCAGATGGGATGCGTGAAGTGGTTGACAGCATGGATGCATGTGCGTGCGTGTATCATGAACCACTCAAAACCAAGAAATTTAACATCAGCTCAGAGAAGAAGACCAAGGAAGCTATCATTGGAGACTACTAGTTGGACCAGGAAGTATCAAAGATCATTGATCTCTTGCATGAATTTGAGGATTTATTCCCGTGCGGATACCATGAGTTGAAAGGCATCCACCATTCATTGGGGGAAATGAGGATAAAGTTGAAAGATGGTGTGCACCCAGTCAGGAAGAGGCCTTACAGGATGAATCCCAATATGCGCGTAAGGGTTAAAGAAGAACTAGAGAAAATGATAACATCCGATATCATTGAGGCTGTGGAAGAATCAGAATGGATAAGTCCAATGGTGATTAGTATAAGGAAGGATGGGTGGATTAGGACATGTGTGGATTATAGAGAATTGAATGTTGTTTGCATCATAGATCCTTTTCCCACCCCCTTTATTGAAGAGATTTTGGAAGAAGTTGTTGGGTGCAAGGTCTATTCCTTTACGGATGGATTCTCAGGATATCACCAAGTAAGGATTGCCAAGGAAGACCAAGAGAAGACAATTTTCACCACTAAATGGGGAAGCTTTGCATAAACGGTCATGCCCTTTGGGTTGAAGAATGCGCCCACTGTATTTTCACGCATAGTAGTACAAACATTTAAGGATTTCAATCACAAGTTCCTTCAAGTATATTTGGATGATTAGATAGTGTATGGATTGGTAAGGGACCATTGTGATAGCTTGAGGTTGATGTTTGAAAGATGTCGGCAGTTGAGGATCTCCCTCAACATAAAGAAATGTATCTTTGCAACTCCTTTTGGAACGTTATTGGGGCATATCATATGCAAAGAGGGATTACTGGTGGACCCTGCGAAAGTTGTAGTTATTGTAGGGTTAGGGGAACCTACCATCCAAAGCACCATGTGTGAATTTCTTGGACACACTGGGTACTATAGAAAGTTCATTAAGGGATACGCTAAGATTACCATGCCTTTGGAAATATTGCTCAAACATAAGAGTGCCTTTCGGTGGGAGGAGGCGCAGCAGAGGGCATTTGACACTCTAAAAGAAAGGCTAATTACCACACCTATTCTACGATTCCCATCATGGGATAAACCTTTCCATGTCCACATGGATGCCTATGGTATAGAAATGGGAGCCATTATTACTCAACTAGGAGAGGGGATTGTTGATCATCCCTTGTGTTTTGTAAGTAGAAAGTTGACACCAGTAGAACAAAATTATACAACGACCGAGCGCGAGGCATTGTCAATGATCTACGCACTCCACAAATTTAGACAATATCTGCTGGTAACTCCCTTCATATTCTACACTGACCATATGGCCTTGAAGTATCTAGTAAACAAAGTAGTGTTGTAAGGGCGCATATGCCGTTGGGTACTTTTATTTCAGGAATTTGAATTCAAAGTGGTGGTAAAACCAGGAAAGAACAATTGTGGGCCAGATAATTTATCAAGGATTGATTCGAGAGAGGACGTGCAGAGTATCAAGGAAACCATGCCAGACGCACAACTATTTAGGTTACGGTGCGTGCCCTCATAATTAGAAGATATTGCCATTTTTCTTAAGGAAGGTGTGGCGCCTGAGGGGATGAATGCTCTGGAAAGAAAAAGGTTAGCCATATGCGCCATGCCCTTCATGTTGATCAATGGGGGTTTGTGTAAAATGGGCTGTGATGAGATTTTACACCAATGTGTATTAGAGCATGAGCACATAGCTATAGTATAAGAAGCTCATGGTGGGATTGTCGAGGACACTATGCAAGGAACGCGACCGTGCACAAGATCCTAGTCACTGGAATATGGTGGGAGATGATTCACCAGGATTGTATTGAGTTTTGCAAGGCCTGTGACCACTTCTAGCGCCTTGGAAAACCTAGGAAAATGGACAATATGCCCTTGCGCCCCATCACCAGCATGGAACCTTTTGAAAATTGGGCAATAGATTTTGTCAGACCAATCTCACTAGCTGCATGAAGGACTAACTCGTGGTATATCATTACCTGTACTGATTATCTGACGAGGTGGGTAGAGGCTGGGCCCACGAAGGATTGCACCACAGCCACAGCTATTAGATTTTTGTGGGAGAACATTATCAGTAGGTATGGGCGCCCATTAAGTTTAGCAAGTGATAAGGGCACTCACTTCTTAAATGAAACAATCAGGATTCTATTAGCCGAATTCATGGTAGCCCATCACAAGACTACCCCTTATCACCCTCAGACAAATGGGACTATAGAGGATTTTAACAAAATCCTTAGTCATACATTGACTAAGATATTTGATGTGGGTAGGTAGGATTGGGATGACAAGGTATCATCAGTTCTTTGGGCATACAAAACAACGTATAAAAGGTTGAACAAGGCCACACCATTTCAACTGGTGTTTGGCGTGGAGGCTGTTTTGCCAGTTGAATTTATGCTACCATCGCTGCGTATAACGTGTGCAGGAGGGTTGGACAATAAACAAGCACTAGACGAGATAATTGATGAATTGATAAAGTTGGATGAAAGGCACTCACTAGCAAGATGGAGCCAAACAACTAAAAAAGCTAAGCAAAAGGCATGGCATGAATGCCACATTAAGAACAAATAGTTTGAGGTTGGCCAGATGGTATTGCTATATGATTCAAAATTTCTACACCATCCTGGAAAGTTGAAGGTGCATTGGTTGGGTCCTTATGTAATTTCATACATCCTTGATTTGGGCGCGTGCTAGTTACAAGTGTTGGATGGAACAAAATTACCTAGATACTTCAATGGGAGTAGGCTGAAGCCCTACTATAAATAATGCTTCTTGGTGTTTGTAAATAAGGCAGTTCTACTAGTTAGTTTAGAATTTCCCTTTATGCTTTTCCTTTCTTGTTTTTCCCTTTCACGGTGTTGTCTTGTTTTGCACCTTGGGCGTCGATAACCTTATTAATTTTTGACTTATGAATGCGCAGAGGACCACGCATCGATTTAGTGTGGGGTGAGGTGATAAAGGGAAGCATGAAGTTATTCTGCAGGAGGATTGGGTTGGTAGACCATTCTAACTGGATCTGTTGAAAATATGCATTAGGAGAAAAGAAGGCAGATGGGTGGAAAAATAAGGTTACGTTGTAAATCCACGTACAAAGGAGAAAGCATAAAAACATGAGGTAGGAAAAAGCAAGAATCATAAGGATGGAAGAGGTGCCTTTAGCACTGGTAACACACATGTAAGAGTCTTCTATCAAGATGGAGTGTTTGTGTGCTAGAAGGTTGGAAAAGTTTTCGCTCAAGGTTTGGGTGCGGGTAAAAAAAATTTTGCACAAGGATTGGGTGCGGGTGAAAAACTTTTCGTGCAAGGATTAGGTGCATAAGAAAAAGCACTGAAGTTGGGTTTGTTTGAAAAATTATGCATTAAATATTGTCATACGGTGGTAGGTGGCCTAGCCTTTAATGCATAAAAGTGGGAAAGCTATAAATACAAGGATGGGCACTTCATTATTTCACTTTGTGAAAATAAGGAGAATAATTTTCTTTCAAGAGATAGGGTTTCAAGAGCTGACTCGTGTGAAGGAAAATATCAAAAACTTACATGCAATCGGTCTGTTAGATCTACAAACCATATCAGAAGTGATTCACTGGTGTAAAGAACATTGTGAAAGAGCATCGTGATCAAAGGAGGAAAGTCAAAGATTAGGGTTTGTGCTCTAAGGCACGGGGTCCGTGAAGAAAACTCTCAAACAACTCGAAAGTAACAAGGGAATGAAAGCAAAGGGTAAAATGACGGTGATAAAACTAGTTGATAAAATTGTAGTACAATTCAAGAGGGGAAAGAGTAAGGGAAAATGAAAGAAGAAAGAAGAAGAAATCCCCCTAGATACCAATGAGGAATGATACTCAGAGATGTAATATCTGGATGGGGTTTTTCTAGGGCAAGAATGGGAGTCCCACATAAGACAGATGACCATGATCGACTTCAATCACCGGTCAAGCATAATCTCAAAGGAGATGGTGTTAGAGCTGGTGTGCCTAACATATAAACGAACACATGATGGGATACCTATCTACAAGAATGTAGTCAAGGTGAAGATGGAGAAGGCAGAGCTTCTCCAGATTTTTGAGTTACCATACTTTGGGAAGCTCGAGCGCTTGTACCAATGGTTAATAACACACGTGCATAAAGATTTCTTCTGCTTCATAGGGCACAGGATACACATAACTCCCTAGTTAATCTCACACTTTACAGGCCTAAGTTGTAAGGGGGATGTGCTCATTGATGACCTCCAGGATGAGGAGGCAATCAAAGAAACCATTGCATCTCAGGATTATAAGAAGGAATCAAGATACTACGATGTCTCAGATATTAGCAATTTGGTGATGAAGATGGCTGTGCACCTTGTCTCCAAGCTAAATGGATAAGAGAGGTGGACCCAGGTGAGCAAGCCCTGGTTGAATGTCTGCAGAAAGGTCACGGAGGGCACCATATATAATATATCCCAATACATAGTAGGTGAGATCATAAGCAGCGCAAATAACAGAGGAAAGAAACTATTTGGGAGCATTCTATTAACAATTGTGTTCTCAGAAATCGAGGTGCCAGATGTATTTGATAAATTCGTATGGTAGTACCCCGCTGAAGATCCCTCACCTGCGAACAGATTCCAGAAGTACACATGTGAGTCAATGACAAGGGTGCACAAGGCGCACTTAGAAAAATGGTACACGTGCCTTAGGAATGCATTCGGGGCTGAATGGCAGATTCCTAAGAAACTCCCTGCAGCGATTGAAGGAGAAGTTGAGTTCGTGGTATACCAGCACTTCTGCATTGGCAGATTAATCTTGGTGGATGATAGTTAGAGTCCCTGGTGCAAACTCCCCTTCTCATTTACTGCCCAATTTTTCTAGGTGGGAGTGAATAGATATAAGGAGTCGAAGAAATTGAAACTCAACCTGTCCACCCTTGACAGTGAATATAGAGAAATGAGAAAGAAACTGGTCTACTCGGGGAAGGATGCATACGTTAAAAGGTACGTGTCACAGGACGTGCATATCGTAAGGCCATTGACCTTACCAATTGTTGAGAGCACTGCTACAAGAATCTACCTATGCATAAGGCCAAAGTTTGAGAAGGGCACGTATGTAGAAAATGAAATATCCATCCCAGATGACCCCATGGGAAGGAAGAAGCTAGCACCAAAGCACAAGGAGAAAGAAGAAGAAGAATAAGAACAAAGGGTGGTGGAAAGGAAAAATGTAGATACCATAGGGCCGAGTACCTACATCTGAAAGAAGAGGAAAACGATGGTCAGGGAGAAGACCCCGGAGCCTGTGAAGCCACCATCCCTTGAAGATCCTTCAGATGAAGAGAAGACAACATCCCTGACTTTGGATTTCTTTTAAAAGGAAGAAGAATAAGGAACAGAGGAACAAGGGTCTAAAGACACAAATGACCTGAATTCCTATAGAGGCGAAAAGGATGATGTTGAAGGGGAAGAGTTGGAGGTGGATCAAGAGCCAATTGATGTCCATGATTAGGAGGGAGAGGAAGCCGAGGATATAAATGATGCTTTCATCTTTGTAAGAAGGAAGGGAACCCAAAGGGAGGAAGGTGCATGGGGTGAAGGGGCTAGTACCAAGGAGCCAGATATGCCCAAGCTCACTTAGGAGGAGGTGAATGAGAAAGTGACAAGGGAGGTAGAGAAGATAATTAATACCTTGGTTGAAGAGGAGTTGGAGCACAGTACGGAGCTAGTGCTCAGTGAATTCAAAGAAGAGAAGAGGGAGAAGAGTGTGGGTAGCACAAAAGGCCCAGCACTTTCGGTAACTATTTCCAAGGGCGTGTGCATGGGAAGTAAATGTGTAGAAGGGGGAAGAACAATGATGGGTTACATTGATGACCCCAATAAAGTTTTGCATGTGTGTTTCCAAAGTACAGTGCCCACTAAGGAGCTCACCACCATGGAGTCCTTTGATCTTGAGGGTGGATACCTGTGAACAAGGAAGATGCTATCATGGGCATTCGACTACCACCTTGATGAGCCTGAGTTTGAGATTAACCAAGGAGTGGTATTAACACTATCTGAAGGAAAGGGGGAAAACCCCATTGTAAACACGTAACAACTATTAGATGAGCAAGTGTGTAACACACTCAACAAGGTCTCCATGGAAATTGAGGCTAGGCTCTTCAGTAGGAATGATAGGGTTAAAGTCTTGAAGGACCTGTTGGAGAAGAGGAAGGAAGAAGTAGTGAAGTTGACGAAGGACTTAAGCCTTGAGAAATTAATCAGCGATCAACTTCAGAGGGAGATTCAAGAGGAGAAGGATAAAGTGCGTGAATTTTCCAAGAAGATGGAACTCATCTCCCAAGAAATTATCACGAAGCACCCAGACCTTAGCCCTCCCGCGTAAAAGTATAGAGCCTCCTTGGAGTGCCTAGAGGACTTGAATCAGATCATCACCATGGAAAGGCAACCTTTGGCATTGGATTTGGCAGAAGAGGTAGCTGCGCACTTGGAGAAGGAAGACAAGTTAAAAGTCATCGCACTCTTGGATGAATACAACAAGGTGCTTGCTGACGTAAGAATAGCTACACAAACTGCGGGGGTCACCTACGACCACTGCGCGGATCAAGACAAAGTGACAAGCATACTGCTTGCCAACGATGAGGCTGAGCTGAAGGAATTCAGAGAAAATAATAAGGGCAATAGAGCCGAGTGAGAAAGGATCATAGCTGAAGTGGAAAAGAAATCTGAAGCCATTGAGAACTGGTGAGTCTCAATCAAGACCCAACTAAAAGAACTTTACAAGGTCATCACGAGGAAGATGGATGCCCTGGAAGATCACGCTAAATAATTGGAGACTATGGTGGAAACCATTACCACATAAGGGGAAGGGTTAACCTTTGACGAGGTGAGCACCTTGGTTGGCAACATCTACACTAAAGCGTAGGAGGAAGTCAGCACTTGGAGTACACTGGAGGCTGACCTGCAACAAAATTTTCCCCTTCTTCTTCTTTAGGAAAATTTCCCCTATTCTTTCTCTCCCCATTTCTTTATTCTTTCCCCCCATTATTTTCCAAGGCAAGGCCTTGCATTTTTTTTGTACCACATTCTTTGAGAAGGTTCTTGAAGGAAGAGAACATGTGAAGTGTGGGGTAATGTTGGGCCCCTATTATAGCTCCCAAATATTAAGGGCATGTAGGTGTGCATGGCCAGAGGAAGCGCACAAGTGAAGGTGCTCAAGGTAGTATTCAAAAGGCTTCTTGGAGAACCCAGGGCGTACGCCGCGTGAAGAACAATTCAGGACTTAGCCGTTTTTTGATTTTTAGGCAAGACACATGAAGAACATGTTCTGTTTGGATAAGGTTCTAGCTTGGTGACATGGTCAACTGGAAGGAATATACCTTGCAATAGGAAGATCCAAAAAGACAATCATGACATGGAGAGGCATGTGCCCGGGGTGACCCACACCTTGACACTTGGGGCCAGATCTGAGGCTGGAGAGGAGTTTGTTAGAGCTTAGATGCCTATTTATACGTGTGCCCTTGGAAAAGAGATGGGACAAAAGTGAGGTAGTGGAGCTTTGCAGAATTACTGTGAGAACTATGGGATGAAAATGAGTAAAGGATTCCAATAAGGATGTAATGGGGAAATGGGGAATGCAAATCTTATTTTGTGAGAGTACATGTATGGATCCAAATATGGCGCATGGTCTGCCTCTCTGTGATACTTTGTAGCAAGATTATGAGTGAATATGATAAGGTTACCACTATGTTTACATTAAGATCTCCTTCTGTATTATCTACATGTTTTACTCTACTTTTGATCTTGTATAATTATGGACCTCACTTGAATGATTAAGTATATTTGTAGATTTACAACTTCTTGGTTCTGTTATTTCTGTTGCATGCTTTGTTTATGTTATTACTGAAGGGGTATAGAAGTTGTCCTGAGCTCTATAGATTCTTCATGTCTGTTAAATCACTAAGTTAGAATCATGAACTATGCCTTCCACTAGACTCACCTAAAAGAGAGACTCGACTCCCTCTCACACACCTCGGGTGAGCGCCTAGCGCCCGCTGGGTGATAGGCCAGTGCGCATGAGGTTCCCTTGTTCTTAGTGGGGTGCAAAAATGACTATATTTGTTTTGCATGTAATGTTAATTGAAAAGTGTTCTAAAAATAGTTATGCGAGTTGGGAGAAGGAGAATATAGAATATTGAGGAATAATATTGTACCAGTATAGAGAGGGACTAGCCAAGGACAGGGGGAAAGTGCAAAGCATTAAGTCTTGATCGTTTACGATAAGGTAACATGTATGTCTAAATGCATGAAGGTGTTGTTGTGAATCCTCTTTGCTCTTAAACTTGGTGAATTTCAACTATTCCCATAGCAAAGGATATAATTTCATTAGTACAAATGGGTGAATAAGATCATTACATATTTTTTCATATGATAATGAAACTTTGGACCCTAGAGTTACAACTTTGAGGTTGGCTAGCCTACTCACAAGAGCATGCATGGGGTCATTTGAAAGAGTCTATTGGGGGATGAGAAGTGGTGGTTACATGTATAAAGTTCCTAGATGAGTTTTTTGGTGAATTTTTGGATGCATGAGTGTTTTAGGAATTTTAAGGGGTTACGTGTAAATCACAGGTTAGGATTGAAGGGGTGGTTATTGAAATAATTTTTATTGGGAGGTGGGAACATGATGTTTTTGGGATTATGTAGGCTGTCGAGGAAAGTGCTGAATGGGGATGTGGGTATGAACAGGTTGAAATTTTTGATGGAATGGATTAGACGTTGAATAATGTAGAGCACCAACAAAAGGGGGTTGGGAAGTGTTGATAGGTATGCTAGATGTGATAAGGTCACGTTGTTCGAATAGGGGATGTGATGTTTGGGTATGTTGGTTAGGGACACTAGTAAAGATAGTGACAAAAGAGGTGATAGGGAGGGTAGTGTTGATAGTCGTGTTGATTAGAGGGAGATTATAATGAATTTACTTGAATATCTAGGTAGTTTGGTGAGATGAGGGATTGGTGGAAGAGGAATCAAGATTTGTTGTAGAAAGTTCATTTACTACAAATTGGGTGGTTTGGAGATTTTTCTGATAAGGATGAATCTACTGAAGTGGTGGACCATCTGGGGAAAGTTGAGTTGATCTCCTAAGGAGATATTTTTGGACCACCATTGGATTTGCATCCAAAAGCTCTTGGGACATGATATCACCGAGAGGGACTTTAGGAGGTCCAAAAGGTTCTGATCAAATGAATGGCAGGGTAGCTGGCTTAGACAGGAAAACATGATGATGTAAGAATGGATTAGATTATTCTAAGGTTGTAGTGTGAACATGGGGTCCTAGGTGAGAGACATTGATGAGAGATTGAGTGCTCATGAAAGAAGTAATCAAGGGCACGAATGAGATAACCATTTTGGTAAATATTTGTTAAGATGGGGAACTATTTGAAGAAAAGTTTTGTTCCATTTTATTTGCAACGGAACAAGTAATTATGGGAATGAAATAATTTTTCCCCAAGCAAGTAAAGAAGATAATTATTTTTAATTTTTTTAGATTAAAGTGTGCAAAATATAAGGGGATGGATAAAAAGGTACCCAGAAGAAGGTAATATATTTTTAGTTTCAGGTTCGTTATGGCTAGGGAAGTCTTAGGCGGCTTCCTGTTGGGTGATGAAATCCCAATCAGTCAACCGGGTAGGATGATGTTTTGATGTGTGATTTGATTTGTGAGGTTTGGTTGTGTGTGATAGGATGTGAGATGCATCAAGTTAAATCCCTACTTAAACTATGTGAGTAAGAAGGATGCAGAAAAGAAATGTTATTTTAAAACCAAATCAAAGTGTGATCTTTCGATGAGGATACACACAAGAAAGGGAAGTATGATGCAGAAAGGATAAAATAGGAAAAAAAAAGAATATCTAGATAGATAGTTTCCTTTTTATCTAAACTTTAAGCAAAGAGTGATCTAAAAAGCTGAACCCAACACGAGAAAGAGAAAAACAAAGCCTTCTACTGTAATGTTAGTAAAAGACATTAGAAACATAAAATATGAAAGAAAAGAAAGGGACCACCTAAAGGGTTGTTGTAGGTATTTTATCATTCATTTCAAGTTAATGAGTTAGCTACTAAATAAAGTACACAACTCAAAAATGATGGAGGGTTTATGGTACCTCAAATTCATGATGGATGAGGATGGGTGCAGAGTAGAAGATGTATCCTGCTGCTACAAGATGACAACCTACAAATAAGAAAGAATAACATGAAAATGGATTATGTGGTTTATGTGATGGATTCCCAATGAAGCAGCTCCAAGAAGAGTTAACTTCCTTGGTGGATGTTAACCCTCATTTGATAGAAGAAAGTGATATAAATGACTGATGAGTAGATAGTATGCAGAAACTAAAAGTGGTACATAATATAAAAGTGATAAAAAATGATCTAAATGCTAATCTAATTGAAATAAATGTAGTATAAATGTTATCTAACAAGCTCTATGGTGACCCAAAATGTGTAGAGACAAGTTGACGGTGACTTGGGAGAATGAATATGAACAACATAGTAAGTATGTAGACCTCAAAAGATCTGAATGCCAACCAGAAGCAACAAGAATCCATGGATGCTAGAAATAACCTATAGAAGGGAATTTGAGGCCAGAGAAGCCTGAAAAGGACTAGAGATATAGATGAGTATGAATTAATGGACAAAAAAGACCCAGATCAATGATGACTGCGATAGGGATATGGTGAATAGGATGCAAGTAGGCTAGCTTATATACAACAAAGAGATTGGATGGTGGTTTTATCAAGTTGGAGTAGATACACAACACATACAAAGGTTTTAGAAGACTCTGTAAGTAGAAAACACAATTATAGAGGGCCAAGTTAACAACGACTTGGGATGGGAAATGATGATAGTAGCATAGTGAAGCAATACCGAAGGTAGAAGGACTGAAAAGGCAACCTATAAATATATTAACTAGAATAATAACCTGATAACTTATTCATGACCACTGGTAAACCTATAAGGTGTTAGATTGGACAAGATAACAATAGAAATGATATAGATAACAAAAAAAATCAATGTAAAACCTCCCGTAGTTATGCAAATGATCAAAAAAAGATTCCAAAAGTTTTAAGAGGATTGCTAAGATGCTCTGGCTCAAATGTTGATTTCAAAGAGTACAATAAAATTAGAGATGAGCCAAGCTTGTGGGTTTCTTGTGTTGTTATCTATTATGTTTTTTTAAATGATTGAGAGATTTTTATAGGTTCAACGACAATTCGGTTGGGTCACTGCCAATTATAGGGAAAGTTTCCCCAATGGGGATTCTTTTGTGATTTTGGTTGATATTTTGGGCATTTAAGAGTTAGAAGGGTGCTTTAAAGCATGTAGGTGAGAAGAGGATGTGTTCTGGGTTGTTAGGGGATAAAAATAGGTAGGACAAAAGCCTAAAAAAGCAAAGGGATGTAGGTTAGGATAAAAGCATCCAAAATAGAAGGTTTGTTAGGGCATATGAGATATTAATTGATTAATTAATTAATTAAGTGGGAATTTTAAATTAAATAAAAAGGGAAGATGAATTAAATTAAGGGGGTCTAGGTAGATACCAAGGTGAAATACACGCACACGGGTAGACAAGGTATAAATACCAAATTTAGGTGTCTACAGGTCATGATGTGGGTCAAGGACTGATAGTGACACCTACCCCAAGAGGGCAGGACTCTAGATTATTAGATGTATATTTTACTGATTTTGATGATATATCGGATTTGAGATAGGACCCTTAGAAGCCTATGATGTATGATGTATGATATATATATATATGATGATGATGATGATGATGATGATTTTATATTGTTTTCATGATGTTTTATGGTTTTGATGATACCTTGATGTGATGCCAAATATGAGTAGATAATACCTATGTGATGATTAATAATGTGGATTAGATATGACTTAGATGTGATTATGGATTTCATGTTAATTTGTGATATCATGATTTTGATTTAGATTTTGATGGCATGATGATATAATAATTATGGATATGGATGACTATAGTTGTAGTTTTGATAAATTTGTTAGATGATAATGGATTTGATTATAAATGGTATATTGTAAATGTGATATAGATGTTAGATGATGTTTTTGTAAGTATGACTTATGAGTTATGGTTATATTGGATATATGTATTATTGATGTCATTAATTTAATTTGATTTTAGTGAAATGATAGTGTATAAGAAGAAAATGGTTGGGATTTAGGTGCGACACATAGGTGGAAATGAAAAAATGCCAATTTTTCATAATAAGGAGCATACGGAGAAATGATGTTCCAAACTAGATTGGGGGTAAACAAGAAAGGGATCCAATCAAGGAAATGCACTTATAGCCAATAACATGTGCTAACACATAACCATTATGAGTTAGTGATCCTAAGTCACAAGGGAAAGTATGAAGGTTGAAATTATATACCTAATGTCAAAACGACAAAGGGATTTACATGTAACTTGTACGTGGGACCTAGGTTCTCCTTAGGTGGGTTTCCCTAGGTCTATACCTCAACTATGGGTGAGGGGAATATAAACTGATCAATGCATGAAGTTTTCTATGAATGAGAAAGTTGATCGATGTGGGAAGCTTTATTAGGGTGCTTGCTTTTAAAATTTTATATACTTTTTCTTTGAGTATATAGAAGGATGATCAATGTGGGAATCCTTCACTGCCATGATATGGTAGCCATTCTTTGAGGGAGTGGTCTAAATTATTTTAAATGGAAAGATGATATGCATGATAGATGTCCTTTAAGGGACCATTCTATACTTTTCTATATAATAAATTTTATATGAACAATTGTCCTTCGAGAGTACAGTCTATTTTGCTTTTTGATTTTCTTATATGAGCATCGATGGAATTTTGAATTTTACATGGGGAAGAGATGAAGATAGTTAGGTATACCAATTAGAAGGGGATAATGAATGTACAAGTGAACCTATCCGTAAGGAATATACTGTGGGTAGAGTTTTGGTGCCCATATTCAAGGTCATATATAGGAAAGTGATAGTAGACCACATAATTCCATATCATTATGATTAAAGATGGAAATGGATAATAATGGATGGATGACCAATGGGATAACTAAGTTCACAATGGTATGTATGCTAACAATAGAATGTATGTAAGTGAAATAATTTGAGAGGAACAAAATCCAGTTTACCATCAAGGGAGGCTAAATGATAGGCTCCAGACCTATACTTATGTGTGATAATGTAAGGTCCAATCCAGTTGGGAGAAAAATTTCCATGATGTCTCCTTTTTAGAGTAGTGACATTTTTATTTTCCTTAAGAATAAGGTGACCAATGTTAAAGTTGCATTCCTCAAGGTGCTTATTGTAAGAACATTTGATGCACTCTTGATAGAGACAATGGTGTTTAAGAGAAAGAAGGTGAAGTTCATCTAGCAAATAAAGTTGTGTAAGACATTCTTGGTGATAATATTCATAAGAGATAAAGTCGCGAGGAGAAATGTACAAGGATGGGATTTGTAATTCAAGAGGAAGAACAAACTTGGTGCAATATAAAAGAGAAAAATGAGTAGCACCCATAGAGGTGTGGATGCTAGTCCTGTAAGCCCAAATAGTGAAGGGAATGTGGATATTCCAATCATGATCAGATTTATCAATAGTCTTGGCAAGGATGTTATGAAGAGTCTTATTAGTGGCTTTGACTTGACTGTTAGCTTGATGATAGTATGAAGAAGAGAAGTTAATCTTGATATTAAATAAGTCGCAAAGATTCTTGAGGTATTTATTTTTCAAGGACTTTCTATTATCCTTGATGAGCTTGTGGGGAATGCCAAAATGACCAAATGATGTACTGATAGACAAAATTAACAATTTGATTATCTTTAGTTGATGTGAGTGGAATTGCTTCCACCATTTTGGTGAAGTATTCATTAGAAATGATGATAGAATGATGGTATTTAGAAGAACACAGCTTGATGAGGCCAATGAGGTCAAGTCCCCATTGTGAGAAAGGCCAAATGTCCTAAGTCGACTATAAGGCTTAACTAGGAATGGGGATTAGAGTAGAATGTTGCTGGCATTTTAACAAACTTTTTAACATTATCAAAACATTATTGATTAAGAAAGTGAAAATAGTAACCCATGTGAAGGAATGCTTGGTGACAACTAAATTGATAAAATGGCCACCAAAGATATCTTCATGGACTTCTTGGATAGCTCGAATGGATTCGTGAGATTTAAGGAAATGAAACAAGATACCAACAAAGCTGAGCTTGTAAAGGATGCCTCCAAGGATGACAAATAGCTTAACATGTTGAAGGAAGGACCTCCAAATAAGTTAGAGGGGATAATGGATTGTGATAGATAATTTAAGATTGGAGAATACCAAATATCATGAGGGTTAGTATCAATGTGGTTAATACCAAGGAGCTCTTTAACATGGGTTGGTTGATCTTGATGCCAAAAAACTACAGAAAGCTTAGATTCTTGAGTCATCCATGGGATAAGAGATGTAAGATATCTCATGGTTCCCACAAAGTGGTTAGATGATCGAGGGATGGATTGGATGGTATAGAAGTCAAATGCCCCAAGGAGGAAGTCAACAATGTCCTTATAATTTTGAAGAATGTCGTTTTTACATTGATAGGTGCCTTGGACTTGATTGATGATAAGTTGAGAATTCCAATAGATGTCAAGGATTTGGACACCCAAAAGGATGGTGGTTTCAAGGCCTAGGATAATAAAGTCATACTCATCCATATTATTAGTGCATTCAAAGTTAAGATTGTTGGCAATAGGAATAAGAGTATCCCAAGGAGGAATGACAATGATGCTAGTGCCTCCCCCTTTCTAACACTTAGATCCATATAAGAATAAAGTCATCCTAATACGGAAATAATTGTTTTAGAAGTTGTTGATATATTCATTTAGAAAATTATCATAAGGAGGGTGATTATTGGAAAGAGGGACATCAACTAATTTATCTGCAATAACTTAGACCTTGATTTATTTTTGAGAGATGAACTCTAGGTCAAACTTAGTCATGAGTATTAGCCATCGAGTGATGCAATCATTATGAAAAGGATTAGAATGCATGGTTTTGATAATGTTAAAACTAGAGATGATGTAAGTATTGTGATTGAGAATATAATGGCGAATCTTGGATGTAGTGAAGAAAAGGGAAAACACAACTTTTTGGCTTTAGTGTAGCGAGTTTCATAGTCATGAAGGGTGCAAATGAAGTAATATACAACCTTCTCCCTTCCTTGGTCATCACTCTTTGCCAACATGGATCTAAAGCATGATCAGATGTAGATATATATAGATAGAAGGGTTTTCCCTCACGTGGATGTGGAAGCACAGGAGAAGATTAAATATACTGCTTAAGATCATCAAAGGATTATTGGCAGTTATCATCCCAGTGGAAATAAATATCTTTAGGAAGAAGGTGATGAAAGGGTTGGAAATGGTCAGAAAGTTGTAAGATGAAGTGACGAATGGATTGAAGCCGACCTTGGAGACTGCAAAGTTGTTTAATATTTTAAGGAGGCATCTCAAGGATGGCCTTGATTTTGGAAGGTTCAACTTCAATACCCTGATAAAAATGATGAAACCGAGGAGTTTACTAGTAAGCACTCCAAAAACACACTTGGTTAGATTAAGGAAGAGCAATAAAAAGACACAGAGCTAAAAAATAACTTTAAGGATTGAAAGATGATCATGTCGATGCTTGGATTTACGCAAGAGATAATCTACATTGTCCTCTACATTTTTATGGATGAAGTCATGGAATATGTAGTTCATGGATCGCTGATAGGTGGCTTTGGAATTTTTCAAACCAAAGGGCATGACGTGATAAGAAAAGGTCCCTAAGGATTGATGAAAGATGTCTTATGTTTTTCTTCTGGTGCAAGAAGGATCTAATTATATCCATGAAAACCATCTATAAGAGACAACATCTCATGGCCTGTGGTAAGGTCTACAAACTGATCGATATTAGGAAGAGGGAAATTGTCTTTAGGGACAGTGAGGTTTAAATATTGAAATTTGGTATAGACGTGAAGCTTTATTGAGGTCTTAGAAATGGGTAATAATTTGGAACCCCATTGGGGATAATCAATGGGGATGATGAAGTTGGTTGAAAGGATACATTACAAATCCTCTTTGATAAGAAGGGTAACCCAAGGATGCATGTGGTGAAACTTTTTCTTAACCAACTTAGCATTGGGAAGGGTGACAATGTTATGGACAATGATAGATGGGCCGAGACCTAGCATGCTAGCATATGACCATGAAAAGGCTTGGATATGGAAATAAAGGAAAGTGGTGAAGGATTCAAGCTCCTGTGGATAAGGGGATTGACCCACTTTGAGAATTGTGAGACTCCTAAGGAGTCCTAATATTTATGTCAATGGTGGATTCATTGATAAAGGTGGATGTGTTTGGCAGTAAGGAATTATAAAGATAAGAATATTCTACTCCCATGTGGGAAAGAATGGTGTCTTATTTGATGTAGTGGAGAATGTCAATGGTAGAGTAGTATTCCTCTATCATTTTTAGAAAGTGAAGGGGGAGGGACCTAGATCCATCATCGCACTGATAAGTGACAGGTCCCAAGGTGATGGTGGAGACTACAAAAAATTCAGAAGTGATGGAAACAATGTCATTCATATCCATAACTGCGTGGGATGGAGAATATGGGGGGGTCAATGTCCATGAGCATCATAGGTGGAAGTGGGTATGCAAATTGTTCCTTATGAACTAGGCCGAATTTTTCATGGGGTTTGTGAGATTGATTAATGAAAAGGTCATGTTTCCCTTATTCGTAACACCCCATTCCAAATCCTTTCTAGGTGCAACAATGAAGGTAGGTGTAGGAAAAGGAATTCTTATAAAGATAGTCAAAGCCACTAGTGTATATTTTTGCATGCGGTTGAACATCAATATATGACGAAGGACGGTCGATGCCTCTATAGATGAGGTTGGTACAAAGATGAGATGGAGCAAAGGGGATTATATCCCCTACATTAGGTTAATACATTGGTTCTTTTTTAGGTCTACTGAGTCGATGGGGTGTGGGAAGATCATTAGGTGTGAAAAGGTGATACTCTAAAACATGAGCTTATCCATGACTTTTTCTAAAGAGTCGTCATTATGAATATTTGATGCATTAACAAATGAGCTAGTGGGTAGCTTAAAATAATCCTTTATGGGGATGAGCACATCATTGGGATGATAAGTTATGTGACATGCCTTGAATGGTGGGGTGTCTGCTGGAGAGTTAAAATTTTCTCCTCATGTTCATATTTGATGCATCAATGAAGGGTAGAAGGAACACAATGAATGGAACAAATACATGGCCATCTAAGAAGGATATTATATTTGAACTCCCCCTCTATGGTATAGAAGATTTCATGGAGGATTTTTTCACTGACGTGGATGGGAAGAATAACTATGCACAAAGTGGGGGTGACAACATTGTTAAATGCGTGAATAACTGTGGATGATTGGGCAACAATGAATTTTAAGAGCTTAAGTTGATCGAAGGTATGCAATGAAATAATGTTGATGCTATCTCCATTGTCAATCATGTATTAAAGAATGAAGGTTTCATTGACGTGGATGGTGATGAAGAGGGGGAGGTCATGCTCTTCTGGTGTGATGTCTGATATCACAATGTCATCAAAAGATATGGAGGTAGAAGCAGTAAGTGACCCGACAAGGGATGCGAAGGGTTGAGCCTACTCACTAGGAGTGCGTATACATTTAAGTACTTCCATGAAGGCCTATCTATTATTTGGAAATCTTTGAACAAGCTCATAAAGGGACATCTTAAATGGGGGATAGAAAATTTATTTTTTGATACTCTATTCGAGAGAGATAGTCCAAGGGAAAGATAAGATTGATACCTTGGGGTTTGATAATGAAGAAGGTAGTTGGGTCGATTGTTTGGGTGGAGTGGAAATAACCACTTTAGCTTATAATTGAGAAGGTGGTCAAAATTCTTGGAGATGAGAGTGATTTGTGACCCGAATAACATCGATGTAAATAGGAGGACCATATTTATGAGGGGTAGGCATTGGTGGAGGAATGCTAACATAAGTATTCGATCAGTATGAGGGCTTAGATACCTTTTTGGATGGATATTGAGGTAAAGAAGCTGGTGTAGTTGGTGGAAAGGTTGGTTCCCCTCATCAAGGAGGTCATCTTTGTTGATGAGCTTATTGATGATAGTTTGTAGAGATCGATAGTGCTCTGTGTCATGGCCTGGTGCACGATGGTATGCAAAAATGAGGTTTGATTCAAACCATGAAGGTCTTGGTGCATTTGCATCAAAGGGTTTGATGGATAGAAGGGTGATTGTTAAAGCTTTGAGTAATTGATGAAACATTTTCATGTAATAGCCCATGGGAATGGATGAAGATGATGTCATGGGTGAAGTGGTTTTAACAATGGTGGATGAAGGTAATTATGGTTTAGTTTGAGATGACTTGATGGGGGCCTTAGAATTTGTCTTGGAATTAGACGAAGATGAAGAATGTTGTGTCTTAGTTGTGGTTTTGATTAATGGTGATGTGGATGGTTTGGATTTAGTTTTAATTATGTGGGTTGTTGGTGGTTTGGACAAAGGGCTTAGTTTGGAAGATGATCTTAGTTGAATAGAATTGTTGGGAATGACAATTTTAGATGAGGGGCTTGGTCCCAAGATAGAGGAAGATGATCCTAAAGAGGATGATGATGTGGCATCAAATTTCTTTGGAGTTTTTTTTGGGAGAAGGGATCTCTAGCTTCTTATGTGGATGCGAGAGAGATTTTAGTATAGGGAAACCAATTTTTTAGTCTTTTCTTGTGAAGGTTGGCCCTTTGTGGAAATAATGTCATCTTTAGCTAGAGAATATGTTGTGATAGGATTTGGTAATAAATCTTGTAATATTGAAGGTGGGAGTGGTTTTTGCATGATATGTTTGACAAGATCCAGAGGGTTGGTGAATTTTTTCATTTGAGGATATGTCGATGTAGTAGTATTTGGAGTTGTAGATGTGATGAGAGTGTAGTTTGTGGGTTCATTTATCATGGGATTTTTTTGTAGTGGATGATTCAAGAGAGAGGGTAGATGTAGGTATGGTTTCATATGTTGATATAGTTGTTGAAGTTGTGGAAATGGATGTAGTTGGGATAGAAGAGGGTGTAGATGTTAAAGAAGATGTTGAAATGGATATTGAAGTAGTCATAAATGAAGAAAGAGGTACAATATATGAGGATGTCGATGAGATATATGGAGGAGTAGATATCATTAAGTCTAATAGGGATGTTGTAGTTATGGTCTCAATGGTTATATAATCTGAAATAATAGGTGACGATGTGGTGGTTGGAGATGATGGTGTTAAGATTTGGTCTATAATGTTGATAATGTGGGCGTTAGGTGCCTGTGAGGTGGAAGGTTGAGTTTGGTTTTTAGGTGAATGATTTGGGAATGGTTTTTTAAGGCATATAAAGGTTGATTTGGTGGTACATTAGGAATGTTTATTTTAAGATCACGTGAATCTATAAGTTTTTGGATAAGATCCTTGAACATGTGATACCTCTTGATGTCATGGCCATGAACCTGGTGATATTTGCAATAATGTTCTTCGTAGAACCATACTGGTTTAGGTCGCATTTCTTCAAATGTTTGGATGGGAGGAATTTGAATGAGGTTGAGCACCATTAACTTTTCAAAGATGAACTATAGGTTTCCCCAAGAGGGGTGTAGTTAATCGTTGGTCTAGGTGGTCTTTGTGAAGAATATGTGTGTGAGGTGGATGAGGATTTAACTACGATAGCATTGGTGATGATTTTGGATTTATCACAGTGTGAGGAAATTTTGGTGAACTCCATTTTAGGTTTGTTTGATCTAAGTTTAAGGTGGCCTTTCTCAAGGGCTTAGAGTTCAAGTTTACGAGCCATAATGAATGCATCCTCGAAAGTTCTAAATGATTGGATTTACAGTGTTGAAGATACGTGTTTCACACATGACCTTGAAAAAATTTCAATGAGTTCTTTCTGGGAAGGGGAAATGACAATTAATTAATGATCTTATGTTATCGTGTAATGAAATCTACAATATATTTTTCATTGAACTATCGAATGGCATAGAGGACCATGATGGTAATATTGTGCGTAATGTTAATTGAGAAATTTTCAAGGAACAATTTGTCAAGTTTAGTAAATGAGAATAACAAGTATTGAGGGATATTGTTTTACTAATCTAAGGCTGGTCCAACCAATGACATAAGAAATGTGTGAAGCATGAGATCTTGGTCATGAGTGATAAGGTTACATGGATTCGTAAAGCACGTAGATGTTGTTAAGGTCAGTCCTTACTATTTAATTTAAATAACTTAGGAATTTCCTATTTTGGAGGGTAAGGTTTGACTCGAATGGATGGATTGATGGGTTCATTGCATATTTTGTCATAAAAAATGTGGTCTTAGATCCCAAAGTTACAACTTCAAGGTTAGCCATTCTACTTAGTAATGTTTATAAGGGATCATTTAATAGTTGATATGTTAATGGATGAATTTGAGAAGTACGCGAGGTGGATGAGTTGGGTTGTTGGTATGTTTGATAAGTTTTGGAATGTGTTGGTGTTGATGAAGGTGGTTGGTAAGGGGAAATATAATGAAGAGGTTGGGATAAATTTTTATGGTGAGATATGGGGATATGATAAGATTGGTTTGATTGGGTAGGTTGTTATGAGATGGAAGTGCTGGGTTGATTTTCTATGGGGTTTGTTGGGATATAATTAGTTGGTGATTGAGATACTTTCATGGGTTGAGTGGGAGGTACATATTGATAAGATCCTTGACGAGGGGCTTGATAATTATTCATGGATTAAGATGGGTGAGGCTATGAAATAAACACATTATCATAGACATGCAAAGTCACAACAAGAGGTAAGGTTACCTGATGTTGTTCAGATGTGGGAGGAAGCAATTCTAATTGTTGAGAAGATTGAAGTGGAAGGAAAGTGACTATGGTAGATGATGATGTAATGTGAAGAGAAGAAGGGATGGTTGTATTGATACGAGGAAAATTAGGTGGAATAGGAACCAATAATTAGGTAGTTTGATGATTGTGAGGAATGAAAGAGGATGTTTGATTTGGGTCGAGCTCATGTTGGGCCCTAACAAGCTCAAAACATGGCTCTAGGAAAGAACATGAAAAGTTTGGAGGTGAACACTTGAGTGGACTATGGATTGGAATGATATGCTAAAACGTAATGTAAGGGAGGTCCATCAATAGGAAGGTCGATGGTTTTTTGGAGAAGATAATCATGGAGAGCGGGTTGATCTACGTCAAGATTATCTTGAAACTCCAAAGATCCTCATGGGATAAGAGGAGGCCCATAAACATCAACAGATGTCACCGAAGGAAGCGTATCTGGTCTAGATGGGATAGGATGGTGATAAAGAAAATAATTATTAATATCATAAATGTTTGATTAATTCAATTGGGTCTCTTGAAGAGGTGGAATGGTAATGGTATGTTTAGTGACCATGGTAGGGACAAAGGGGTGGAGGTAAGGAGAGATAATGCTGAAGTTTATTGGATGGTAGTGGTGGTAGGAATGGGAACATTATTTATAATCATGTTTTGTTCTATTTTCTTAGCTTGAGTTCTCATGATAATTGGCATAAAACAAGAAACTAAGACTATGTTGATTCCTATTTAAAGATAAAAATCCACACAAGTTATTGTTTATCTTGATTATTTTAAGATGTGAAAAGAAACTAAAAAATGGGCTAAATGGGTATCTAGGAAGTGGAAAGCTATGGATGGTTTCAAGTGGTTTTGGCTATAGATTTGTTGATATACCTGAAGGTATGTGAGGTCCAAATTTGTATAGAGTTTATAATACATCCAGAACACAGCGGTGGCTTTACTATTGGGTGATGAAATCCCACTGTTATCCAAAATAAGCCCCTTGCTCATTTTTGGCTAACTTCCTTTCATTCCTTCCTCCCTTGTGCCTCAGATGAATTTTTCTACTTTTAAGGCACTCAAAGTTTTTTGGAAATGGTTTCATTGGATAGAGAATCTTCTCAGCTTTCCAGAAAGGTAAAATTTTGCCTCTAACTCCTTGTATTTTTCAAGTTATGGCTCGGCGGAGTTTTGGAGGGAAATTTTTCCATGGGAGGTCCGTTGGTGAATCAGAATGTGCCACGTCAGTGGCGGAATGATGAGAGGAAGGAGAAATTTGAAAAAATTTTTCCAAGTATTGGCGGGGCACAAAAAAGAAAATTTTTGGCCCGAAGGCCCGTCACACAATAGGAAGAGGCCACATGTCCTCAGGGTCATCGGAGATCGGAGCAGTGGGAGAGAAGTTGGAAAAGAATTTCCAAAGTTGGTGCAAATGGGAATATTTTAGAGTGAAGGCCCGCTGGCTAATCAAAACTAGCCACATGTCCTCAGGCTAGTGGGAGGTGGAGGGTTAGAAGGAAATTTTATTTTTCACCAAAATATGGAAAATAATAAAATGGAAAGCCCACTTGCGATGGCCCACGCCAATCAGCAGCTACCACGTGTCCATGTGGCCAGTGAAAATCTTAAGGCGGGTCTGCAAAGGGAAATTTAGAGTTTAGGCCCACGCCAATGAAAACACACCACGTGTCCCATTTAGGGAAGTGGTCAGCAGTGATGGAAATTTGGAAGCATGCCCCCGAGGGCCAATCAGAAGATGACACGTGGCATCAGAGCTTCGGGCTGGTGGAGAATTTTTGGAAAATTTTCCAAAGATCAAAAGGGCGTAAAATGGTAAGGGGAAGGCCCACAACCAATCTAAAGGTGCCATGTGGCATTGGGCTTTGGGGGGTGGAAATTTTTGGGGAAATTTTCCCAAAGGTCAAAAGGAGGGAAAATTTTAAACTTTCGGGCCCGCCAAAACTCAATCTTGCCCTAGTTTTTCCCTAAATCTTCAGAAGGGCATAACTTTTGATCCAGAGCTCAGATTTTATGTTCTTGGTGTCATTGGAAATTTGGTGAAATTATCTACATGATGGAGGGTTAAATTTTGTGTTTTGGTGAGGTTTGGAGAGATAAAATAGAAAACACCTCTGGTATGGGGAAAAGAAACAGAACTGACATCTCAACCACCATTTTGATGAAGTATGGCTCGCATTCTCTCCCAGCATGGTCAAAAACATTCGGGAATGAACTTTCGAGGGTACCCATGTTGTTTTAATACAATTTGGTCAGTGGTTGAAGCATCCTTTCATGTTTTCCCATGTTTCTTCTTCCTGGCTCGCTTTTTTTTTCACCATTAAAAGCCAGATTTGGCTCATTTGTAAAGGGTTGGACATTTTTGTGTTTTACAGACTCCCTCTTTCACCCTAGAAAGTGATTTTGTGGAATATTAGACCTCTTTCAGGACTACAACATGTTTTCTACCTCTCTTCTATTGTAATGCATGTATTTTTGATATTGGAAATGACAATGCAAGCTCTATGAATGAGTTTCAGTCCTATTCTTGTGTTGTTTGCTTCATTTATGATCTTTCATTACATTTTGTCAGTTTGTGCATGATGTTTTTGTTGCATTCTCTTAATCCATGTCAATTTGCAGAAGTAAATGTTCACCTTCCTTTGGTGTATCACCTTATTAGTCTTAGTTTTATTTCTTTTTCATCCTTTATCTCTGTCCCCTTGGAATTTAGAGTAGGATTTTGAGTTTAAACCTTTGCAATCTTCAAGCAATACATCTAATCAAAGGAGTTGAGGAACCAACCTCTAATCTGGAGATTCTTTTCCCATTTTTTATAAGTCCCACACTTGGGGAAGAGATTCAATGTTGTGCAATCACACTAGATGTCCATTTGTCAAACTAGAAATCTGATAAACATCCAGGGGTGCTGCTGATTTGCACTAACAGTTTTGGCATGCCCGGTGGGACCTTAGAGGTCTTCATCTTCATTACAACAAAGTTGATGTGCATTTGTTGCAAGTTTTTACTTAAAAAGAGCCCTGATATGCACATCTGGCAACTCCCAAAAGAGAAAATCAACTGGTTTCAGCAGTCATAGTCTGAAAATTCATGAGAAGAATCAACACAAGATCAAGGGCCAGAGAAGAAGGGTTGTCTGAGTATCTGCAGCTATCTCTTGGAAGAGGGCATAGAGGAAGGAGGATTCAAAGGTCTCCATCTCCACCAAACAGAACTCTATCAACCCCTCCACCTTCTAGACCTTTCACTCAATCAATAAGGGTTCTCAAGCCAATCAGAATGGCACAACAAAACCCTTATGTCAACTTCACTAGCAACATCCCACTTGCTCTCAATGCACAGAATCCAGTTCCAGTTGCAGCATTGAAGAACATTCCATACTTTCACTGGAGAAAATCAGACCACTCCTGGTGATCATGTTAAAGACATTGCTAATGTTTGTGCAATCCATGAGATTGTTGAGATGCAAATTGCTGTCAAATTACTAATATCTTCATTCAAAGGGAAAGCATTGCAATGGTTTAGAAGCCTTGGGGCTGGTTCTATCCAAAATTGGAATCAATTGTGCATAGCTCTCCATGAGAAGTTTGGAGAAAAGGGAGATAACTTATCTCTATTGGAACAATTGACAACTATCAAGAGAGCTCCCAATGAGCAGCTGACTAACTTCAACTTCAGATTTCAAAGGACTTGGGATAGAATTCCAGTGGCAGTAAGGCCAACAGCTGAAGGTGCTTTCCTATACTATCTCAAAGCTTTAAATTATGATATTTCTATGTTAATTCAATCCATGGGATGTACAAATATACCTACAGCTTATAGCATTGCCATTAGAGCCAAGAATTGTTTGATTCAAGCTGGTAAACTGACTCCTAGGCCTCCCATGCCCTTGTATCCAAACTTAGAAAATCCAAGCACTAGTCAGGCACCTACTATAGCTCCTATTCCCACTCTTATAAATCAGAGTTCAAATGAAACTTCTACTTCATCTTCTAGTGCTTCAAATGAGCTTCAAGAAGTCATGAAACAATTACAAAATTTAGGCAATGAGCTGGTTACACTCAAGAGGCAGCAGGCCCAAAGTTTTAGACCTTCTTATCAGCCTCAAGCTCAGCCTAATAGGCAACCATATCAGCCCAATAGGCCACCCAATCCAACTGCAAATCAAAATCAAGTAAGGCCTCCTTCCAATAGACCATTTCAGCCATATAACCCCCAATGTTGCATCTACCTCTAAAGCCTTAGTGCCAGTGCAAAATAATATAGCTCAAGAGTATGAGTGGTGTTTCCCATGCAATGAACCCCACAACTAGTCTATGTGCTTCAATGGTGCCTTGAACCAAGCCTTGATGGTGACAAAATTGGCGTAGAGGGTGAGGTGAGCCAAGAAACAAACCAACAACAAGGAACATCCCAGCAAAATACAACTCCAAATGATACTACACTTGTGAATTGGCAGGCTGAGGATTTTTGTGGCATGAATCAAGCAATGTCTAAGAATGTGGCAGCCAATACAAGGTCAAAAATAGGAATATTGGTGAAGGGTAGTCATTAACTCTAGGTGATCCACAACCTTCCATCACTCCACAAAGTATTGGTAAGCAAAATGCAGCTCCAAACATACAAGGATAGCCCAAACCACCTTCTAGGCTAGCTCAAATGCCAGCTATTGCTGCCCATGTGCAAGAAAAGAATGTGCAGGCTAAGGGGTATAGCAAAGAGATGTTTCATCCCCATTTAGCATCATTGATTAGATGAAGAAGACAAATGTGAATATATCAATGTGGGAATCACTATCCATCCCAGGTCAAAGAGATCTACTACAAGCTGCCATGAAGAATTGGTCAAATTCAAATTAGCAAGTTCATATGCAAGAGGAGGTACTCACAAATTCCACTTATCCTGAAGGGAAAGATGGAGGACAACAAGGTAAAGTTGTGAAACCCCCCCCCCCATTCTATGTTTCATTGATCATTGGGGATAAGTTAGTACACAATTGTATGATTGATTCTGGGGCAAGTAGTTTGGTAATGCCCAAACAAATAGCTGATCAGTTGGGTCTCCAATATGAAGTCATATCCAAAGGGGTAGTGTAAATGGATGGGATAGTAGTAACAATAGTGGGATTGATTAAATATTTGAATCTTACTTTGCATGCATGCCCCAATGTTATTGTGTTGTAAGATGTGTCAGTGATAGATTTTCCACCACTCTTTGCCCTATGTTTGTCAAGGGATTTCACAACTAAAATTGGAGGCTACTTATCTACAGATTGGTCACACATGTTGTTTAGAACAAGATATGGAACTAAAGCCACAATTAGATCTGAACCTCTTGCAAACTTTCACATTGAGCCTTATACTCCAAGCCAAATCAATGCCAATTGTTTAGCATTTGATCAAGAGGATTATCTGAGCATAGATGAAGCTGACACCAAAGTTGGAAACATCCCATAGATTTTACTCTTGATGAATGGGCAAGCAAGGTACATGATTTTGATCCCTACTAAGAAATAGAAGAATCTCAGCTAGGAGTCTATTGCATACATGAAGAAAATCAGCCTATTCCTAGTATCACCAGACTAGACCATAAAGATGACAATGAGGTATGGTAGTTGTTCTTTGATGGATCAAGAAGTAGACAAGGTGTAGGAGGGGGAGCTATGTTTGTTTCACCTCAAGGCATTAAGTATTATTCAGCTTTTAGATTTCAGTTTGCATGTTCTAACAACACTGCTGAATATGAAGCTCTGATATAAGGATTGCATTGGTCAATCAAGAGAGGTATAAAAAACCTACAAGTTTTTGGTGACAGTGAGCTGATTGTCAACCAAGTTAAAGGGCAGCATGATGCCAAAAATGACCTACTCAAGTGTTATAAGAATAGGGTGTGGGACCACATTGAGGATTTTAAGAGCTTTGGCATTAGTTCTATCCCTAGGAAAGAGAAACCAAGTTGCTGACAGGCTCACAGCAGTTGGGGAAGCCTTTGATGTTGTTGAGCGTATCAAGGAAGATAAAGTACAGCCAAGCATTCATGTGATTGTAAGGCCATCAGTGCTAGATAATAATGTAAGTTGGTAGGTGTTTGAAAATGGTCAAAAAATCATCAATTTCTTACAAGAAGAAGCTGATTTCTTAGCCAAAAATCAGGAAAAGTTAGAACAGCAGTATGGTGATCAAGTGGTATAGCTGAGAACCAACAAACTACCAAAGGGGCTTATCACCTTGGAGTCCATTTTTAATCCTAATGATCAATTTAGGAAAGAGAAAGAAAATATCCAAGTCAAGGGAGAAGATTCGGTGCCCATCTTGGTTGGAGAAGGCAAGTCACTTCAAATTGGTAAAGTGAAAACCAAGCAAGAAAGGTATGAGTTCATGCAACTTTGCCAAGAGTTCCTGGACATATTTTATTTTTGCTATGAAGACTTGAAGGGTTTCAATCCCAAGCTAGCTCAACATACAATTGAATTGGATCTAAGTGCTAAACCCATCAGATAGAAACAAAGGCCAGTCAATCCACACATGGAGCCTCTCATGAAAAAAGAATTGAATAAGTTATAGAGAAGTATCATATTTCCTATCAAGCATTCTAGTTGGGTAGCAAACTTAGTTCCAGTCAGAAAGAAGAGTGGGAAATCAATGTGTAGACTTCAGAATTTAATAGAGATTTTATAAGTTGTTGCTGGCTCTGAAAGGTTTTCATTGCTAGATGGTTATTCAGGGTACAATCAAATCATGGTAAAGGAAGAGGATTAGTTCAAGACAACCTTCACCACCAAATGGGGAACTTATGCATATAGAAAAATGCCATTTGGTCTGTCCAACGCTGGAGCTACTTTTCAAAGGGCAATGGATATGGCATTCAAGGGATTGATCAACAAGATGGTGCTGATATACCTAGATGATATCACTAATTTTTCTAAAAGTATAGCAGATCATCTCTTTCATTTGAGACAAGTGTTCCAAAGATGTAGAAGATTTGGGGTATCCTTGAATCCTAAAAAATGTATTTTTCTAGCTCATGAGGGAAAGCTCCTTGGTCACATTATTTCCAAAGAAGGATTGGCAATTGATCCAGAGAGGGTTGAAGCCATAAAAGCACTGCCATTACCAAGTCATAAGAAGGCCCTTCAAAGTTTCTTGGGAAGGATCAATTTTGTTCGGAGGTTTGTTCCAGATTTTGCAGCCCTTGTCAAGCCAATAACCATGATGTTGAAGAAAAGCATGGCTTTCAAATGGATAGTAGAAGGTAAGGCAAGTTTTGAGGCAATCAAAGAGGCCATTTCACAAGCTTCAACTCTCATTAACCTAGATTTCTCCAAGGATTTCATCATTTATGCATTTGGAGGTGATGATACACTCTCTACTATTTTAGTACAACAGAACAAAGAAAAGGCAGAGCAGCCAATTGCTTTCTTTAGCCAAAGCCTTGAGGACTATGAGGTGAGATATTCTTTCATTGAGAAGCAATTTCTTGTAGTGATTAGGAGCTTGAAGAAATTTAAGCATCTAGTTTCAAACAACAAGGTTCAACTGCTGGTTTCTCATGTGGGAGTTAAAGACTTCCTCCTCAACAAAGATTTAAATGAAAAATGTGCAGGGTGGATTACTCGTGTCATGGAGTATGACATTGAGATAAAATTCACCAAGCTAGTCTGAGGAAAGGGATTATGTGAACAGCTAGTCTTGAGCAAATTAATGGATGCAAGCAATAAGAAGGATGTTGTTTTGACGTGCGCAAGATAACCAAGAACAAAGAAACATTCAAGAAGAGAATGATGACATCCTCACTCCTTGTTGGACCCAAGACATAATGCACTTCCTACACACAAGCCTATGCCCTCCAGAGATGAACAAAACCAAGAGAAGACACTTTAGATTGCAAGTTGTCCCATATGCACTTGTTGATGGTGTTTTGTTCAAGAAATATGTAAATGGAGTGATGGTGAGATGTATTGAGACAAACCAAATTAATAGAACATTAGAAGAGTTCCATGGTGGACAGTTGGAGGTCATTTTGCTCCAAGAGTGATAGCCCTCAAGATCATGAAGGCCGGCTATTATTGGCCCAAGGTATTTGGTGATTGTTATGCATGGATCAAGAGGTGCAAGAATTGTGCATTCTTCACAAGCAAGGAGAGATTATCTTGCCCTTCCATTGCACCCAATTTCAGTTGACCAACCATTCATGCAATGGGGTTTGGACTTCATTGGAGTCATTAACCCAAACTCAAGCCAAGGACACAAGTGGATTCTAACAGCAAAAAATTACTTCACCAAATGGACTGAGGCAGTGGCACTTAAAGAAGCAAATGAATCTAGCATTCTAGACTTCTATGAAGGGATAGTAACCAGATTTGGTATACCTGCCACTATAATATCAGATAATGCTTTGGCATTCATAGGATCAAAGGTAATTGAATGGGCTATTAAAAATGGGATTTATCTGAGCACTTCATCAAATTATTACCCTCAAGGTAATGGCCAAGCTGAGTCTACCAATAAGAACTTGTTAAGGATCATCAAGAGGACTCTTGATGAAAATTAGAGGACTTGGCATACTAAATTGAAATCAGCCTTGTGGGCTGATAGGATAACTCCTAAGAGATCCATTGGTAACTCTCCATTTAAACTTGTTTATGGAAGAGAGGCAATCTTGCCCATGTCACTTGAGTTGCCAACGTTGGAACTCATGAAGCAATTGGATTTGTTGGAGTTTGAACCCATGGAGGTTAGATATGTAGAATTGATGGAGCTCCAAGAAATCAGAGAACATGCAGCCCAAGCAATGGAGAAGGATCAAGCCTTGATCAAGAGAACCTTTGATAGGAAGGCTAAGGCTAGAACCTTCCAAGTTGGAGATCTAGTGTTGAAATGGGATGTAGACCGAGAAAAGCCACGAAGGCATTCAAAGTTTGATGCCATTTGGAGTGGCCCTTACATGGTCACAAATGTAAGAACAACAATGCCTTCCAATTGTCTACATTGGATGGTGAAGAACTGCAGATTCCAGTTAAAGGAATCCATCTAAAGCATTGCTACTAGAAGGGAAATTCTCCACCTTGTACATATTAGCTTAGATTTTCATTCCTTCAAGTGCTTGTGCACATTTTTTTGTTGTAGCTTAGTTTTCCATTTCCCTAAGTGCTTTGGCACAAGCTTGCTATCATCCTAGGATGCATTTTTGCAGGCCATGTTCCAGATCAGGTGATGTTCTACTCTCACAATCTTCCTCCTTGTAATTTTCTAATGAGTTGAGAGCTCCAAGAAAAATTTGATGACTCCATGCCCAATGGATTGCTTTAGGAAACTGGTAGCTTCATCCAGTAGGAAGATGACCCCTCTGAGTCACCAAATTTGTTATCCAAAATAAGCCCCTTGCTCATTTTGGCTAACTTCCTTTCATTCCTTCCTCCCTTGTGCCTCAGATGAATTTTTCTACTTTTCAGGCACTCAAAGTTTTCTGGAAATAGTTTCATTGGATAGAGAATCTTCTCAGCTTTCCAGAAAGGTAAAATTTTGCCTCTAACTCCTTGTATTTTTCAAGTTATGGCTTGGTGGAGTTTTGGAGGGAAATTTTCCCATGGGAGGTCCGCTGGTGAATCGGAATGCACCACGTCAGCGGTGGAATGACGCGAGGCGGGGAGAAATTTGAAAATTTTCCAAGTATTGGTGGGGGCACATAGAAATTTTTTTTGGCCCGAAGGCCCGCCAGCCAATAGGAAGAGGCCACGTGTCCTCAGGGTCCATTGGAGATCGGAGCGGCAGGGGAGAAGTTGGAAAATTTTTCCAAAGTTGGCAGCGTAAATGGGAATATTTTGGCCCAAAGGCCCGCTGGCCAATCAAAATTGTGCCATGTGTCCTTAGGAGCATTGGGAGGTAGAGGGGCGGAAGGAAATTTTCCCTTTTCACCAAAATATGGAAAATAATGCAATGAAAGCCCGCCTGCGATGGTCCCGCGCCAATCAGCAGTTGCCACGTATCCATGTGGTCAACGAAAATATTAAGGTGGGTCCGCAAATATAAATTTGGAGTTTAGGCCCATGCAAATGACAACACGCCATGTGTCCATTTAGGGAAGTGGTCGCTAGCTATGGAAATTTGGAAGCATGGCCCGCCAGGGCCAATCAGAAGGTGACATGTGGCATCGGAGCCTTCAGGCCGGCGGAAAATTTTTGGAAAATTTTCCAAAGACCAAAAAGGGTCTAAAATGATCAGGGGAAGGCCCACGACCAATCAAAAGGTGCCACATGGCATCAGATTGGTGGGGGGTGGAAATTTTTGGGGAATTTTTGCCAAAGGTCAAAAAGAGGGAAAATTTTAAATTTTTGGCCTGCCAAAACTCAATTTTGCCCTAGTTTTTCCCTAAATCTTCAGAAGGGCATAACTTTTGATCCAGAGCTCAGATTTTCATGTTCTTGGTGTCATTGGAAAGATGGTGAAATTATCTACATGATGGAGGGTTCAATTTTGTGTTTTGGTGAGGTTTGGAGAGAGAAAATAGAAAACACCTCTGGCATGGGGAAAAGAAACAGAACTGACATCTCAACCACCATTTTGATGAAGTATGGCTCGCATTCTCTCCTAGCATTGTCAAAAACATCGGGGAATTAACTTTCAAGGATACCCATGCTATTTTAATGCAATTTGGTCAGTGGTTGAAGCATCCTTTCACATGTTTTCCCATGTTTTCTTCTTCCTGTCTCACTTTTTTTTCACCATTAAAAGCCAGTTTTTGCTCATTCTGTAAAGGGTTGGAAATTTTTATGTTTTACAGACTCCCTCTTTCACCTTAGAAAGTAATTTTGTGGAATTTCAAACCTCTTTCAGGACTACAACATTTTTTCTATCTCTCTGCTATTGTAATGCATGTATTTTGATATTGGAAATGACAATACAAGCTCTGTGAATGAGTTTCAGTCCTCTTCTTGTGTTGTTTGCTTCATTTATGACCTTTCATTACATTTTGTCAGTTTGTACATGGTTTTTTTTTTCATTATCTTAATCTGTGTCAATTTTCAGAAGTAAATGTTCACCACTCCTTTAGTGTATCACCTTGTTAGTCTTAGTTTTATTTCTTTTACATCTTTCACCTTTGTCCCCTTGGAATTTAGAGTAGGATTTTGAGTTTAAACCTCTGCAATCTTAAAGCAATATATATAATTAGAGGAGTTGAGGAACCAACCTCTAATATGGAGATTCTTTTCCCATTTTTACAAGTCCCACACTTGGGGAATAAATTCAATGTTGTGCAATTACACTGGATTAAAAGGAACGATAACCAGATCGTACCAAGACAAGAACACAGATGCTAATCAAACACCACGATCAATAAGATGAAAGCAATTCACAAGAATAACTTTACACAAAACCTTTGCAAACAAATGAGCAGCAATATCATATATTATTATGGAACTCAATGAAATACAATGAGAATGGGCCTTGCTTATATAGGCAAGGAATAACAATCTAAGAACCAGTCAAGGTCGTAGATCAAGCCATAAATCATGGAAAGACCTAGTCATCAAAGAACTAGTCAAGTCCATAGATTTATGAGAGAACTAGACATCAAGGATCTAGTCAATACCATAGATCTAGGAAAGAACTAGTCAATACCATAGATCAAGGAAAGAACTATACCTAACAACTAGATAATATCTCCTAATATCTAAATAAATAAAAAGAAATATCCACACACATAAGTGGGTGAGGATAAATACAATAAAGGTAAATAATATACCTAGGTGAACATGAGCTAAGGTAAATACCTACTCTAACACCCCCCCTCAAGTGAAGCTAGGGGCCAAAATAGAAGTGGCATGTCCACAGTATGAGTCCCGAAAACTAGGCCTGATGAGGTACTCATGTACAATATATCCATGAAGAAATCTCGAACCAAAAGAAGGAAAGAATCCTGCTATAAGGAAAGAGAAAGAAGAAGAATAAGAAGGAAGATGTTCTCACGAACACCCCCCAAGAACAACTTCTGAAACCCCAAGCATTCCACGCAACTCAAGGTAGCGAGGTGATGTAAAAGGCTTCGTAAAGATGTCTGTAATCTGCTGCTGAGTCGGAAGGTACTCCAAGCAAAGAACTCCATCCTGAATGTGCTGCTGAATGAAGTGGATGTGTATCTCGATATGCTTGGTCCGCTGGTGCTCAACTGGGTTGCGAGAAATGTGAATTGCACTTTGGTTGTCACACCAAAGTACAGTAGGAAAATCCTGTGGGAATCCAAACTCTGTCAATAATTGGTGAAGCCAAAGAATCTGCTGAATCGCTGTAACCGCTGCCCTGTACTCTACCTCTGAAGATGAAAGTGCAATAGCCTATTGCTTTTTGCACGCCCAAGCAATTGGAGAAGAACCAAGACAAAAAAGATAGCCAGAAGTGGAACACCTGTCATCAATAGAACCTACCCAATCTGAATCTATATACCCAACCAACTAAGTAGAGCCCCTAGTGTAGTGTAGGACAAAGTGGGAAGTGCCATGCAAATAGCGCAAAATCCTTTTAGCAGCCTGCCAGTGACTACTATGAGGAGAATGTGCAAACCGAGATACAAGCCCTACAGCAAATGAAATATCAAGGCGAGTATGGGTCAATTACATGAGACTCCCAACCAACTGCCTATACAATGTAGGATCAAAAAGTGGTGTGGTACATGTGGATGTAAGAGTAACCCCAGAATGAAAAGGAGATGGACTTGGCTTGCAATCAGCCATATCAAAGCACCTAAGAAGATCATGGGTGTATTTTTGCTGACACAAATGAATCCCTGAATCTGTCTGAGAAATCTGCAAACCAAGGAAATAATGCAATAGCCCAAGATCTGTCATGTCAAACTGTGTAGAAAGAGCCCTCTGAATAGTTTGAATGTGGGAAGAAGAGCTGCCAGTAAGTAACAGATCATCAACATACAAGAAAAGTATCACAATATCCTCACCGACATGCTGGAGATACATTGTATGATCGGAGTGGCAACGAAAAAAACCAGAAGATAGAAGAAAATAATCCATCTTCTCATACCAAGCCCGAGGGGCTTATTTGAGACCGTAGAGAGACCTTCGGAGCCGACAAACAAGAGAAGAATCCTGAACAAATCCAGCCGGCTGCTCAATATATATTTCCTCTTTTAGATCTCCATGTAAGAAGGCACTCTTCACGTCCATCTGGTATATGGGCCACCCCTGTGATACAGCAATAGCAAGTACAAGGCATACAAAATCCATCTTGGCAACAGGTGCAAAAGTATCAGAGTAATCAATACCTTCGACTTGGGAAAAACCCTTTGCAACAAGATGAGCCTTATACTTGTCAATGGACCCATCAGCTGCATATTTGGTTCGGTATACCCACTTACACCTAACCATATTTCTTCCTTTAGGAAGAGATACCAAATCCCAAGTATGATTCTTCATCAAAGAAGAATACTCAGCTGTCATCGCATCATCCCACTCATGTATCCCATGAGCCTTTGAAAAAGATTGTGGTTCTTAGATCTATTTTCTCTGATACCATAAAAGGAACGATAACCAGATCATACCAAGCCAAGAACACAGATGCTAATCAAACACCACGATCAATAAGATGAAAGCAATTCGCCAGAATAACTTTACACAAAACCTTTGCAAACAAATGAGCAGCAATATCATATATTATTATGGAACTCAATGAAATACAATGAGAATGGGCCTTGCTTATATAGGCAAGGAATAACAATCTAAGAACCAGTCAAGGTTGTAGATCAAGCCATAAATCATGGAAAGAACTAGTCATCAAAGAACTAGTCAAGTCCATAGATTTATGAGAGAACTAGACATCAAGGATCTAGTCAATACCATAGATCTAGGAAAGAACTAGTCAATACCATAGATCAAGGAAAGAACTATACCTAACAACTAGGTAATATCTCCTAATATCTAAATAAAAAAATAGAAATATCCACACACATAAGTGGGTGAGGATAAATACAATAAATGTAAATAATATACCTAGGTGAACATGAGCTAAGGTAAATACCTACTCTAACATGGATGTCCATTATCAAAATAGAAATCTGATAAACATCCAGGGGGTGTTGCTGATTTACACTAATAGTTAATGAAAATGAAATGAAGATAAAAAAGAAAGAAAATAACGAACTCACCTAGAAACTATGGATCCCACCAGGCATGTTAGAATGCTGACCAAGTTTCTTTGTTCCTATCCAATTTAATGGACTAGTAATGAACAAAACAAACAACTTGAAATATGAAGGGTTTGTGTGTTATCCCGTAAAATTGACAAGGGTAATTTTACTGATAACCATACCAAAAATTTTGTTCCAACCCCTCGTTAGGGATCCCTTGCGTTCGAAACGTTGTAAAATCCCTTCCCGGGAAATCTGGTTTTTCGAACTTAGTCTTTTGAGCCTTTTTTGGCTGGGCGCATGAAATTGCTATGTAACACCAACTTTTGGTGCGCCCCCTTTAAAAACATTTGGCGCATGATTTTCAGTGTTGACACACCTTTTGGTGCGCCAAAGTATGTTGAGCCTTCCCTGCGTGCGCCAAGGCGCATGTGCCTTTGTGTTAGCACAAATTTTGTTGCGCCATGTTTTGGTGCGCCAAAGGGTGCACATAACTTCATGTCGACATAGCTTTTGGTGCACCAAGGGAACGCTTAATTTCCTGCTGGCAAACACTCTCATGCGCCAAAGGGCGCACGCTTTTCCCTGTCGACACCAACTCTCATGCGCCCTTTAAAAAGTGGGTAGCGCATTTATGACCAGCTCACCTATATATATAGGTGTTTGCGTGCCCAAATGTCATTTTCACTATTCGCAGAGCACGTGATTTCCTTTCTCTGAGCCTGTCAGCCCCTGCCTCATTGTTTTCAACGCGTTGTGGACCCGTTTTCCAGATTTTTGCTATTTATCCGGGTAAGTGCTCTTGTCTCTTTTGTGAGTTTTGCTAGATAGTGCTTCTTGCTTGCTGGTTTGGTTTTTGATATGCAGGTGTTGAGATTTTCCCCCCCGCATGCTGTCTTTCCTTATCTTCCTCTTTCCAGATCTGCTGGAGGAGGATGTCATCCTAGAAACAATGGTTTGTAACCCTCCTAGTTTTAACCATTTCATTTACCCAAATGACCTGTCAAGTTGGAAAAGAGGAGAAGAAGAAATCTAAACCATGTAAAGACCCCTTTGAGAGTGATTTAGCTCACTGTTTCTCTCTTGCCTTCGGCGCATCTGTCACCCCTGTTACATGAAAAAAACCCGTGCCAATGGTGCACCTTTCATACTTGTTGCATCATGCACTCCTGCGCCCTCAAGGTGCACCTCTTTCACATGCTGCAAGTGCTAAACTTGCGCCCCTTTGGCACACAATCCTTCTTTGCTGCATCACATTTCCATGCACCAATGGCACACCCAACATCCATGCAACACAAGCTTTATCTGCGCTAAGTACAAATCTCTCAAGGCGCAGGTGAATCCCCGATTATAATAACATCATGTTGTGTAAACCTTTCGTGCGCCGCACCATGCTCCCTTTGGCACACGAAAAGTTCTTGCTACACGAAACATCCACGTGCCAAAGGGCGCACCAAATCCAATGCAACATGAAAATTCCATGCGCCAAAGGGCGCATCCTGTCTCTATGTAACACAATGTTTACGTGCACCCTTTATAAAATGCAATCTGCAGTAGGCATGCGCCATGCACCTTTGGTGCCAGTTTAACCTTTGCAACATCCCTTTCCTGTGCGCCTTACCTATTTAGCCCTATAAGCTACAATTTTCATGCGCCCTGAGCCTTAAAATCTCTAACTCTTTCTTCTGCTAACATTCCAATGGAAGATCAAATGGCTAATTCAACCTTTTCGGATTGGGTCTCTCATTGCCGCCGCCGCGTGTTTCCACATTTTTCCCCTCTTCTACTGTAGCTGCCTCCTCCTCTGTCTCTGGTCCTTCTTCCATAGGACTAGCCTGGATCTCTCAGCAGCTAAGCCAGCAAAAGAGGAAAGTTCCCATCGCTCCGATGGAATTTTCAGTGATCCCAGCCAAAGGGGCGAAGAAGCAGAAGCCTGTTACACGCTTCTCTAAAAGTGCTGCAGGTGAGAGAATAATGGAAATTACATACCCCGATCCCCTCAAAGAGAAAAAGGATCTGTCTTCGACAGATTTTACTGTGACCCAAGTCACAATGGGGACATTGTACGTACCCAAAATTGTAAGGTACTGTACTGCGGAACGGTGTAATAAGTGCCCCAATGATGATACAGGTCTCTTCGCAAGGTGTTTGGGATCCAGAAAAGCTTTACGGATATGCGTTAACATCCCGCATGCCCCGCTTAGCCCCCGTGTCCTTTGTTTTCCCCTTTTTCCCTCTTTTCTTGGCCCTTTTGGTCTTCAGTGACGAAACCGCCACCCTGTAGGGCAGCAGTCTCGTGACCGCCACCCTGAACAGGGCGGCGGTCCTGTAACCGCCGCCCTGAGCAGGGCGGCGGTCCTTTACATGTTTTCCAGAACGTTCTTTTGATAAAACGCACGCAAAGTTCAATGTTTCACCAGCTTTTCTTACCGACTTGAGCATGCATTTATGTTTTTGGTCCCCTGGAATAGTGTTTTTCCTTTATTTATTGTTTAGGAGTTCAGTTTGATTTTGATTTTGGGGTGATTGAGTTCCTATAAATGCATGGCTGGTGTTGAAGCAAATGGCCTCTCATTTTTTTGTTCCAACCTCACCATTCTCAGTAGTTCAGTCTTTTAGTTTGCTTAGGTTTGATAGTTTAAATCCTTTACATGCTTGGTTTGCATTGATTAGCTGTTGGTAAGCCACATATCCAACTTGTGCAAACAGTGCTGCTATTTTATCTAATCCATTAGAGTAGAATAGCTTAGGCAGCCATTAAAGTTGCAGGTTTTGCTCTTCATACAAGATAGTCTCAGGTTTTGGATGCATTTTGTTGCATGATTCGCAGTAGACCCCGTTAGGAATTGCATAAGCCAAGCTCTGTACTCTTGCGCTATCCCTCTCCTATCCGCATTCTATTCTGTCTGCATTCTGAAGGTTATCCATTGATCCAAATATCTATTCCTGTTGATGCTAGCATTACACACTTTTCTAGATTCACGTGAACACGAGAGAATGAGGAGATCATACTGAGGGGACAAGACCACACACACACCATCAGATTCGCCACTGTTCTGCGAAGTCCAGGTTCTAGCTTTCAAAGTTCTAGTTAGAATCTTAGCAAATAGAGTAGTTAATCACTTTATTTCAGTTAATTTTATTCTCGATATTACCAGGGAAGCTGTGGGGATTGATAGTTTCTGAGAAACTATGATTCATTCCTCACTTCTGAGGTAGGATCGAGAATCTTGCAAATAGATTAGCTATTTCATTGTTTAGAATAGATTTACAAAATTACACAGACAAACAGCTACACTCGGCTATTTTGTTTGTTTTAAATTATTAGTTTAGTTGTCAATTCTAAATATCTTAAATAGCTACTTTCTTATAAATCGTCAGAAAATACAAAAAAAGAAGTTATATATGCTAGAAGCATACTTAGATTTCACTTTGTTATAGTTTGTTTTATTACTGCTTTTACATGACAATCACGGGACCTAGGGAGCCCAGAGAATATATTTTCGAGCCAATCGTGCCTCAGCCCAATCTCATAGCAGCAATAACTGACATTGACCAGAACCTTAGGATACAGGTCTTCCAAACAACAGCAGACTTCCAACAGGTCAGGTCTTAGTTAAGAGGGTTAAATATAGAAGACGACCAAGCACATACATTTTGGTCAAATCAGCCAAACTACAGGCTACCCTAGAAAACATCCACATGACTGTAGAAGGGTTTGAAAGAGAACAAACGTTCGGGTGTGATCCTTTGGTTCCATAACCAGATGCTGGAGACACCCTCACAGACATAGATACCAGCCTAAGAATCCAAGTTGCAAGAACGCCTGTAAGGTATTCTGAGAAGATTGCACAACTGTTGGTTCTAAACATAGAAGTTGAGAAAGCATACGATTACTGGATACTAGGGGTTAGAACTTGATCTCGCGTATGACCATAACAGGACCGCAACAACCGAGAGTCTATTGTTGTGATCCATAGATCCCACAGCCCAACGAGTCCATAGGTCAATCTGATATAGATGCTAGCCTACGCACACTAGTATTTCAGTCTACTCCACTTCCACCTATCATTATCCAACAATTATCCTTGCTGGATACAACAGCCAATGAAGCTAGAGAATTCTGGACTTGGCCAGAGAAGCGTCCGTAGAGTTGATTATATTCACCATATGACCCTATCAGGAGAAATACATGAAACCATCCCGGGTCATTTCCCACGCATTCCACAACCCATAGATCGAATCACGCCAGAGCTCGATATTGATTGGAGCCTTCGAGCAGTCATCTTGATTGATCCATCTATTACACCGGTCCAGGTTAGAAGGGCCTTCTTTGCCTTAGATTTGTAGATTCGATTAGTGCGTGTCTGTTATCCCGTAAAATTGACAAGGGCAATTTTACCGATAACCATACCGAAAATTTTTGTTTTGATCCCTCGATGGGGATCCCTCGCGTTCGAAACGATTTAAAATTCCTTCTCAGGAAATCTAGCTTTCGAACTTAGTCTTTTTGAGCCTTTTGGCTAGGCGCATGGATTTTCACTGTAACACCACATTTTGGTGCGCCCCTTCAAAAAGCCTTTGGCGCATGGTTTCCCATGTCAACACGTCTTTTGGTGCGCCAAAGCATGTTAAGCCTTATTTGCGTGCGCCGAGGCGCATGCGCCTCGATGTTGACATATCATTTGTCGCGCCTCTTTTCCATGCGCTAAAGGGCGCATGTGCTTTCCTTGTTACACCGCGTTTTGGTGCGCCCAAGGGCGCACAATAATTCATGTCGACAACACGTTTGATGCGCCAAGGTCGCACCCATTCTCCTGTTGTCAGTTACTTCCATGCGCCAAAGGGCGCATGCTTTCCTCTGTCGACAGTCGTTTTCGCGCGCCTTTTCAAAAGTGGGTGGCGCATTTATGACAAAGTTTTGTTATATATAACAGTGCGCGCCATGTCATTTTCATTGTTCTTTTTTCAAAGCACGTGATTGCTCTGGGTGTGTCAGCTCTGCTCTGTCGTTGTCATTTGCTCTCTGGGCCCGCTTTCCAACCGTCTTTATACATTCAAAGGTAAGAGGTTCATCCTCTTTTTCATTTTCGTGCTTTGGTGTGTTCGGTCTGGTTTTCGTTTGATGGCCCGTTTTTAAATGTCGTTTTGCATTGGACTGTTTCTTCCCCTATCCCGCTTAAACCAACTTCTTCCTTCTGTCCCTCATTTCCAGTTTATAAGGGAAGTTGGTTTGATTAGGCTTGGTGTTAGAATGAATGATGCTTAAATGTTTAGAGATTTTTTGGTTTTCCCCATGGCGCGTTGCCGCGTCATGTTGCACCTTAGACAGTCGCGCCCCTCGGCGCGTCTACCCAGCATGCTGCAGTTGTGAATCATGCGCCCCTAAGCGCACCCTTTCGGCCTGTAACGCACTCAAAACCCGCGCCTTCTTATATCCCTTTGGCGCATCTTTTACCCCTGTTGCATCCCTCTTCTATGCGCTAAAGGGCGCGCCCAGCTTCCATGCAAAGCGAGAGATATCTGAGCAAGCGTAAAGCCTCCAAGGCGCGGGCGCACCTTCCGTTGCAAGTACATGATGTTGTGTCGCTCCCCCATGCGCCGCGCCATATACCTTTGGCGCGCCTTTTTTCCATGTCGCACAATCTGCCCATGCGCCAAAGGGCGCACCAAACCTCAATGTAACATGCATTTCCTGTGCGCCATTCTATAAAATGCAGTCTGCTTCATCCATGCGCCATGCGCCTTTGGCGCCAATTTTATCTATGTTACGTCCTTTTCCTGTGCGCCTTGTCTATTCAGCCTGTTATATACATTTTCCATGCGCCCTGCACCCCGAGCCTTAAAAATTCTAACTCTTTCTTCTGCTAGCGTTCCCATTGAAAATCAAATGACTAATTCAAGCTTCTTGGATTGGGTTTCACTCCTCCTACGTGCAGATCATCAGATAAGCCTTGAAGAACACATGTCTACCTCAAGCAAGAGACCCGCCAAACCAAGAGGAAAAGCTAAGCTAACAGAGGAAGAAATGAAGTATAAGTACCAAAGGGTTAGAATGCCCGAATCTCAGGCGGAATGCAATATGGATGTCAGAGATTCTGAACTAGGCCACATTGACATGGACGAATTCTGGGTGAGAACTCAGAAAGTATCAAGAAGCCCCTGGATGGATAAATTGATGGGTAGTGCTCTACATTTCGCCGGTGGGATTCCAGTCAGCGCTATTAATAATGAGTTCATAATGGTGGTTGCCCAATCTTACAACAAGGACACCAGGTGTGTCGAAAATAGTAAGGGGGAAGTGGTCATTGACCTCACCGCTCGCCATTTTGAAAAGATTCTTGGCATCCCTCATCACCGAAGCTTCGTGGCCGTTACCCAAGAAGAATGTATCAAGACTTGGGAGGACAATGAGGACCTATGCATGCAGTTAATGAATGAAGTCTACCTCAAAAATAAGAAGGTAGTGACCCGGTGGCCCCAGACTATCCACCGAAGCGACTTCTCCGAAGAACTCAGTGACACCATCACTTTCCTGAGCAGAGTCTTCGGGCTTTCAGACACCCACTACTTCCATAAATGGATGCTGCGGTACCTGGAAACGATGAACAAAAATTTGCCCGATCAGCGCTTCTGCTGGGGGGAAATAATAAGCAGCGCCATTTCTGAGCAGCTACAACAGTTTGCCACAACAGGAGTGTTTCATATGAACTCCTACGTAGTGTATGCTGCAGCGTCTGAAAGGGACTATCCAGGGCTGCACCGAAGTGGAACTTGGCCTCAGGCCAAGATATATGAATACTACCCAGAGCTGAAGCTGGAGAATAGCATCCAACACTTTTCAAAAATCAATGATGCTTTCTTCTACCATATTATATGCATGCTGCGACCAAAGTTGACTCATGGCCGCACAATTAAGAATACTGTTTCTGCTGTGGAAAAGTGGGGGGCCTTGTTCACCCAATTTCCCACATTCACCTATCTGAGGGCGGTTAACTTCTTGGGCGAGCCCACTAGGTTGCCAAGGTATGCTGGACCAAAGCTGGTTCTATTGGAATTGTCAAGGCAGCTGGTCACATATCATGAGAAGTGCCAGAAGAGAAAGAAGGGTGGAACTCCTTTCCCCCTCACAGTAGGCCGATACACTTGTTCCAGCTATCACAAGGCGAAGGAGATGTTTGCCGAGCTAGAATTGCTCAATCTAAAGCATGATTTCCCGGCAAGGCCTACATTCGACCCAAGAAGCTGCTTGCCAAGGGCTAAGCTTGATCCTATCCATGTCCCTCAAATTGAGGACATTTACATTGACGTCATCCATGAGGTGGCACTCAGGAGACTGGATCACTCCCGCTTAGCATTGGCAGAAATTATTCATTATGGAGTGGCCATCGTCCCCAAAGGCTTCCAAACTTCGGAAGATGAAGTAGACAAGGTGTATAATAACACAGATGGAGACAATTGGCCCTTCCCGGCCATTGATAGAAGCAAGGCTCCTCAGACAATTGAGGAGAGGGTCAAAGAAACCATGCGGAGAACGGAGCTCTGGTGCCGTATGAATGGATTGATCTACCTCGGCGTAGATTTTATAACTTCTCCATTGGGTAATGCGCCTCCAAGATCAAAGAAGCAGCTAAAAGGCAAGGGTGCAATAGGTGAATCAAGCACCAGTCAGGAGGAAGCCCCTGAAAGTCCTCTTCCCTCGGAGCCTGAACAAGTCATAACTTTGGAAGAGGAGTTCATGGAGGATGTTCCCGAAGGCCCATCCACTCAGGATGTCGGCGTTGCTACAACTACGGAGGTTCCTTCTGTCCCTTCTTCTTCTCTTCCTCCCCTTCCTCAGGTGTCAGCAACCACTCCTTTGGTTGTGTCCTCTCCCCCTTCTTCTACCCTTTCCCCTGCCTCTTCATCCATCTTCTCCTCTCTTGCTGATTTGTCTCCTTCCATTTCTTCTCTCCTTTCCGGGCTCCCTTCCCTTCCTTTGTCTTCTGCAGCCCCGGTTTCCCTTCCTCCCGTGGACACTTCCTCGGCTATTCTTTCAATGCCACCGCCGCGTGTCTCCACGTTCTTCCCCTCTTCTACCGTTGCTGCCTCCCCCTCTGTCTCTGGTCCTTCTTCAATAGGACCAGCTTGGATCTCTCAGCAGCTGAGCCAGCCAAAGAGGAAAGTCCCCATCGCTCCGATGGACTTTTCAATTATTCCGGCTAAAGGAGCAAAGAAGCACAAACCGGTTACACGCTTCTCAAAGAGCGCTGCAGGTGAGAGAGTCCTGGAAATAGCTTACCCTGATCCCACCAAAGAGAAAGCAGATCTGTCTCCAGCAGATTTCACAGTGACCCAAGTCACGATGGGGACGTCCTCTGAAAGTCTCCAGGGGGAAGCTCGTTCCGCGATTGATGCACTTTGTGAAAAGCTTCAAGAAGCTAAGGAAGAGAAAAGGCTGCTGAAAGAACAGAATAAATACCTGCTTCAGGCCTTACAGAAGATGGGAAGTGCACCTCCCACAACTGCCGCCGAGACTCCTGAGCTGCTCAGTCAAGACAAGATCAATGAATATTCAAAGATCGGTGAGCAGGGCATGGCTGTTTCTGCTTGGAGAAGCCAGATTCTCAAAGATAGCGAAAAGGTAATCGCCGAATATATCAACTTATCTCTGAACATTGAAAAGGCGAATAAGGAGCTCCAAGCATTAGCAGTCCCGATATCAGAAGAGTTAGAAAACGCTAGACTCCAACACGAGGCCTTCCAACAGATGTTCGACTGTTCAGTCGAAGATTTGGTCAAATTCGGAGTATTCGGTCACCCAAGGACCCTCAACAAGACTATGTCCACTTTGGACTATCGGATAGATCAGCTCGAGTTTGTGTTAGAAAAAATAGATAAGGTGAAGGAAGAGGCCCTGGATGCGATGTATCAAATGGAGAAAATTGTTTTATCCATGAATCCAGGGTTGCTCACTCCTTCCCTCACCTTAAGAACGGCTGATGATACTATCCGGGTTTTCAAGGAGTTAGCTTCTCAAGGAACAGGGCCGGAAGTCACATTCGATACCGAATCCATCAATAACCTGCTAGCTTGCAGGGACTTCATCGGTTTCCTGATTGAGGCGGTGAAAGATTATTCCAAACTTCCCGAAAAGCTTGTAGAAGAGCGGGAAACTTGCGAAGTAATCAGTGATCGGCACAAGGATCCATCACAGGATCAGTTCGGGTCAATGATCAACAAGTTCTTGGAATACCGCGCTCAGTTCCACATCTCATCTCCTGAGCAGCATCAGAAGCAGGCGACCCCTTTTCGGCCGCAGGACGATGATGATGACTAGCTTCTTCTTCTTCTTCTTCTTCTTCTTCCTCTCGCTATTCTCTGACTTTCTTTTCGCAATATCTCAAGTATGTTGGTGCCAACGATGACATCATCCATGTTGCATCATGGGATGATGTCATCCACTCAAAAATGTAAAAGTCAACATGACTTTAGATATTTTGTAAATATCTTGTAGATAAGTGGTTGGCTCCTTTTTTGTCTTCTCTCTCTCTCTCTCATCTTCTATAAATACAAGGATACTTGTGGTATTCGGGGAGTGAACATTTTCAGATAGAAATAGAAGTGAAGAGAGAAAGACTTTGAGCTTTCTTGTAACAGAAAAGAACAGTAATACAATTATTCAGACTTTGTGCTCAATAGCTGTGTTATGCATAAGGTCTTTTCTTACGTAGGGTTAGATCTGTATGTGTTTAATCTGTTGAATTCATATCTACTTTTCCGTCATTTGTTTATCAGTATTGCTTTGTTTATTTATGCCAGTAGGTTTGGCTCTGTTTACTACCAAGCCCAAAGCATAGATTTTCTGACCCTTCCGCTTTGGAACTCATTTCTTTTCTTCCTTCGGATCTGTTCTTTCTCTTCTCCTTCTTTTGTTCCTTTCTCTTCGCAGCCTAGAACACTCTACTGGGATGAGATCCCAACCCCTGAAGGCAGAATCTGTGAGACTTGCATAGGTTCCTGCTAGTAGAAGTAGCAATAAACCAGTTTCGCTTTGCTGTCTCAAAGAGGGGCTAAGCCCTGCACACTGTTGGCTCGTCTATCCATAGATCTGTCCACGCGACAGATTTTCGGACCAACAGTGTCGAAGACATTAGATTGCCTAACTAGTCCGCCTGTATATTGCCTATATTCCATCCCCACCGGCTGTCTCGGCACGACCTCGGGAGGTCGGGTACGCGGAAGAGTAACTTGTAGATTCCCACGCTCGCTTGTCGCTTTTCTAGCGTACAAAATTGGTGAACCCGACGTGAAACGAAAAACTGTTTCACCTTCTGCTTTTTCATAAAATCACCTTCACTCCTTCCCATTATTCTGCGGGTATTCATATACCCCCCAAATATGTCGGGATTCGATGCATACGGCAGACCCCTCCTGGGTCTTGAGGTATACTATGCCCAACAGAATAGACAGTCATCACCCTCACTCTCAATGTGGGGTGACAACTATTCAACTAGTCAGTTGTCAATGCAAACTCCAAGGACTAGATATAGCTTTTCCTTCCAAGCAGAGGGGTTAGAACAACTCGCTCAAACACAAACGGAGCCTTCAGGCTCGAATAATATGACGTTCACTGGAGAATCTGTTTCATCTCCTCAGGTGTTACTTAGACCACATATTAGTAGACAATCAGACCCATACTCGGTTCTAGATGACGAGTACTCAACGTGTTATTCCCGAAATGAACAACACTCTTAAGGCATGTACCCGCCTGTAGGAGTTTTGCAAATATAGCCTGAGTTCTCTCCTCAAGAAAATACCTCTATGCCATCACGTATAGAAAATACTCTCAGAGATGCTTGGCAAGATAATGATCAGTTCATAGCAGGATATCACCATACCTCTGCAAAAACCATAGTATACAACAAAAACACCACCAAGGCACGATATCGTGACTTCACCAAATGAAGTCATTTCAACTCTAATAGAGAAGGTTAGAGGATTAGAACTTGCCCAAGCAAGTCAAAATTCAAGATTCATACAAACAGGGAATTCCAATCCTCCGCACCATCCTAGCCAAGTAGATCTTCTCACAGGAGTAGGCACATTAGGTATGACTCCTCAGTATTCACAACAAGTTCCAACTAGACCCGCCATCGCTAGCAATGTTCCTCCTGGTCTAGTACAGAGCAATCCATTCCTGGATAGTGCCCCTTCGTACTTAAACCTGTACTCAAAGTCACCACAAGGGGATATGTTCTCCTCTCCCAGCATGTTTGCTTAAATACAAGGGTTACCTTATGCCCCTGCCAACGCGTACGTTACGCCATATCAACAACCCATTCTGCCGCCGCCTCCTCAACAGACACCATCAATGGTTGAAACATATGCGATAGGGACTTATTCAGAATATTTGAAGGAGCCCTTAGATTTCACCATACGAAGTGTTATGCTTCCAAGGCCTCTTCCTGATTTGCCCAAATACAAAGGAGAGGGAGATCCGAATGCACATATCAAGGCATATGCTACAGCCATTTGAGAATTACTCCCATGGGATGGGGTTGTTGCTAAAATATTCCCCAAAACGCTGGAAGGCATTTCTCTTGATTGGTATTACAGAATACCTGAGGCTTCCATACATTCATTCAAATAACTCGTGTCTGAGTTCATCAAAGCCTTCGACATGAACAAACTATTAAGGACAAGAATCAGGGAGTTCTTACACATCAAGCAAGAACATAACGAATCTGTCACCCATTTCATCCAAAGGTGGCGTACAGTCCTTTATTCCTCGGCAAGCGCTCCAAATATGGATCAAATGGAACTATGTGATTTATTCCTTCATTCTCTTAGTAGAGAAGTGAAGGAAGAAGTCCAGAAGTTCCCACTAAGAACTTATGACGAAGTACTTGAGAGCGCTCTGCGAATAGATCAGGCGGCAATAGATAGTGGTCGTAAGACGTATGGAACAAACGGGAGGTTAATCACCTCCACTCAAAATACTATGACTTACCCCACAAATGTCAACCAAAGACCTAAAATCCTTAACAAAAATCGGGGTGTAACAACAGACGGAGTAACCGACCAGCCTAAAAAGGTAAATATAGTCAGTACTCCATCACAAACAAACAACCAAAGAAACAACAACTTTACCCCGACAATCAACACAGTGGATTTTAACCATCCACAACAACAACAACAACAACAACAACAACGGCGTAATCCCATACAAGGGGCGGGTCAAAATCCATTTGGTTACCAAAACCAAAGCCAGAAACAACAAATGCAGAATTTTAATCCTAATAGGCAACAGTCTGATCAAAATTTTAGGCCACAATACAACCAAATCAACCAAACACGAATTACAATCCCAATTCTTATTGTGGCTTCCACAAAATTCAGGGTCATGACACTAGAACGTGTCGTGACTATAACAAAATTCATGCAAACGCTTGCCAAATGAACAAAAACAATTTTTTATGGATATGTTCTTAGCAGATCCTATGTCACCAATGGCAAGTACCTTCGCAGGGGTAGTTTCCCCTCAGAATGCTCCTCTCAAGATCTTTAACGATCCACTTCCAAATCACGATAATAACAGACTAAATTCAAACTGGAACAAATAAGGGTCCAATGCCAGGGAATAACGATCATGAGGCCTCGACTTCGCTAAATCCATTAGTTGCGCCGCAACTAGGAAGTCAACCACGACCTAAGGTAGTTGGATTAGTAGAATTAGACTCGGAATTACCCATTGAAGCTATAACAAGGACACGAGAATATTTTTCTCAACCAAGTCCAAGCCACTTGCCAGAAACGGATAACATCCAGCAAACCGTAGTAAAACCTGTAGGTGCTTACGATTTAATCAATGATCTAACAAAAACCTTTTCGCATATTTCATTCCTTGACTTGCTAAAAAACTGCCCTGCCCACAGGGCTGCTCTTTTAGAGGCGTTAGGCTTAGGTCATTTAATCAATATCACTCCACCACCTGAAACACAGGTAAATCATATAGACTTTGACATTCATCCTCCAGGACAGGCAGATACAGATGTCGAATTCATATTCGACATAAGTAAAATGCCTACAGATGCTGAGATTGCACGCCGAGGCGATCCAGCCTTACACTTACAAGTGTGGGTTTACAATAATTACGTAAAGCAGGCAATGGTTGACGATGGGGCTGCGGTTAACATAGTCCCCTTCTCTTTCCTCCAAAAACTTGGATATGGAGAAACGAACTGTTCTACTACACGAAATACCTTGAGAGGCTATGATAGCCTTAAAGCCACTTCGATAGGGACTATAATATTGCCGGTCACCCTGGGACCTAAAACAATCCTAACTGAGTTTTATATTATAGATCGGGAAACCAATTATAATATGATCCTCGGCCGACCATGGATACACCGCATGAAGGCAATCCCTTCTACATTATTTCAAGAAGTAAGATTCTTGCATCTAGGAAAGGTATTTGTAGCCAAAGGTGATCCAAAGCCATTTGACGTACACCTAGCTGATTTAAAGAAAAGACCAGGTGTACACTCATAATTTGAACTTCCAACAAACCAACTTAATAAACCTTCTGACCCAAAGCCAGAGGAAAAGTTGATACCTATGACGGATCTTGAAACTACCAGCATAGCCAAAATAATTCCAACCCCTAAAAGTAAAACTAAAGAAACAGTATCATTAGGGACTACTGCGAAAATCGTTGAGTTGATAGAACAAGATTCACCAATGTTCTTACCATTCGATTCAGTAGGCATAGGATTTTCCCTAGGTGTTGGTTCCTTTTCAGCAGAGGATCTCTGTATGGTAGAAATAGAGTGCACAAGCGCAACTGATGCCCCAACATCTATGCTCCCGGGCTAAGTATTGGACTCTCCATTTCGATGGAGATAAATGTTGCTATGGAGCGGGGGCAGGTATAATTCTTACTTCGCCTGAGGAGAAAGTCCTCCCATTCACTTTTAAGTTAAACTTTAAATGCACAAACAACGGCGCTGAGTACGAAGCCCTCCTCCTTGGTCTCACTTTAGCCAAAAGAATTGGTGTTGATAATATCAGAGTCCTCGGAGACTCACAATTAGTGACAAACCAAGTTTCTGAAATATATGAAACTAAAGCCGAACATTTACAACTCTACAAAAACGTTGTATTAGATTTAAGGAAGGCGTTTAACTTCATATCCATTGAAGCTGTCCCCGCGAGAGAAAAATCTCCTCGCTGACTCGATAGCAACTTCAGCGTCACGTTTTACTCCAAGCAATGAGCTAGAAGATACTCACTTCACAGTATCCATTTGTGACGAACCATTAATAAAAACAATGACAAATCCTCTTTTTAGTGGAAGTGAATCTACCATCCTAGACCATGTTGGAAATGATGCGGCTACTTTGGATTATTTAAATGCCTATGCAGCATTACATCTCTCCTATCACATGCTAGATTTATCCCTGATTCCACATTCGTCTTCCTACTTCGGAAATCCTGTAACAGATCTTCCCTCACAGAGGGAACCTAGCATATACGCAATAGAAAATGGGGATGATTTAGATTTACCTCCAGCACCACCTGAGTTCGAAGAGGGTAACGCCTCTTTAATCGAAGAAACAATCGATGTCAACATTGGGATAGAAGATGAACCAAGAATATTGAAACTAGGTTCTTCGTTAACCCCAGAAGAAGTGGAAATACATACTCAAGTTCTCAAAGAACATCAGAAGGCATTTGCATTTAGTTACAAGGAGATGACGGGAGTCGCACCCCACATTGCGGTGCACAACCTCGTCACTAGATCAAATGCAAAGCCAATTAAACAAAAATCAAGACCCATGAAGCCCAAAGTAGCTCTAATGGTAAAAGAGGAGGTAATAAAACACCTTCAGGTAGGATTCATCAAGCCAGTTGACTACTCCCAATGAGTATCTAACATCGTTCCCGTTCTCAAGAAGAATGGAAAGATACGCATCTGCATAGATTTTCGAGATATCAACAAAGCTTGCCCTAAGGGATGACTTCCCATTACCATCCATAGATGTTATTGTTGATGCAACAGCTGGTTTTGAACTTTTGTCTCTCATGGATGGATTCTCGGGATACAACCAAATCAGAATATCTGAGCAAGATCAAGCTAAAACCATGTTTATAACTCCTTGGGGAACCTATTGCTACGCTGTTATGCCATTCGGTCTTAAGAACGCCGATGCTACGTACCAGCGGGCCATGACATACATATTTCACGATCTAATTCATAAAATCGTGGAATCTTACGTAGATGACTTATTGGCTAAGGCCAAAAAGTGATGTGACCTAGTTCTAAGGTTAGATAGCCGGATCGACAAGAAGACCGGTGAAGGAAGGAAATTCCGGCCCAAATGGTTGGGCCCATACCGAGTCATGAAGGACTATGGAAATGGAGCATACCTCTTATGCACACTAGAAGGTGAGGAGTTTGGCGAAATAGTCAATTCCCTCCACCTCAAACGTTTCTACACATAAGCAACTAACGCTACTTATATAACTATCTACATTGCATTTTCATATAGATTAAGATCATTTTGTCCATTCGCTTCTTACACAAATCATGATCAAGGAATCTATTCTCAAAGAAATTCATTACAAACTCATGATGTTGTTGGCATAAAATTTCTAATCGTATCTATCCATTTTCATGATATCATCGAGTCATCTTAGAATCTTTTATCAAATAAAATCAAACATGACAAATTCCTAATGGTAACCATACCAAGATCTGCAAGTTTGTTCTCACTTTGATTTCTTCTTAGGATAGGTGTCTTGCCTATGGTCTGTTCTAGAAGCTTCATGGTGTCACATCTATCCCATATACACATCTCTTTGGAAATAAGCATATACTGACATTTTACTCAAAAAGACAAGTTAAAAAGTGATTAAACAGAAAATTTTATTTTTACACATTTCCTTGCCCCCACCAACCTTCGGTGATGAGCTTGCGTCTCTTACTAGTGATGTAGGGTTGGGAAAGGATGGAAATTCCCTTACTCGCCTATGCCTTGCCCGCGGTGATAAACCCACGCTTCTTACTAGTAGCATGGGGCAAAGTGTAGGGGGTCCTCTAGACAATGCAAACGTTAAAAGGTCATAAACAAACTATTCAAACTTTGAGTCAAAAACGAATGAATCAGATGTTCAAAATTCCAAGAGAGTTAAAAATCCTAAAAACCAGATTTTGTCTACTATGTGGCCATCTATGGGTCTAAGTCTGGATAAACCGCAAAGCAAGTTGCACCCAAAACTATGAAGTCATTCAGGTAGAGTAAGCTTGTAGTTTTCAATTTGGTTCCACCCAAATCTTCATCTGTCTTTCATCACTATCATTTCACCATTTTTCATAACTTGCGCCCTTCTTGGCTCTTGGTGATGAGCCCTCGCATCTTACTGGTTGCGTGGAGTTAGGAGCGGGGCAAGTTAATCTGTTCATCATACTGGTTATTTTCATCACTTTGCCAAAACAAACATGAGGTATCCAAATTGCTCACAGAAGCTAAGATTCAAAAGATTACAGTATATCTACATTACCATGTATCAGCATCATGAAATACAAAAAGAAAGCAAACAATTACATCATTTGTTCACCATTGCATACATTCTAGAAAGCATATAAACATACATCGTAGTATACACCAAGTAGTTGAAAATAGAAAGACAAACATGAGTGACAAGTTTTGATCCAAAAGCGAATGCATATATATAAATAACCAATATTTATATACAATGCCATCATGCTCTAGGCATGGTCAAAATGCTCAAAGAGCCCATAATACACAAAAGAATCAATGATACAAAATATACAAGGGCCAAGTGGCCTCTCAACCCCTGTGCGATCCCGCCGAAGGTGTGCGCCCTCGCCTAGGACTCCGGCTACGCCGGCGCTCTGAATGAACGGAAGGCTCGGGGTCTCGAGGGGCAGCCGTGGTCTCGCCATGAGAATGGCTCCTCATAAGGCGCTCGACTATCCTATAGCCTGTCAACTCTGTACGTAGAGTCGACACCATCTTGGCCATGTGCCAAATGGGAGCGAAAACGTCGGTGTGCCTGCCGGCTGCTGAAGGCTCCCCGACATCTACAGATAACTCCGCACGGGTCTTATCCATAGGGATCATCAGAGAATCAGTGCATACCCTACGGATTAGATCCCGCCACTCGTCGACAATCTCTGCAAACAAAGAAGAAAAAACAAATTAGAAACTAGACAAGAGATTAAAAGATATAATATTGAAACACAAGGAGAGTTAGCAATTAAAAGCAAGTCCTAAAAAAAATAAGCATTGAAAGGGAGAAAGGATAACTTACTCAGATCACCGGGCCTCCAAGATGGGTCACTAGGGCCAGCACCTGCCGCTGATGCTGCTGCTGACTGGGGGGCTGCTCCTGTAGTCGGAGCAACATGACGCCTCGCAACGGACTCATCGTCTCCACCATGGCCCCGGGAGAGTGGCTTTCCAGAAACCAGAGTCTCTCTCTACGCACTCTGCTCGGCCCTCTCCGCCTGCATGATATCCTGAGTGTCATGCCACTCAGGATCGTTGTCATCTATCTACTCCTCTGATCCTCCCTCTGTGGACTCCTCAGAATCGGAGTCGATATCTATAGGGTCATCGCTGCTATGAGCAGGACCCGCAGTAATCCGAAGTAAGGGTGCCCGAGGCGCACCAGCTCTCCCTCTGGCCCGAACGATCCCCCTGGCTGCAATAGGAATACCAGGAGTGACCACTGTCTAAACACGGCCTCTAGGCCCCCCTCTAGCCTCCCGGACTGATCTGTAGACTGGTGCCACTGGAGGAAGCATGCCCACATATGGGAGGCCAAACTGCTGAGGAACCCTGCCGAAAGGATGTACCTCCACCCGTCCCACAAGGTCAATAAGCTGCCCTGTGATGGAGCAAGATACCAATGTCATGGTCTCCTCTCCCCAAATGCCGGCCATGAGCTGGTACGGTGTGGCCTCCATATCTGCTGTAGTGAGTGAGGCTACTGGCTGGTGAGGTGCTCTAAGCACTGACATGTCTGACCATCTGGCTGCCCTCACAGCCTCGGGATCTGCCACCTCCATGCCTCTGCCATAGGGAATGAAGCGCTCATACACCCAACTCATGACTAGAGTTGGGTGGCTCAATGACTGTCCCTATAAATGGACCACCCTATATAGATCATGGTAGGTGGTCCCCAAAATATCTACGCCCCAGGCGTATATCCGACCATGCCCCTCTATCTATGCAATGATGGGGGCCCAGCAGTATAACAATGTATCCCCTCCCTTGTCCCCGATCAATCTCGAGGCAAGGATCCCCATAATGGCCTGTCGAAATATAGGGATGGGCAAAGAAGGAATGGATCTAACTCTCACTCCCTTCTTCGGCCCGGTGGAGATGGTTGCATCCCCCATATAACCTGCCCACTGTGCAATCTGTGCTCTGGACCCAGCTGTCTCCAGTGTGAGTCTCCTCCCGATGATCGGGACCCCCAAAATATGGTAGACATCCTCCAGAGTAATAGTCCACTCACCGCGTACCCCTGACAGTCAGAAAGTGTTCCGATCTGCATCCCAATAAGAAAATAAGTCACAAAGGATGTGACTCGAGGGTGCAACATGAGGCACACGTGATATACGCAGTATGCCGGCCCTCTGCAATGTGTCCTCCTCATCTGGTGAGAGGGTATCCAGTACCCTGAGTAGCCAGTCACACTCTCTCTCTCGGCTCCATCTAATGTACTCCTCCCTCACCTGCATACACCCAAAAACACACAAAACAGAGCAAGTTAGTATCTAATCAATGTCGAGAGAGTCATAAAAGCGTGTAGAAGTGATAAGCATACAAGTATAAGTCTCCAAAACAAGCTCTTTTACATTCTGTGCAAAACCGCTACCCTGAGCAGGGAGGCGGTTTTGTAACCGCCGCCTTAAAGGTGGTGGTCGCGTAACCGCCGCCTTGATCAGGGAGGTGGTCGTGTAACCGCCGCCCTGGTCAGGGCAGCGGTCGCGGTCCGAAAACCCGCGCGGGTTTTTAACCCCAAAAATCTCAAAACATGCAAAAATAGACCATTTTAGCTAAAAACAAAGCCTACCCAGTAGGTGCCCCCCCTAGATGGACCTTTTGAACCTAACATTTTCAAAAATAACCCCCCCATTGCAAAGAATTTGCCATTTCAAATTTAAAGAGGGAAAAACACAAAATTGAAGAAAACTAACTTGTGATCTTGCGGGGTGGCGTTCCGCATGTGGGGGCATGATAGCTATCTCGCTCCGGACGTTTTGACTCTATTCACACGAGAAACCATCACCGTGGGTCCCAGAGCTCAAAACCGATCAAATCAACTCGCACAAATGAATAGGAAAATGGACCCATTTTCATATATATAGCGCTCTGATTCGCTTTAAATGCCTTTTTCACAGGTTCGGAGCACCGACGGAGGTAAGTTTCTATCCCCACACAAATGGTACGTTCTCCTTCCCTATTACTTTAGCGTTTATCTTCCAATTATTGTATCTATCTGCACTTGAGTTCTCTTTTCATTTTGCAGGTAGCGGGAATTTTGGGATGGCGTCATTTCAACACACGGACGTGTAAGGTATAACCTCTAACTCCCCATTTCGGGACGGCCATACTCGGACCCACCGTTTTACGCCTCTTCATGGCTAAAGCGCTTCTTCGAGGGGGGCAATATGTACGTACCCAAAATTGTAAGGTACTGTACTGCGGAACGGTGTAATAAGTGCCCCAATGATGATACAGGTCTCTTCGCAAGGTGTTCGGGATCCAGAAAAGCTTTACGGATATGCGTTAGCATCCCGTATGCCCCACTTAGCCCCCATGTCCTTTGTTTTCCCATTTTTCCCTCTTTTCTTGGCCCTTTTGGTCTTCAGTGACAAAACCACCGCCCTGCAGGGCGGCGGTCTCGTGACCGCCGCCCTGAACAGGGTGGCGGTCATGTAACCGCCACCCTGAGCAGGGCGACGGTCCTTTACGCATTTTCCAGAATGTTCTTTTGACAAAACGCACACAAATTTCAACGTTTCACCAGCTTTTCTTGCCGACTTGAGCATGCATTTATGTTTTTGGTCCCCTGGAATAGTGTTTTTCCTTTATTTATTGTTTAGGAGTTCAGTTTGATTTTGATTTTGGGGTGATTGAGTTCCTATAAATGCATGGCTAGTGCTGAAGCAAATGGCCTCTCATTTTTTTTGTTCCAACCTCACCATTCTTAGTAGTTCAGTCTTTTAGTTTGCTTAGGTTTGATAGTTTAAATCCTTTACATGCTTGGTTTGCATTGATTAGCTATTGGTAAGCCACATATCTAGCTTGTGCAAACAGTGTTGCTGTTTTATCTAATCCATTAGAGTAGAATAGCTTAGGCAGCCATTAAAGTTGCAGGTTTTTCTCTTCATACAGGATAGTCTCAGGTTCTAGACGCATTTTTTTGCATGATTCGCAGTAGACCCCGTTAGGAATTGCATAAGCCAAGCTCTATAATCTTGCGCTATCCGTCTCCTATCTACATTCTATTCTGTCTACATTCTGAAGGTTATCCATTGATCCAAATATCTATTCCTGTTGATGTTAGCATTACATGCTTTTCTGGATTCACGTGAACATGAGAGAATGAGGAGATCATACTGAGGGGACAAGACCACACACACACCATCAGATTCGCCACTGTTCTGCGAAGTCCAGGTTCTAGCTTTCAAAGTTCTAGTTAGAATCTTATCAAATAGAGTAGTTAATCACTTTATTTCAGTTAATTTTATTCTTGATATTGCCAGGGAAGCTGTGGGGATTGATAGTTTCTGAGAAACTATGATTCATTCCTCACTTCTGAGGTAGGATCGAGAATCTTGCAAATAGATTAGCTATTTCGTTGTTTAGAATAGATTTACAAAATTGCACAGACAAACAGCTACACTTGGCTATTTTGTTTGTTTTAAATTATTAGTTTAGTTGTCAATTCTAAATATCTTAAATAGCTTCTTTCTTATAAATCATTAGAAAATACAAAAAAAGAAGTTATATATGCTAGAAGCATACTTAGATTTCACTTTGTTATAGTTTGTTTTATTACTGCTTTTGCATGACAATTACGGGACCTAGGGAGCCCAGAGAATATATTTTCGAGCCAATCGTGCCTCAGCCCAATCTCATAGCAGCAATAATTGGCATTGAAAAGAACCTTAGGATACAAGTCTTCCAAACAACAGCAGACTTCTAGCAGGTTAGGTCTCAGTTAAGAGGGTTAAATATAGAAGACGACCAAGCACATACATTTTGGTCAAATCAGCCAAACTACAGGCTACCCTAGAAAACATCCACATGACTATAGAAGGGTTTGAAAGAGAACAAACGTTCAGGTGTGATCCTTTGGTTCCACAACCAGATGCTGGAGACACCCTCACAGACATAGATACCAGCCTAAGAATCCAAGTTGCAAGAACGCCTGTAAGGTATTCTGAGAAGATTGCACAACTGTTGGTTCTGAACATAGAAGCTAAGAAAGCATACAATTACTGGATACTAGGGGTTAGAACTTGATCTCGCGTATGACCATAACAGGACCGCAACAACCGAGAGTCTACGGTTGTGATCCACAGATCCCACAGCCCAACGAGTCCATAGGTCAATCCGATATAGACGCTAGCCTACGCACACTAGTATTTCAGTCTACTCCACTTCCACCTATCATTATCCAACAATTATCCTTGCTGGATACAACAGCCAATGAAGCTAGAGAATTCTAGACTCGGCTAGAGAATCGTCCATAGAGTTGATTATATTCACCATATGACCCTATCAGGAGAAATACACGAAACCATCCTGGGTCATTTCCCACGCATTCCACAACCCATAGATCGAATCACGCCAGAGCTCGATATTGATTGGAGCCTTCGAGCAGTCATCCTGACTGATCGATCTATCACACCGGTCCAGGTTAGAAGGGCCTTCTTTGCCTTAGATTCGTAGATTCCATTAGTGCGTGTCGAAGACATTAGATTGCCTAACTAGTCCGCCCGTATACTGCCTATATTCCATCCCCACTGGCTGTCTCGGCACGACCTCGGGAGGTCGGGTACGCGGAAGAGTAACTTGTAGATTCCCACGCTCACTTGTCACTTTTCCAGCATACAGACATCTTCTGAAAGTCTCCAGGGGGAAGCTCTTTCCTCGGTTGACGCCCTTTGTCAAAAGCTTCAAGAGACAAAAGAAGAGAAAAGGATACTAAAAGAGCAAAACAAATATCTGCTCCAAGCCTTACAGAAGATGGGTAGTGTGCCTCCCAAAACTGCCGCCGAAACTTCTGAGCTTCTCAGCCAGGAGAAAATCAACGAATATGCCAAAATTGGCGAGCAGGGTATGGCCGTTTCTGCTTGGAGGAGCCAGATCCTCAAGGACAGTGAAAGAGTGATCACCGAGTTTGTCAATTTGTATCTGAACATCGGAAAGGAAAACAAGGAGCTCCAAGCATTAGCGGGGCCCATATCAGAAGAGCTGGAACATGCTAGACTGTGACACGAGACCTTTCAACAAATGTTTGACTATTTAGTCGAAGATCTGGTCAAGTTCGGCGTCTTCGGCCATCCAAGGGCCCTCAACAAAATCATGTCCACTCTGGACTACCGGGTGAATCAACTTGAATTTGTTCTGGAAAAAATCAACAAGGTAAAGGAAGAGGCCCTGGATGCAATGCATCAAATGGAGTGAATTGTTCTCAACATGTCTCCAGGGTTGCTCACTCCTTCCTTTACCTTAAGGTCAGCTGATGAAACCATCCGGATCTTCAAGGAGATCGCTTCTCAAGGAACGAGGCCAGAGGTCACATTTGACACTGAATCTATCAACAACCTGCTGGCATGTAGGGACTTCATCGGGTTCCTCATTGAGGTGGAGAAGGACTATTCCAAACTTCCCGAGAAGCTCATAGATGAGCGGGAGACTTGTGAGGTGATCAGCGAGCGGCACAAGGATCCTTCCTAGGATCAGTTTGGGCCAATGATTAACAAGTTTTTGGAATACCGCGCTCAGTTCCATATCTCATCACCTGAGCAGCATCAAAAGCAGGCTACCCCCTTTCGGCCGTAGGATGATGATGACGAGTAGCTTCTCCTTCTTCTTCTTCTTCTTCTCTCTCTTCTCCGAATTTCTTGTTGGAATGTCTAAAATATGTTAGCACAAATGATGACATCATCCATGTTGCGTCATGGGATGATGTCATCCATCAAGTTGTCAAAAGTCAACATGACTTTTAGATATTTTGTAAATATCTTTGTAAATAGGTGGTTGGCTCCTTTTTGCCTTCTTTCCTTCTCCTCTTCTATATATATTGGAATACTTGTTGTATTCAGGGGTGGACATTTTTTAGATGAAAATAGAAATGAGGAGAGAAAGACTTTGAGCTTTCTTGTAACAAAAGAAAAACAACAATACAAATATTGAGGCTTTGTACTGAATACTTGTGTTATACATCAGAGCTTTCTTATGTTAGATCTGTATGTGTTTATTTTGTTAGATTCATATCTACCTTTTTGTCATTTGCTCATCAGTATTGCTTTGTTTGTTTATGTAAGTAGGTTTGGCTCTGTTTACTACCAATCCCAAAACATAAACTTCCCGACCTTTCTACTTTGGAATTCATTTCTTTTCTTCCTTCGGACCTGCTCTTCCTCATCCCCTCTTTCATTCCTTTCTTTCCACAGCCGGAAATCAATCTACTGGGATGAGATCCCAACCCCCGAAGGCAGAATACTGTGAGATTTGCACAAGATTCCTGCTGGTAGAATAGCAATAAACCAGTTTCACTTTGCTGACTCAAAGAGGGGCTATGCCCTGCACACTGTTGGCTCGTCTATCCATAGATCTGTCCAGGCGATAGATTTTCGGACCAACATTTTTTGGTGACTCTACTGGGGAACAAATAGATTTGTCAGATCTATGATGGTGGTAAGATAAAAAAATCATAAAAAAAAAAGAAAATCGCTGCCTGTTTACAAATCTGAACTTTTTGATAAAAATCCAAAAATTTGCAAAAGTGCTCTGAATTGAAAATTTTCTTCTGAGATCCATAGATCTGGCTTAGTTACAAATCTTTAGTTCGCTGAGTTTTTATAAAAATCAGTATTTTGCCGTAGATCTGAATTTTTGACTGTTTGCAAAAGTTTGAAACCCTCTGAAAAAAGTCAAAATCAGATCTGAAAATCAGCTTGCTAATCTTCCCTGTCATTTTATCCTCGTTGTTATTTGTCATTTAACCGCAATCAGTTTTCTGAAGAGGATAGTTTTTAAATATTTAGAAAAGTACATGCTGCTGGTTTTTATCAGAAAAACCAGAAAATCAGCAAGTACAACCAAAAAGAAAGTTTGAATCTGTGCCATAACGTTACAGATCTGGAAGGTACACTGGCGAGTGAACCTTTTACTCGCAGCAAGAGAGCCCGTGGAGAAGCTGATCTGACTTTTGATCTGCTTCAAAGGCATAATTTCAGCGTAACGCCGACATGTTTTTCAACGCTAAGCTCGGCCGACCGGTCGTCCAGGAGTGTCTCACCTTCACGAAGAAAGAATCTTTCGCAAGGAGCATCCACGTCCCTTTGTAGTGTTTTGCTACTCAGTGGAGCCACCCTTCCAGCTCACATTCTCTTTCCAGCCTTTCAAATGGCAGTACCATGGGGAAATGCCATGGGTCCTCTCGCACTGCCACATCCAGTTCACGTGCTCCCTCACGGAAATCGAAAGAATTTTCCCAAATTCGACGGGAGTGGAAATCAAAGCACGGATTCCCACATATCTGCATTCATCATGTCATGCAGTATTTTGGATGTGACTCACGAAGAGTCGGTTCGCCTTTTTCTGGAAACCCTACAAGGGCCTGCGGCTGAATGGTTTTAGCATTTGCCGGCCGGATCTATTACCAGTTAGGCCACCTTGCGGGAGGCTTTTGAAGACAGATACAAGCCTTCAGAGGATGCATTTGCATTATTATCATGAATCAATCACCTGAAGAAAGAGGAAAATGAGACCATGCGCGATTTTATCACCCGGTTCAATGCACTAATCAATTGTGTCCTTGTTGCAATGCTCCCCACGCCGGAAAATCAAAAGTGTTTCTTCGTAAACGCTATGAGTTCAAAAGTTAGTTTCTTACTCCTTCAAGAGTGAGTGGCTACCTTGATTCTCACCCAAGCCGCTGCCATTCGGATAGAGGATAATCTGATAATATCCGGCGAATTAAAAAAGGAATCAGCCAAGCCTAAATCTTTGGGCCCTTCGCCCACTACTTCGTCTGATCCATCCTTTCAAAAGATGGCGAATGACTTGCTTGCACTAAAGAAGCAGTTGGCCCAGGCCTCTCCCAGTTCCTCATACCGGGATGTTCCACGAAGGAATTTTGTTCCTAACAATGTTTCACAAAGGCCGCGCTTACCTATAGCTACTCCGCGATTGGCGCTTGAGGCTCCTCCGATCAACACTCTGGCTGAAATCAAAGAAGAAGAGCAGTATTATGAAGAACCTTCGTCTCAAGGCGAAGATGATCAAGATGTCTGTGAACCGGCTGGCGACTCTACTATCGGGTATATGGAATTTGATGAGGAAGAATCTGATGAAGAAGAGGGTACCCAGGGATATGCAAGCGGATAGTCATATGCTGTTTTTACCCGCTCGCAAGGAAAAGAAGCGGAAGTTTCTGCCCATGTCCAGCAGGAGAAGGCCGTGTCAAACGCGCCTCCGATCATTGCTAAAAGAGGTAATCCTCTTCCTACTCAACTCCCTGGAAAATATTTTACAAGGAAATATTTTCCCCCTATCTCTCCTCCAAATCAATCCTCTCACATTCCTACCAAGACCACCAATCCTATTCCATCATCGCGAGGTGAGGGACTCATTCCTTCACCAACGCAACCCTTGGCCGTGTTTGATATTATAGATCATGCAAAAAAGACCAAGATCCAAATGTCTGAAGCTGAGTACCTTCAGTCAAACCCTGAACAGCTTGTAAGATTGACCAAATATATTCAGAGTCAAGCTGTTGCATCTAAGCAGGTTTCCCCAAAAGGAATCCTTTCCACTCCCCCTGAATCCCACATAAATGTTGCTTCAACATCGGCATCAGGCAAGATAGAGCCTTTCTATCTCTCTCTCCTGATCAATGGACACAAGTTGAGTAACTGCATAATTGATTCCGGGGCTTCTGATAACGTCATGCCTGCAAAATTCGCCCATGCTTTGGGCCTCACTCTTACCAAGCCTTTCGGCAGATGTTATTCATTGGAAACCAAGCAGGTTCCGTTGGTTGGCCAAATCAAAGACGCGCAATTTGCGTTTGCGGCTTTCCCAGATAAAAGAGTAAAAATGACAGTCCTCGTTGCTGACATTCCGGAAGCCTATGGAATATTGCTGGGAAGAAGTTTTTGCAGTGAAGTTGGTGGAGAAATTCATATGGACTGGTCTAAAGCTAGAATTCCAGTCAAAGGCGTAATGCAGACTTTGGAGCTGGAATCACAAAAGAAATACTTGGTTACTAGCTCCGAAGACCCCAAAGCCCAAATCCTTTTTGAATCATCAGGGATGGGGAACTACTTCTTATCTACCGAGACGGATAAAACGGGTGTTCTCGTTCAGGAAAAGGATCTTAATAAGATCTGGACCTTGCAGTTTGATGGAAGTTGCGCAACTAGTGGATGTGGCGCTGGGGCTGTGCTGATATCTCCCGAAGAGGAGGTAATTCCTCTCTCTTTCAAATTGCAGTTTTTCAACACTAACAATACTGCTGAGTATGAATCTCTCTTACTCGGTATGCAAGCCGCAAGGGAAAGAGGAATTAAAAATCTAAAAGTACAAGGTGATGTAGAGCTAGTTGTAAATCAGGTCAAAAGGATTTACCAAGTGAAGAATGAAAGGCTCAGGCACTACCGTAATGCAGTATGGGACAACATCGAAGAATTTGATGCTTTTTCAATAGAGGCAATTCCAAGAGCTCAAAATGACATGGCCGATTCATTGGCCGTTTCAGCATCTCTGATGCTCCCACACCCAGGTTTGAAAATAGAAAAATACACCATTGAGGTGGTTTTCCGCCCAAGTGTGCCAGACAATTCCCAGCACTGGAAAGTTTTCAATGATGACAATCAACTCATTGCCTTTCTGGAAAAATCAGAAAATTTTAAAGAATTGCACTTTGAAGGGTCTACTTCCACTTGCCGTGAATCAGTCCCGATCAAGGTGAAGAATCCGAAGGGAACGACGGCATATGTCAGCTCAAAGGAAATAAAATTCCAAAAGGCCTGGTTTTTCTGGAGCGCCTGTTCGACAGGCATGATCGTTTTGTGAAAAAGAAGAGGCGAGATGATCCTGACTCATCCCTAGAGACCGAACCAGTCAATTTAGGTTCAGAGACACATCCGTAATTTGTGAACATTGTGAAATGTTGCACACCAGAAGAGAAGCGGAAATTTGTCAAGCTACTAAAAAAATACATGGACGTGTCGGCATGGTCTTATGCCGATCTAAAGTCCTTTAAGGCCAAAGGACGTTCAACATGACATTCCGTTGAAAGATGATGTCAAAGCCTTTCACCAGAAGCAGAGGCACTATAATCCTAAGATCTTGGGTACCATCCAGGCTGAAATTCAGAAGATTCTGGATGCAAGGATCATCTTTCCTATCCATCACAGTACTTGGGTAGAAAACATTGTGCCAGTGCGCAAGAAAAACGGCGAGATACACATATGCGTAGACTTTCAAAATTTGAATCAAGCTTCGCTGAAAGACAACTACCCTCTTCTGATAATGGATCAAGTTCTACAAGCAGTAACTGGATCAGAGATGCTGTCCATGCTTGACGGTTTTTCAGGTTACAATCAGATTGAAGTTTCACCTGAAGATCAGTTTAAAACAACATTCACAACTCCCTGGGGTACATTTGCCTACAACAGGATGCCTTTTGGCCTAACTAATGATGGTGCCACTTTTCAGCGGGCCATGGATTTGGCATTCAAAGGTATGATGGGGAAAGTCATTGTGGTTTATCTAGATGACTTAACCGTGTTCTCTAAACAACGAAATGATCATTGTGATCATTTGGAGCAAGTGTTGGCCAGGTGCCGAGAACATGGGATTTCCCTAAACCCAAAAAAGTTTGTTTTTGGAGTCACGAAAGGGAAGTTGCTAGGGCATGTGGTTAGCAAGGAAGGAACAAGGATAGATACTGAAAGAGTTAAGGCTATTCAAAGCCTTACTCTGCCTACAAGCAAGACTGGTGTTTATTCTTTCTTTGGAAAGGTGAACTTTCTCAGGCGTTTTGTTCCTGACTTTGCTAAGAAGACCCATCACATATTGAACATGACGAAGGGGTCACCAACTTTCAGATGGAGTGAAGAGGGAAAAAGGTCATTTGAAGAAATAAAAGCTTCCGTTGCTCATGCACCAGTCCTGGTATGTCCCGATTTCTCCAAGGACTTCATCATGTATAGTTACGCATCTGAGCATACTGTGTCCACAATCTTAATGCAAAAGAACTCGAAGGATGTTGAATCCCCGATCGCGTTCATGAGTTCTCCCCTCAAGCCTCACGAACTAAAAATGACTCAACTAGAAAAGCATGCCTTCGCCGTTGTCAAAGTAGTGAAGAATTTCAGGTATTACATTCTAAACTCGCATACGGTGGTGTTGGTCCCTGACACAGCAGTGAAATCAATTCTAACTCAGCAGGAGTTAGGAAGCTTGCGAGGAAATTGGATCGCAAAGGTCCAGGAGTATGACCTGGATATTAAACCAACCAAGCTAGTGAGGGGCAAGGGCTTATGTCAGCTGATGGCTGAAAACAAAAATTTAGAAAACCCTGATGACAGGGGTGACTACACCGATGAAACACAGGACCGGCAGGAAGAGCTTGATTCTCTACCTCTGGTTCTATTTGTTGCAACTAGTGATGAGTGGTATTCCAATATCACTTTCTTCCTCACCTACGACGAATTCCCAATGCACCTAATTACAAAGGAGAAGCGCACTATAAAGCTCAGAGTGGCTAAATATGTCATCTGGGATGACGGTTTATATAAACGTGGGATAGATGGCATCTTTTTGCGATGTGTTGACAAACCCCAGCAAGTAAAACTACTGGAAAGTTTTCACAATTCAGCCTATGGAGGGCATTTCTCTTCCTCCGTAACTGCACACAAGATCATTCGAGCCAGGTACTATTGGCCGACGCTCTTTCAAGATATAGCCATCTGGGTGGCGAAGTGTGAACCCTGCCAGCAATTCGTCGGCAAGCCCAAGTTGGCTGCCTTTCCCCTAAGGCCGGTCATTATCAATGAACCATTCAGGCAATGGGGAATTGATTTTATTGGTGCACTCAACCCCTAATCGAGTGCCGGACATAGTTATGTCCTGACAGCAACAGATTACTTCACTAAATGGGTGGAAGCCATGCCTGTCAAACATGCCACTTCTGAGGTTGTTTGTAATTTCATTAAAGAAAATATTATTGTCAGGTTCGGCGTGGCCAACAAGATTGTTGCTGATAATGCTTCTAACTTCTCCTCACGAGAAGTTATTAGTTTTTGCTATGAATATAGAATAACATTGGCTCATGCCTCAGATTATTACCCTCAAGGAAATGGTCAAGCAGAATCCAGCAATAAAAACTTGGTGACCATCATACGAAAAATGGTGGAAGCAAATCAACAAATGTGGGACAAGTCCTTATACGACGCTTTGTGGGCAGACCGCATTACTCCTAAGAGGTCTCTCGGTATGTCACCTTTTCAAGTGTTATATGGCACTGATGCCGAGCTTCCCATTTCTGTTGAACTCCCTGCTCTACGCTTGGCACGAGCCATAGAAGATGAAACTTTCCAGAATTCTCTAGAAAAAAGGATCATGTATCTGGCAGAACTTGAAGAAAAGAGAGTAAGAGTGGTCGACAGGATCACCGAACATCAGAATCAAGTCAAGAGACTGTTCGATAAGAAAGCCAAGCAGAGGGATTTTCAAGTGGGAGATCTCGTTCTTTTGTGGGACAAGCGAAGAGAGCCAAAGGGCATGCACGGAAAGTTGGATTCTCTATGGAGAGGGCCCTTCAAGATCAAGCAGCTCAACGGAGAGAATAGCTTCTATCTCTCATGTCTAGATGGAACCGAACTCCCGCTTCCTTATAGCGGGCAGCATCTGAAGATCTTCAGGAAGTAGAGCTTGCTCTCTTCTTTGTACAGTTTACTTTATGTTGTGTGTTTGCTTTCGTCGTGTGTTTGCTTTCGGTTTGTTGTGTGTTTCTTTTGCTCCCCCTCTGGTCGCCCTTGTTTTTGACTCTGTTACCCAATGGATAGGCACATAAGAACTGGGATTCTCTACCCTCGAGTTTGCTCAGGGATAGTCCCCAGAAAGAGCCAGCTGTTATCCCATAAAATTGACAAGGAAAATTTTACCGATAACCATACCAAAAATTTTGTTCCGACCCCTCGTTAGGGATCCCTTGCGTTCGAAACGTTGTAAAATCCCTTCCCGGGAAATCTGGTTTTTTGAACTTAGTCTTTTGAGCCTTTTTTGGCTGGGTGCATGAAATTGCTATATAACACCAACTTTTGGTGCGCCCCCTTTAAAAACCTTTGGTGCATGATTTTCAGTGTTGACACACCTTTTGGTGCGCCAAAGTATGTTGAGCCTTCCCTACATGCGCCAAGGCGCATGCGCCTTTGTGTTAGCACAACTTTTGTTGTGCCATGTTTTGGTGCGCCAAAGGGCGCACATAACTTCATGTCGACATAGCTTTTGGTGCGCCAAAGGTGCGCTTAATTTCCTGCTGGCAAACACTCTCATGCGCTAAAGTGCACACGCTTTTCCCTGTCGACAGCAACTCTCATGCGCCCTTTAAAAAGTGGGTAGCGCATTTATGACCAGCTCACCTATATATATAGGTGTTTGCGCGCCCAAATGTCATTTTCACTATTCGCAGAGCACATGATTTCCTTTCTTTGAGCCTGTCAGCCCTTGCCTCGTCGTTTTCAATGCGTTGTGGACCTGTTTTCCAAATTTTTGCTATTTATCCGGGTAAGTGCTCTTGTCTCTTTCATGAGTTTTGCTAGATAGTGCTTCTTGCTTGCTGGTTTGGTTTTTGATATGCATGTGTTGAGATTTCCCCCCCCCCCCCCCCCCCCTGCATGCTGTCTTTCCTTATCTTCCTCTTTCCAGATCTGCTGGAGGAGGATGTCATCCTAGAAACAATGGTTTGTAACCCTCCTGGTTTTAACCATTTCATTTACCCAAATGACCTGTCAAGTCGGAAAAGAGGAGAAGAAGAAATCTAAACCATGTAAAGACCCCTTTGAGAGTGATTTAGCTCACTGTTTCTCTCTTGCCTTCGGCGCATCTGTCACCCCTGTTACATGAACAAAACCCGTGCCAATGGCGCACCTTTCATACTTGTTGCATCATGCACTCCTGCACCCTCAAGGTGTGCCTCTTTCACATGCTGCAAGTGCTAAACTTGCGCCCCTTTGGCGCACAATCCTTCCTTGTTGCATCACATTTCCATGCGCTAATGGTGCACCCAGCAATCTACGCTAAGTACAAATCTCTCAAGGCGCAGGCGCATCCCCGATTACAATAACATCATGTTGTGTAAACCTTTCGTGTGCTGCGCCATGCTCCCTTTGGCGCACGAAAAGTTCTTGTTACATGAAACATCCATGCGCCAAAGGGTGCACCAAATCCCAATGCAACATGAAAATTCCATGCGCCAAAGGGCGCATCCTGTCTCTATGTAACACAATGTTTACATGCGCCCTTTATAAAATGTAATCTACAGTAGGCATGCGCCATGCGCCTTTGGCACCAGTTTAACCTTTGCAACATCCCTTTCCTGTGCACCTTACCTATTTAGCCCTGTAAGCTGCAATTTTCATGTGCCCTGAGCCTTAAAATCTCTAACTCTTTCTTCTGCTAACATTCCAATGGAAGATCAAATGGCTAATTCAACCTTTTTGGATTGGGTCTCGCTTCTTCTTCATGCAGATCAGCAACTGAGTTCGAAAGAACATATGTCTACATCCAGCAAGAGACCCACCAAACCGAAAGGAAAGGCTAAGCTTATAGAGGAAGAGATGAAGTATAAATATCAAAGGGTCAGAATGCCAGAGTCACAGGCCGAATGCAGCATGGATGTTAGAGACTCAGAATTGGGGCATATCAACATGGAGGAATTCTAGGCCAGAACTTAGAAAGTTACAAGGAGTCTATGGATGGACAAACTAATAGGCAGTGCCCTGCACTTCACCAGAGGAATCCCCGTCAGCACTGTCAACAATGAATTTATGATGGTGGTTGCCCAGTGTTACAACAAAGACACAAGATGTGTCGAAAAAAGCAAGGGTGAGGTAGTCATTAACCTCACTGCCCGTCATTTTGAGATCATACTCGGCATCCCTCACCACCGGCACTTTGTGGCCGTTAGCCAAGCAGAGTGCATCAAGGCCTGGGAAGACAATGAAGACCAATGTATGCAGCTAATGAACGAAGTATATCTGAAAAATAAGAAGGTGGTAACCCGGTGGCCCCAAATCATCCACCGCAGTGACTTCTCAGAAGAGCTCAGCGATACCATTACCTTCCTAAGCAGGGTCTTCGGGCTTTCTGACGCCCATTGCTTCCATAAATGGATTCTGCGATACTTAGAAACAATGAATGAGAATTTGCCTGATCAGCACTTTTGCTGGGGGGAAATTATAAGCAGCACCATCTCCGAGAAGCTACAACAATTCAGCACAACGGGAGTATTCCATATGAACTCCTACGTGGTCTACGCTGCAGCGTCAGAGAGGGATTATCCAGGCCTAACACGAAGTGGAGTTTGGCCTCAGGTCAAAATATATGAATATTATCCAGAACTGAGGCTGGAGAATAGCATCGCCCAATTCACCAAAATCAATGATGCATTCTTTTACCACGTCATCTGCCTGCTGAGGCTGAATATGACTCATAGTCGTACGACCAAAAACATAGTGGCAGCCACGGAGAAATGGGGGGCCCTGTTCACCCAATTTCCCACATTCACCTATCTGAGGGCTGTCAACTTTTTGGGAGAGCCAACCAGGCTACTAAGGTATGCTGGGCCTAAACTGATTCTACTAGAGCTATCAAGGCAGCTGGTCACATACCATGAAAAATGCCTTGAAAGAAAGAAGGGTGGAACTCCTTTCCCCCTCACAGTGGGCCGATACACATGCTCTACCCACCACAAGGCGAAGGAAATGTTTGCAGAGCTGGAGTTACTTAATTTGAAACACGACTTCCCAGCCAGGCCTACCTTCGACCCAAGGGGCTGCCTGCCAAGAGCGAAGCTTGATCCAATCCATGTTCCTCAGATCGAGGATATTTATATTGACATCCTCCATGAGGTAGAGCTCAGAAGAAAGGATCATTCTCGCCTAGAATTGGCAAAAATCATCCAATACGGGATAGCCATTGTCCCCAAAGGCTTCCAAACTACGGAAGATGAAACATACAAGGTATATAATGATACAGATGGGGACGATTGGCCCTTTCCGGCCATTGATCGAACAAAAGCTCCTCAGACAATTGAGGAGAGGGTCAAGGAAACTCTGCGTAGGACAGAGCACTGGTGCCGAATGAATGGGCTAATCTACCTCGGGGTAGATTTCACAACCTCCCCATTGGGCAACACACCTCCAACGGTCCAAAAAGCAGCTTAAAGGCAAAGGTGTAGAAGGTGAATCCAGCACCATTCAGGAAGAAGCCCCTAAAAGTCCTCCTTCCATAGCGCCAGAACAAGTCATAACTCTGGTCACAGGAGAGAAATAAGCAGAAGAGGATAGTTCCCATAGGCCCATCCACTCAGGATGTCAGCATTGCTACCACAACAGAGGTCCCTTCTATCCCTTCTTCTTCTCTTCCTTCCCCTCCTCGAGTGACTCAAGCGACCATCCCTTTGGTCGTGCCCTCTGCCCCTTCTTCTACTATTTCCCCTGCTTCTTCGTCTATCTTCTCCTCCCTCACTGATCTGTCCTCCTCTATTTCTTCCCTCATCTCCGGGCTCCCTTCCCTTCCTATGTCTTCTGCAGCTGTAGTTTCCCTTCCTCCCGTGGACACTTCTTCAGCTATTCTCTCAATGCCGCCGCCGCGTGTTTCCACGTTTTTCCCCTCTTCTACTGTAACTACCTCCTCCTCTGTCTCTGGTCCTTCTTCCATAGGACCAGCCTGGATCTCTCAGCAGCTAAGCTAGTAAAAGAGGAAAGTTCCCATCGCTCCGATGGACTTTTCAGTGATCCCAGCCAAAGGGGTGAAGATGCAGAATCCTGTTACACGCTTCTCTAAAAGTGCTGCAGGTGAGAGAATCATGGAAATTGCATACCCCGATCCCCTCAAAGAGAAAAAGGATCTGTCTCCGAAATATTTTACTGTGACCCAAGTCACAATGGGGACATCTTCTGAAAGTCTCCAGGGGGAAGCTCTTTCCATAGTTGACGCCCTCTGTCAAAAGCTTCAAGAGACAAAAGAATAGAAAAGGCTACTAAAAGAGCAAAACAAATATCTGCTCCAAGCCTTACAGAAGATGGGTAGCGCGCCTCCCGCAACTACCACCGAGGCTTCTGAATTTCTTAGCCAGGAGAAAATCAACGAATATGCAAAGATCGGTGAGCAGGGTATGGCCGTTTCTGCTTGGAGGAGCCAGATCCTCAAGGACAGTGAAAGAGTGATCACCGAGTTTGTCAATTTGTATCTGAACATCGGAAAGGAAAACAAGGAGCTCCAAGAATTAGCGGGGCCCATATCAGAAGAGCTGGAACATGCTAGACTGCGACATGAGACCTTTCAACAAATGTTCGACTGTTCAGTCGAAGATCTGGTCAAGTTCGGTGTCTTCGGCCATCCAAGGGCCCTCAACAAAATCATGTCCACTCTGGACTACCGGGTGGATCAGCTTGAATTTGTTCCAGAAAAAATCGACAAGGTAAAGGAAGAGGCCCTGGATGCAATGCATCAAATGGAGTGAATTTTTCTCAACATGTCTCCAGGGTTGCTCACTCCTTCCTTTACCTTAAGGTCAGCTGATGAAACCATCTGGATCTTCAAGGAGATCGCTTCTCAAGGAACGGGGCCAGAGGTCACACTTGACATTGAATCTATCAACAACCTGCTGGCCTGTAGGGACTTCATCGGGTTCCTCATTGAGGCAGAGAAGGACTATTCCAAACTTCTCGAGAAGCTCATAGATGAGCGGGAGACTTGTGAGGTGATCAGCGAGCGGCACAAGGATCCTTCCCAGGATCAGTTTGGGCCAATGATTAACAAGTTTTTGGAATACCGCGCTCAGTTCCATATCTCATCACCTGAGCAGCATCAAAAGCAGGCTACCCCCTTTCGGCCGTAGGACGACGACGACGAGTAGCTATTCCTTCTTCTTCTTCTTCTTCTTCTTCTTCTCTCTCTTCTCCGACTTTCTTGTTGGAATGTCTAAAGTATGTTGGCACAAATGATGACATCATCCATGTTGCGTCATGGGATGATGTCATCCATCAAGTTGTCAAAAGTCAACATGACTTTTAGAAATTTTGTAAATATCTTTGTAAATAGGTGGTTGGCTCCTTTTTGCCTTCTTTCCTTCTCCTCTTCTATATATATTGGAATACTTGTTGTATTCAGTGTGGACATTTTTCAGATGAAAATAGAAATGAGGAGAGAAAGACTTTGAGATTTCTTGTAACAAAAGAAAAACAGCAATACAAATATTGAGGCTTTGTACTAAATACTTGTGTTATACATCAGAGCTTTCTTATGTTAGATCTGTATGTGTTTATTCTGTTAGATTCATATCTACCTTTTTGTCATTTTCTCACCAGTATTGCTTTGTTTGTTTATGTAAGTAGGTTTGGCTCTGTTTACTACCAATCCCAAAACATAAACTTCCCGACCTTTCTGCTTTGGAATTCATTTCTTTTCTTCCTTTGGACATGCTCTTTCTCTATCCCCTCTTTCATTCCTTTCTTTCCACAGTCTGAAACAATCTACTGGGATGAGATCCTAACCCCCAAAGGTAGAATACTGTGAGATTTGCACAAGATTCCTGCTGGTACAATAGCAATAAACCAGTTTCGCTTTGCTGACTCAAAGAGGGGCTATGCCTTGCACACCGTTGGCTCGTCTATCCATAGATCTGTCCAGGCGACAGATTTTCGGGCCAACATTGTGGTACCTTAAATTGATGATGATATGGGTGAGTGTAGATGATGAATACCTCCTTTCTGCAAGATTGATGACATTCACAACAAATAATGCTAGAATGAAAATGGATTAGTAGATAGGATGGAGGGATTCCCGACTAACTCAGTTCCAAGAAGCATGAATGTACTTGGATGGATATAAAATCTCTTGTAAAAAAGATAAAATAAGAAATATGATGATGGATCTGATAAAAACATGCAGTATTTGAAACAAAACAAAAATTGAAATTTGGATCTAAGATGATAGCAAGTGGATTTGATCTAAATACGACAAAATAAACCAAACATGTTAGGGGTCAATGGTGACCCAAGAATACAGTGGGCGACTAGGGCAGATGAGTGCTAGGAAATAATGGGTAAAATATGTGGAAAAATCCCAAACAGAATCGTAATAGTTGAAAATATTACAGATCTGAAAAATAAAGGTGTAAAAATTAAAAGAACACAATACAGAGATAGTATTTAACATGGTTCACCCAATTTGAGCTACATCCACCAAGAATCACTTACTAATATTCTATTATAAGTAATCTCTCTCTCTCTCTCTCTCAATACAATACCCATATCTATTTAGAGCTATGCTTAATAAACTCTCATGATTTTACACCCGAATTTAAACACCTCTACAATGTAACATCAACCCTACCACATGTAAAAAAGAACATAAATAGGAAACTTCTTAAGCAGGTTAACAATATCATGGGCACAAAAACCATGGGATAAAACTATCCCATAAGCCTATGGGTCAAAAATCCCACCCATATGAGAAGATCACGTTTCCCAAGGTATCATGCACATTTATGAGGCCAAATTATTTTTTCTCGAGGGTTACACCCTCAAACCTCGACGAGAAAACTGTGGATAATGTATATTAATTTTAGTGTACAATCTTTAACACTTCCACACATGAAAATAGGCTCCATAAAATAACAATGAGTTGGAAGAATAATGTTAAAATGTAGATTTGAAGCTTTTGATGGCAGATCTGAGATAACTACAAAGCTAAACTGATGCACAAAGACCTGTAGAAGATCTAGAACATGGAGAAACTTAAAGGATGCATGAAAATTAGGTGAATAAGGGGGGGTATTAAAAATGGGGGCTGGGTCAATGGGGACTGGGGACTGATAGAATATATCCGAAGTGATAGGATGAATAAAATAACAGGATCTAGGTGGCAGAAGGGCTGTAAACAAAAGCAAAGATTACTTAAGATCTAGGTGGGAGAAACAAAAAAAATGAAGGATGCGTTGACGATGCTTAGACTAGGTAGATGGTGACATGGAATTATTAGGGTTTGAACGAAATGAGATGTGATAAAATGAGGACTTGTAGACAAAAAAAAGATGAAAGTGCATGAGGTAGAACACTTGATGATAGTTGGACCTTGTTGTCCTCTCAAAATTTCCCCTCTTTTGAAAGTCAAAAAATTGAAAATTTTGGGTTGACACTCTTTAGTGATGTTCTAGTGAAGTGAAAAGTTGAGGAGATAGTAAAAACTAATGTTTTTTAGAGTTATTTTGGTGATTTACGGGTTTGTCAGAACATTTTTGTTCCTCATGTCCCAAGTTTTTCCGGGCATTCTGTTCCCCAAATCGGCCGCATTCCACAAAAATTCTTTAACTTTCAGTTATGTCGAAACTTTTTTGGCCCATTTGTCCCAAGTTTTCCTGGGATCTCTGTTCCCCAATCACCTGCATTGCCCGCATCGGGTCCTTCACGTACTTTTGTCCCATATGTCCCAAAAGCATATGTGCCTTCTATCCCCTTTTGTCCCATCACTTTCACCGCATCGTGTGCATAAGCTGAATTGTGCATCTCGGATCACGTCCCTCATGTCCTAAATGTACCAAAGACCATCTGGGCCAGTTTTTTCCACTCTTCCCGATTCTTATCTTTTTGAGTCGGTGCAATATGAATTTAATGCACATTTAATGACCTTCTCTCTCCTAAAATGGCTATTTAATGGGACTATCCTCTATGCATTTGACACATTGCTTTCTTGCCATCATTTGCTCGAATCCCTGCAATTAAGGTCATTTGCTCGTGCTCCTGCTCCCTTTGCATTTTTTATTGTGAACTTGACCCTTGAAGGTTTTCCTTTGTGCATTGCAAACATGAAGATAAAATTCCAAGGCTAAGAATATGTATCACCTCTTAAATCCTTTGTTCCCGATATCAGGGATAGTGAGGTTCGGCACTTGGATTTCAGGGATTTTTGGAACAGATTGACTTTCCCTAATCCTTCCCCCATGGCACAAATGATCAACGACAAGGACTTGCTTATGTGGCTGGTTTCCCTATCTCTATACAATGTGCCGACACCGTGCTCGCCAGTGGAGCTCATTTTAACTTAGACACCAAAGAATTGACTAATGTGCATGGGGAGATGATTTCCAAACTAGATGCTGCTGCCATTACTACTACCCTACACATTCTAGAGACTGAAGACTCCATCGTTCTCACTCAAGCTCAAGCTCAGACCCTTTTCGAGCAGGACAGTGAAAAATATAAGGCAAAAATAGCAAAATCATGGTTGAAGAACCCTAAGAAGGGAGTATCCTGACTTTCCAAGGCATTATTTAGGGCTGATTTCAATGAAGAGTTATCTAATTTCATCATTTTACTAGCTCATGTCATGGGATTTCCCTCTACCAATGAATTTCACTTATGGATGTGCCCTTTCATCAACATCATCTGCGAAGGTAGTCAAAACATAAATTGGGCAGAAATCATTTGCATGAATTTGACCGAGCAATTGTCTAATGTGCAATAGACTAAGAAGTTCTATATGACTTCTTATCTCATGTATTCCCTAGCAGCATCCCGGCAGTGGTTTGGATTCACATACATGGAGGGCCAGAAGGATGAGCCCATTTATGCATACTGCCCTCAATTCACCCTTGAAACTAGTAACCATAATTTCAGAAGAGTTAATGATGCCTTTACCATGTATATTGTAAGGTTCTTAGAAGGTGATATTGCCAGGAGGTTTTCTGATGAAGCCATGAACCTAATAGTTAAGTATGGAGCTTTCTTCATTCAATTTAGGAGGTTTTCATATATCAGGTTGGTTGGTTATGAAAACACACCTCTCAAGCTCCCCATGTTTTGTAATGACAAGATGGCTCTAATTAAAGTGTGTAGGCAATTGGATAAATTGCATAGAACCTGCAGGGACAAGAAAATATCTGGTCTGCACTTCCCTATTTCTTTGGGAAACTATACATGTAAAACAGCCTTGGATGCCCAAAATATAGAAAGGGCTCTTGCTCCCCTCACTGTCCACTTTTTCAGGCCTAGGACTTGCTTTGATTTGAAGAAGTTCATTGATCAGAACCTCAGGATAAACTATCATCATAGGCCAGATACTGAGGATTACTGGGCTGATTGTGCAGATCATTTTCAAGCAAGGTAGAGGCACTATGGCAGAATCTCTCTGCAACTGATTAAAGAGCTCAATCTCTATCAAATTCCAGAAGGGTTCCAGGATGATGATGAAGACTTGTAGTCTTTTGAATATGAGACATCAATCAAACATACTGCTTTGGAAGATTTAGATTGGTACAAGAAGGAGAAGGATGACTTGGTTGAGATTTTTGACCCCTGTCCTTGTAAGAACCAAAGTTTGGTTTGACAGGAAGGTTCGAGAGCTTAAGAAGAATCAAAGTGGATCTTCTTCTAGAGATACTTCAACACCTAGGAAGGAAACACATACACCCAACATAGAGGTACCTATACAAACCCCTCCTCCTTCCTCAATTAAAGAACTTGAATCATCTACTCCCTCTTCTTCTACTCAAGTGTACCAAAAGAAGATAAAAGAGGTTAAACAAGAGCCAATTGAGGAAGAACCCCTTCTAGAGAATTTAGGATTGCCTTCAGGGCCAGAGAACATTATTGTTCTTAGTGAAAGTGATGATGGTGAAGTACCAAACCCTGCAGGAACTTTAGAAGTTACAGTAGAAGATGAGGAGGTGCCTAGCACTGAACCTCCTAGTACCACAGATTCCTCTGCACAAGAAGCTCTAGATGCCTCACTCACCTCTTTACTGGAGGCAACAATGGTGAATACCTTAAGTGCCATGGGTTCACTTGCTCTTGGACCTCTTGTCCCTTCTTCTTCTTCTTCTTCTTCTTTTGCATGGGTGCAACCCTTGGTTGATAGTAGGAAGAGAAAACCTTCTTCCCATTTGACAGGGCCAAATTTTGATGTTGTGGCAGCTTTGTTAGGTACTACTCCTCTTCCTCCAGCAAAGAGAGCTAAAACAACTTCAAGAATAGTGACAGATTCTCAAGGCCAACAATTTCTAGAGGTTGCAAAGCCTAAGGTTGATAAGGTAGAGCAAGATCTATTAGCCTCTGACCTGGAACTTTCTAGAATTCCAATGGGAGAATCTACTCCTGAGAGTGAGGTACATAACCTCCAAGAAATAGTAACCAAGGTTATTGAGAGAGTGGAAAAGGGTAAGAAAACTATAGAATAGTTGGAAGAACAAAATCAAGTTCTTTCCAACTTCATTAAGTCATTATTGGCTAAAGATAAGGTTTTGGATCCTGCTCCACTAGCTGCCCTTCCACCTCCTATGATTCTCAGTCAGGATGAGGTTCAGAGTATCAAGGATATACATAATTATTCCACTTATGGAAGGGCTATGGAAGCCATGGTTGATGACATGACCATTTTAGGCTTGAAATTCATTACAGAGGCATTCAAAATCAATGAGAAGGTGGCCAACCTGCAACAAAAACTCTCCTCCTCTATTAGAACTATGGAAAAAGAACTAAAGCTTTGGAGTAGTTGCATCATAGATCTTCACCTGATGGGACAGGCTAATGAAAAGATATTGTTGGCCAGTAAAGTTTTTGATGATGCCAAGGACAACTTGTCAGGGTCATGGGTGTTCAGTGTTGAATGGAAAATAAAAGTTTTGGAAGAAGCCTTGGGAGAATTGAGAAACAGTTGGTAGAAGGGAGAATATTTCAAGACTTGTGTTGCATCTGCCTTTAAGGATATTCATTGTCATCTTCATGATGAAATTTCAGGTGTTCCTTTCTCTCTTCAAGAGATTAAAACTCAGTTCAGGACATTTGTCAAAGAAGACCTGTTCAAAGAAGAATTGATTACCAAAGAGAAGATAAAGGATATTTTCTCTCTTCAATCTAGCCATTGAAGAGGCTAATAAAGAATACCTGGAACATACCGAGTTTGATAAGGACATGGAGAAATGTCTAGGAACTTGGTCTCACATGCCACTACCAACACATCAATCCCACAAGGCAAGGAGATAGCTGAGGCATTAAAAATATTCAGGCAATAGATTCTCAAGTCAATGGGCCCTCCTCAACAATAAGTGGTTGTTTTCTCTCCTAGTTTCTCCTTTTCTCCTTCTTTTCCTAGAATCAAGCTCATTGTATACTAATTAAGGACATTGTGTCGAGCAATTTCCTTAATTAATATTTTATTTAAAGGAAATAGTTACCAAGTGTAACCAATTTGTAAGCTATATAATGGGCTCTCTATGCCATTTTCTAGGGGCTAGAACTCTGGTTATTTTTTAAAGTGTAAAGGAGTAAAAAGCTATCAATACAAGAAGATCTCTCTTTCTGTTTCTATTTGTTCTTGTTCTTTCCTTTCTATCTGTTAAAAGTTATTGAATCATTAATCTATTTTACTTCAAGAAGCTTTGTATTCTTGTGGATGTCATCTCTGGAACTTTGTGTCTGTGAAATAACATCTTGTGGTTTTAATGCAAATGATTATGTTCTATATGATTCCATTCTGGCATGTGTAAGGAATTATTTTGTTATCTATATTTCCTGAGAGTGCTATTCTACCTTTTCCCATTCCTTAATTATTCTATCCTTTTGTATTGATGATCTGTTATATCAAACACTTTCATGATATCAGAGTTCCTCTTTAAAACTAAACATTGTACATTTGTAAATAGTTTTTTTCTTTCAATAAGGGAACCTCTCCCATCAAAGAGGAGGGAATTTTTGTCCCATGACTGTTGTTTTCAATAAAGTCCTTATTTGACAACCAACAGTTTTTGGCGACTCTACTGGGGATTCATTTTTTATGGATTCCAGTTTATGAAAAATTTCTTGATCATTCTTTGATCTGGTGACTCTACGATTTACTCATGATAGGAGAGCCCTTGGTATTGAAGATTCTTAGTTTCATCTCCTAGAGCAACAAGGTTTTCCTCTTCCTTCAACAAGAAGAAATAGAAGAGCTCATTCCACAAGCACACCCCCTGTTGAAGATAGAACTCTTGGAAGTAGTATCCCTCAAGAGAAACTTTTCCCTAATCTTTGTGCTTTAATTCTTGTTGGTGTTTCAGTTCCTCTTCAAGTAGTCTTTCCAAGGATGGCAGTTCCATTACCCTCGGGCCACCGTGTTGGCCTCTTTCCCTTCCTTAGCCTTTGCATGAGTTACCCAGGGGTAACAGAAAGAACTTTCCCAAGTTCAAAGGTGATGGTAAAGTGCACCCAGATGAACATATTGCAGCCTTCATAGTTACATGTGGAGTCCTTGGTGTTGAGCATGAAGATGTCTCGGTGAGACATATTGTAGAGACTTTGCAAGATAATGTAGTAGATTGGTTCTATCACCTTCCTGCTGGGGCCATTACCAATTGGACTATTATGAGGACAAGATTTGAGAACTGTTTTAAACCCGCAGAAGATGTGCATGCTCTGCTAGCAAAAATTTCTCAAATCAAGAAAGAACCACAAGAGAATATGAGAGATTTTGTGGCTAGGTTCAATAAGTTGATTAATAAGATCCCACTGGACAACCCGTGGACTAGATTCAAAAATGTTTTTTCCCTAAATGATCAATTGCCTGAGGTAAGTTATGCATTAAGGATAGAGCTAATATTGCAACATTGGATGAAGATAAAATATTAGCTGTTAGTGTTGAGGATGACCTGATCATGTCTGGAAAGTTGAAAAGAGATCCTTCCAAGTCTAAAGCATCTATTTCTTCTTCTTCAAATTCTAGAGCTAATGTAGATCCCTTAGTACAAAAATTGGCCAATGACCTCATTACTATCAAGAAACAATTGGCTCAACATGCTCCTTATCAAGATGTCCCAAAAAGAAACTTCCAACCCACGAACTGTTTTCCCTCTTCTCAGACAAGGTTGGAAATCGAGGGACCACCCATCAAGGTCCCTATCAATGAAACTTGTGAAGTTGAGGAACCTGAGGAAGAAGCTAATGAAGAATTTGAAGAATTTGGAGAGGAGGTTGAGGAGGAATTGGAAGAACTTGATGGATCTCAGGTCAATTTTCTCACTACTGAGGGTGTTGATGAAGAAGATGATTATGATGAAGTAGTAGTAGATATGAATAGCGAGTCATATGTTGTTATGACATGAGAACAGACTAATAAGAAGGAAAAAGTGATGCATCCTGTCAAGAAAGCTAAAGAGTATTCCAAAACTATCCCAGTTGTGGCAAGAAGAGGATCTCCTATTCCCACTGCATCCACACAAAATGTCAATACTGATAATCCTTCTCCTATTTCTACTTCTAAAACTTCTTTTTCTCTAGCTTCAAAACTTGATAAGCCTAAAATTCCTAGTGATGATTCCCCATCCATATCCGGATCTTTTGATATCATTGACCATCTTAAGAAAACAGAAGTTCAAATTTGAGAGGCTGAGTATTATCAAACCCACCCTAAATCCTTTGCCAAAATGGTCCACTTTGTCAATTCCCATTCTAAAACTACCTCTAAAGGCCTTTTACCTACTCCATCCTTCACACCCCAACCAAATCTTGTGGCTACAGTCACCACATCTAATGAGAAAATCAAACCTTTTTATGTGACTCTTCTTATAGCAGGCCATAAACTTAGCAACTGTGTCATAGATTCAGGAGCATCAGATAATGTAATGCCTGCCAAAGTGGCTCATGCTTTGGGTCTCACCCTCACACGCACTATTGGTTCATGTTATTCTATGGAGAGTAGGGAGGTGCCTTTGGTGGGAAGGATTAAAGATGCACAGGTAGCTTTTGCTTCCTTACCTGAGAAAAAGGTTTTGGCTACTATTCTGGTAGCAGATATCCCTCCTTCATATGGTATGTTGTTAAGTAGGAATTTTTGTAAAGACGTGGGAGGAGAGATTCAAATGGATTGGTCACATGCCCTTATACTAGTCAATGGAAAAATGAAGAAGTTGTTGCCTGAGAAGAAATCTGAGTATATTGTGCAAAAAATGGATGATCCCAAAGCACAAATACTCTATGAAGATATTGGACATGGTAACTATATGATTATGTATCTGGAGGAAACTAAAATTCCCAAAGAAGTACTTCATGATCCTAATGGTGTTTGGAATCTAGAATTTGATGGAAGTAGCTCCTCAGCTGGATCTAGAGTTGGTGTGGTGTTAATGTCTCTAGAAGGAAAATTTTACCCTTTCTCTTTCAAACTTCAGTTTGAGAATACCAATAATATAGCAGAGTATGAAGCCCTCATCCTTGGACTTAATGTGGCAAAAGAAAAAGGTGTGAATAATCTTCTAGCTCGTGGAGATGCAGAACTAGTTGTTAAACAAGTCAGAGACCTTTTTCAAGTAAAGAATAGAAGGTTGAAGCATTACCAAAATCTAGTTTGGGATTCTATTGAATTTCTTGATGCCTTCTCCATTGAAGCAGTGCCAAGAGAAAAGAACACCAGGGCTGATTCACTAGCTGTTTCAGGATCATTGCTGATACCTCACCCTGATTTCTCTCAAGATAAATTCACCATTGAAATGATCCATAGGCCAAGTGTGCCTGATAATGCAAGTAACTGGAAAGTTTTCAATGATGATCAACATTTTCTTTCTTTCTTGGAGCTCAGGGATAACTTTGAACAATTGTACTTTGAAGGAAGTGATAATTTGCCTCGTGAGAGTGTATCTTCCAATGAGGAGGGTGTCAAAGAGGAGACAGATCAAGATGGGTGCATCAAACTCAAAGGTAACAAAATTCCTAAAGGGCTGGTGAGTTTGGAGGAATTGTTTGATAAACATGGTAGGTATGTTAAGTCTAAAGCTTCTACAAAAGTGCGGTAATTTGCTGAGTATGAAAGGATTAACATTGGGAGCTCTGCTAACCCTAAAACGGTGAATGTTGGAAAGTTTTATATGCATGAAGAAAATAATAAGGTATTGAACCTCTTGAAGAAGTATATGGATGTTCTTGCATATTCATATGATGATCTAAAAGCTTTCCAGCCAAAGGAAATGCAACATTTCATTCCTCTCAAACCTAGGATTAAACCTTTCAAGAAAAAGCAAAGGCAGTACAATCCAAAGATTGCTGATACCATTTTTCAGGAAATACAAAAATTATTGAAAGCTAAAATTATCTTCCCCATTCACCATTCGACATGGATTGCCAACATTGTACCTGTCAGGAAGAAAAATGGTGAGATTCGTATCTGTGTTGACTTCAGGAATCTGAATCAGGCTTCTTTGAAGGACAACTACCCTCTGCCCATGATGGATCAAGTTTTGCAAGCTGTTATAGGGTCTGAAATGTTGTCCATGCTTGATGGCTTCTCAGGGTATAATCAAGTGGAAGTTAATACCACAGATCAACACAAGACTGCCTTCACCACCCCCTAGGGTACTTTTTCCTACAAGAGGATGCCTTTTGGACTCATTAAAGCCGGTGCAACTTTTCAAAGGGCTATGGACTTGAATTTTGGAAGCCTGAAAAGAAAATGTATTGTTGTGTATCTAGATGACCTAACTGTGTTTTCCAAAACTAGAGTAGATCATTTTCAGCATCTGGAAATAGTTCTCTTGAAGTGCAGAGAACATGGGGTCTCTTTGAATCCCAAGAAATCTATCTTTTGTGTCACAGAGGGAAAATTGTTGGGGCATGTTGTCTCTAAATATGGAATCAAAATCGATCCTGAATGAGTTCAAGCTATTCAGTAGATTCCTCTTCCCACAAGTAAGAAGGGAGTGCATTCTTTCTTTGGTAAGATCAACTTCCTGAGAAGATTCATTCCTGATTTTATAGAGCTAACTTTGAATATCTCCCAAATGATGAAAGGGAAAACAAACGTTTGGCTGGTCCTCTGAAGGGAAAGAAGCATTTGAAGGTATTAAAAAGGCTATTGCTAGGACTCCTATCTTAGCATGTCTAGATTTTAGTAAAGATTTTATTATTTATTGCTATGCCATAGAAAGCACCTTGGCTGTTGTATTGACCTAGAAAGATTCTGATGATCATGAGCTCCCAATTGCATTCATGAGCTACATTCTTAAAAATCATGAGTTGAAGTACACCATGATGGAGAAACATGCTTTTGCAGTGGTTAAAGCTATCAAGCAGTTTTGATTTTATATTCTTAACTCCCACTCTGTGGTGCTTGTGCCTAATACAACCATCAAGTCTATTCTTACGCAGCAAGAATTTGGAACTAAGAGAGGAAACTGGGTAGCAAAGGTTCAAGAATATGATATTGACATCAGACCAACCAAACTAGTTTGGGGTAAAGGCTTGTGTGAACTCATTGCTGAAGGAGCTGGTCATGAATTACCTAAGGATGAGGTTGATGTTCCTATTGTTCTATTTCTCAGCTCGACTGATGAATGGTATGCTGATATCGCTCATTTTCTCACCTATGGGGAGTGTCCCTCTCACTTGAATGCCAAAGAGAAGAGAGCTATCAAGCTAAGATCAGCACAATACATGTTGTGGGAGAATGCTTTGTTCAAACGTGGAGTGGATGGAAGATTTCTGAAATGCGTTGACAAAGAACAACAAAAGAATATTTTCTCAGCTTTCCATGATCAAGCATGTGGAGGTCATTACTCATCTATGCTGTTACTACTCACAATATTATTCGTGCTGGATACTATTGACCTACTTTGTTTAAGGATGCATCAAAATGGGTTGATAAATGTGAAGCTTGTCAAACCTTTGTGGGAAGACCCAAGTTGGCTGCCTTACCACTTAAACTAGTTGTAATTGAAGAACCCATTTAACAATGGGGTTTAGATTTCATTGGAACACTCAACCCATCTTCAAGTGCTAGACATACTCATGTGTTAACTGCCACAGATTATTTCACTAAATGGGTAGAAGTTATCCCAGTTAAAAGTACTACTTCAGAGGTAGTATGTAATTTCATCAAAGAAAACATCTTGGTAAGGTTTGGAGTGCCAAACAAGATTGTAACTGATAAAGCTTCAATTTTTTCTTCTGCTGAGATGATGGACTTCTGTTATGGATATGGCATTTCTATTGCTCACTCTTCAGATTACTATCCTCAAGGGAATGGATAGGCATAATCAACAAACAAGAATCTGGTGGCTATAGTAAGGAAATTGGTTAATGAATCTCAGAGGAACTGGCACAAGAAACTCTATGATGCCCTTTGGGTAGATAGGATTACACCTAAAAGAGCTATTGGGATGTCCCCTTTTCAAGTGGTGTATGGTGTGGAAGCCCAATTACCAGTGACAATGGAGCTACCAGCTTTGTACTTAATGAAGGCCATTGAAGACACTAGTTTCAATGATTCTTTAGACAAAAGGATCATGTATCTTCATAAGTTGAATGAAGATAGGCTGGTAGGTTGTTGATAGAATATCTTCCCACCAGTAGAAGGTAAAATCTTTGTTTGACAAGAAGGCTAGGTCCAGAAATTTCCAAGTTGGAGAAATTGTTTTGTTGTGGGATAAAAGACATGAGCCTCAAGGAAGCCATGGTAAATTTGATTCTCTTTGGCTCGATCATTTCAAAATCAGGCATTTTTCTGGTGAAAATTATTTCTACCTTGATTACATGCATGGTTCCTCTCTCCCACTTTCTTATAGTGTGCACTACCTGAAATTATTCAAGTCCTAGGTGAATAGGAAGTCTCTTTGTATATTATGTATAGTGTGTGTTTGCTTCTCCCTTTTTCTATTTGTGGTGTGTTTTTCCTTGTTTGTGTGTTGTCTTCTGTATTGGTTTACCTTTTGACTATGTGGCTAATGGATTATGCACTGGTATTCTTCCCCTAGGTTTTCTAGAGTTCTTTCCTTGTCTCATTCTTCTGATCTAGCCAAGTCATCCCTAGAAAGAGCCAACTGTTGTCCTCTCAAAATTTCCCCTCTTTTGAAAGTCTAAAAATTGAAAATTTTTGAATTGACACCCTTTAGTGATGTTCTAGTGAAGTGAAAAGTTGAGGAGATAGTAAAAATTCACATTTTTTGGAGTTATTTTGGTGATTTGTGGGTCATGTCAGAACATTTTTGTCCCTCATGTCCCAAGTTCTATCAGGCCTTCTGTTCCCCGATTGGCTGCATTCCGTGAAATTCTTTAACTTTCAGTTTTGTCAAAACTTTTTGGCCCATTTGTCCCAAGTTCACCTGGGCTCTCTGTTCCGAAATCACCCGCATCAGGTCATTCACGTACTTTTGTCCCATTTATCCCAAAAGCATTTGTACCTTCTGTCCCCACTTTTCCTGCATCACATGCATCATGACTGAATCACATCTTCGTGTCCCTTGCATTTCCAAGTTTCTGGACTGCCTATGCTCATTCGGCCCTGCATTACCCACATCACCCTTGCATCGGCCAGATCATGTCTTTGCGTCCCAAATGTACCAAAGACCATCTGGGCCAGGTTTTTCCGCTCTTCCCAATTCTTATCTTTTTGAGTTGAGTGCAATATGAATTTAATGCACATTTAATGACCTTCTCTCTCCTAAATGGCTATTTAATGGGACTATGCTCTATGCATTTGACACATTGCTTTTTGCCATCATTTGCTCGAATCCCTATAATTAAGTTCATTTGCTCGTGCTCCTACTCCCTTTGCATTTTTTATTGCGAATTCGAGCCTTGAAGTTTTTCCTCTGTGCATTGCAAACATGAAGATCAAATTCCAAGGCCAAGAACATGTATCACCTCTTGAATCCTCTGTTCCCGATATCGGGGATAGTGAGGTTTGACATCTAGATTTTGGGGATTTTTGGAATAGATTGACTTGCCCTAATCCTTCCCCCATGGCACAAATGATCAATGACAGTGGACTTGCTTATGCAGCTAGTTTCCCTATCTCTGTACAATGTGCCAACACTGTGCTCACCTGTGGAGCTCATTTTAACTCAGACACCAAAGAATTGACTAATGTGCATGGGGAGCTGATTGCCAAACTAGATGTTGTTGCCATTACTACTGCCCTATGCATTCCAGAGACTGAAGACTCCATCATTCTCACTCAAGCTCAAGCTTAGACCCTATTCGAGTAGGACAGTGAAAAATATAAGGCAAGAATAGCAAAATCATGGTTGAAGAACCCTAAGAAGGGAGTGTCCCAACTTTCCAAGGCATTATTTAGGGCTGATTTTAATGAAGAGTTGTCTGATTTCATCATTTTGCTAGCTCGTGTCATGGGATTTCCCTCTACCAATGAATTTCACTTCTGGATGTGCCCTTTCCATCAACATCATCTACGAAGGTAATCAGAACATAAATTGGGCAGAAATCATTTGCATGAATTTGACTGAGTAATTGTCTAATGTGCAACAGACTAAGAAGTTCTATATGACTTCTTATCTCATGTATTCCCTAGCAGCATCCCGGAAATGGTTTGGATTCACATACATGGATGGCTAGAAAGATGAGCCCATTTATGCATACTGCCCTCAATTCACCCTTGAAACTAGCAACCACAATTTCAAGAGAGTTAATGATGCCTTTACCATGTATATTGTAAGGCTCTTAGAAGGTGATACTGCCAGGAGGTTTTCTGATGAAGCCATGAACCTGATAGCTAAGTATGGAGCTTTCTTCATTCAATTCAGGACGTTTTCATATATCAGGTTGGCTAGTTATGAAAACACACCTCTTAAGCTCCCCATGTTTTGTAATTACAAGATGGTTCTAATTGAAGTGTGTAGGCAATTGGATAAATTACATAGAACCTGCAGGGACAAGAAAATCTCTGGTCTACGCTTCCCTATTTCTTTGGGAAACTATACATGTAAAACAACCTTGGATGTCCAAAATATAGAAAGGGCCCTTTCTCCCATCATTGCCCACTTTTTTAGGACTAGGAATTGTTTTTATTTGAATAAGTTCATTGAGCGGAACCTTAGAATAAATTATCATCACAAGCCATATACTAAGGATTACTGGGCTGATTGTGCAGATGATTTTGAAGCAAGGCAGAGGCACTATGGTAGACTCTCTCTGCAACTGATTAAAGAGCTCAATCTCTATCAAATTCCTGAAGGGTTCCAGGATGATGATGAAGACTTACAGTCTTTTGAATATGAGACATTAATCAAACATACTCCTTTGGAAGATCTGGATTGGTACAAGAAGGAGAAGGATGACTTGGTTGAGATTTTGACCCCTGTCCTTGTAAGAACCCAAATTTTGGTTTGACAGGAAGGTTCGAGAGCTTAAAAAGAATCAGAGCAGATCTTCTTCCAGAGATACTTCAACTCCTAGAAAGGAAACACATACACTCAGCATAGAGGTACCTGTAAAATACCCTCCTCCTTCCTCAATTAAAGAACCTGAATCATCTACTCCCTCTTCTTCTACTCAAGTGTACCGAAAGAAGATAAAAGAGGTTAAACAAGAGCCAATTGAGGAAGAACCCCCTTCTAGAGCATTCAGGATTTCCTTCAGGGCCAAATAACATTATTGTTCTCAGTGAAATTGATGATGGAAAAGTACCAAACCCTGTAAGAACTTCATAAGTTACAGTAGAAGATGAGAAGGAGGTGCCTAGCACTGAACCTCCTAGTACCATAGATTCCTCTACACAAGAAGCTCTAGATGCCTCACTCGCCTCTTTACTAGAAGCAACAGTGGTGAATTACCTTAAGTGCCATGGATTCACTTGCTCTTACACCACTTGTCCCTTTTTTTTCTTCTTCTTCTAATTTTTGCATGCATGTAACCCTTGGTTGATAGCAGGAAGAGAAAACCTTCTTCCCATTTGACAGGGCCAAATTTTGATGTTTTGACAGCTTTGTTATGTACTAGTCCTCTTCCTCCAGCTAACGAGAGATAAAACAAGTTTAAGAATAGTGACAGATTGCTCAAGGCCAACAATTTCTAAAGGTTGCAAAGCCTAAGGTTGATAAGGTAGAGAAAGATCTATTAGCCTATGACCTAAAAATTTTCTAGAATTACAATGGGAGAATGTACTCCTGAGAGTGAGGTACATAAACTCCAAGACACAATAACCAAGGTTATTGAGAGTGTGGAAATAGGATAAGAAAACTATAGAACATTTGGAAAGAGACAAAATCAAGCTCTTTCCAAACTTCATCAAGTCATTATTAGCTAGAGATAAGGTTTTAGATCTTGCTCAACTGGCTGCCCTTCCACCTTCTATGATTCTCAGTCAGGATGAGGTTCTAGAGTACCAAGGATATACACAGATATTCCACTTATGGAAGGGCTATGGACGCTATGGTTGATGACATGACCATTACATTCTTGAACTTCATTTGTAGGAAGTCTTCAAAGCTAAATGAGAAGGTGGCCAACCTTCAACAAAAACTCTCCTCCTCTATTAGAACTATGGACAAAGAACTGAATCTTTGGAGTAGTTGCATCACAGACCTTCGCCTGATGGGACAGGCTGATGAAAAGATATTTTTGGCTCAGTAAATTTTTTGATAATGCCACAGGACAACTTGTTAGGGTCATGGGTGTTCAATGTTGAATGGAAAATAAAGGTTCTGGAAGAAGCCTTGCGAGAATTGAGAAATAGTTGGTAGAAGGGAGAATCTTTCAAGACTTGTGTTGCATCTGCCTCTAAGGAGTATTCATTGTCATCTTCATGATGAAATTTTAGGTGTTCCTCTCTCTCTTCAAGATATTTAAATCTCAGTTTCAGGACATTTGTCAAAGAAGACATGTTCAAAGAAGAATTGATTACTAAAGAGAAGATAAATGATATTTTATCTCTTCAATCTGCCATTGAAGAGCCTAATAAAGAATACCTGGAACATACTTAGTTTGATAAGGACATGGAGAAATGTCTAGGAACTTGGTCTCATGCCACTCGCCAACACATTAGTCCCACGAGGCAGGGAGATAACTGAGGCATTAAAAAGATTCAAGCAACAGATTCTCAGGTTAGTGGACCCTCCTCAGCAATAAGCGGATGTTTTCTCTCCTAGTTCCTCCTTTTCTCCTTCTCTTCCTAGGAATTGTGCTCATTGTAAAGTAATTAAGGACATTGTGTTCGAGAACTTCCGTAATTAATATTTTAGTTAAAAGAAACGGTTACCAAGTGTAACCAATTTGTAAGCTATATAATGGGCTCTGTACACCATTTTTCTGGGTTGGAACTCTAGGTTATTTTTTAAAGTGTAAAGGAGTAAAAATCTATCAATACAAGAAGATCTCTCTTTCTATTTCTATCTGTTCTTGTTCTTTTCTTTCTATCTGTTAAAATTTATTGAATCATTAATTTATTTTACGTCAAGAACCTTTGCATTCTTGTGGATGTCATCTCTAGAAATTTGTGTCTGTGAAATAACATCTTGTGGTTTTAATGCAAATGATTCTATTCTATATGATTCCATTTTGGCACGTGTAAGGAATTATTTTGTTATCTATATTTCTTGAGATTGCCATTCTACCTTTTCTCATTCCTTAATTCTTCTATCCTTTTGTATTGATGAGTTGTAATATCAAACACTTTCATGATATCAGAGCTCCTCTTTAAAACTAAATGTTGTAAATTTGTAAATAGGTTTTTGCCTTTAAAAAAGGGAACCTCTCCCATCAAAGAGGAGGGAATTTCTTTCCCTTGACTGTTATTTTCAATAAATTCCTTATTTGACAGCCAACAGACCTACATAAGGTGTTATTGGCAAATACATGCACCAAAACAGAAATTAAAACACACTATAGGAAAAAGAAAAAAGAAGTCTCCCTAAACCACCAAATTGATGCACCAAATCTCAAAGTAGATTCCAACATAGGTATGATAGTTGAAAAATCACTCAGTGATGAAGAAAATATCGCAAGATAGCTCAAAAATATCAATGTTGCATCCTTGAAAAAGGAGGGGGAAAGGGCGTACTTATAGGGTTGACGACGACCTAGATGGGTCACCACCGATTATGGGGACCCATCCATTAGGATGGTGAGAGCATGATGAGCTCAAGATAAATATCACATTATGAGTGGGATTAGGTTTTTAGGATGCTTAGGCAGGTTAGGAATGCATAGGGAAGTGAAATGGGTAGTTGAGGGATGAAAATGAGTAAATAAATGAAAAGGGGGGATAAAATCTTTAAATCAGGGTGGTTGAGAGCATAGAAAGGATAAAATGGAGGAATCTAGGGATAGGAAATGGATTTATCATATATTAGGATTGCTTAATTCTAATTAGTGGTAATTTGGTTAGGGAGGATAAGATAATGAGATGAGGATTAAGATTAATTAGGGATACTCAATCATAGATAAAATAATAAAATGATTAAAAGTGGGAGAATGATGAATAATGTGATAAATTAAATTTAGGAGGGAATAATAAATTCAAATGAGTGGCCATGGTTGAAAGGGAGTGAACGCGGGGTTGAAAATGAAGTGATACCAAATTTTTATTTCTATATCACTATACAAGTTTGAAAACATAATTTTTTTATTCCATATATTATATTGATTTCTAAAAGACATGATGGCATATAAAATTTGAACAAAATGAATGTATAAACATCTCCATATATGTGTATAATGATATACATCAACAAAATACAAATATACGCCTGCAAGCCTTAAATGCATACAAAAACATGTATATACATAAAATAAGCTGGGGTATCATCAAAAAATTGGGTTCTCTTGGCCCATCAGGAAAATGAAAAATAAATATCATAAGTGGGATGTCCCTTCCATAGATCAAACATTCTAATCTCAAGGGATGATTTTAGGTCCACCTATTAATAGAAATAAACAATATACACATTTATATACAAAAGATGACATATAAAATGACATTAGTTACAAATAAACACTTACCGAAATCTTATTAATCATCATCTACCTCCCAACATTGACCTTATGGGCATTAAAATAAATGACATCAACCTCATGGGTAAGTGCATGAACTAGAGTTCTCACCTCCTCCTATGGTATCCATGAAGAAATATATTAAAGTACACACACATGTCATTTATTTACAATAACTTATGTTATTTAATACAATAAATTCATAATGAAATGTACATTACTATCTCATACTTTTTTAGAGGCATAACATGTGTTATACCCATAAAAATTTAATATTTAGTGATTTTCAAATGTAAAGAGGATCTCTAATGATTTCATCAACTGAAAATAAAAACAAGGCTCCGAATGAGGACATTTCTGCTAGCTCCATGATGCGTCTAGATAATCTATAGGGGCCTAAACCTAATCATACTATTCTGGAAAGATTCTGTACGATTGAATACTATCTGAATTGAAAATTGAGAAGCTCTTTGATTAATGGAGAGAGAATTTTATGTTTCGAATCCAAATTTGTTTATAACCAAAATTATGAAACTTATTCACGTACAAGTTACATACATTATTGGAATAAATTAAACATGGTTCATTGTATACATAAATGATGTTTAAAAACACCAAAAATCACATCAATGAATTCCCTGACCTGCACCCTTATACCAACATCCCTAGATATGGAAGGTCTAACAACCATCTGTTTAATATCAAATTATGATTTTAAGATAAACAAAACTATATGAAAAATAATTAACATGTAAAATATTTACTAATTTATTACAAATTTCAACTTGACGGGTTGTCACACCCACAAACAAATGTGCGGAGGTGGAATGTGATACAATATGTTTTTTTACCTTGAAATTTTATAAAAAATACACATTAATCATTATTTTTTATTCATAATGAATTACTATTGTTAATTATAAAATTTAGTATGAAAATTACATACTAAATTTCATTTAAGTTTATGTAGAATTACATGCTAGTAAATACCAAAGGTTGAATCCAATAGAATGTATGTGATGATAATTTTGTCCAATAAATAATCATAACATGTTTCATTTGATTAAGGACCCTGCACAACAATATTGAGGTACCTTGAAATTATTATAAGACAACTAATTGGTAGAGTCAATTTGGTCAATTGAGGCAAAGGCTATGTATAAGTTATGCACATGTTGTGTTTGGTACAATAGAGTTTCCTCAAGAAATACTAAGGTACCTCAAAATTGTTGCAAGAAAACTAGTCAAACACCATACACCATTTATCCCAATTTTTTTTTTATCTCATAATGGTGTCACCAATGGTTCAAGAATATTTTAGAGCTCAATTGTAAGGTTGTATTGGTTTTGGGGTCAATAAACAAAGCACAAAGTTTTTTTGGTGATATTTTTTCCTTCACTATATCGTAAGACAATTTATCTATGCAAAACTTGTAACGATTAGTTTTTTTATCCTCCCACATGTTTATTTGACCCATCATGTTATCAATATTGGATATTAATGTCTCTATTGATAATATAAGATATTGAAAAAGGGTACTTGTGTAAATGGGGTTTCTTAGGATTTTTGGAAAACCTTGAATTTAAGATTTGTTATTTTGAATCTTTCCTAAAAATATTTCTTGGGTATTAGAAGGATGTATATGAATTGAATTATGTGTTTGAGGTAGTATTTTTTCACCCTACTCTCCATTTGAAGGATGGTTTTCATGTGAAGATTTTGGACCCATTGAAATAAAAAAAAGTGATTTAGGAACAATGCAAGAAAAAGAAATTTTAATCACTAAAACTACCCTAAATTCATTTTCCACTTACCTCTTGGATTTTACACAATTGTTGATTCATTGTGTGTGAGGATTTGAACTCCCCGAAACCCACTTTCATTATTTTCCACTAATTTTTTTTCTTAGTCACTTTTTTGGCCAAAATAAAATGAGAAAGGTTCAGTTTCGGTTGAGCCTTTTTAAATACAAAAAATGATTGTGTTATAATGTTATCACGTTATGACTTGTAATTACCAATCCATAATGCAATTTTGTTATAATTGTTATCTCATTTTAGTGGTTTTAGCTAAAATTGAGATAACCATAGGTAAACTTTGGAAAAATATCTTAAATTTCCCCTTTGGAGGAGATTTTCGGGGTTTCGGGTTTTCAGTGCATGAAAGCATGTTTCTTGCTTGTTACATGTCCCATGTTCCCCGAAACCTCAAACCCAGTGTATCGTTGGGTTTCGAAACCCTTGAGCATAAGAACATGCGTTATAATGCATGCTTCATGGTGTTTCACGAAACCTCCTGCCTTTGTGTCAGGTTTTCGAAGGAAACATGCTTTTATTATTGCATGTTTCATGTTTCATGTTCCCCAAAATCTACAACCTGAAATGAAGCCAATGCGTCACGTTTTCGGAACTCGGAAGCATCTCAACATCTCATGCTTCATGCCTCATGTTTCTCGAAACCTGAAAGCTGAAATAAACAAAATTCTTTGTGTCAGGTTTTTGGGCACTCTGAACATGATGACATGTCATAAATTGCTAGTTGTTTGGTAGTTTGCACATGTGTCGAGCTATGTGTAATAAATTTTAGGGTTTTGTAAATAGTTAGTTTTTACACATCATTTTTACCTTGTACGATTTTGATGCGTTGGATTGATGTGCATGCTTCTACCTCCTCCGAACTCGATTGAGATTCTTGATCGATTTCATGATCCGTCTTCAATTATTTTTCAAATTTATTGAAGGTATTTCTCTCTTCTTTATGCTTTTATGATTTTTAGGGTTATTTTTGAGGTGTTCATGATGGAGTTTGCATTTCTTTTCTCTTCCTTCTTAGTTTAGGGTTTTGGGTTGCTTATTATTTGTTTTTATTACATTCCCATTGAACCTCTTGTTTGGAATTCACCCTTAGGGTATTTTTTTATTTTCCCATAGATGGTACCCTATAGTTTTCAAAAGGGTTAAAAAACTCCTAACTAGCAACATGGTAGGGAATTTTCATGTCTTGACATTGTAGAAATCTGATTACATTTGTTTCAGGTTTTACAGGGTGTTTGACATCATTCAAGTTCTACCTTTTTTTTAGGATTATCTAAGTGCTTGACATCCCTCAAGTTCTACCTTTGTATCGGGTTTTGTAGTGTGCTTGACATCCTCTGAACTCTGCCAATGTTTCAGGTCTTGACCGGTGTTAGACACTCTTCTAGTTCTGCAGTGTGTCGAAGATTATCACCTGCTCGACATCATCTGAATTCCGCTAGTCCTTTGGGTTTTTCAAGGTGTTTGACATGGTCTATTTCCTAACACATACAATCCAGTTTGTTGGGTTTCCGAGGCTGCTTTGCAAGTTTTAACACTCGAATAGTAGGGTGGGTCTATTCACTTGTTCAACAAACATCCAGACCTGATTGCTCTTCCAGTCATTTTCAAGACTCCTCATGTCCAACCCTAGCCCTTCTAAGTTTGGAAAGATGAAGTACAAATATCAGAAGACATATTATTCTTCTTATATAAGTTGCAATTATGACATCCGGGACACAGAGCTCGACAATATAGACATGGAAGACTTCTGGAAAAGGATCGAGGATTCTTCTTAGAATTCATGGATGAAGTCAATAGTCGGCAACGGTCTCCCACTTGCAATATGGTTTCCAGTATTAGCCCAATGCCCTGAATTCATTCTGGCATGTGCTTCTCACTATGACTCAGCCTCCCGCTCAGTGAGAAATCAAGCAGGAGAGTCTATAGTAAAATTAGATGGAGATTACTTCGATCAACTCCTAAAGTTTCCCAACTTTACAGAATATGTTGATTTAGATCTTAAGTCAGCATAGAAAGCCTAGGACAAAGATCAAGAAGACTGCATCAAGCATGTGAATAAGAAATTCTTGATCAAGACTAAGCCAGTTGTTTCTAGGTTTCCTAAGACTGTCCCTAGAAGTGATTTTATACTTGAAATTAGTGATATCATCACCCTACTGAGCCGGTTATTTGGGCCCCCAGAGTCAAAATATTTCAAAGGGTGGATGTATTAGTTCATGGTCGTCATAAAGAAGAATGAAAAAGGGATTGATTGGGACACCTTAATAAGTGATGAGATAAACTCTCAAATGATAACGGTCTTATCCACTGGCAAGTTCTACATGATGTCGTACGTCACCTATGCAGCAACAGGTATGAGAAGCTACCCAGGGTTGGATACAAAGGGAAATCGAACAACTGAGCACATATATTGGTACTTACCTTAGCTGACAACAAAATGATCTGAAGATCAATTCAGAAGATTGAATGATGCCTTCTTTTATGAAAACATTTGTAGGCTAGACCCTGAGTTGAGAAAGAGAAGAGTTTCTAATGAGGCATGGGCAGAGGTGTCAAAGTGGGGTTACATATTTTTACAATTCAAGAAGTTAACCTACCTTTGGGTGGTAAAATTCTAGGGAAACCATTTCCATTTTCCCAGGTTTCCAGGTGAAAAACTCATCCTTATGGAGTTGGTTAGACAATTGTTGGATTTCCACAAGTTCCAATAAAGCAGACACAAGGCCACTGTCTCCTTCCCAATTTCCATTGGAAGGTATGCATGTTATATAGTGGTGAAGGCCAACAATGTGGTGCATGAAATTTAGGAAAAATTGAAAAAGAATATGAAGTTTAGAGAGGGATTCGATATTCGAGGAGTCCTTAAGTCCTATGGAACCTTGTATCTGTATGTGCCCCATGTAGAGGACATCTGGGTTGATCTTTGAGATGAGGTTGCCATCAAAAGAAAAGACAATAGAAGACTGACTCTTGAAGAAGTTCAGATGTTAGATCTGGCTGATATCCTTGAAGGTACCATAGATAATGAAAGTGTCTTGGAACCTAGGTATGAACCGTCAAATGGAGATCAACTTAGATTCCTGGCCATTGATTGGTCTGTTCCTGAAAAGGCTTCTATTGCTAAGAAAGCTACTCAAACCCTTGTCTGCACCAAGGCATGGTTCATTTCTTGGGGAATGAGTTATAAAGAAAAGAGATTTTTAATGATAGCTACTCTAGAAGCGGGACCCTCCAAGGGAGAAAAGGAAAAGGATAAAAGCCCTACCAAAAGGAAAATAAAGTTTAAGTTTGTCATAAGAGGAGAAAGGCAAGGGACTGAATCATCTACTCCCACACAAAAAATTGAGGTATTGGATTCTCCTCCTCCTCCACTGGAACAAGAATAAATTATTTCAGAAATCAAGGTTAGTCAACCTCTTATTTCTCCTTTTTTTGATTGCTCATCAGAAGTAAGCCTTGCCCTTGCTTCTCAATTCTTTACCCCCTCTCCCCCATTCTTCCTCACCAGATATTTCAATGCCACCCTCATTAGCCATGGCCAACATTTTCTCCAGTCTTTCACCTCTCTCTGCTAGACCGACATTGGCTATTAAAATACCTCCTCCTTTTGCACCTTCATTCCCTCAGTCTATTCCCATAGTCATTACACTTGCGGTCATCATGAATCTGCAATAAAATCTTCCTCCACCCACATATACAACCATGACACATCCAATAGGAGCACCTTCTTCTGCTATACCTTAATGGTTGGTCGACCAAACTCCAAGGAAGAGGAAGGTGGTAGTTCCCCTACCAACCTTTGATTTCAGTTCACTCAAGGTCTCTCCTGCCAAATTTGCCAAGAAACCTAAAACAATTTCAAGGGTTTCAATAGATGCCTCAGGACATAAGTTTGCAAAGATTGCCACTCCTGTGGCTGATAAAACCAAGGAGAACATAGGAGCTTCCAATTATCAGATTACAATGGTGGATCTGGGAAAGGTAAAAACAGAAGGGGCACAACAAGATGCACAAGATGCCATGAATGTGCTATGCCAAAAGCTGAAGGAAAAAAAGGTGAGAAGGGATGAGCTAAAAGAGAAAGTGGAACAATTGACAGAAGTATTACTTAAGCTCTCAAAGCCCTCTCAGTCAACCCCGTCATCTTCTACTCCCACTCCTATCAGGTTCGACTTCTCATCAGTACCTGTTATTGAGAAGATCAATGAGAAGGGGAGAATGGTGGATGAATGGATTCAGAGGTTACTCCTTCAAGGAAGGAAAGTCATTGATGATACAGTAGAGGTATAAAAATCCTTGGAGGAAATGAAAAAGGATGGTGACAAGATGAATGATGAATTTTCACAGGAGGCTGGAAACCTCGAACTAACTTTGGAGGCCCTCAATGCACTAAAGAAAATTCCATCTTAGGTATTAGTGGAAGAAGGAGTCATTCCACATGGGGATAAACACTTCCAGCTAACCAAGGCTATTAGGTTCAAGATAAAGATTCTCAGTGAAGCTTGCAACAAGTTGAGAGAATCCAGGGATTAGTTGATTAACGCCACTAGCGATATTGAAGAAGAGATGTTCAAGATCTTTCCCAAAGTATTGGATGAAGGCTCAACCATTCTACCTGTTGATGGTTTCTATAAACAAATTCGGGAATCGATCGAGCAAGAACTAGCTTCTGTCTTTGATCTGAGCGTCATTGATAAATTTATAAAGATCGAGAATGTTTTGGAATCACTGAGAAAACTTAATAAGAGATTGAAGAAACTTCCTGGCAATACAAGTGACACACAGGAAACTTGCGAGGTTCTAAGTGATTATTCTAGTGCACCAGATGAAGCTGAAATGCAAGACATAATCTGGAAGTTTCAAGAGTTTTGAGACAAGCAGGTGTCAGCTGGAAGAAGACAAGGATGAGGAAACAGAATAAGCAATGATGTTACATGTCATTTTCTTCCAGAAATTGACATGTCTTTTTCATTTCCATTTTGTCACATAGGAAGAGAATTTTGAATTGTTCTCCTACGTGAGAGTCAAGCAAAATAGGACTCTTATTGAATGACTATTTTCTAGGATTTAATCCTATTTTCTCTCTGCTCTTTTATTATAAATAAGGGATGCTTGTGCATTCCTGAAGGAGAGACTTTTTGAATATTAAGAGCTATTGTGAAGAAGAAGAAAAACTTTATATTTTCTTTTTAATCATTTAAGAATAGAAACATGTGTTATTTTGCAAACTTTGTGTTGTGGGATTCATCTATCTTGAGAGATTGTTCTTACATCCAAAATCTTGAGCTATTCTTTGTTTAATATTCTTAATCATTTTAATCATTTCAGGATATTACACTCATGATCTAAAAACTTGTATAAGTATTTCTTGATCTATGTTTACTTGAAAGAAAATACGTTCCTCTCATTTCCATTCCATTTTGTTTCATCTATAATAAGTTCCCTTTCTAATCCATTACATTCCTAAAGTTGTAACATCTCCATTTCGTGTTGATATGGATTTCGGGATTATATCCCAACCCCAATGGTTAGAATAATGTGGATATTGTATATATTATTTCTGTTGTGTTTTAGATTAGTAATAAACAGGTAGCCTCACCTGTCTTTGAGGAGGGATTTGATCCCATGCACTGTGGTTGAACCTCATATTTTGGTTTGACAAAATATCCAACCAACAGTTTTTGGTGACTCCACTATGGAATACAGAATGATAAGACTATGCTTATCCTATTGGTGTTTGGTGACTCCATATTTTCCTTATTTACAAAAAGATCTATTTTCCAGTTCAAACTAGCCAGAAAGATCTTCACTCGGTCAAGCCGAGCCAGGGGTGAAACTGATCCATTCTTTTATTTTCTTCACCAACATAATTTTAGACTTTCACGCAACAGTGTTGCATCTAGCCAAGTGAGAAGTTCTTCACCTATCTGAAGAACTCGGGTTCTTCAAGAACAAAAAGTTTCTGCAACCTTCTGTGCATTATTATTGTTTGATACTCAGATTCCTATACACACTTCATTCAGAATAATTGCATCATAACCTATGCCTTGGGGTGTGGCTATTGGTCCTCTTTCTCTAACTCCACCGTTGTACGATCTACCACATAGGTCACATAAGAATATTACTAATTTCAATGGTAATGGGAAGTAACACCCTGATGAACACATCACTTCATTCTTTTTCACACGTGGCATTCCTAGAGTTGCTCATGAAGACATCTCTATTTGACTCTTCATTGAGACATTGCATGGTGTCGCAACATAATGGTTTTACCATCTTCTGAATGCATGCATTACCAATTGGACTACCATGCAGTCTGTATTCGAAGTAATATTGAAACCGGCTGAAGACTCTCATGCCTTGTTAGCACAACTTACACACATGAAGGAGTCTTATGAACCCATGCGATATTTCAAAGCCAAATTCAAAAAGCTGATTCATAAGATTCCAGAGCTAGCCATTCCCACTCTTGAAAATCAAAAGTGTTTCTTCATCAATGCTCAACCCCCTAATGTGAGTTTCTTATTGTGAAGATCTATTATCCCTGATTTGGCCACTGCTCAAGCTACAGCCACTGAAATATGAAGATAATCTTATTCTAGCTGGGAAGATCAGAAGAGATTCATCTAAGCCTAAAAATCAGAGTTCTTCTTTGTTGGTCTAAAAATCTGTCGATTAGGCCTGGGTCATGGGGAAATAGGCCAATAGTGTGCAGGGAAGTGCCCCTCTTTGAGACAATGAAGTGAAAATGGTTTATTGCTAATCTATCAAGTAGGAATCTATGCAAATATACACTATTCTACCTTCAGGGGGTTTGGGATCTCATCCAAGTAGAGGTAGTTCCAACTACGAATAGAAATATAGGAGGGAAGGAATGGAGGGGGGTAGATCTGAAGGAAGAAAATAAATGAATTCCAAGATGGAAAGGTCAGAAGGTTTATGCTTTGAGCTGGTAGTAAACAGAACCAAACTTACTTGCATAAACAATTAAAGCAATACTAATGAATAGATGAAAATATTAGGAATGAATCTAACAGAATAAAAACATAGATCTAACTTAAGAAAGATCTAATACAAATAACACACACATTAAGCACAAAGTCTGAATATGTTTATTAATATTTCTTCTATTGTGAGAAAACACAAAGTCTTTCTCTCCTCCCTTCGTTTTTCATACAAAAAAATTTCACCTTTTGAATACAACAAGTATTCTAGTATTTATAGAAGGAGAGGAGGAAAGAAGACAAAATAAAACCCACTACTTACAAAATATCTTACAAGATATTTAAAAAAGATCTCGAAAATATATAAAAAGTAAATAGTTGACTTGGGCAAGTTTTTGGATGGCAACATATCATGGTGCAACATGGATGAGGTCATCGTGTATACCAACATGCTTTTTTCTAAAAATATTTTACAAAAACGATCAACGTATTCTAGAGAGGAGAAGCTACTCTTCATCATCCCTCTGCTCAAACTTGGTGTTTTTCTTTTGATTAGGAGAGCCAATGTGACACTGTGCTTCATATTCTATAAACTTTCTGATCATTTCTTGAAGTTGATCATGGTCACGAATGACTTCGCAGGTTTCTTTCTTGTTCTTGAGCTTGTCAGGTAACTTAGAATGTTTTTTACATGCATCGATTAAAAAGCCAATGAAATTGTGGCAGGCCAAGAGATTATTGATTGACTCTCAATCGAAAGTGACCTCTGGTGCTAAACCTTGAGTGACGATAGCCTTGAAATGTTGGAATGTATCATCTGCTTCCCTCAAGTTATACAATTCACTGAGCATCCTTGGAGCCATTTTTGTGACTGTCTGCTCCATGTTGTATCGTGCTTCCAGGGCTTCATCTTTGACTTTATCGATTCTCTCTAGGATATATTCCATCTGATCAACCTGGTAATCTAATATAGTGAGAGCCTTATTATGTGCACGTAGGTTATTGATAATGCCAACATTCAATAGGTCATCAGTTGAGTAGTTAACCATTGCTTGGAATGTTTCTTGCTACAACCTAGTGTTATCTAACTCTTCAGATAGGGAACTTGCTACTGCTTGTAACTCCTTATTTGCTTGAGTTATATCCTAATAGAGCAATGTAAACTTCCACAGAACTTCCTCACCATCTTTGAGGATCCACTTGATCTAGGATGATACTGCTTTTCCTTGTTCACCAATCTTAACATATTCATTTATTTTCTCCTGATTGGGAACTTGAATGGGTTCAACGGAAGTTACAAAAGGAGCATTTCCCATTTTCTACAATGCTTGTAGGAGATGTTTGTTTTGTTCTTTGAGTATCCTTTTCTCCTCTTTTTCCTCTTGGAGCTTCTTACAGAGAGCATCCATAGTAGATAAGGCTTCCCCTTGTAGGATTTCAGATGAGGTACCCATTGTGACTTAGGTCACCGTGAAATCTGTGGGAGACAAATCTTCTTTTCTCTTGGTGGGATTTGGGAAATCTATCTCCATGAATCTCTCCCCTAAAGTGCCTTTAGAAAAGTGAGTTATCACTTTCTGCTTCTTAGTCCCCTTCTTCAGAATAATGGAGAAATCCATGGGAGAAATGGGAACTTTTCTATTATGCTGGCTCAGATGGTCAGAAATGTAACCGGGACTTACGGGAGTGGGAGTGGAGGAAGAAGAAGAAATGAGAGTGAGATGGGGAGCAACTGTAGAGGCCTTAGGGAAGTGAATTGAAACACTCAGTGGTGGAATTGACAGGGAGTCCAACACACCAATGATTATGGGGCTTGGAGTTACTAACAGAGAAGAGAAGGACATGGAAATGGAAGGGATCTTCATCAGGATTGAGGAAATATTGGGTGGTAGATCTGCGAGAGATGAGAAGATGGAAGAGGTGGGAGATGGAAGGGAAGAAGGGAGAGAAGAAGACACATCCATAGGAATAGATGCTTGAATGACAGGAGGAGAAGGAGGAGTGGAAGAAGGAACGTTGGGTACCTCAGTAGTTGTAGTTGTGATAACATCCCAGGTGGATGTATCCATTGAAACATCTACTATTTCTTCATCACCTGGAGACACTAGGTCAACTACTTGCTTCTCAAAAGTAGGAGGAAGGCCTTTAGGAGTTTCTTCTTGTCTATTTGGTTCTCCCACATTGTCTTTTCCTTTTCCTTTTAGCACATGGTCCGGCCTTGGAGGTGCACTTCCTGAAGGAGAAGTAGTGAAGTCAACCCCAAGGTATGTAAGGCCATTCTGATTGCACCAATGTTCGATGCACTGCAATGTGGGTTTAAACCTTTCTTGAATGGTATTTGGAACTTTAGCTCTGTTGATCTTTATGAATGGCCAATTTTCCCCATCTGTGTCAATGTAAACCTAATCGATTTCTTGACCAGTCTCTTTGAATTTATTTGGGACAATGGCAATGCCATAGTGGATGATCTCCTTTAGAGACAGCTGGGAGTGATCCTTTCGCCTAATGTCTATCTCATGGGTTAGGTCTATCCAAATGTCCTCAATCTCAGGAACATGGATGGGATCATTTTTTTCCTTCAGGAGACAACTCCGATAGTCAAAGGCCGGCCTTGCTGGGAAGTTGTGCTTTAAATTTAGCAGTTCTAGCTCAACATACATCTCATGTGCTTTAGCAAGTATAGGGCAGATGTATCAGCCAACTGTAAGGGGGAATGGAGTTCCTCCTTTCTTTCTCTTCATACACTTTTCATGATAAGTGATTAACTGCCTTGACAATTCCAAGAGGACCAGATTTGGCCCTACAAACCTTGGAAGTTTTTTGGTTTCCCCTCGAAACTCACATCTCTGAGGTATGTGAATGTGGGGAATTGTGTGAACAATGCTCCCCATTTCTTTGTAGCAGTAATCACACTCAGGCTAGTTTGACTGTGTCTCATGTTTGGTCTCAACAAACAGATTACCTCATAGAAGAAGGCATCATTTATTTTGGAGAAATAGGAGATGCTAGCTTCGAGCCTTATCTATTTGTAGAACTCGTATATCTTGACTTGGGGACATACCCCATTTCGAGTTAACCCTACGAAATCCCTTTCTGACATAGCAACGTATACAACATAGGAATTCATGTAGAAATTCCCAGTTGTTAGAACTTATTGAAGCTACTGTGAGATGGTGTCACTTATGATTTCACCCCAGCCGAAGCGTTGATCAGGTGCATTTCTTGCTCATATTCTCCAAGTATCTCAACATCCACTTATGGAAATAATGTGCATCAGGGAGCCCAAATAATCTGTTCAAGAACATGATTGTATGTCTCAATTCTTCATTAAAATCACTACAGTGAATGGTTTATGGCCATCTAGTCACCGAATTCTTGTTCTTCAAATAGATTTCATTCATCATCTGCACACACTTATCTTCATTATCATCCCATGTCTTCCCATAGTCTTCAATACTTATTTCCACATATTACCTGTGATGAGGAATGCCCAGGATCATCTCAAAGTGACGAACTGTGAGGTTTATGATTGTCTCATGTTCTTTATTTTCAACACATCTAGTGTCTTTGTTATAACATCAGGTAACCAACATGATGAACTCATTATTTATGACACTCACCGGAAGCTCGGATGCAAAGTGCAATCCACTTCCTATTAACTTATTCATCCATGGGCCATTGTTCGCCTTGGTGGTCCTTACCCAGAAATCATCCATGTCAACATGACCTAGCTCAGAGTCACTGATGTTAAGGTCACACTCAACATATGAGTTAGGCATTCTGACTCTCTGGTACTTGTACTTCATTTCTTTCTCTGACTGCTTAGCTTTAGCTTTAGCTTTAGTTGGTTTCTTTTTTGACAAAGACATATGTGAGTTCAAGAATGGATGTTGTTGTTCTGCAAGAAGTATCAAGAAGGTCCAACACAGAAGATCCATGCCAACCATTATGTTATTCATAATGAAAGTTTGAAGAATAACATAACACCTTAGAATGTGTGAGAAAATAGTTAAGTTTATCTTGTAGAAGGAATAACGAGAAATTTTAAGCCTTACGGCGCAAGGCGCAAGTTTACAGTAGGTTGTAGGAGCTTTTTATGGCATGGTGCACTTGAGAAAGTGTTGACATGGGCACAGTGGTGCTAGGTGTTGACATGGGAAAAGTTGCACCAAGTTTGAAAGGGTACAATTTTGAGAGGTGCTACATGAAAAATTTTAGTGCCAAAGGGTAAAGCACGAGGTGTGGATCTGTAACATACAACATGTCATGTCGGTGTTGTGGAAGTTGTGCCTATGCTTCACAAAAAATCTGGTAAGTGTTCTTTGGCTGGGAGCGGAAAAATTTTGTGTTACATGAGTGTAAAATATTCCAAAGCACAACTTTGGGAGGTGTAACACGGAAAAACAGTGTGCCAAATATTTTAACAGTTGACGATTTTGGAAATTTTCTTGATTTCCACTACTTCTCTCTTTTTGTTGGATTTAATAGATGGCCAGGAAGAGAGGTTTTTAAGCAAGTTAGCAAGCAGGGATAAATTTTTTATAATTTACTTTAGCGGTAGGGGTCTTCTAGATTTACAGATCTTGAAGGAGAAGCAAAGAGGGTTTCAGCTGAGTTGGGAATTTATTAGGTTCTTTAGATTTTAACCTTTTGACATGAATCCTAATACCTAAAAAAAAAAAACAAAAAACCACAACTAGGAGAGGAGCCACTTACCCGGATTTATAAAACATGAAGAAAGATGTGGGGTCCACAAAATTGAAAATGACACGTGAGGGCTGACAGGGATGGATGACACGCGCAGAGAGAATAATTTTTACAATTTCCAATTCATGAAAATGGCATGTGACAGGTTCATATTTATAGAAAAAATGGCATTTATGACCTCACCAACCACTTTTGGAGTGGTTTCCAGAGCGTTGACATGAGGAAAATTACACCTAGGAAAATGCTTAGTGCAAATTTTATTTCCCCTCTTCTCCCATTTATCTCTCTCCCCCCTCCTATCCAACCTAATTTAGCCTCCCATCTTCCCAATTTCCTTTTCCCCCACCCACAATAAAAAAAACAAAAACCAAAAAACCAATTTTCAAATCACCTAATCTATCTAACCAAATACAATTAGAGTTAAACAGTTACCTCATTATGCTGCCATTGTCGCGGTGACATGTCTAGCCGCTACACCGGTGGCCTGCCTGATCCCTCTTTGGCCTCTGCCATCACAAAATCTCTACCCGTGTCTCCAACTGATCGAATCCCACACACTGATCCTATGGACCCGCCTCTCACCAACCAATCACCCACCATCCAGACTACCAACTCAACACTCCGTTTCGTTTGGAAACTTTTCCCTCTTTTCTCTCTCTTTTGTCATTTTCTCAATTCACTAAATGACAAATGAATAACAAAAAACATGGTTTTTTTTTATAACAAACCCGACCTAACTGACGTCAGTTTTGCCTTCACCGGCATCGGTCATGTGCCCTACCTTACCATAGTCAGTTGCACTATACCGGTGTTGGTTACCCCTGACAGGCATCTGTCACCCTATTTTACACAAAACCCAACATTTTACCCTATTACCCCGCCTATCCCTTCTTTTTTTTCCCACACCCAACCTTTACCCAAACCATTTACCTCACCTCCCTAACCTTATCATTTACTACCTAACCTCGTCCTTCTTTGGGAACTCGTTATTTTACCCATACCTTGGCCTTACTCACGCCATGACCTAGATATTTAGACTTGGACCATCACTAGTTACCTTTGACCTCATGTGTTTGTTATAACTTGTGGAACTGTTACCTTTGTTGATTGACCTAATGACCTTACCTTACCTCTTTTCGTGACCGTTTATCCTGACCCTACCTTTGGTGTACCTGAAAATACCTAAACATTCCTACACCTAACCTATGTCATGTTTCCTGACCATATCCTATACATTGGATACCGGAATCACCTCAACCTTGTTTGGATAAACCTATCGACCTTAGACAATGTAGAGTTTTTCTACTCTTCAAACTGGTACCGTGCTACAGTTTATACGTGTGTGTGTGTTTGACTGTTCCTACCTTTGACCCTGACCCCTTACCTAGATTACCTGAGTCAACCTTTTTCCTTTTTCCACCCACTCCCCACCTTTCCCTTTCTCACATTTACCTTTTATCAAACCACTCACTGATTCTACCTTCGGCCTCATCAGTTCCTGTTTTGAGGGGGATCACCTTTACCCACACATGGGGCAACCACATCTTATTTTTGTTAACGTCGCTTACCAATACAAGCTATGCAACAAAAAGGGGCAAAATGTAGACACTAAAATTAGGTCACACTCCCATTTGGTCCATCGACAAATAAATACCTTCATCACATTCACCTAGTCATGGCCCCCTTCACCCCACTAATATTAATTTAATAAAATTAATTCATTATCCACACTATATTTATTATTTAAATATCTTAATTTAGATAATGCCCACACTTACACCTCACCTAGACATCTCATCAGGCTAACTCACCCTAATACCTATTCTTAGTAAGTTGCCATAACTAACTAAGACTTACTCAAACCCTAAAAATCAATGCCTACATTCCCTCTAACCACATTCTTGCATGCTTATAGGAATTTTCCATCCTAACCCATGGGTTAACGACACAAAATCCTAGAAAATCCCACCTTGACTGATGTCGGTTACCCCTAACTGTCGCTGGTTAAGCCGGAACCTTCGTCGGTCACCTTTTAATCCCCAAAACAACCTTATTTTCAAGGTTGGAAAAGGTTGGAATTCTTGAGAGATATCTCTTTTGAGAACAAGTTTATGTGAGAACACGCATGCAAGGAAGGAGATCAAGCATTTTCTCTTGCACAAACATCTAACATTTACCTGGTAATCATCCAACAATCACCCAACATATATCTGATTCAACCAGGAAAAAATGAATGAACATGTAGCCCATGTAAGAGCTTTTCAACATTTGGTGATCCTCAACAACATTCAACCTCTTACCAACACCTTCATCCATCACCCACAGGCACCCAAAACTAGATTTCAAGTAAGTAGAATTGTTTACTCCTCTGGTTCATTCATTTAATCATTATATCCTCATCCTTTGTTCTCCTAGCCACCTATTGACCTCCTTTAGTACTCACTCCTCCATATCCCCATTAAAACCTCACCAAACCCCATCCAAATAGCCTAATACCTCACTCCGAACAGCCTAGTCCCTTGTGCAATCATAAGGGAGATCCAAAGATCATTTTGTGGCATTCCCATCTTTCCATAGTAACCGGCACTGGTTCTCCCCAACCGGTGTCAGTCTCTATATTTACCAATATAGCCCAGAATAGTAACCTAACCCACCTATTCTCACATCACCCATAATCACCTGTGGCCTACCTAAGACCTCTGTCAGAGCTGCAGAGAACCAAAACTAACTACTTGACCTTTGGATCTTATTTTAACCTAGCTTGTTAGATTAGATCTTTCTTATTGTGTTTTTAATGAGATACCTAAATCATTTTAATTACAATAGGATTTACTTCATTACCAACATTAAATTGTTTTAAAGAGTGGACTGACAGCTTTCTAGGAAGCATCACACTTCCCGAATCTAGCACATGCTAGGCAGTTCCCTGTACATATTGTTTAACTCTTTTTGGTGCTCTTGTGTTACATTTCAGGTAGTTCCTCCCAGTCAAAAGGAAGCTCTCACGATCAGCTATGGATTCAAAATTCATACGCATGCAATAACCCAACAACCAACATTCCAACAAGTATTTCTCCTATGCCCATTACCATATCTATTTCGTCACTTTCAAAGAAACATCTAAGAATCAGGTGAAACAACAATAATAGGTGCATATAGAAATAGAATGTATAATAATAAAATGTGATCTAGCATAACATGTACAATAGAGTTGATGGATAAATGCACCATGTGAATCATGCAATGTAGGAAATGTAGGGTGTGTAGACTATGTAAGATGCGGTGATAATTTTAGATAGATATTGTAGTGATAAAATGTAAAGCTAGACCCATATATATAATGTAACCTAGCTTAAATGTATAATGTTTGGATGAAATGTAAAACTAGACTCATAGGAAATGATGACTAGTGTAATATAAAAAATGTATGATATGAAAACGTATAGTGTATAATGTGATGAAGTGTGTGGATATTTGAATGAATGAAATACATGGGTGAGGACTAGTATAATATATAATAAATGTAGAATGGATCGTGTATGATGCGTAATGTAGGATGAAAGGCAAGGTGTACTACCTAAGTATGGTATGTAGTCATTTACTTACCCTCGATACCTTTACTAACCCCAAGTGCATCGGCCTATCACCCAGCGGGTGCTAGGCACTCACTTGAGGCACATGTGCGCACTGAGCCCCTCCTTTATGTGAGATTTCTGAGAAGGTTCTGCCATTAATGGAGAATGATTTGTAGAAGTAGAAGTACATTCACTTATTTAAAGATGTAGAAGACGCAACTGACAGATCCACACCTTAATGCATTACAAAAACTAAATAACAATGTAATAAGCACAATAAACTAGATATGAGTCGTGATAGACATATAACATTAGTTTTTACCCCGTTAAACAAGATATACAAAATTAACCCATATATATATATATATATATATATAACATAGTTGATAGTTTTGGTAGCCACATTACAGTCAAAAGGGTCATCTCAGACCATACATATTAAATGATAGAGACTCAACTCATATCATCATCTCTGATATGAGACCCTAACTGTAGTTTTCCCATTTTAACCCTTATTACAAATCCTAGTGTCATGCATAGGCTTATGGCACCCCTTACAACCTTTACCACTAATTTCTCTAAACCTTAGCATTACTACAACACTTTCTACCCTCCTTCTCTTTCTCTACATTCTCTATGCATTCTCTTTGTCTCCCATCGTCTCCTCTTCTATTTTGTCTTCATGTAAATCTTGCATTTCTTTCCTTCTTCTTCTTTATCTAGCCCGAGCATCTCTTTTTATAGGATCAACACCCACCACCATGCCTTCTCTCTTGAAAAACACACATGCCAAGGGTCGATGTGGTCTTCCATTGATGAATTATTATCCCTTTGCAAACCCTCTACTCTCTGTAATGATGTCTTCTGGAATATTCCCTGTAGGGAATATATTTTTCTTGACCTCTAAGGTTCTAGGCTGGCACCTTATCCACTCATCACGCCTAGTCAGGTCCTTAAGTTTTTCCTCAAGTGACTCTAGAATATAAAATATGGATAAGTCCCTTTAAACCCATGTTTTTCCTCCCATAGGTGCCCTAGTTTCACTTAAACCCTTCTTAAACCCCTTTGTTCTGTGCATTTTCCCCTGAGTTCCCTTCTTCTAATTGGTCCTATGCACACATGCCCTTTGGTACTTAGCCAATATTTCAGGGTCCAACATCACCCCACATTAACTGTGTTATTTGTCCTCGAAAACATCCCGCTTCTTCAAAGAATAAAGAATAGTGGGATAGGGACAATCTAAATAAAGAATGAAATAATGGAAGAATCTGCTACTGCTGTAGGAGGAGTGGGAATTATTTCTTTACTGTTGCTTCAATATTTTCCCAAGCATCCACCTCACTCTATGTTCACTGAAGTAGGTCACCTACTAGAGCACTCACCTCATCAAAGCTTAATTCATCACTCTTAACATTCATTGTATCTACAATTCCTTCTAGCTACTTGCTAAGATCATCCATCGCGTCCATTCTGTGAGTGACCTAGGGATATAGTTCCTTAATCGAACCCCACAAGGTTTTGATTGCCTCTAAATTTTTCTCAACCTTAGCTAAGATATTATCCCGCTCCTCCCTTTTTCCTTTTTTCTTTTCTTAAATATCCTTCATATTTTCCTCATATTTAGTAGCTAGTATGCTCTCTACCCTATCTTTGTCAACACAATTTTCATAAACATCCTCAATCATTTGCACAATGTTCTTTATAGTAGCAAGGGGCTTAGAATACCGAGTAACTGTCTCCCTGATATTTAGTTTTTTATTCCTCCTTCTGGTATACCAATGCCTCTTCTGTGGATTCCAATGTGAGTGGTTGCCTTTCCATGGTGAAGATGTGGGTCAAGTCTTCTAAGAATTGCATGGTTGACTCATATTTTTTCTCAAGTGGGGCCAGTTTTGTGTGCTTCAAGATTATGGAGTTTGAAATAGTTTCTATCTTATTATGGATCTCATGCAAATTTTCCTTCTCCTCCCTTAATCCGTGCTTTAATTGTGTGTTGATCAACTCCTCTTGTTTTAACTCCTTGTAATTTTCAATGATCTCTTCATTTTTCTTTTCAATCTCTTCCTCTGGGACTCTTACTCTTTCATTCCTCCCAAATATCCTTACATCAACCTCCACCGACACTTTGTTGAGTGCGTTACATACTTTCTCATCTAATAGTTGTTGAGAATTCACCAGAGGGCTCACTCCCTTGGTATCTTATATCTTCATCAACACCTCACAGTTGACCTCAAATTTGAGCTCATCAACATGGGACTCAAAATCCCAAGACAACATCTTCCTTTTGTGTGGGTAAACACCCTCTTCATTGAAATAAGACCATGATAGGAGTTGGTTTGAAGCCACGGTACTTTGGAAATGTGCACGTAGTACCTTATTTAAATCATTGATGTCAGTCATTCCTTATTTCTATGTCATTGTCATACCCTTTCCACCTATATGTAATACCTTTGGGAAGCTTACTGCCAGGATGGGATCTCCGCCCATGCTTCCATACTCCTTTTCTACACTTTCACTTTCCTCTGTTTCCTTTAGTACTTCTTTGGCGCTTCGTTCCACCAAGTATTTTATGATGTCTATTACCTCCCTTTCTATAACATCCTCTATCTACTCCTTGGTTAGGCTTGTGGTCCTTTTATCCTTCATGTTGAATTTCTCACTTCCCCCCTTACCATGAGCAATTTCTTTTTCCTCATACTTCTCTTCATTTCCCTCTTCTTTTGACTCATGTACATCATACACATGATGGTCATAAGCCTCACCATGCTCTTCATTGTCTTTGTCACCTTCGTTAACCTCCATGCTCTTTTTTTCCTCCAAGTATGCCTTTTCTGTTACTCTTTGCTTCTTCCTAACTGGTGACTCCAATATAGGAGACTCTTCTTTTTCTTCTTCCCTAGGTGACTCCTTTCTTATCGGTGAATCTTCTTTCGCATGGGGATTATTTTTCTCTAGAACTTCTTCCTAAAGTTTCTTCTCTCTCTCTCTTATGTGGGGGACTTCTTCCTCTGTACATAGGTTCTTTCTTTTTCACCTAACTCATGCACACCTTCAGAATGTGTTGTTTTTATACTTGGTTCCTTTTTCTTAAGGGCCTCCTCTCTCTCCCTTTTCTTTAGTGTGGCATTCATTCTTATGGTGGGGTCTTCTGGGATAGATACATCATTTTCAACATAAACGCCCTTCTCATACTTCGGCCTTATGCACAGGTATACCCTTGATACGGTCCTCCCAGCAACATGCAATGTTATTGGTTTCAACATATATACATCATGGGAGACATACTTCTGCACATAGGTGCACTTCTTTGGATATATCGATGTCCTACGCAGCTTGCGGTGATCATGGTCTATTGTGCTAAGGTCAAACCTTAGCTTATTTGTCTCTTTGAATCTATTGAATTTGGCCTAGAAGTATTGCGATGTGAAGGAGAATGGAAATTTTCACCAGGTCCCTTGGTGCCATCTGCTAGGGTAAACCTACCAATACAGAAGTGTTGGTACACTGAAAATTCAGTCTCATCTTGTAGTAAAATAGGTAACTACTCAGGTATTCTCCACTCAACACCGAATGTGTCATGCATCCACTTATACCAATTTTTAGGCATGCCTTGTGGGTGGTCGTCATGGTGTCACAAGTGTACTTCTCAAATATTTTGGTAGGGGAAGGGTTATCATCTAGGTACTCCAAAAAAAATTTATCTAGCCCATTAGGCACTCCAATCTCTGAAAATACGATGGTAAGGAAAAAATTATGAAACATGATCTTTTCTCCATCGAGCATAGCATTGATGATTTCTTCTTCTATGAACTCCGAGATATTATAGATTCTCCCCTCCAAGATCTTATAGAAAATTTTCAACTAAGCATTATTTATATGTGTCCATCTCTCGTACCCATTCATCTTTGTGACCAATCATGCGGTCATCCTCATTACTGGGTCAGAAATCAAAGAGATGTCAAATTATTATGACCCCTTCTTGTATTCATAGGCTTCAATAGTCTTCTTGATGGCCTCTTTATCGTCTAAGTAGTCATCAAAAGATTCTTTCTCACAGGTAAGACTAGTAAATTTAGAAATCAATTGGGGAGTTATCCCCATCCTATGTCCTGCGAAGTAGAAACGGTCTTCATGTACATGCAACATTAACCACTGGTACAGTTGCTCAAGTTTTCAAAAATAGGTAAACTCATAGAGTTACAATAACCTAGCCTTCACCATCTTCACCTTTACCTCATCATCATACATAGGCATTCTATCTGGTGTCCTTTTGTCTATAGGGCTAACTAGTTCCGATTCCATATCGTTCTCTGTGGTGCTCATTCATTGGTTGTAGTCACTTACAGCCATCTTTCTAACATGAGACACCCATTATTTTCCAATAAATACACCATCTAGGTATTACATCTTTGCATACCATTCTTTGTTGAAACTAGTGTAAACAACTTGTTTCCATTTTCCCTTTTGCTTCTTTGGTGAAATGTTTGCTACTTTTCGTGGTGTTATTTCTCCATCGAATAACTAAAATCTCTTTATTTCTCATGATCCTGGCTCTTCTCAATTCTATGGCTCTACCCCTTTGTGAAAATCCCTTCAATCATGTGCCCTAGCTATGGAACCTAGACCTAGAAAACCCTTCCTTCCACAAGACAGTGTATTCACTTGCAGGATTTGAAAACTTCTAAAACCTTCTCCCTCACACATGTGTACTATTTTTCTACTATGTTTTGCTGATAAAACTAGCTATACACTCAAATATCTACAACCCTTTTTCACATAACTTTTCTTTAAGGATACCCTATTTCGCAAGAACTCTTGGATATCAAAAATGCAAGGTAAACAATAATATACCCCGACCTTCTACTTATAGCATTTTTTTGTAATAAATGCCATGCCACCTACCAATGTACCTTTGCAATAAAGGTGGATTTTTCTTCTGAATCCAACCTTCAGTGGTTTTACCCCCATGCCTAATCCTACGTGAAAACTTCTACAACCTTCTGGTGTGCAAAAACCCTTACTAACCGAAGTTCCTTATGTGCACACTTGCAGCGCCGAAAGCACATCTTCTATCATTATTCTTATTTTTGACATTTCCTACCTCATGTTTTTCTTGCAATTGTCACCCTTGTACATGGTTTTTGTAAATCCTTCCTAACACCAACCTCCTTCACGTTCTTCCAAACTACATGCTTTTGATCCTTTAATCCAAGCCATTGAAATACAACTTCTACTACCAGTGTTCAATGCTTGTCACATCACTCCACCCCACACAAAAATATATGTGTGGTCCTCTGCACATAAAAAATTTGAAATTGTAAGTGGCTACCAACACACAACATGCAAACAACAACAAAAAATAAAGGGAAAAAACAACGAGAAAGGGAAACACAAAGAAAGGAATTGTGTTAAGGGAAATACTAGGCTAAATGGTAATACTACCTTATTTACAAAAACAAGGAAGACTTATTTATAGTAGGGCTTCATCCTAATCCCATTAAAATGGCCTGGTAATTGTGTTCCATCCAATACTTGTAACTGGAAAATGCATGAATCAATTATATAGGATACAATGTATGGGCCCATCCAATGGACTTTGAATTTCCTGGGATGGCACAAAAAAATGGAATCATACAATATAACCATATGCCCAACCTCAAACTATTTATTCTTGTTGTGGCTATCATACCATGCCTTCTACCTGGGATTTTCTATCTTCTGCCTCTCATATAACTACATTAACTTATCAATCCTCTCCTCAATCACTTTTTCATCAGCTAACCCTTTTAAGTACACTATACGTAGTGATGGTAACATGAATTCAATAGGTAACACCGCTTTTGTGCCAAACATTAATTGAAAAGGTGTGGCCTTGTTCAGTATTTTATAAGTAGTCTGGTATGACCATAACACAACAGAAACTTTATCATCCCAATCCTTTCTTCTCACATCACAAATCTTGGTTAATGTAAGATTCAAAATTTTGTTAAATGACTCATTATTTCCATTATCTTGGGGGTGATAAGGGGTAGTTTTGTGGTGGGATACCATTAATTCTACCAAAAAATCCTAAATGTCTCATTCAAGAAATGAGTACCCCTATCACTTGTTAAACTCAGTGGACATCCATATCTGTTGATTATATTTTCCAAAAAGAACCTAGCTATTGTTACCACTATGCAATCCCTTTTAAGAACCACTTCTTCCTACATCGTAAGATAATCTATGCATGTAATTATATAACACGAGATATTCCTTTGAGCGGTAGGTTAAATTGGTCCTAAAAAATCAATCACCAACTTCTCAAATGGTTTTGCACTAGCTATCAGTCTCAAGGGAATCTCATATCTTCTTTCTAGTTTACAAGGCACTAGAACTAGTCACAGGCCTTGTAAAACTCAATACAATCTTGGAAGATGCTTTCCCACCAAATCCCTTCCAAAAGGATTTTAAGCACAATTTCATTTCATGCATAGTGTTATCCTGCAATTCCACCATGTGCTTCCTCCATGATTACAATATGTTCATACTCTAACACGCACCAACACAAAACCTCATCACGACATAGCTTGTATAAGTTTTCACTAATTAACATATAGGGTGCGACGTATATGGCTAACTAATTCCTTTTTAAATTCTTCATTCCCTTCTATGTCACACCCGTTTTTAGAAATACATAAATATCTTCTAACTCAGAGGGTGTGCGACACAACCTAAATAGTTGTGCATCTGGAATTGTATCCTCAATTCTCTACGCATCCTCCCTTGATTCAATCCTTGATAAATGGTCACGTCCTAAATTACTCTTACCCAGTTTCACAACTACCATAAATTTGAATTCTTGAAACAACAAGTTCCACCGACATATACGCCCTTGTAGAATGGGATTGTTTACTAGGTAATTCAATGCCATGTGGTCTGTGTAGAAGATAAAGGGTGTTGCCAGCAGATACTACTTGAATTTGTGTAGCGTGTAGATCATGGAAAATGCTTCACGCTTAGTAGTAGTATATTTCTACTCTATTGGTGTCAACTTCCTAATAGCAAAACACAATGGGTAGTTAATAATCCCTTCTTCAAGTTGTGTTAATATTTCCCTAATCACCATCCCCAAAGCATCAACATGTACATGGAATGTCTTATCCCAAGAGGGAAAGTGTAATATGGGTGTAGTGATAAGCTTATTCTTCAATGTATCAAATTTCATCTATTGCACCTCTCTCCAGTTAAATGCACTTTTGTGTTTCAGTAACTCTTCCAATGGCACAGTGATCTTGGCATACCCCTTAATAAATTTCTGGTAATACCCCATGTGCCTAAGGAATCCACACACTACGCTCTGGATGGTAGGTTCCCCCAATCCAATAATAATGATAACTTTGGCAGGATACACCAATAAGCCTTCCTTACATATGATATGCCCCAAAAGGGTTCCAAATGGATTAGAAAAAACACATTTCTTGATGTTGAGGGATATCCTCAACTACCGACATCTTTCAAACATCAACCTCAGATTGTCACAATGATCCCTTACTAATCCATATACCATCTAATCATCAAGGTAGACTTGAAGAAACTTATGGATGAAGTCTTGAAATGCCTGCACCATATTGCGCAAAAACATTGTAGGCATGTTCTTCTGTCCAAAAGGAATGAATGTGTAGGAAAAGCTTCCTCATTTAGTGGTGAAATTCATCTTTTCTTGCTCATGCTTTGCAATTCTAACCTGATGATATCTTGAGAATCTATCTATGAAAGAATAGATCTCACACCCGACTACTCCTTCCAGGATCTCCTTAGTGAAGGGGGTTGGAAAAGGGTCAATAACACATACCGCATTAAAATCCTCATAATCAACATAAATCCTTATCCACCCATCCTTCTTAATGTTAATTACCATCATAATTATCCATTCTGATTCCTCAATGACCTCAATGATGCCTGATGTAATCATTTTATCAATCTCCTCCTTAACTTTGAAGTGTAGATTTATATTCATTTGATAAGGTCTCTTCCAAATTGGGTGTGCACCTTCCTTTAACTTGATTTTCATTTCCCCCAAGGAGAGGTGAAATACTTTAAGCTCATGGTACCCATGTGGAAATAAGTCTTAAAACTTATGCAATAGATCAATGATCTTTGAAACCTCTTTTTCTTACCAATATTCTCTAATAGTAGCCTCCTTAGGTTCGGCCTCCAAACCAATGTTAACCTTATTTGTTTTTAGGGGTTCATGGTAGGCATGCGATTTCTCATCAACACAATCCATAACTTCACACGTACCTACAGAATGGTTAACATCCAAATTTTCCACTTCTTTACTGTCAACCATGTAGACCAATTTTCCTTTCTCTTTTTCCATGCATGCACACTCAAGCTATATCTCTTTTGATTCTTCCTCATCAAAACACACTTCTAATCTTAGTTCAACCAATAATTCTAGTAGTTTATCCTCTTCCATGGCACTATTTCCAATTTTTAGGAACTTAACAACCTTCAACGACTCATCCACCAATGGCTTGGTGTTGCGATATTCAAAATATTGAAGGAGGTTACTCGTCAACTCTTGTCAGTTTCCTATCTGATAGCGCATCTCTGGGTGAATTTGCCATGTGCACGCACAACCTTGTAAGGTGGATTACATCTTATGCACCCATAAAGAAGGTGACAAGGCTTCTTTTCCTTCCATCTAGGATTTCTCACATGTTTGGACGTGAAACGAGGTGGGTTCCTTCCCATGATAATATTGTATGATAGTAGGTGAATTACTCCAGGAAAACGTAACAGAGAATGTGATTCTCACTTCACGCCACTCTAGAAGGCTATCATGATGGGTTTCCCACCAACGTGTTATGATCTTGAGTAATTTTTAGTTAAACATCCTTCTCCTTTCGATCTTTCTTCTCCACTGGGTTTCCATTTCTCATAGGAAAACATCAAGGTTGGTTCCTCTAGAATAATTTGGTAACATTTTTCCTCCTAGGTGCTTGATTGAGTGTGCCTTTGTTACTATCATCACAGAGCCTCTTAAATTCCTTCTGACCAACTCATATGTCTCTTACACCCAATTATGACATGCTACACTAGTTGTATCACTTATAGATTGAGTTTCTTCCTATTGAATAACGCCATCATTTGTTGGTTTCACAACTTCAGGGTCCCGGATAGTGCGCAAGTAAATTTTGTTTAGGTCTTCCTCTCCTAAAGGATCAATATAGGGTGTTGACTTCCTATCTTTCAAAGGAATGATAACCCATTCCTCTTTGTTCTCAAAACTTATATAACTTTATTGAAACGTTAGTCAGCATTATTCTTATAGCACCACGTGCACCTGTAACACCCTCAAAAATTGTTATATTCCTCCTTTGCATTTCAAGTGTGACATGTGATTTTCTTCTAAAGATGTGTTCTTTTTATTGTTGCAGATCATTCTTGATATGGATAAATATTTTCTATTCTTAAGATCATTAGACTAGAATGGAATGGCTTCCTTGAATCCATTTTTCACTTCTTGTATGTGATTTGCAATCTGGTTTAAGAGTTGCAAACTTATATCTTTATCTGACTCATCCTTGGATCAATTTCAGTGATCCAAGGTTTGTTTTAAACCTTCTCAGTTGAATGAATGGTAAATTGACATTCCATAATTTGAGGGACATAGCGGACTGAAATTTGTTATTACAAGTTCTTTAATCTTGTGTGAACATGTTTCCATTCAGTTGTATGTTGTGCTTAGGTCCTTGGAGATTGATCTTGGCAGTACATTGCTGACGTAAATTAAATATAGCCTGTTCATGACATAGGAAGGATTCAGAATCCTAAAACTAAAGGATTATCCTACGGAATCCTAAGCTAGGTAAGAATATTTACTACATAGCTATGTTACTTAATTGAATATTTATTCTAACCTAAGCTTCCTATTCTACTTGTTGGGTTGACATCCAAACCTAAGCCTTGTGCTAAGGGAATATGGAAAGGTTGCTAGGATATCTAAATTAACCTAAAACCTAATACTATAAGGTTATGAGATGGTCTAACCTATTACCTAAAACTAAAAGGCTGTGAATTAATCTAACCTAATGTTGGAATTACCTAAGGTAATGTGTTAAGACCTAAGGTAATTATTCGTAAACTAACCTAAGTTTTAAGGGATCTATCCTAATTTATTTAAATATGAACCTAAAATGGTTGCATGCCTCTATGGCGATGGTTCCAATGGAATTGAATTTGTTGATAAGGTTTTTAAGGCATTAAGTATTGCCAGTTTAGTAGGGGCTAGTTGACTTAGCAGAGGCTTATGTTAAAGTTCCACTAAAGATGGAATTTCATGTTAAATGGGAATTGGCATTCACCAAATCTAGGAGGCGGTGGCAAGGAGAGATAAGTGGGAAAATTTGATTTAATGAAATTAATTAGCCTCGGGTTTTGTTCAAAAACTGTCTTAGAAACTTGGAAGGTGGGTTTGTGGCAGGTTATTGGTTTTTGCATGCTTTTTGGAGTTTTTTCTACATAGAGAAAACTGGTCCTTCGAACCAGTAGCTCGAATTTCAATTCATTGCTATTTTTAACTCACCTGGTCTATTTTCGATCATGGGAAGGTATATGAGGAATTCTGAGGAAAGTCGTTGGTTGGTTGATCTTTCGTGGAGGAGAAAAGGAATTAGAAGCTCAGCTGGAAGTCTCCTTCAATTTGGCAGAAGTGCTATCAGGCATGATAGGCTCTAACCATTAAGATCTCTTGCTTTCTTATAAATTTTTCATTAAAATAACTCTACTCTTATGAGATTCTTGGCTTGCATGTTTTAACTGGTTATTTGCTTGTTGGGTTTTATAATCTCTGGAAATTTGGGTATGAATCCATGGAAAATTAGTGTAAGTCTTAAAAACCTTATTTGTATGGGTTAAATAATGAAGCATACATGAGAAACTTGTTTCTATGGCTCTTCTTGTCATTTATTGAATTGGTATTCGAAGAGTTGTGTTTTTAACTGACCTTTGTTGTTGTTTACTTGGTTTTGAGTTTTTGGGAACCTTTAGTCCCGTATGATATTACATTAGAGCTCGTGTTTTTTTTGAGCTTGAGATTGTATTTGAACTCGTATTTCATTGGATCTTGTATTCAGGTTCATGTTTTGTTTGATCTTGAGCTTGTATTTGAGCTCTTGTTTTGTTGGAGCTTGTATTCGAGTTCGTGTTTAGTTTAACCTTGATTCGGGGTTAGTTTTTTGATAAGGATTTGTGTTGGAGGTTCTTGTTACTCTGAAACCGTGTTTGGATTCTCAAGTAATCCTAGAATGTTGTTTGAAGTCCGTATGCACCTATGTACTTGTGTTTATTATTATGTTATTCTAGACTGTTAGTGGAAGTTCATAATGTACATAACACTCGTATTTTATTGCGTGAATAGTTCTGAACTCTAGCTAGAAGCTCGTATTTCATTTTGAGATGGTATGAGTTTTCTTTGTTTGAAATAAAAATTAGAATGGGAACTTGTGGTTTCCCTAAACCTACGAATATCTACTTGAAAGGTTCTAAACTCTTATGTGAGAAACTTGTGTTTCATTTTGACTTGGAAATAGGATTTCTTTTTTATGCTATAAACTGGATTAAGGTTTTTTGTATTATATTTTTTCTTGTATCATAATATTTGTATATATCTATGCTCATGTTTGAGACTTTGTAATTCGAAAATGTACATGTAATTTGGTACTTGGTGTTTGGAATTTAGAGCCTGAACGATGTGTTGGTTCTGTTCTGGTAGTTGTGAGTTGGTTTTATATTTCATTCAAGTTAAAAGCTTATAACTATTTTTAATTCAAACTGCTTACTCAAAGTAAATCTAGGGAAGTAGTATGACTAAGCTGTTTGAATATCTTTTGGAGATTTAACTGGAAATGATTTCGTTTGACAGTGGATTTGGAACTTCTATTAAAGATGACTTTTGTACCAGTGATTAGAAATTGTAGTGGAAGGATTACTTAACTCTATTCAGTTTGATTTTACTTTATGGTTCTAAAAGAATTATGAACCACTTATTCTTAAGTACAATGTTGTGGAGTCATTTTAAAGGAATTTCAGTTTTGAGTCCAAGGATACTCCTAAACTGGTTTAGTTTAAGGGATCATGTTTTCTATTCTTGTTGGGATCAATAAGTGAATACTTGAGTCTTTTACAAGAAAAAAAAAAGGAAATTGAAAATCCTTAGGGACAGTGTGCTATTTTTGAACTTTACTGTTTATGATGTTCTAAAATGAAATTGGAACTCATGCTTTTAAATGATAAGGATTGTAAGGGAGACTTACAGTATGTTTTCTTTACAATGAGTTGGCTTTGTTCTCTCTTCTGGGAACTAGTGTATGAGCTTATTGTTTGGATTAGAAAAGGGAATTTTTTGTTAAGTATAAAGAAATGATTTAATGATTGAATCAAATTCTGATAAGATTCCTTTTCTAACCTATTGGGATTAATTCATTTGATTGAAACCTTTTATTATTAGTTTTCTTGTGAAATGGATATTTATTATAATTGTTTAGTCTTCCTTGTTCATATCATTTGTTGAAGTGATTAGGAAGAGATTTTATGTTTCAGTTTTGTTGGACAAAAAATACAATCTTGTTGGCAGACTATTTAAATTATATATTCCTTCTTAGATTGATATGGGATTTTGTTCTAATGAAAATCTTAAATATTGAATTTTAAGGTAGTTGTCCTTTAAACGAAATAGTTAAATTCATGTTATGAACCTGTTTCTATTTTTAAATGTTTTTTTTTAGCATAGTTTGGAATGGATATTATTCTTCCTTTCTTAGGGGCTAGATGAATCATCCTAATGGGAACTATGCTATAAACCCTTCCTTTGTCTTATAGTAAAGTTAAATGTTGTATTCTATTATGATAGAATTGGGAACAATATGATGTTATGATTTGTTGTTTGTTTAAAGGTAATTAATGGGATCAATTAAACTTTAAGTTTGTAAGGAAAATGTTGTGTATTATAATTTGTTCTTCTCTTAGAAGTGAATTGAGATTGATTAATGTACTTCTTTTTTGATTGTTATTACTTATACTGATATGTATGATATATTAATTGTTTCATTAAAGAAGAGTTGTTTTAATGGAACAATTAGTGGAAAGCACTTCTTTTTAAGGCTTAGTGATTATCATGCTTAATTCATTGAACTGACCCGTCCTAGCAATTTTTGCACATGGACTTCATAAGTGATAAAAGAAGGAAAAACTTATATGATGCATTGGCTGATTTTAGTATGATTCTTTGTGAATAATTCTGATTCGTTCTCGAGTTGTATTGAAAAATAAAAGTTGTATTCAGTTTTTAAAAGAAGGTTTTTGTTATGCAGTATGCCTAAAATGCATAATTCTTGTAAATGTATAAGTTTCATAGATGAATTGAAAGTTGGGAATTTACTTTTATTGGTTGTGTAAATTATCTTGTACTTTTATAAAGAAGATGAAAGTTACATCTTGTTGATATTCTTTACATTTTGTATGCTTATCTTGTTATCTTTAATAAGATTGTTAGTGGGAATTAGTTAAGCTTCCCTTATAATGAAGCAACTTGAGAGTTGCATAATATGATGTGTTATATCTATATATCAATTTAAGATAGTAATAAGTTGCATAATAAACATGATGTATAAACTATGGACATTGGAAATGAAATACCCTAATACTTATTATATAGAGGAAGACTCTTTATCTCTCATAATTGAATGTAAACATAAAATATTTGGAGATATGATTAATAATCATTAGACTTCATCTTATGTGAAGTCTACTATAGTTGGAAGTATGCGGTTGTTAAACCTTCCTGAAAGTTAAAGTACATTTAATAAAACTTATGACATCGCTGTCTTGTTTTGGTTAACTGATGGTTAAACCGTGAAAACAAACATTAAAAAGTAATCATAAGTTAAGGAAGTTATTCATGGACTAAATAAAACATATTTAGGATAGAACTTATGGAGTGTTGGATTAGGGTTTAACAGGGTTGTTGTAATCTAGACATAATCTAAATTAATAATTCATTAATTTACTCCTTTGGGTATGTACATCTCAATGAGGCAGTTTCTAAAGGATGTTGGCACATGCCAACTACAGGGTTGTACTTTCAATAATACTTGGGTCTTTTCGAGAATACATCATTGTAGTTGGCATGTGGCATCACCCTTCTACATTGATCATCCAGATCTACACACAAACTTGGACTTAAACTTAGTTTCTCTCTAGGTCAGGTTAGGGGCATATTTAGGATAGGAATTAGCTTCCAATGGCTTAGGGTACCTTGGCACATCTGATTAACTTAGGTCAACTGAGTATGCCCATTTACCCTAAGCCATTATGAGCATATTCCTATAATAATTTATGTTACTAACTAGGGCTAGGGTTAAACATGGGACAAGTGGACTGACGGTAGTCAATAGAGAAAAATCATGATAATAGAAGAGTGAGGTGAAGGATGTATTCCAATATGACGAGTATGCCATCTAGGAATAGTGACATACTCATTATGTTGTAAATCTTTGGCCAAAGTATCGCAAGCTGTTGGTTGTGTTGTCCTATGTCACCTAGTTTAAAGTAATGTGATGTCTGATGAATATTGGTAACAAATATTCATATAGGTTCTTTAAACAGATCACTTAGTACCCGGAAGAGGGTAAGAGAACCAAGTATATGTAGTATATGAAAATTATTCAATACTTAAGTTAAACATGAATAGATCGGTAGGTAACCGAGTCATGGAATGAATAGATCGGTGTATCACCGAGTCATTCATAGCTACATATGGTTATCTATTATGATATTGATTGTAATTGAATGTGTGTTCTAAATAATTTTTTATTTATAACAATGAACATTATATAAAAAAATTCCCTTGTTTCTAAAGTCTTAAAATGGGAATGTTACATCTTGGTATCAGAGCTGAAGGTTGCATCTCTTAGACCTATTGTGTCCATAATCTGATAAAACTTAAATTTTCTTGTTACAGAACATCATTAGAACAAGAGGAAACTTTGCAAACAATGATCCACCTGATGAAGGAGAGGAAACATCCCAAAAGCTTGATGAGATCCTTGCTGCCATATTAGACACAAGAGATCATTTGGATGTGCTTGAATAACAAGTAATGGGTAATGAGGAGGAAGAAGAATTTGATAACATTAATCAACCACCTCCAAGGGACAACGCCAATGTGGGTGTTGATAATAACAATGTTAACATACCTACTCAGCCTGAGAACAAAAAGGCTAGGCTAGTGGCAGAACTCACTAATGACATAAAAAGGATAAGTCCACCCAAGTTTGATGGCACCACATTAGGAGATGGAGCTGAGAACTGGCTCAACGAAATGGAGAAATAATTTGCAATAAGAAATTTATCAAAAGAAACAAAGGCGATATGGGGAGCATATCAACTTTTTCACGAAGCATCTTTGTGGTGGGACAGCTGCAAGGTTGAGCTAAACATTGATGTATCTAATATCACATGGGACCAATTTAAAGGTTACTTTAGGCAATAATGGTTGCCACAACTCTACTATGATCAGTAAATGATTGAATTTCAGAACTTAGCTCAAGGAGAGCTAACTGTAACTGAGTATTGGGAGTGATTTACAAAACTCCTTAAGTATGTGCCTCAGTACCAAATTGATGAGAAGTTCAGGATACAGAAATTCATCATGGGATTGAATCCCGTTATAGGAGGAGAGGTGGATGTTCACAGCCCAACCACAATGGAAGGGGTTGTTGAAAAATCCATAAGGAAGGAACAAAAATTAAAAGCAATTTATGCTCACAAGGAGGAAGTAAGGAAGAAGAATCCCAACTCCTCTTCATCATCTATTGCACCCAAGAAAGGGCCATAGAAGAAATTTGGAATGAAAATTAAGTTTTCATATGATACAAACAAGAAAGCAACAATAAACAAGTTTGTTGGTAATGCACGGAACAACTTTGCTAAGAAAAATAATAATGGACAAAAGTCCTATGGGGGTCAGAACGATAACTCTATGGCCGGAAATAAACCCAAGCCTAGGAAGGGACCTGTAAGAGGCTGTTATAACTATGGAAAATATCATTATTTAAATAATGTACTTTGAAGAAGGATGATTGTAATCAGTAGCACAAGATACATGCTGCAGTAGCTGACAAGCAGGCTGAGAAACAAGCCACACCCATAGAAGCTCTGGGTAAGTTATTTGGCTTATCAATAACTATTATTTTTTATACCGGAGCTACTCAATGTTTTATTTTGAGTAAATTAGCATCAAAATTAAAAAGAAAAGATAGAGAAATGGATTATATAGTATGGGAATAATGATGTTCATACAGTTAGTATGTGTCTTTTTGGAGCAGTCCTTGATTTACCTAACTTTTCCACCAAGGTTGATGTTTATGTTGCACCTTTGGGGTCTTATAATGTAATCATAAGTGTTAATTGGTTAGTAGAACATAAGGCTAAAGTGGATTGTTTTAAAAAACAAATTAGTTGTTTAGATGACCTACAGAAAATAGCAGAGATTTAGTGTGTGAAACATGAGATTTCTGTTAGAGAATTGTCATCTATGCAACTTAAAAGGTCAAAAATAAAGGATGTACCTTATATGCAGTAAAAATTACTAAATCAACAGAAGAGAGAAGCAATATTATGGAACGATATCCATTGTTACGAGACTTCAGTGATGTATTTTCAGAAGAATTTCCAGGTCTTCCACCCAAAAGGGAATTTGATTTCATGATTGAGATCAAGCCTGGAACTGAACCTATTTCTAAAGCACCGTATCGAATGACTACTATAGAATTAGTAGAGCTTAAGGCTCAGTTGCATGAAATTTTGTCTCAAGGTTTGATTAGACCAAGTGTTTCACCTTGGGGAGCACCCGTAATTTTTGTGAAAAGAAAATATGGAACACTTAGATTGTGCATTGATTACAAAATGTTAAACAAGGAAACAATCAAGAATAGATACCCACTCCCTACGACTGATGATTTATTTGATCAGATGCATGGAGCATTGGTATATTCCAAGATAGATATTTGATCTGGATATCATCAATTACAAATTAAGGATGAGGATATTCATAAAACAACTTTCAGAACAAGGTATGAACATTATGAGTTTACGGTTTTACCTTTTGGATTTGTGCTTGTATTCTTGGACAACATTCTCATATATTCAAAAAGTATTAAGGAACACCATGAGAATTTGAAGATAGTCTTGGGAATATTAAGAAAGAGATGACTATTTGGTAAGCTATCTAAATGTTCTTTCTATGACACAGAAGTGCACTATCTGGGACATGTAATAAGTAAAAATGGAATTGTTGTAGATCCTTCAAAAATTACAGCTATAATAGAATGGTTGCGCCTGAGAATGGACATGAAGTTAGAAGCTTCATGGGACTTGCTAGCTACTATAGGAAATTTGTAAAATATTTTTCTAAGATAGTTGCACCAATAACTTCCTTACAGAAGAAAGATAAAAAGTTTGTTTGGAGTGAGAAATATGAAATTGCATTTAAAACCTTGAAGGAACAGTTAACTTCAACACCTATTCTTGCAGTACTAGATCCTAATGGAGATTTTATGGTGGTAACTGATGCATCCGGTGAAGGTCTAGGAGGTATTTTTTTACAAAGTGGTCATGTCATAGCATATGAAAGTAGGAAACTTAAGTTACATGAGTAGAATTATGCTCCACATGATTTAGAGCTTGCTGCCATTATTCATGCACTACAAGTTTGGAGGCATTACCTTCTTGGTAAGCCTTTTAAATTGAAAATTGATCACCATGGACTGAAGTATATATTCACTCAGCCAAATCTTAATGCAAGACAATGAAGGTGGTTGGAGTTTTTGTCTCAATATGATTTTGACATCAGTTATATAAAGGGTAAAGAAAATAGAGTGGTTAACTCTCTAAGTCATAGGAAGCACATTTATGCTCTTATAACGTTAAGAACTCAATTTAAAAATGAAGTAAGAAGTGTTATGGAATCTGATTCTTACTTTCAACAAGTAAAGGAGGCACTAGCTGCAGATTCGAATGATTTGAGGTATAAAGGTTTTTTCTTTGATAAAGAAGGAATCTTATGATTTGAAAATAGAGTCTATGTACCTTTGCTAAATGATTTGAGAAATAAATTGTTAGCAGAATTTCATAATTCCTCTTTTTCTAGACACCCTGGCATTACAAAAATGCTTGTTGATATAAAACAACAATATTTCTAGAAAGGAATGAAAAAGAATGTTCTAAACGTTGTGACACATTTTCTTGAGTGCCAACATGTTAAGGCGAAACATATGCACCCAACTGATTTGTTGTATCCTCATAGCATACCACAGTACAAATGGCAAGTAATAAGCATGGATTTTGTACAAGAGTTACCTATGTCAAGAACTAAGAATGATGTTATTTTAGTAGTTGTGGATAAACTAACAAAGGTAGCACATTTTATTGCTGGGAATCTGAAGGATGATTCTCCTATTTTGGCAAGAAGATTTGTATATGAAATTTTCAGATTACATGGAGTACCTGAGTTAATCATTTTAGATAAATATCCTTAAATGACGTCAAGATTTTGGCAAACAATTAATGCAGCTCTAGGAACTAATATGAATTTTAGTTTTGTGTATCATCCAGAAATAGATGGGCAGACTGAAAGAGTAAATCAAGTTTTAGAAGATATGTTAGAAATGTATTGCATGGATCAACAATATAAGTGGAAAGAGTATATTTCATTAGTTGAATTTGCATACAATAATACATATCATGCTTCTCTTAAGATGGCACCTTTCGAGGCATTATACGGAAGAAAATGTAGAACCCCTATTAGTTGGGATAGCATAGAGGATAGAGAGGTAATTGGACCTGAAATTCTTACTAAAATGGAACAACAAGTTAAATTGATTCGTGAACACTTGAAATAAACAGCAGATAGGCAAAAGAGTTACGCTAACTTAAAGAGGGTTTATAGGAAATTTGAACTTGATGAGAAAGTATTTCTTCAGGTTAAACCAAAAAAGAGTTCTATAACTTTGGGCAAGGTTGCCAAGTTATCACCTCGTTATGTGGGACCTTTTGAGATAGTTGAAGTAATCAACCCTGTAGCTTATCGTTTAGCATTACCTCTTGCTTTGTCATGAATGCATGATGTTTTCCATATTTCTTTTCTTAAGAAATACGTTTTAGATTTATCACACGTGTTAAATTGGAATTCCTTGTAGGTCCAGGACCTAGGAATAATTGTGGTTAAACCAATACAAGTGCTTGAAACTTGCTAGTTATATATGAGAAATCGAGAAATAATTCAATGTAAAGTCTAGTGGGACCATTTTAACGAAGATAGTGCAACTTGGGAAAACCTAGAGGATATGAAAACTTATTTTCTGTATCTATTTGAACAAAACTGATTCTATAGACTGTTAAAAAAAATAATTTTCTTCTTTATATGACAATAAGTATGCCAATTTTGGGAAGATGTTTATATGAATTGAATAAACAACTATTTAATGCTGATTTCTAAAACTATAAGGTTTTGATATATTTCACTTATGGTAAGAAAAGTGAATGAATTGATTGTCCTTGATGTAAATTGTTAAAATGAGGTAATCATCAGGATGATGATTCTTTTTAGGAGGGAAGCATGTAACACCCTCAACAATTGTTATATTCCTCCTTTGCATTTCAAGTGTGACATGTGATTTTCTTCTAAAGATGTGCTATTTTGATTGTTGGAGATCATGCTTGATATGGATAAATATTTTCTATTCTTAAGATCATTAGACTAGAATGGAATGGCTTCCTTAAATCCATTTTTCACTTCTTATAGGTGAGTTGTAATCTGGTTTAAGAAGTGCAAACTTATCTCTTTATCCAACTCATCTTTGGATCAATTTCAGTGATCCAAGGAATGTTTTAAACCTTCTCAATTGAACAAATGGTAAATTGAAATTCCATAATTTGAGGGACATAGCGGACTAAAATTTGTTATTACAAGTTATTTAATCTTGTGTGAACATATTTCCATTTAGTTGTATGTTGTGCTTAGGTCCTTGGAGATCGATCTTGGTAGTACATTGTTGACATAAATGAAATACAGCCTGTTCATGACATAGGAAGGATTCAGAATCCTAAAACTAAAGGATTATCCTATGGAATCCTAAGCTGGGTAAGAATATTTACTACCTAGCTATGTTACTTAATTGAATATTTATTCTAACCTACGCTTCCTATTCTACTTGTTGGGTTGGCGTCCAAACCTAAGCCTTGTGCTAAGGGAATATGGAAAGGTTGCTAGGCTATCTAAATTAACCTAAAACCTAATGCTATAAGGTTATGAGATGATCTAACCTATTACCTAAAACTAAAAGGTTGTGAATTAATCTAACCTAATGTTGGAATTACCTAAGGTAATGTGTTAAGACCTAAGGTAATTATTCCTAAAATAACCTAAGTTTTAAGGGATCTATCCTAAGCTATTTAAATGGGAACAGAAAAGGGTCACATGCCTCTATGGCGACGGTTCCAATGGCATTGAATTTGTTGATAAGGTTTTTAAGGCATTAAGTACTGCCAGTTTGGCAGGGGCTAGTTGACTTAGTGGAGGCTTATGTGGAAGCTCCACTAAAGATGGAATTGCATGTTAAATGGGAATTGACATTCGCCAGATTTGGGAGGCGGTGGCAAGTAGAGATAAGTGGGAAAATTAGAATTAATGAAATTAATGTGCCTTGGGTTTTGTTCGCAAACCGTGTTGGAAACTTGGAAGGCAGGTTTGTGGGAGGTTGTTGGTTTTTACATGCTTTCAGATTTTTGTCTGCATGGAGCAAACTGGTCCTTCGAACCAGCAGTTTGAATTTCACTTCATTGTTATTTTTAACTCACTTGGTCGATTTTCAATCATGGGAAGGTATATGAGGCATTATGAGGAAATTTTTTGGTTGGTTGATCTTTCGTGGAAGAGAAAAGGAGATGGAAGCTTGGCTGGAAGTATCCTTTGATTTGGAAAAAGCACTATTAGGAATGATAGGCTCTAACCATTAAGATCTCTTGCTTTCTTCTCAATGTTTCATTAAAATAACTCTGCTCTTATTAGATTTTTGGCTTGCATGTTTTAACTGGTTATATACTTGCTGGGTTTTATAATCTCTAGAAATTTGGGTATGAATCCATGAAAAATTAGTGTAAGTCTTGGAAACCTTCTTTGTATGGGTTAAATAACGAAGCATGCATGAGAAAATTGTTTCTATGGCTTTTCTTATCATTTCTTGAATCGGTATTCGAAGAGTTGTGTTTTTAATTGACCTTTGTCACTGTTTACTTGGTTCTGAGTTTTTGGGAACCTTGAGTCCCATTTTATCTTATATTAGAGATCGTGGTTTTTTTGAGCTTGAACTTGTATTTGAACTCGTATTTCATTAGAGTTTGTATTCGGGTTCGTGTTTTGTTTGAGCTTGAGCTTGTATTTGAGCTCATGTTTCGTTGGAGCCTATATTTGACTTCGTGCTTAGTTTAAGCTTGATTCAAGGTTAGTGTTTTGATAAGGATTTGTGTTGGAGGTTCTTGTTACTCTGAAACTGTGTTTTTATTCTCGAGTAATCCTAGACTATTTTTTGAAGTCCATATGCACCTCTGTACTCGTGTTTATTCTTGTGTTATTTTGGATTGTTAATGGAAGTTCATTATGTACACAACACTCGTATTTTATTGCATGAATAGTTCTGAACTCTAGCTAGAAGCTCGTATTTCATTTTAAGCTAGTATGAGTTTTCTTTGTTTGAAATACAAATTGGAATGGGAACTCGTGATTTCCCTGAACCTATGAATATCTACTTGAAAGGTTCTGAACTCTTCTGTGAGAAACATGTGTTTCATTTTGAGTTGGAAATAAGATTTCTTGTTTATGATATAAACTAGATTAAGATTGTTTGTATTATATTATGTCTTGTATCATGATATTTGTATATTTCTGTGCTCATGTTTGAGACTTTGTGATTGGACATTGTACATGTAATTTGGTACTTAGTGTTTGGAATTTATAGCTTGAATGATGTGTTGGTTCTGTTCTGGTAGTTGTGAGCTGGTTTTATATTGCATTCAAGTTGAAATCTTATAAATCTTTTTAATTCAAACTGCTTACTCAAAGTAAATCTGGGTAAGTAGTATGATTGAGTTATTTGAATATCCTAGAAACGCTTTCGTTTAATAGTGTATTTGGAAATTCTTTAAAATATGATTTTTGTACCAGTGCTTCGAAATTGTAGTGGAAGGATTACTCTATTCAATTTGATTTTGTTTTATGGTTCTAAAAGAATTATGAACCACTTATTCTTAAGTACAATGTTGTGGAGTCATTTTAAAGGAATTTTAGTTTTGAGTCCAAAGATACTCCTGAACTGGTTTAGTTTAAGGGTTTGTGTTTTCTATTCTTGTTGGGATCAATAAGTGAATACTTGAGTCTTTTAAAAGAAAAAAAAAGGAAATTGAGAATCCTTAGGGACATTGTGTTGTTTTTGACCTTTACTGTTTATGTTGTTCTGAACTAAAATTGGAACTCATGCTTTTAAATGATAAGGATTGTAAGGGAGACAGTACATTTTCTTTACAATGAGTTGGCTTTGTTCTCTCTTTTGGGAACTAGTGTATGAGCTTATTATTTAGATTATAAAAGGGAATATTTTGTTAAGTATAAAGAAATGATTTAAGGATTGAATCAAATTCTGATAAGATTCCTTTTCTAACCTGTTGGGATTAGTTCATTTGATTGAACCCTTCTGTTATTAGTTCTCTTGTGAAATGGAGATTTATTATAATTGTTTAGTCTTCCTTGTTCATATCATTTGTTGAAGTGATGTAGGAAGAGATTTGATGTTTCAGTTTTGTTAAACAGAAAATATAATCTTGTTGGCAGAATGTTTAAATTCTATATTCCTTCTTAGATTGATATGGGATTTTGTTATGATGAAAAATCTTAAATGTTGAATTTTAAGGTAGTTGTCCTTTAAATGAAACAGTTAAATTCATGTTATGAACTTGTTTCTATTTTCAGATGTTTTTGTGTAGATCATAGTTTGGAATGGATATTCTTCTTCCTTACTTAGGGACTAGATGAATCATCCTAATGGGAACTATGCTATAAACCCTTCCTTTTTCTTATAGTAAATTTAAATTTTGTATTCTATTATGATAGAATTGGGAAAAATAGGATGTTATGATCTATTGTTTATTTAAAGGTAATTGATGGGATCAATTAAACTTTAATTTTGTAAGGCAGATGTTGTGGATTATAATTTGTTCTTCTCTTTGAAGTGAATGGAGATTGATTAATGTACTTATTTTCTGATTGTTATTACTTATATTGATATGGATGATACATTAATTGTTTCATTAAAGCAAATTTGTTTTAATGGAACAATTAGTGGAAAGCACTTCATTTTAAGGCTTAGTGCTTATCATGCTCAGTTCATTGAACTGACCCGTGCTAGCAATTTTTGCATATGGACTTTGTAAGTGATAAAAGAAGGCAAAACTTGTATGATGCATTGGCTAATTTTAGTATGATTCTTTGTGAATAATTCTGATTCGTTCTTGAGTTGTATTGAAGAAGAAAAGTTGTATTCTTTTTTAAAAAGAAGGCTGTTGTTATGTAGTATGCCTAAAATGCATAATTCTTGTAAATGTATAAGTTTCATAGATGAATTGAAAGTTGGGAATTTACTTGTATTGGTTGTGTAAATTATCTTGTACTTTTATAAAGAAGATGAAAGTTACATCTTGTTGATATTCTTTACATTATATATGCTTATCTTGTTATCTTTGATAAGATTGTTAATGGGAATCAGTTAAGTTTCCCTTATAATGAAGCAACTTGAGAGTTGCATAATATGATGTGTTATATCTATCAATTTAACATAGTAATAAGTTGCATAATAAACATGATGTATAAACTATGGACATTGGAAATTAAATACCCTAATACTTAATTATATAGAGGAAGACTCTTTCTCTCTCATAATTGAATGTAAACCTAAAAGGTTTGGAGATATGATTAATAATCATTAGACTTCACCTTGTGTGAAGTCTACTATAGTTGGAAGTATGCAGTTGTTAAACCTTCTTGAAAGTTAAAGTACATTTAATAAAACTTATGACATCGTTGTCTTGTTTTGGTTAACTATTGGTTAAACCGTGAAAACAAACATTAAAAAGTAATCATAAGGTAAGGAAGTTCTTCATGGACTAAATAAAACATATTTAGGATAGAAGTTATGGAGTGTTGGATTAGGGTTTAATAGGGTTACTGTAATATAGGCATAATCCAAATTAATAATTCATTAATTAACTCCTTTGGGTATGTACATCTTGATGAGGTAGTTTGTGAAGGATGTTGGCACACGCCAACTGCAAGGCTGTACTTTCGAGAAGACTTGGGTCTTTTCGAGAATACATCATTGTAGTTGACATGTGGCATCACCCTTCCACATTGATCATCTAGATCTACACACAAACTTGGACTTAAACTTAGTTTCTCTCTAGGTTAGGTTAGGGGCATATTTAGGATAGGAATCAGCTTCCAATGGCTCAAGGTACCTTGGCACATCTGGTTGACTTAGGTCAACTGAGTATGCCCATTTACCCTAAGCCATTGTGAGCATATTCCTATAATAATTTATGTTACTAACTAGGGCTAGGGTTAAACCTGGGACAAGTGGACTGACGGTAGTCAGTAAAGACCAATCATGATAATAGAAGAGTGAGGTGAAGGACGTATTCCAATATGACAAGTATGTTGTCTAGGAATAGTGACATACTCAGTATGCTATAAATCTTTGGCCAAAGTATCACAAGTTGCTGGTTGTGTTGTCCTATGTCACCTAGTTTAAAGTAGTGTGATGTCAGATGAATATTGGTAACAAATATTCATATAGGTTATTTAAACAAATCACTTAGTACCCAGAAGATGGTAAGAGAACCAAATATACGTAGTATATGACAAGTATTCAATACTTAAGTTAAACATGAATAGATCGGTTGGTAACCAAGTCATGGAATGAATAGATCGGTGTATCACCGAGTCATTCATAGCTATATATGGTTATCTGTTATGAGATTGATTGGCATTGAATGTGTGTTCTAAATAATGTTTTATTTAGAACACTGAACATTATATAAAAAACGAAAAAAATTACCTTGTTTCTAAAGTCTTAAAATGGGAATGTTACAGGGCCCAAGTAATGCTGGAAATTTTTATACCTCAACAAGTGATAAGACTTAGAAGTCTCTAGTGAATTTTACCCCTTGGATAGTGATAGCAACATCCTTTAAAACACCAATGGGAATTTCGTTTGTCTTATTAGCCATATAAAACACATTTAAAAATGTCTGTAATGGGGGCCTTCCCATTTTATTCTAGGCATCCATGGTGAGAACATTGACTTCCATGCCTATGTCAATTAGAATATTTCTTAGGATTCATCCATCAAGAACTGCATTCAGGGTAATCTCGTAGTTGAGGATGTGGGGAGGAAGGTTAGCATGCAAAACCTACCTCTCGTGCTCTGCTCCAACACTTGGTATCTTATTCCTCAACCATTATCCTAACAGAGGAATTATATTCTCTTGGAGTAAGATCTTACACACCTCTCTGACATCATTTATATCTGACTGAGGAACCTCAGTGCTTTTCTTCATCCCTAACTTCTTGGATTACTCCTTTAGACATTGAATTTCCCCTTGAAGATTCCATATTATGTCTATTATCTCTTGTTATGCTTCCTTATGATGCATAGGGTCTAGATACTTCCCATACACCACCTCTTATCTTGTAATCAGCAATTTCTACTTTGGTATCTCTCTAGCATGCACAACCTCATCTCACGTCGTCACCATTATAGGTTCTAATTCTAGCTTACGCACTACCCTTGGCATCCATTACGATTCATCCTTCTTAATTCTTACCATCTCGATGCCCTTGTATTTTTGGTGTTGTTGGCTCATATGTTCAAATAGCTCTAGTCACTCCTCATACTTGTGCTTATTTTCACACCAATAACATTGTAGTAGGTCAGGACATTCACACTTATAGTGCTCCGTAGACCCAGAATTGTAACAAGTTCCACATAGGAATTCACTTCATCCACCTCCATGTTTTTTGCATCCTTTAAATCCTCCACAAAAGCCTCTTCAAAAATATCTTCCATCTGTGCGTCCTTCAGAGTGATGACCATTGTCCTTAGAATTGTTTGCAATGCTGGTCTAGAACACACCAATATCAATAGGATCATGTATCTAGTCAATCAATCTACAATCCTTGGTTTCATGAGTAATATAGGTGAAAATATTGCAATAGAAAGACAAATTATTATGGATCACACATTATATTAGAGGAAACCTACTTACATCATGATTCCCATGGAAAATATCATAGTTTACTATCATGGCTCGTACTGGTTGTAGACACCTAAAATTGGTTATCCAATTTGGTATCCCCCGTGCGTGTTTGTCTTCATGGGTAACCTAGGGCAAGTTTACATCACCACTTCTCCCTTAGGGTATTATTTAATATTTGATTTAAACATCTATCCTAAGTTTATGTCACCCCATTATGTTTTACCTATAGATAATTAAATATTAACTATTTAATTATATTTTCTACATATATCCTAACCACTTATCTACCCCATATCAATTCCTAACCTCCCATATCTATACTATCCATCTATCCCCCCTATTTATTCTCCTCCCAAACTAAGCAGCAGGATATTTCCCATATTTGAGGTGGAAGGATCACTTGATCTTCCCAAAAATCATCCCTTTAGGCCATTTTGGGAGACTGTTCCCTGATCAGTGCCGACTGATACTCGGTCAACGCCAATTTTTCGGAGTGGCACCGATTTCATCTCGATCGGCACCAATTACAAATAGAAGGCCAGAATTCAGTTCTGGTTAGACAGTGAGAGAGAGAGAGAGAGAGAGAGAGAATGAGAGAGTTTTGAGCATTAAGTCTGAGCATTATCTATCAAGTGAGAGCGAATCCTGTCCAAGACAATCCCTGAGAGGAGTACCATTACTCTGCTCCCACCACATCAACATCATGAGTCTCCATCGATATCTTGGTGACTCTGTTCCTACATCTAGCATAGGTGGAGCCTTGTCAGTATCCCTACGGCTCTTGCAGATCCAGCGGAGATCGACGTTCTAGCTTCCACTGTCTGTTTCTCAATCTTCCTATAATTTTCCCAAAGTCGACACCGACTGTACCCAGTTGACACTGATTCTCTCTATTCGATTCTGACCTATCTTAGTCGATGTTGATTCTCCTCATTCGATGTCGATTTTCCTAATTGGTGCCGATCTACCTGCGGACAGGTAAAATAATTTAGGGAACACAAATCCAGCATTGTTTTCACACTTTCCTATTTTTTATTGGTTTCTGTCTGCTGTTTACTTTTCTGTTTGTCATTTTTAATCAAAATATAGACATTTACTTACATATTTTATCATGTATGCTTCTTTCCTTAATTGAAAACGTGGACTGACATCCGTTGAGGGAGCTTATCGCTTCCCAGACCCGATTTTTGGGCAGTCCACCCAAATATCTTTTAACGTGGTCTTTTTTTGTCAAGCATATGTGTCTCACAGGTTTCTTGGATCTACTTTTCAGGATCACTCATGTGCACCATCTTGTCTACATTGGCTTTCTTTTCCATCTACATCTTCATATTTTGTCTTTCAGGTATCGATTTCATTTGATTTTTTCAAGGTTTTTGTGTTTAGTTTGGTACATTAACTTGGACAGGTAACAAGCGTAAAATTCTTGATCTACATTCTGGAATGGCGGTGGGACCCAACCAAAGTCCCTTATTGGTAAGTTCATTTCTTTTCCAGTTTTGAGCTTCTGTTCTGTTTCTTCGTTGCTCTTCGTCAATTCTCCGTAGTATTTCCTTCTTTCATTTTGGTCTTGCTTCTTTCACTTATAATTTGCAAAGTTAAAGTTTCTTCTTTCTTGCAAAACTAAATTCCAATTCCTATTCCAAAGATCAATAAATCTTTCATTTGATTTCAAAATTGCATTCTTGATCCCTCTTTTTTTACAAAATTGTTATTTTATTGAAAGTTTTCTAGTTCTTTAAATAGAATTTTTTTTACTATTTATCTGGATATATCTTTCTAGATTTGTTGGGTGTTTTCTTAACCTTTTCTTGTGGAGCACATTACTTGTTCATGGGATTGTTTGAGGGGAAGAGCTCAACAACACAATTTTTGAAGTCCACACACCTTTGAGAGATAAATCTACAGGTATTCCTCTTTTACGGTGTTTTCTCCTTTTTTAAGAACTTAAAAAGAACTTGTTTGTTTGTTTTCTATCACATTCAAATATTTTGATTTTGGTGCTTAGAAGGAATTTAATCACATCTGGGAAAGCATTTTTTTGACTTGTCTTCATCGAAATCCAACACTTCATTCTTAGTGCTCAAAAATAACTTTTCTTTTGTCATTTCTGTTGTATGCTATTCATCTAGTTTTCTAAATAGGCTGGAAAAATTAATCAAAATCGGTAGTGACACTATTTGATTTTTATTATTCACCCTTGCACACAAATCCAAAATCACTAGGTATAAAGCATCAAAACAAAAATTCCTCCCCTGGCCTCACCTACTTGGAAGTGACATCCAAGAGGAAGAGCCTACGCGGTACTCGGGCCGTGCTATAAATTCATGGAAGTTCTGGTATATATTGGAAAAACACCCGACTCCCTTATCGTAGCAATGTGTAAAGTGTGGGGGTAGACCCCTATATCAAGCCATGTACTGGTCTTTTACTGAAGTGCCTTCAGGACTCCTCACCAAAACATTCCCCAAACCATCCTTAGTTTGGCTATCTGAGTAGTTCCTGTTCTAAAAAGCCTTCCCTAATATTTTCTTTCTTAAAAGCAGGAAAACTTAAAAGAGATAATCACCTACGCTGCTTGAATTGTCTGTGCATTAGTTAGGTCAATCTTCTTTTTCTATATTTCTACTTGTTTATGATGGTCATCACTCGGTTACAATCTAGAAGAATGGCTCAACTGGCCCCTTCTTCCTCTGAGATCACCACTAGTGTGGATGTTTTGGCACCCCTCGGGTCTTCCTTGGGACCGCTATTAGTTGGTTCCCCAACTTGGTCATATAATCCTTTCTATCAGCCTAAAGCAATCCCATCATGTCCAGCTTCCCCCAGTCCTTCAGAAATATCATCTGCTTCTGATATAGAGTATGTTCCTTGCGGGGATCCTGAATTTCAAGCACTCCTTGATCGTAATCCAGTAGCCCTTATGGACTACCTAGTACATAATTCCACTTGAATATCTGATCAAGGACCACCAATCTAGCAAGTTTACGATTATCCTCGTGAACCATCCCAGGATTTTGTAGAACAGTTAGCATCCTTTTTCTTGCCTCGAACCACAGAAGAGGGTGGTGCACCTGTGCCTCCTTTTTCTCTTCCACCGACCATGTCGACTAGTTCTCAAATAGTCTTGCCTATTCCTAACGCCGCAGTTACCTTGACTATTCCACAACCTACTTATGAGAAGTCCTCTTCTCTAGCTATAATGGGCATGTCTGCACACCCACAGATTGTTCTTAATTCTTCTATACCATCCATTTTGTCCCAGGGTTAGTACCTCTTTATGAGTCAACCCCCTTCAACGAGTCAATTGGTTCCTGCTTCTCGTCCTCTAGTTGATCTTTCTTCTAATGTTCCAGCGAAAATGACCTTCACCCATCCTCTAGCATTGGCACCCTTAATAACCAATCCGGTAGTCAAAAGCCTCATTCAGACCTTGTTCCCCACCATGTCCAACCAAATCAATACCCATGTTCCTCAACCCATTCTGATTCAGTCGACAAGTGTATGAGCCCACCAATCACAGGCTCCGGATTTCATTCAACCACCTTCTTCTCAACCACTTGTCATCTCACAGCCTATTTATTCACAGGCTCCTTCACAACAAATACCTCACCAGGCGTCACCTAGAACACCTGGTTATTCCTCTTACCATCCTGTTAATCAACAGATGAATCCCCCATTGATGCCTCAACAAAATCCACCATTCGCTTCTTATGTAGGACATACCAGTATGCCTCTTCCTCAATCTGATGTGGTCTAAATTCTTTTCAAGAAAATCGTAGACTTAGAAGCTTCCACCAAATGGGCTCAGCCTTCATACTCTTTTGAAGAAGTGTGTAATGAACCAATTCATCCATCAGTGGCTTTTAAGCCTTATCCCCCCAATGGGAACTTCCTAAGTTCTCAAAATTTCATAGTCGGGAGGATCCTCAATAGCACTTGCGAGCATTCAAACACACTTGCTACCTGATAGTCCAGGATCAGGAGCTCATGCTCCATAATTTTCCTATGTCTCTAGCAGGGCCTGCTTTAGATTGGTACAATAACATTCCTCAACATTCCCTGTTTTCTTTTTCTCAATTGGCCCAAATGTTTGTTGAAAAAATTTCAATAAACATCGCACATAAGATCTCGATTACAGATCTTTATAACATTCGTCAATACGATAATGAGTCTATTGCAGACTTTGTCACTCGTTGGAGAGGGATAATAAACCAATTGTCTTTCTCCCTTCCTCAATCTCAACAAATCGATTTGTTTACCCGATCTTGTGCTAATCATATTTATTCAACTTTAAGGATCCAAAATTTTCATACATTTGAAGAAGCCTTTACGATGGCACGTAAACTTGAGTCCCATGCCATTGAACAAGGGAAGTTAAAACTTCACTCTAAATCTAAACCAGATTTTTCTTGGTTTACAAAATAAAACCCTTCCACTTCTAAAGACAAAAATCAGGGATCCACTAACACTATCGTATTAAAAACATCACATGTCGATAACAGTTCTAATCAAACACCACGAAGAGACTCATCATCTTCTTGAAAAGGACCCTCTTCATCTCGATCTTTTACTTTGTTGGGGGAATCATATGCTTCTATCCTATAAAAAATGTTGGAAGTTCATATGATTGAATTTCCCCCCATTAGAAATTTTGATGAAAGCCAAGAATGTCCATTTTGGTATAGGGAAAATGACTTCTGTCATTATCATAGAACCAAAGGTCATGACATTGAGTGATGTCAAACCTTCAAAAATATTGTCCAGAAATTCATTGATAAAGGCGAGCTCATTCTGGATAACCCAAATGCTCCCCCAAATCAGGTGCTTGATGTTTTTAAACAACCTTTTCCTAATCATTCCCCGAACCATGATGCTTCAGAGTCTCAAAAACCAAACACTCATACTATCAGCTTCATTTCTACTGAAGAATCTTCTTCTAAAACTAATCCATCTATGAACACATCGACTGAATCGGAACCTCCTGCCGCTCTGCTAATAGCTGGGATTTCATCATCTTTAGACACCTCGTCTTTGAATATTCCCACCTTGTTAGAGACCGATTCATCTCCCTCTACCTCTTTATCTAATCTTCCATCTATTCCTGAGATAGTGTCATCTTCATCTGTCTCATCGTCAGATATTCTTTCGATGCTCGAGGCAATTACATCTCTTCAAGTTTCCACCGCGAGTACATCTACTTCTGTTTCTCCCATTTTTGCTGCGACTATGCCATTAGAAAACATACCTATAGTTGTACCAACTTTAACGGAAGCATCTTTGATTTTGAATCTTCCTTTTTCCTTTCCCACAATAGTTACACCCACAATTACTATACCAGAAGTACCTCCCTTGCAAGGCACTGCTCCTTCATCATCCACTTCTTCCATCACCGATACTATTTTTCCTATTAAGGGAAAATATAAATAAATAACATCGGCACCTACACTCTCAGTTCCTGGACTCAAACCAAGACAAATAAAGTCTAACGTTACATTATCAACACCTCCTCATCTCCTTCCCCCGAAAAGGATACAATCACCTTATGTGGTTGAAGTTGTCACCATCCCTGAAAAAGGAAAACCCATATTTCGGACTATTAAGACTCTTGGTGCTTTCCCTCAAAAATCTCTTTCTGTGCCTCATAAAAGATTGGATTTGTCAACTGGGAAGGCATCTTCTTCTACAATACCATCAGAACCATCATCCTCTTCTTCTACAACACCTTCTTTGCTGGTGCCTCGTAAAGAGAATTCACAGACTAGAGAGGCATCACCTCTTTTATCAGGATCATCATCTTCATCACCAAAAGCCAAGGAACCATCAGTTCCTCCAATCAGACCTATTTTAGGAGCTCCTCCCTCATCTAAATCAGTATTATATAAATCGTCATCTGTTTCGATCAAGCAGCCTTCCCTATCTCTGAAGACCACAACACTTGTCACATCTTCATCTTCTTCAAAATCTATCTTAGGAGCTCCTCCTCTGCAGAAATCAATCATGCTTCACTTGCTTCCATCTCAAGTGTTCAAGACTACTTCTTTCGATGTTTGAAAAAGTAAAATGATCCCTAAAAAGACTGTCAAACCAGATATGCAGGTTCTTTTACCTCGGCAGTCCGTGGAGGTAAGAGAGTCACCTCCAACATCTCTGTTCTCATCTTTGTCTACCGGGTTTTATAATGAGATTCTTCGCCAACTTATCCAGTCTTCATCCATATCCCTTCCTCCGACCAAACCCTATAATCCTAAAGGGGTAAAACCTTCCTGGTTCAACTCTGATTTGATTTGTGCTTACCATCGCACCCTAGGCCATGACACCGAGGGATGTAAGGCCCTTCAATCTATCGTTAATAGTCTTTTAGAAGAAAGTGATCTTCTACTGGAAGAAGAGGAGGAACAAGTATCTCATGTCATCTCAACCACATCTAAACCTCAATGATCTAATCAGGCCTCTAGTACTACTAATTCCATGCTGGATGGTCTTCCACCTTCCCAAATCGACACAATTCATATCACCACTAGAACACAACAATATGATAATCCATCATCATCTCAACCACGGGTTGTCATTTTTGCAGCCCCTGAAGGCATTCCTCCTTCCACATCAGCCTTGAGACCTAGGGTCTCTATTCATGCTTCACCTCAGGCTCAGATTCCCATGTCAGTAGAGGAGAGTGTCATGAAACAACTTACTCGTGCTCCGGTCAAAATGTCTCTTTTTGACCTCATTCAATCATCTCTAGAGCATCGCCAGGATTTGATTGATAATTTACGCCGTATCGTAGTGAATTCAGATGAACCCCAACCTTTTGAGATGATTTTTGGATTGAATAAACTGTCGATCGCCATTTCTTTTGAAGATTCAGAAATTCCTTCCCTTTCTTCCAAGGATTTTGAGGCTCCCCTCTTTATCACAGTTCAATTCAACAACACTATGTTAAAACACACTATGATTGATAGTGGTGCTGCACTTAACGTCATTTCCTCACACACATTCGAGCAACTTAAGTTACCAAAGAACATAGTGTCACCCCTACCTTTCGCCCTTCAATCATTTAACGATCAGTTGGCAGTTACTTTAGGAACTGTGGTCATGCCCATTCGAGTAGGTAAGAAGTTGCTTCACAAAATATTTTACATTGTTGAAGGGAAATTCCACTACAATATGATCCTTGGATGCTCCTGGATTCATGCAATGCATTGTGTCCCATCAACCCTCCATCAATGCTTAAAATATCAGTATGAGGGAAAAATCTATACTCATCCAGGAGATCCTTCTCCTTCTACACAATGCGACATGACCACAGAGTCTGCCCCTCTAAAGGATAATTCTTGTTCTCCTGACAAGGCTTCATCCTCTTCCATACCTACAACATAAATACCAGATTTACAAAATCTAGAAGATACATTACAGCGTTTCTCACTAGGAGAGATTCCTCTTCTTTCTTTTGATGCCCATCTCAAACCTAATGAGTATGGTAGACCAAACAAACAACCTGAATATCAGCCAATTCTTGGTCATATCGTCACCATTGGTCTGCCCAATCAATAGACTAACTTCATTTACGGTGGTCTTAATACACCTCACTATCACCCGGATTCTCCTCCTAGGGCCAAACCCTATTCAGCAGGGTTTGATTGTCTACAAAATCCCACATTTGTAAAAACTTATTTATATCAATGCGTGTGGAAGGGTTTTGGCATGGGAAAGTATTAACAGGGTATGCATGACCTCACGTCCATTCCAACTCTCAAACCACATCAAAAATTTGGTTTAGGATTTAAACCTCTTTTAAAAGCCACCATCACTATTCTCGATGAGCCTCTCCCCATTGAGGAACCATCTTCTCCCGCTAGGTCAGAAGCATCATTTGATGTGGATGACGCCATTTCCATCCCGTCTAACTTTTTTTTTAGTCAATACCATTTCCTTAGGGCCACTAACCTATAAAAATAATAAAAAATCCACGTACATACCATTAGTCTTCCCTGAAATAGTTGGAGATGACTCTCCTACTATCAACACTATCCACTATAAGGATGATGATTCTGTCCTCACCTATCTAGGGGTAGAGGATTCCTATCTTCCTAAAACCATTCCTTCTGAAACATCTACACTTCTTAACGAAGCCACTGTCGATCTTAATATAGGGACTTCTAAAGACCCTCGCATCATTAAGGTCGGCCAATCTCTTAATCCACAGGAGTTAGGAGACTTTACCACTTTTCTTTCCAACCATTGTCAAGCATTCACTTGGTCATATGAGGATATGCCAGGACTCGATCCTGATATCGTGGTCCACAATATCATTACTCTTTCCGACATCAAACCGGTTAAACAAAAATTGCATAAAATGCACCCTAGAGTAGCCCTTCTTGTTAAAGAAGAGTTGCAACATTTGCTTTCTGCTAACTTCATCCAACCCATCGATTATCCATAATGGGTTTCAAATGTAGTACTAGTAAACAAAGCTATTGGGAAGATTCGAATTTGTACCAACTTCTGGGATCTTAATCTTGCTTATCTAAAAGATGATTTTCCTCTACCTAATATCGATCAACTCATGGATTTAACTATGGATCATGAGATGCTTTCACTTATGGATGGTTTCTTTGGATATAATAAAATTCTTATCACATTAGAGGATCAGCATAAGACTTCATTCATAACCCCTTGGGGGACTTTTTGTTATCGTGTCATGCCTTTTGGTCTTAAGAATGCGGGAGCAACCTATCAATGAGCCATGACCTAAATATTCCATGATCTTTTACACAAAACAGTGGAGGATTATGTCGATGATCTCCTCGGTAAATCTAAATGGCATCAGGATCATCTTTTCATTCTTGCACCTCTCTTTGAGAGGCCCATTTGCTTTTGTATTCACCTAAATCCATCTAAGTGCGTGTTTGGCATTCTCACTGGTAAACTCTTAGGCTTTATCATTTCTATTAGGGGTATTGAAGTTGATCCCAAAAAAATAAAAGCTATCCTTGAGATGCCTCCCCCTTCTAACTTAAAGCAACTCCGTGGTCTTCAAGGATGCCTTCAATCAATACGTTGTTTTATCTTATAACTGTCGGACCGTTGTCAACCTTTTAATCATCTCCTCCGTAAGAATGTTCATTTTGAATGGGATGAGCGTTTCCAAAAGGCCTTTGATGATCTCAAAGCTTATCTTCTTTCCCCACCTGTGCTTACACCTCCACGTGAGGGGGAGCCATTCTATCTTTATATTTCTGTGACTGACCATATGGGAGCCATGATCTCGCATCGAGATGCTAATGGTAAATAAAAAGCCATATATTACATCAGTCGCACTCTCCATGAGTATGAAATGCGTTATTACGAAGCTAAAAAGTTGTGTTGTGCTCTCTTCTTTACAACTTCTAAGCTTCGTCACTACCTCCTCAATCACAAAACTTACATTGTCACAAGTGTCAATCCACTCAAGAAAATGCATGCAAATCCTTATCATAATGATCGTATCATTCGTTGGCTCATGTTAATGATAGAATTTTATCTCAAGTTTATTCCACAAAAATATATCAAGGGTCAGGTCATTGCAGATAAATTCCCCCTTGCTCAATTCCTCAATGAGTATATCCAACAAATTGATTTTGTTCTTTCTCCATTTAAAGTAAAACTATTCTTTGATGGATCCAAATGCTAGCAAGGGGGAGGTGCAGGTTTTGTTATGATTCCTCCTTGGGGTACACCTATCCCAGTCGCACACAAACTTAACTTTGAATGTACCAATAATATGGCTGAATATGAAGCTCTTGTTTTAGGTCTTCAAAACACTATTAATCTTAGTGCCTGCCATATCGACATCTTTGGTGACTCTGAACTCATCGTTAATCAATTCATGGGTGTCTATCAATGTAAAAACGATATCCTTCAAAAATATCACGATATCGTTCTTTTTCAACTCCAATCTTTTGATAAATTCACTATCCAAGCTATTCCTCGCACTGCGAATCGATTTACAGATACAATGGCTTCTTTAGCCTCGCTTATTCCACCTTTTACCAAAGACTCACAAATTTATGTGGCTATGCAACAATGAGACCAACCATCTCATCTCAGGCAACTGACTTCAATCAATGTCGTCACAACCAATACTCAAGATGAGTGGTATCAACAGATCATTGATTATCTATCTCATTCAGTGCTTCCTCAAGATCTGACTTCCAATGGTAGAAGATCTTTTATCCTACGCTCTAATCACTATACTATTCTAGGCAAAATCCTTTACAAACGTGGTTTTGATGGTATTTTTCTTCGGTGCCTCAAAACCCCTGAATCATCTAAAGCCATCCAAGAAGTCCATGATGGTATCTGTGGTGGAAATTTTAGTGTCTTGGCCGTGGCTAAACACATCTTACATTTAGGCTATTATTGGCCTTCTCTTAATCAATATTGTTGTGAATACACTAAGAAATGTGTCAAGTGTCAACAACATTCCAATCTTACACATATCCCTAGTCAGGCTTTGCAACCTGCAACATATTTGTGGCCTTTTTTTGCAATGGGGTCTTGATCTCATCAGTCTTATCAATCCCCACTCTTCATAGCGTCATCATTCTAACATTACTGCCATAGAATACTTTACTAAGTGGGTGGAAGCTATTTCTCTTTCATCGACCAAAGCTAAACCGATTTTTGATTTTGTCTATCAACATATCATTTGTCGCTTTGGTGTTCCACACAAACTCATCACAGACAATGGTAAATCTTTCAAAAATGTCGATTTGTAGAACCTCTCTGATGCATTCAATATCAAAATCAGATTTTCTTCTCCATACTATCCCCAAGCTAACGGCCAGGCCAAGGCTTCCAATAAAACTTTGCGTAATATCATCGCAAAGGTAACTAGTCGAGATGGTAGGGATTGGCATTTACATATCTCTTTTTCTCTCTGGGCTTATCAGAATAGAATTCATACTCCTACAGGTGCTACTCCCTTCTCTCTAGTCTATGGGTCAGAGGTTGTCCTTCCTTTGGAAATCCGGATCCCATCTCTTCCTGTTTCTCTCAGAGAATTTGTCTCTGATGAGGACTATCATCAAAATCATTTAGCACAGCTTGAGTTGCTAGATGAGCGGTGTCTGAATGCTCTTGAACATCATCAAATCTATCTTGAGCATGTCAAACGTGCTTATAACAAGCACTTGTAACACCGTGACTTCAAAATTGGTGATCTTGTTCTTAAATAAAACCAAAATGTCACTATGCTAGAATGGAGTCAGTGTGGTAAGTTTGATCCTAATTGGATGGGTCCGTATGTAGTTACTCATAAATATGGGTCTGGGACTTATCGTCTATCCTCCATGGATGGTGTACCTAAAATGGAACCTCTTAATGCCTTGCATCTAAGGCCCTTTTACTGTTAAAATCTATCTTACACAATCTTAGTCGCAAAACAGATCTTTCATCCATCTAACAACCAGTCATATATTTTCATAGTGATTCAGAACTATGTGGTTCTCCACATTATGTCTTTTCCACCTTAAATATGAGTATCACGGCTCTAAACATAGCATTTTTCTTATGGATATGTTCCTCCTCCTAGTAGGGACACCTTAATCACTTCTTCATCTGTCCCAAGTATCTATCTTAATCGAATCTACTCAGGGCATGAGTACATGATTTTTATAAGTTTTCTTCCCCTCTATCTGATCTATCTGGTCTACACTCATCTTCTTTCAAAACAAGCTCCAAAAGCTCAAAAAAAATAAATTCTAAAAGGTAGACTGATCCCTCGAAGGATAGCTATCTATGCATTTTCAAAATGAAGATATAGACCATACCCTTGAAGGATGGCTACATTCAAAATATAGACCATGCCCTTGAAAGATGGATACAAATACAGACTGATCCATTGAAGGATGGCTATTTGTTTGCTTCTTAGCATCATTGAAAGACTTCCCGTATCGATCAGTCTTTCTATATCTAGCAAACTTCCCGCATTGATCAGTTTGCTCTTCTGTCAAAACAAAAATCATGAAGCTGAGACATAAGACCTTTTGTTGATTATATAGAGAACCCTATTTTCCCAATGGGAGCACATATTCTGTCCTTTGTGAATTTTGACAAGATAAATACTTACTTCTCCTTCCATTTACCTTCTAGATTTGGTTTGTGACTAGCTAGTGTCAGGTTTATTTTAACCTCATATATGGCCTTGAATGCATGGTCTTTTGGTTTCCTATCAAAGTCTCTATTTATGGTTGATTAAGGGCCTAGCTTATCATTTCTTTTTCTTATCTAGGTGTATTTCCTTTATTTCTAATCAAGGTTATTTCATTATGTCCTTAGCTCTCGCAGAGAGTATTTCCCTTTATTATTTCTTATTCCTCCAGTTGAATTGACATTTCACATGTTAATTTAACCAAAATCTATCATCTATCTAATTTCATCTTATCTACTTTGTCCAAAACACATATCATAGCATGTATTATCAACACATGTGGATCTACCTATCTATTTTCATCAAAATTAAATTAACATCTCAAAATATATCAAATCTATCAATCACATCTATCCATCTATTCATCAAACCATCTAAAAACTTGTACATCCAAGTTAAACTACATCTATCTATATCTATTTTTCATCAAAATTAAATCCATATATCAATCACATCTATCCATCTATCCATCAAAACATCTAAAAATGTGTACATCCAAGTTACACTACATCTATCTATATCTATTTTTCATCAAAATTAAATCCACATATCAATCACATCAAATCACATCACATCTATTCATCATCTATCAGCATATGTCTATATCCTTCACAATTACGCTATATCTATCCATGTATATCAAAATTAAAAGCATGAGTACAATCATATGGCAAAGAAAATGATGAATCTATATATATACATGAGTATCTATACAACAAATAATGGATGGATTTCAATCAAGCCATCTATATCATACATCAAAAATGCCTTCAAATTGAGGCTACATCAATATATCGATATAAAATACACCAATCTCTATATCGTAAAGTTTGATAAGTGGAAGACACTATCTCCTCCACCCTCCTCTGGACCAGACTATCTCTCCTGGCCACCACCTATCGAACTGGAAGTACCTACTGCTAGGGGCCTGCCTCCACCTCGCTCTCTCCCGGTACTCCCTCCCTCTGATGCACCACTAGTTATGCTAGGGCATCCTCATAGTATCTCACCTCAGTGAGGAGAGACTGATAAGTACTCAGGATCACTGTACCAGGTGCTCATAATGTCACTGCTGGTGCTACTAGTGGTGGCCCTCCTAAAGTCATACCCTGTGTCCCAAACTCTGACATAGTACCTGTATCACCGTATTTTGCCTTGAGGGCCTCTCTATGCCAATGGTAGAAATCCCTCTACTAGATCGCTATATCTCACTCCTGGCGAGCTGTGTCTCTCTCCAATATCAGGGCATCTCTCTCCTCTGTCAGAGCTCTGATCTCCTTGAGGGCCAACTAGTGTGTTTACGTCAAGGTGAAATGCTCTCCCTCCAACTTCTCCAGCACTGTGGCTATATCCTCCTCATTGGCATTTATAGATGCTGGCAGGTGTCGTGGTAGCTCTGTCGAATACCATGCCGCATAGCCGTCATCCACTTCAGCATCATCATCACTGTCTGTGGAGGGTGGGGCCTCCCTCAATGGATCTGCCAGGATCAAAATCAGTAGATCAGTCTCTCTTTTGTCTCACCTGTATGGCCTGTAAGTGGTCGACACTGTCTGCACTAGGCCAAACTATCTCAATACCCGTATAAATGGGACACGCTCTCACATATCAGGCTTACGGCCCCTAACCACCCTGCTCCATCTCAACCCCACCAAGTGAGCCTCCTGACCGGACCATGTCAGGTAGACCTGATATGGTCTCCAGATGACCTGCTCTGGTGTAAGCATCCTGAAGTGCTCAGCATACCAATCTGCAGATCTCCTTATATCTCCTGGGGCCATGTCATCCCGCCATCACTAGAATCCATAATTAATGGCCCCCACTGCTGCTGGCATCCATGGACACCCGGATGGCCTGATCACTGCTATGTGTTCATATGCCCAGCAATGGAGCACAAAATAACATCAATCCCTGTCCTCCTTCTAGTGGTATACATCCATAGCTCATAATATATTTGAGCTATCAGGGCATCAAAAAACGTGAACACCTATCTAAATTGCAGGATGTCACAAACACAATCTAGTAATGGTAATGGGAATCCCCCACCTCCTGAATCTGGCAGAGAAAAATAGGAGATAGCCATCTGAATCAACACTATCCGTCTACTCTGGCATCATCCTTTCTGTACTGAGAGGCTATCCTCACCGCCCCAGACACTATCTCTGAATCATCCGCCCTATCTCCATACAATCATCCTAGGGCCCTATGTTGTTACTCTCGTGGAGTAATCTCTATCAGGTACCCAGTGATCAGCAGCCTCAAGATCCTATATATGTCCTCATGGGTGATGGTCATCTCACCTGTCCTGAACCAAAAAGTGTAGGTCCGGCTATCCCATCATCGCACTAGTGCTTGCATCAACTCCACATCTCGAGGCACTCGTCGATAGTACCAGAAGCCCCTGAGCCTAGCTAGCTCTAAGTGGCACCAATCTACATTAGTGACATCAGGGAGAATGGTCTCTAGTAGCTCAGGAATAGAATCTTGCATGTGTAACGCCTCTCGTGCTACATCCATAACATCAAGAGCAATGTTAGCTTCCTATTCATCCAAATCGGAACATCCAAAACACATTTTATAATCTCATCAGTTCATTTGGTCCAAACGGCGTCGATTCACTTCATTCAGTGTCGATCCATATATAGTCGATGTCGATTGAAGTGAATCGACACTGATTTCATCTAATCAGCGTTGATTTTTTCAATCGACGCTGATTGCGAGGCAGTGGGTCAAAAACACTCTGGCCTCCCACCGATTCCAAAAAAGAAGTAAAAAGTAAAATAATAATAAAATTATTACACTATAGAGCCACTTACCCCAGTTCGTGTCCTCTTCTGCTTCTGACTGCTCCCAGAAGCTTCCATGTTGTTCAAAATTAGTTTTTAACTCTCTCTAAATCAATCGTCATGGTGAAAATAAATCGTTCACGTTTTTCGTTCACATATTTATATGTGCTCGAAACGGTCGGTGCCAATTGGTACGGTCGGTGCCGATTTTCATGGTCAGCACCGATTTGTTTGATCGACGCCGATTCGGGCCCATTCTTTCTGATGGTTTACAATTTGGCTTCTCCACGTCATCTTCTTCCATCTCCTGATCTTCTTTCCATAGTGTTGATTCTTGGCTTATTTATCTGGTCATTATTGTGCCTTGAGTGTTTCCTTTTAGCACATACTTTCGATATTATCATCCATTTCAAGCCCGCTCCTTGTCCATGGGGCACTCACTTTTTTGGCACCTTAAAGTTAACGGGTCTGTAGGCACTAACGTCATCTGCTTTGCAGACCGTCTGGTAGTCCCTACCAATGTGTCTCTTTTTAGGTGCTGACTATTTTGCAGCCCTTCTTACACTTATGGGTCTATAGGTACTAACGTCATCTCATGCGGAGACCATCTAGTCTGCCTTACCAATGTGAGTTCCTTATGTTGCTGCCTTAATGTTTATTTTTGTGCATCATTAATGATCAGATCTACTCCAGGAATCTAGCTGGGGCATCCTGTGTTTTCATCTACCTTTTTCAAACTTGGGATCGTTTGCTCTTTTGGGGCCCATCCCATCCCTAGTTTAAGGGGGATCACATCATCACTTTTTCTTCCTTTCTTCCAACTCCTTGTTTTTGTCTCGCAACTTTGCTTATCGTAAGTTACTTGACAAAAAGGGGCAAAATGTAGACACCTAAAATTGGTTATCCAATTTGGTATCCCCCATGCCCGTTTGTCTTCACGAGTAACCTGGGGCAAGTTTACATCACCACTTCTCCCTTAGGGTATTATTTAATATTTAATTTAAACATCTATGCTAAGTTTATGTCACCCCATTATGTTTTACCCATAGGTAATTAAATATTAACTATTTAATTATATTTTCTACATATATCCTAACCACTTATCTACCCCATATCAATTCCTAACCTCCTGTATCTATTCTATCCATCTATCCCCCCTATTTCTTCTCCTCCCAAACTGAGCAGTGGGATATTTCCTATATTTGAGGTGGAAGGATCACTTGATCTTCCCAAAAATCATCCCTTTTGGCCATTTCGGGAGACTATTCCCTGATCGGCGCCGATTGATACTCGATCAACGCTGATTTTTCGGAGCGGCGCCAATTTCATCTCAGTCGGCGCCAATTACAAATAGAAGGCCAAAATTTAGTTCTGGTTAGATAGTGAGACAGAAAGAACGAGAGAGTTTTGAGCATTATGTCTGAGCATTATCTATCAAGTGAGAGCGAATCCTGTCCAAGCCAATCCCTGAGAGGAGTACCGTTACTCTGCTCCCACCACATCAACATCGTGAGTCTCCATCAATCTCTTGGTGACTCTGTTCCTGCATCCAGCATAGGTGGAGCCTTGTTAGTATCCCTACGGCTCTTGTAGATCCAACGGAGATCGACATTCTAGCTTCCACTGTTTGTTTCTCAATCTTCCTGTAATTTTCCCAAAGTCGACGCCGACTGTACCCAGTTAAGGTTGATTCTCTCTAGTCAATGCTGACCTATCTCAGTCGATGTTGATTCTTCTCAGTCGACGTCGATTTTCCTAATCGACGCCGATCTACCTGCAGAAAGGTAAAATAATTTAGGGAACACAAATCCAGCATTGTTTTCACACTTTTCTATTTTTTATTGGTTTATGTCTGCTGTTTACTTTTCTGTTTGTCATTTTTAATCAAAATATAGACATTTACTTGCATCTTTTATCATGTATGCTTCTTTCCTTAATTGAAAACGTGAACTGACATCCGCTGAGGGAGCTTATCGCTTCCCAGACCCACTTTTCGGGTAGTCCACCCAAATATCTTTTAACGTGGTCTTTTTTTGTCAAGCATCTATGTCTCACAGGTTTCTTGGATCTACTTTTCAGGATCAATCATGTGCGCCATCTTGTCTACATTGGCTTTCTTTTCCATCTACATCTTCATATTTTTTCTTTCAGGTATTGATTTCATTTGATTTTTTCAAGGTTTTTGTGTTGAGTTTGGTACATTAACTTGGACATGTAACAAGCACAAAATTCTTGATCTACACCGGTCTTTAAGGAAAATTTTCCTTTGTATGCCCCTCTACCTCACAATCCGTTCACCATAGGCCACTATAAGCCTCATGCGTAGAGTTCAGAGATAAATTCTTTATTTTCTTGGCCATTGCAGAAATCTGAGCTTCAAGAAAAGGACCAACATCGGTATCCATGCTTCCTATAGACTCAACACCCAGGGAAGCCTCTAAGGCCTCGCACTAGTCTATGAAAGTCTTATGTGAAATTTCTCTCCTAAAAGGTGTTATCAACCCTCCAATAAACCATTTAGCATGCTGAGAAGGATGGATATCATAAGATAGTTTTGATAAGAGAGTCTTATAATGTGCATCATATTCTCACACACTCTCTCTCATACCTTGTTGAATCTCCTTCAGCACGTTAATGATCTTCTTTTCAAACTCAGGAATATGAAATTTAGCTAAGAAATAATTATGCAGCATAGTGTAATCTACCACTATCTAGTGAGGGTCATACTTCTAGTACCAAATATGCATGCATCCTTGCAACGTTGTTGCAAATTGACTTTCCTTCCATTCTGGATTAGTGATCCCCTTCGCACGCTATAGTAGCTCACATTTGTGTATATTCTTTACATCATCCTTAATACCTTTGTAATCTAGTAGATGTAAATACATTTCAAAAAATACTTGCTGAGGTGGTTGAGGCCCTTGTCCACCTGATCCAGAACCTTGATTCCCTCTGATGTTTCCTCTACTACTAGATCCACTAGATCCACAAACAATTTCCCCTCCTTATCCACTAGATCTTCAGGTCCACCAAGTCTGCTAGCTCCTATTCCACCTGATCCACCAAATCTACCACCCGTAGCATGTAAAGGTCCTTAAGTGGTCATGCCTTGTGTTCCTACTATCATGCTGAACTGCATGCTAACATGATATTTCACCACTACCAAATTTGTGTCCCACACCACTTCTAGATGTGATACCCAAGATTTTTGTACCTAAAATTTTCCCAAAGTCACCCCAGATAATATACCTCCAAACACATAAAATGATTATTCAGCCAGATAATAAAAAGTTATACCTCCTAGGTTTTGATTGGTTACTTCCACCAATACCAACTAGGTTAGTAATACTTATCTTTGGATTTGGAAAACTAAGCACGAGGTGTTGGTCACTAGGAGGATTCACATGCACATCGACTGCTCTCCTTTCTCCAAGTGATGAGCTCTCATCAGAAGCTAAAGGGGTCTTTCTCCCGTGCTTGCCAAGATGGGGTATAACAAAATACTCAAGCTCCATGTCCTCCATGTGAACCTCAATTCCTTCCCACAACATCTTCCTTCATAAATTCATCACTCTTGCAACTTCACAATATTTAGCTAACTCCCTCTCATGAGCTTCATTATACTTGAGTCATCTCTCTTCCCTCTCCTTTTCAGCCACAAGGTCTTCCATCTTCCTCCACCCTAGCTTCCTCACCCAGTTCTCTAAAGAAGCTTAGCTGGTCATAGAAAATGCTTTCAAACTTAGTGTAATGATTAGTATCTTTATAGCGAAAGAGATAGCATGCAAGAACAATCCTCTTGGTTCCCTAAAAAACTCAAACTCGGCAATCTCTGGACAGGAATACGTAGAAATCATGTATTCTAATGTGTAACTTTTCAGAACTCTAATCCACCAATGATCAATATCATGTGTCCAAGTCATATCAGCATCATCTAGCCTTTGATACTCATCTTGAGTCCATACACAAGGTCTATACTACCATCTTCATCTAGATGCATATGCTGAAATCCATTTATACCACTCCACTGGAAAATAAAAAAAGGTCTCATATAGCTCATGATACAAATGTTCTTCTATCCATTTACATGCATCAAACTTGGGTTCAATACTAAATCTCTAAGAAAACTCATCCTCCATGATTTTAATCCATGCTTTGACATTATTTAAGGTCAAGCTTTCTATCATCACGCACAATTCTCACAACTTTGAAAAGAGGTCATGGAAATGGAACCAATATGTAGTCATTTACTTACCCTCAATACCTTTAATAACCCAAAGTGTGTCGGCCTATCACCTAGAAGGCGTTGGGTTCTCACTTGAAGTATGCACCAGTGCTGAGCCCCTCCTTTATGCGAGATTTTTGAGAAGGTTATGCCATTAATGGAGGATGATTTGTATAAGCATAAGTACATTCACTTATTTAAAGAGGTAGAAGATGCAACTAACAGATCCACACCTTAATGCATTACAGAAACTAAATAACATTGTAAAAATCATAATGAACTAGATCTAACCCATGATAGTCATATAACAAGATGGCTTACCCCCTTAAACAAGATATATAGAATGAACCCATATATATATATATATTGATTTAACATAGTTATGATAGCCACATTACAATTAAAAGGGTCATCTCAGACCATACATATTAAATGACAGAGACTCAACTCCTATTAGCATCTCTAATATGAGACCCTAAATATACTTATCCCATTTTAACCTTTATTATGGATCCTAGTGCCATACAGAGGCTTATGGTACCCCTTAAAACCTTAAGCACTAATTTCTCTAAACCCTAGCATTACTACAAAAAATTTTACCCTCCTTCTCTTTCTCTGCATTCTCTTTGTCTCCCATCATCTCCTCTTGTATTTTTTCTTCATGTATATCTTGCATTTCTTTCCTTCTTGTTCTTTCTCTATCCTAAGAATCTCTTTTTATAGGATCAACACCCACTGCCATGCCTTCTCTCCTAAACAAATCACATGCCAAGTTTTTATGTTGTCCTCCATTGATGAATTCTTATCCCTTTGCAAACCCTCCACTCTCTATAATGATGTCTTCTGGGAATATTCCCTGAGGGAAATATCCCTTTGTTGACCTCCAAGGTTCCATGCTATCACCTTATCCACTCATCATGCCTAGTCAAGTCCTCACATTTTTCCTCAAGTGTCTCTAGAATTCCAAATATGGCTAATTCCCTTTAAACTCATCTTTTTCCTGCCGCGTGTGCCCTGGTTTCACTTAAACTGATCTTAAACCCCTTTTTCCTACGCACTTTACCCTGATTTTCCTTCTTCTCATTGGTCATGTACACACGTGCCCTTTAGTACTTAGCCAATATTTTAGGGTCCAACAACAGTGTGGGCAGGGCAATATAGGATGTGTAGTGTGTATGGAATGCGTAATGTGTGAAATGCAATAATATGTGCATATATAAATAGACTATATAATAATAAAATGTAAAGATAGACCCATATGAAATGTGATCTAGTGTAGCATGTACAATAGAGATGATGGATAAATGCACCGTGTGAATCATACAATGTAGGAAATGTAGGGTGTTTAGACTATGTAAGATGCAATGATAGGTGTAGATAGATATTGTAGTAATAAAATGTAAAGCTATACCCATATATATAATATAACCTAGCATAAATGTAGAATGTTTGGATGAAATTTAAAACTAGACTTATAGGAAATGATGACTAGTGTAATATAAAAAAATGTATGATATGAAAACGTATAGTGTATAATGTGATGAAGTGTGTGGATATTTGAATGAATGAAATACATGGGTGAGGAATATTATAATGTATAATAAATGTAGAATGGATGGTGTATGATGCACAATATAGGATGAAATGTAACGTGTACTACCTAAGTTTTTAATGTGGGGTTCAGTGTAATGGTAATCCCTCAATAGTCAAGTGTGAACCAAAGCACAAGAGTTTGTCATCAGGTAATGAGGGTGCAATGATGGGTGATATGTTATGTTTATAGGAAAGAAAGATGATGGATGATGAGGTGGTGATGTGAGAATAGGGAGGGGAGATAAGGTACCATACCCCCCCCCCCAAACGGGTATGAGTAAACTAACCAATGAGGGTGAGCGAAGAGGTCCCCTCAACTTATATTTGTGATGATGAAAGTAGAGGGCCACAATATAATAGTGGTAATATAGTAAATATACATGTCAGTGAATGAAATCTATATGTGCGTGAAGAATGAATGAATGAGGGAGAGCAAGATAGGGGAACATGTTATAGCATTGAGTCTGGTGGGGGAGACAATGAACTATATGTGAAAGTTTTTCATTGATAAGGTACTTGGGTATCACTAACTAAAGACTTACATGATGAACGAGCCTGATAGGGTAGATGGGGAAGAGTAGATGGTTGCGCATCTAAGGAGAGAATTCGAAGGTGTTCGAGTTTTACAATTAGGCATGAAAAAGTGTGATAATAATTAGTATAATGTCTATGCATTTGATGATACTAGTAGTAAGGACGATCGCGGCAACATACTTTTTGAGAAATATGTGTTTCACTGTTTTCTTTAGGGATTTGAAAAAATAGATAAGGGTATGGGTCAAGGAGGAATACTTGTTGTGATGGTCGGTTTAAAGGTCATTGCACGCATTCTGACTTCTTGATCTAATGTTGACTGTGAGAGTGTCCTTTTGACTAGAAAGAACTACTTGAAATACAAAACAAGGCCATAAAAGAGAGTTAAATAATATATGATAGTGGACTACCTAACATATGCTAGATCTGAGAAGTGTGATACTTCCTAGAAGGTTGTCAATCCACTGTTTATTAATCAATATAAAATAACTTAAACATGTAAATAAAAGAATATAGTACTAGCGTTCTTATTTGGGTGCCTCATATTACTATCAGCATTAATCTGATTAATACTAAGTTGTTATGTAGGTAAAGGTCTTAGGTCAGGTTGCAAGTAATGCAGGTGGTGTGTGGATCATAGATAGGGTCTTGGTAAAGTTGGGTAAGGTGTTTGGGTTTTTTTACATGGGGTAGGTTGGTTGCTAGTCTAAAATAGTTTTATCATACACAGAGACTGACACCAGTTAGGGTGACCGATGTCAGTTTAGGTATGGCTGATACCAATTTAGGGTGACCGATATCAGTCACTGTGGAAAGTAGCAGGGAGTCGGGTGGAGGGTGTTTAGGCTCTCTTTTTTCTTGGAACAAAGATTTGGAAAGGTCTCTGTGGGGTAGGATGAGGTGATAGGTCTAAGATAGGTGTGGTAAGGTTTTGTGTGAGGTTTGGGGTAGCCTAAGGGTTGAGTTGTTAGGCTGGGTTGACAGAGATAGTGACTGATATTAATTAAGGAGACCTATATCGCTATAAGGTAGACAAATCACGGTTAGGGTTAACCAGTGTCGGTGACTGTGGGAAGCTGGAAGATGTTGTAAAATGAGTTTTGGGTCCTCTCGATGATCACAAAAAGATTTTAGAGGGTGTTTGTGAGGTCTATGTGAGGGAGGCAGTTTTGGGATAGGTTTTATGAAGTGTATGTTGGGTGTGAGTGGGTGGTTGATAGAGGAGAGTTTAAGGATAGATCTCGGTAAGAACATTGAATGGATGAAGGCAAAGAGAGAATACAACTACAAGTGATAGAGGATAAACTAACTTATGTGGAGTTCAAAAGGGTTCTAAATGCTTGTAGTGGTGGAGAGGTGGTTGAAGATGTTGGTGAAGGTTGATCTATGGAATGGTGCTCAGTGCTACAACAGTGCTTCCCAGAATGCTACCATGAATGCAAATACCTTCATATTAGTCTTGGTGTTGGATATGGTGTTCTGGATGTGTGAAAGGGCTCTGGTTCTTAGTTTCATGTAGATATCCTTCATTCTAAAATTTGAGAATGTGGCCAACCTCTCAAAAAATGTTACCAAAATGAATATATGGTAACTGATGATAGTTTAGGGTGAGCGGTGTTAGATTAGGGTTAACCAACGTTAGTTAAGGTAGGAAATCCTAGGTTTACTAAAAATACCATATCTTGGCGATATTTTGGGCCAACTCTGTCTATTCTCATAGATAAAAATGGAATGTTACATTTTTCTGAGTGGGAATGTGGTTAGAGGGAGAATAGGCATGTGGTTTTGGGTTTGTACTCAGTCTTAGTTTGTTAATATAGGTAAGAATAAGTCTTAGTTAGTTATGATGAGTGAATATTGAGTCCTTGTAAAAGGGAAACATGCTAAGAATAGGTTTTTAATGAGGTGTCTAGGTGACGTGGTGGGGTGAGGTTTCTAGGTGAGGTGGAAATTAGTTTAATTAAGGCAGTTAAATAATGAATATTATGAGGATGAGTATCACTTTAATTATAAATAATTAACTAATATTAATGTGGGGTAAAAGGGTCATGGTTAGGTGAATATGTTTGAGTTGGCTATTCGAAAAAGGACCAAGGGGAGTGTGACCCAATTTTGGTGTCTACATTTTGAATCTTTTTGTTACGTAGCTTGTATTTGTAAGTGACGCTTACAAAAACAGGAAGTGATTTCCCCATGTGTGGGTAAAGGTGATCCCCCTCAAACCAGGCACGGATGAGGTGTAATACGAAATTGGTTCATGGGTAATGGCAATCAAACGCATGCACATGTATAGATTGCAACATGGTACCATGTTGAATAGCTTGTAAACCCTACATCATCTAAGGTTGATAGCCTTATCCAAATAAGGGTGAGGTGATTGAGGTATCCAAGGTAAAGGACATGGTATGGAAACACACCGTAGGTCAGGTGCAAGAACATTTAGGTATGTTCTGGTACACCAAAGGTTTGGTTGGGATAAATGGCACGATAATAGGAAAGGTATCGTTTTTAGGCTAAAATAACATAGGTAATAGCATCGCAAGGTATAGTGAGTACATAAGGTCAATGGTCACACCAAGTTGGTTAGGTTCAGGTAAATAGGTCGTAGCACAAGTAAGGCCAAGGTATAGGTAAAATAACAACTCCTAAAATGTAACAAAGGAAATGTAGGGGTAGGTTTATCTTGTAAGTATGGTTCAATGGGTGGACGGAATGATAAAAGGCATAGGCATGGTGGATTTAGGTCATAGGCATGGTTAGGATGAAATGAGATACTTGGTATGCTTAGAGTAACAAATTTACATTGTCTAAGGTTGTTGGGTTCATCTAAACGAGGGTTGTTGAGGTCTTGTATTCAGGGTAGAGGATACGGTTTGAACACATAACTAGGTAAGATGCACAAATGTGTAGGTATGTTTTAGTATACCCCAAAATTTCAAAGGTTCAAGGGTGGTTTGGATACGCATCATGGCATTAAGGAAAGGTAAGGTCACTAGGCTGAACAACATAGGTATAATCATCACAAGATGCAACGATTGAGATAATTGGAGTTTCCACATGATCAAGGTTTAGGTAGGTAGGTGTGTGTAGGGTAGGTTGTAGGTAAGGACATGTGAGTGGCATAAACATGCCCCAATTGATGGTGAGGTTGGGTGATAAGTAATAAGGTCATGCGGGTGAGGTGTAAGGTTAGGGTCAACTTTGGGTTAGGTTGGAAAAGGTGTTGAGAAAGTATGTGTGGTGCAATGTGGAGTAAGGGGGTCAAAAAAGGATAACTGACAAACCAATGCCGGTCTAGAGAAAATGACTGTATATTAGGGCACATGAACGATGTCGGTCAAGTTAAACTGACGTCATTCAGGTCGGGGTAGGGTAAAAAAGTAAAAATCTGTATGTTATGGATTCATTTCAACCTGTCCACTTTATAGAAAATAGCATAACGAATTGTTTTTAGCATTTTCCATGAAGAAAAGGATGAGGTGTTGTACAATGTTGAATTAGAGGTATCTAAGTGGTTGGAGGAGGTCGGTGGATGGGGCCACGAAATCATTCAGAGTGATTGGATTGGTCAGAGGACTGAGAGTGTGATTAGAGGCATGGAAACAATAGATGGAAGTGTGGGAGATCCAGCAGTAGGGAGACTAGACATCTCGATGAGGAGGCACTTGTATGTAGAGGTAGGATTCAATAAATTTGTAGTTTTGGATTAAAAATTTTAGGGAAAAATGAAAGAATGGGTGGGGTTTCAAAATTTTGAAAATGTGGGTAAAATGAATGGATATGGATATGGGGAGAGGCCATAGAGGTGATTTAGGTAATAAAATTAATTTTGGGTGGGTGTTTGGGTAGGTTTTAGGTTGTATTTTTGAATTTTGGAAAAATTGGGGGGGGGGGGGGGGGGGTGGTGGGGTTTCTATTGTGGAGTTGAAAAAGAGACCAACATTGGTCAAGGGTGACTAGTGTCGATTGGATTAAGCCGGCATCAGTCATGGTTAGGTGACTGATGTCGGTCGTGTGTGACCGATATCGGTCAAAATAAATGGGGTGAGGCTAGATTGGGAGAGCAAAGATTGGGTGGAAATAGAAATGGGTAGAAATTGGGTAGAAGATGGACCAGAAGAGAGGTAGGAGGAAGGGGGTTAGGTAAGTGATGTTCCAAGTAAGGTAATATGGGGTTGGGGTAAATGGGCATAGGTTAGATGATATGTCAAGGAAGTAGGTATGGAATAGATAGGTGTGAGTCATTTTTGACATAGTTGAGTTGTATGGGTGCAGGCACGACATTTGCTGACGATGTGGAATAGATTCATACCAATGTTGGAGGATATATGACCTCGTATCACCACGGAGGATTGGGGGCACATTCGAGTAGTTGGCCTAATTTTCATCAGGCAGTATAGGTGGATCCTATGGGATCATAGCCTCATGGTCAAGCTCATCGATAGATGGGATGTCACGACCAACATTTTCCACTCACCCACCAGCAAGATGACGATCATGCTGGAGGATGTCTACCAGATATTGTGATTGTCTATTTTTGGTGAGCCAATATATACAGTGTCAGCATATGTGGCTTTCGAGGATATTATTACATTTTTCGGGGAGATGGTGGCTAAGTTGAATGAGCACAATGCTATCCTTCTATACAGGGTGATGTACGCAGCACACCTAGAGGAGACATGATTGGCAGTATTAATGATGGTTACAGTGGGGTATTATGATCTACCTAATTTAGAGGGTGACCAGTTTCCCCAGAGTTTGATGGGGGTTTTGTAGGAGATGGTGGAGGATCGGGTCCACTTTTCTTGGCCACCTTCCTATTTGGTGTAGTTATATAGAGATCTCTAGGGTTATCATAGGATGCACTACTACGGCCTATGTTGTACCTTCATGTTGCATTGTTAAGAGCATGAGAAAATTATGATAGTGCATCCACGAGGATTTCATGTAGTAGATTGGCATAGAGGTGGACAGAGATTAGGCTACAGGAGGTGAGTGGTAGCTGGGGATCATCGACAAAGCAAGGAGGTGACCTATGATATCGTGCACTATAGACAGAGCTTGGAGGGGCTTTATGCGATGGATATCGTATGGAGGCCATATGTGGGCTATACATCATTTAGAGGTATGAGGCGGGAGATGTGAGGGTTGCATCTATTGTGGTGGATATAGGGTAGACATGTCGGTAAGCATGAGATGATTCCAGTGGATAGAGTCCAATGATAGTTTGGAATAGTCTAGGATGTGCCCCCGCCTATTGTATGGTATAACCAAGAGGATGTGAAGAGGTCTTTGGCTTTACTACACCCCATGGATCCAGTAGGTTAGGTGGAGATTTCAGTGGATGTCCAGATTAATGATGGTGGTGGGCGGAAGAGTTATAGGTGGCATCTCCACGACTGGGGCAGTGAGATTTGGTGGTAGCGATAGTGCAGAGAGATGTACTATAGAGATAGGTGATAGCATTGGGAGTGTAGATGGCCACTGCACAGGCACATGTAGTTACCTTGATAGGGAAGGTGATGATTTTATAGGGATAGTTGACATAAGTATAGGCGCAAGGGTTGGGACAGGATGGGGCACATATTACCACTCTATAGGCACAGGTCACAGGTTTGTAGAGCTAGCTAGCACCATCACAGGCATATGTATCCACCTTACATGGCCATGTTACTACATTACAGGGGTAATTAGCTACTACCCAGGGATAGGTGGTGGTACATGTACCCATACAGGGTTAAGGATAGGATTTACAGGCACAGGGGTTGAGGCCAGTAGTAGCAATTCCTAATACATAGGTGGCAGCAAGACCCATAACACCTCCATAGACAGTATCGATGACGTGGTTCAAGAATGCCTTGAACAAGGTGTGCTATTATCAGGATCATTTGACAGAACTTGGGATAGATGTCCCCTATTATGCATAGCATAGGGTACAACAGGCCTCAAGTAATAGGATGAGATCCCACATGCATAGTGAGGAGAGTACATGGGGATAGTGATCCCATAGATAGGGTCAGCGTGAGGCCACTATTTTTTTGAGGCCTGACCCAACTACAAGTCTAGTGGAGGCAAGACCTATACCTATGGTAGGGGGAGAGATGTTAGCAGGTCACCAAATAGGAGGAGCAGAGGAGACAAGTGAGAAAAACCTAGAGATTAGAGGGGCCGATGATTGATGTTGGAATTTTGATTATAATTTTTGATAGATACCATCATGCATGCCAAAGATAGTGAGGTTGTATATGAGATTTTTGATATTTTTGATCATATATTGGCCTGTGTGCCGAAGATGGTGAGGCTATGTATGATATTTTTGAGATATTGATATTTGTATTAATTTTTACACCCATTAAAGAACAAGGGAATCCTATGTGCGCCGACCTATCACCCAGCGGGTGCTAGGCACTCACCCAAGGCATGCATGGGCACCAAGTCTATATTTTATGTTATTTAAGTGGGAAACATCATCTATGATAGGAACTTTTAAAAAGAGTGAGTGGAAACAAGACATACATTTATCATAGAAATCATAACAACTTCTAGAAAAATGCAATCATCCCAGACTAAATGGTACTTAATAGATTATAGATATGAATCAAAACATACAGGAAATGCATAAGGATGTATATTTATTCCATAAACATTCATGAATCACAACTGTAAGCTATAAACATGGACCAGAATCATTAATAATCATATTCAATCAACTTTGGTAACCTTATTACATTCATTAGATCCATTACAGGCTACTACAGCTATACAAACCGAAGCCATACATCATAGCTAGATTTATACCCCTCAGTTCTCAAGAGAATATTTACAATCCCAACCCCTTACTACATCCTTTCCCTATAAATTCCTAACCAACCCTACATATTTCCTTGCAGTATATCTGTAGAGCTCCATTCTCTACTAATATATATCTATTTTATCCACACCTCTTCTTCTCTGCGGGTGCTTGTATATATAGGCCTCTTGAATCGCCAACTTGCTTTTCAGTGGCTTCAGATCCGTCGCTAAGTGTCAAATGTGGTCCTTGTGGGGGAATTCTCATTCAATCCTGAGCTTTCAACTCCTGGCAATGATGGTCTTCTGGAAACTTCCATTGCAGGGTATATTCCTTCTTAAGCCAATCTGTCACCAGGTTTGCATCTTATCCATTCTGCATGCGCAGTCGGATCATGCTTTTCTCATGTTTTGCCTAATGTGTCAAATATGGCTAAGTCTTGAAACCTTTTTTCTACCTTGTGTGCATGCCACTTGTTCTATTAAACCCTTATAGAACCCTATCTTGCATGCTTTCTCCTTGCACACCCTTCATTAACTAGGCCTTGCATGCCCATGCACCTTTTTGTACTTAGCCAAAAAATTAGGGTTCCAACATCACCCCACACTACACATGTTCTCCATCCTCGGGAACATGTCCTTTAAATAATAAAGAAAGAGTGAAAATTATGACTGGAATGAAGAATATGGGAAGAATGAAAGAATAGGGGAAATTCCGACTACTACTGTAAGAGGAGAGGGAAATCCTTCCTTAAGTCTACTTCCAACTTATCCCATGTATCCACTTTGTTCTGTGCTTTTTGACAAAGTTTTCCAACCAGGATGCTTACTTAATCAAAACCCAACTCCTCTCCCTTGGTACTCATAGTTTTGACAACCTCATCTAATTTCCTGCCCATATCCTCAAGCACGTTCATTCAACGAGTGATCTGTGGATATAATTCTTTAACATGGTTTTTAATTGAGCCTCATAAGGTCTCAATAGCCTCTGATTTCTTCTCTACTTTGGCTAGAATTTTATCCCTCTCAGCCTTATTTCCATTATTCTTTTCCTGAAATTATTTAATCTCTGCCTCATAAGTGGTAACCAGGATACTTGCCACTCTATCTCTATCTACATAGTTTTCATAGGCATCTTCCGCTACGAGTACGATGGCCCTTACATTAGCAAGGATCTTGTTGTATTGATAAAAAATTTCCACCACATTCATTCTATCCTTTTTTTTCGGATGCACCAACGCCTCTTCTACAGACTCTAGTGCTAAAGTTTGTCTCTCCATGGTGAGGACGTGAGTTATATCTTCTAGGGTTGCAAGCTTGATTCATATTTCTGGGCGGTTGGAGTCAAGTCTGGATGCTTCAAGATAATATTTCTTGTGATCATCTCCACCTTCTTGGATACTTCACGTACCCTTGCCTTTTATTTTGTTAACTCCCGCCTTAGCTGAGCACTAACTAATTCTTCATGTTTTAACTCCTTAATTCTTTCTAGGAGCTCTTCATCCTTCTTCTCTAGCTCTACCTCTATAACCTTCACTCTTTCATTCCTCCCGAAGAGTATTTCTTCAATTTTGACTGAGAATTTGTTTATCATGTTGCAGACTTTCTCATCAAATAGTTGTTGAGTTTTTACCAAGGGGTTGGTTCCTTTAGACTCTAGCACTTCCATCAATTCCCCTTGGCTTACTTCTAATTTAGGATCATTGAGGTGGGACTCAAATTCCCATGAAAGCATCTTCCTTGTTTGTAAGTAGGTACATTCCCCATCAAACTATGTCATAGCCAAGAGTTTTTCTGTTGGAACAATGCTTTGGAAATGCGTTCACAACACCTTGTTTGGATCATCAATATAGTCCATTCTTGGTCTCTGGATCTTCGTGCATCTTCCTCCTATGTGCGTGCCCTTAGGAATACATACCGTCAAACTGGGGCCTCCTCCCGTGTTGTCGTGATCTTTTCCCACACTTTATTCTTTATTATGTTCAAAGAAAAGTTGTAGAAAGCCATGGATTTTGGGATAATAATTCCTAAATAATCCCCAAAGGCTTCAAGCAACAAATCAGTGAACCATCCAATAAGAAATGAACAATATCTTCTAACTAGCATGCATTATGAAGTAAACACTCAAATTTAACCTAATTAAACTATCTCTATTCTTTGAAAGCTTAAAATAATGAACCTAATAAGCCCTAAGCAAACAATTTTAGTGATTAAGAGAAAGAGATCTCCCCATTATAGGATTTTGAGCCAATGGTTCTTCTCCTTTACCGTATAAATTGGATTAACAATGCAAAAGTGAAGTAAATATCTCAATATCTAAACTAGAAATGAAATCTAGAAATGAAAACTAGAACCTAGATGTAAAATACTATAATCCATGCTTAGGAAGAAGTGAGGAATTCTTGAAAATGAGAGAGGGGGTCTAGCCCTATATAGTTTTCCATTTGGGAAAAAGGGAAACTTGAGTGCATGTGGGAAAAACACTAAATTCCAAAAAACACTTTTAGCAAGTCAAAGCTTACTTTGACTAGATTTAGGGAGAGACAAACCATGTTTAAGCTTAATTAAACAAGTTTAGGAGGTGATTAGGGTTTGGAGAGAGTTTTGAAGGGTCAGATCAATCGAGTGGGATGGGTCGATAAGCCAGGAAGGTGGCAGAAGTGGACTAGAAGAACGTAAGAAGATAATGTAGATAGAACGAAGCTATTATAGCTTGTTTAAATGGTTTACAAGAGGAAAAATGAAAAAAGGGATGTCGTAGGAAGAAATTTAGATAGATCCAACTGACGGTGTACCATCTGTTTGCGAGGAGAAGCACAACTAGCGCAATATTAGTTGTAATAGTGCAATATATAAACTACATGTGTCTACATTTGCCCCTCTTTGAGGTGATGTAAGTTACATCATTTTGAAGAAAGTAGACAAATATAAAAGAGAAGAAATTTTTTTGAAGGGATAAAAGAAAAATTAATAGGATGAAGAATACCCCATCGAGTGTCGATGGTGTGATGAAAGAAGTCGATCGACACTCGAAAAAGGTGAGATATAGATAGAAGAATGGGGAAGAGGAAGGATGCGAAGAGAATGTGAAACAAGAAAAGAGGTATTGAGCTATCCACAAATTAATTATATCCACTATTTAAATCATCATTTTGCTCAAAGACTTCCTCATTGGTCCTTATTAAAAATGTGAGCACATAACAGAAGTGTATAGTGACATCAAAATCCAAGATACAAAATAACTGTCTATTGCTAAAATGCCAACTCCGCGCAACATACAAACATGTAACGTAAAACGAGAAGTAAACAGACTCATGTAACAAGGAAATAAGTATAGTCACACACACTTAAACCAACAACATTCAAGAAGGTTGCACAAATATTTTTGTTATCAAGTTGAGGTCCCAAATGTTCTGAGAAATGACAAGGGTAAGAGTGATGCCCCAAGCAATATGCATATGTAAGGGAAATGATGGAGGACACTTGTCTCTGACGAAAAAGCAACGTGCACGACGAAACAGTACCAGGTAACTAATAGTGCCCCAAAGTATAGACAAAGTAAGTAGTGGTCTTTTGTAAATAATTATAGATCAGGGTGATTCGCAAGTCGTTGTTTCAAAACATGTGAAAATGATAACAGGATACAAGATGAGCGCCATGCAAAAGACATAGATTTCAGCCGAAAAATGAGTTGGTTACCGATTTTAGTTCATTTTCAAAGTTTTATACTGTTTTTAATTTTTTTGAATCAATGTGACAATTTTTAAATTTTTTTGATCGGTCAGAAGAATTCAAAAGATCAAAGATCTTCTAAAAAGTATGCACAGAGGCGAACGGGGGAAGGTGAGGTCGCAAAAGAGCCAAAAGGGGATCCCCATGGAAAGAAAGATAGGGTGATAATAATTATTTGTCATAACAGGAGGTAGATAGATGAAAAAGAGGAAAAAAATAGAGAAAAATGCCTGTAAGGTTCGTAAACAATGCCAGGGTCAAGAGGAAGTGTCTGCAGGGTAGCACAAAGTGCCTCATCATGTGAAAATTAATAAAAATAATTATTTTAATAATAAAATAATTATCACGGTGGGTAGAAGAAGATTATAATGATCACAATGGAGAAAACATGCCCCAGGGGCATCGCGACGAGTTAATATACCCACCCGGGGGGTAAAAACAATCACGATCAATTCATTTGTACCAGAGCCCTTGCGAATTTTTACTACGAGGTGTTAGTGAGAGAGCCTGGAGCACGATGCAGAGGTTATCAACAAGACAGAGGAGAGAAGATTAGATCTGAGAGTACCAGCAAGACCCCGCAGATGGACCCTTCATGAGTAGTCTATCCCTTCGCTCTTAAATTACGCATTTATTGCCTTTTAAGTCACTTCTAGGGTAGGTAGGTGGGGAAAAGACGCATGCGCGCACACATGTGTTGAAAATATGGGGATGCACATGTGTACGCATAAAAAAAGTGGATACGCGTAGGCGTATGCATTGAAAAATGTATACATGCATGTGTTTCCATCAAAGGGGGGGAAATGGGGATGTGCGCACATGCATCAAACTATGCGTGTAGGCACTGGGGGAAATTTGAATTTGTGGTGGGAACAGATGCATGCATGTGTGTGCACTGGGAAGGATGCGTAGGCATCACATTGGGCACGTTGGCGTCTTGTGTAGCCTACATAGGAAAATTGGAAAAAGGCAAGGGCGCGTACGCATCAGTTAGGGTGCGTAGTCGTCGAAAAAGGTGTGTGTGTGTTGAAAACGGTGCACATGTGTCTGGAAGAAAAATAAATCACACTTAGCAATAAAATAACAAAGTGTAGAGGAGAAAAATTAGAAGAAACTTAGAAGAAAAAGATAAATTAGTAAGTTCAAGGACTCTACGGACTATGTTTCCTTAAAAAGATAGCTAGAAATTAGATAAGTACCTAACACTTGTTTTTCTTGATCTTGCAGCATAGATTACCCACACTTCAGACGCGGGAGAGATGCAGCCACCTCGAGACAATAGAGGCACAGTTTGAGGATGGAGATAGGGGTATTCTATACATTCTCCTTTATGTCACAGGGTTAGCCTACATGGCTGACATGCCCAAGATCACATTGGACCACGACCTTCTCATAGCCATAGCAGAGAGATGGCACAACAAGAGCCAATGCTTTCAGCTGCCTATAGGGGAGATTACCATCACATTAGAGGATGTTTGGTGCATCATGTGCGTTCCCATTATTGGCCAGCCCATTCAGTATGTGAGTGATAGAGCAGCATTGGATGGATGCATTACATAGATGTTTGGAGTCCTGACAATACCTCGTTGTAGGATGACAGTGAGATTTTCACGTTGCATCGACGGCCTCTCTCTAGATCAGGTTGTGGTTTACATGATGGCCTTTGTCAGTGGAGTTTTACTCCCTGACAAGACTGGCTCCTCATTCCCTCTTGGACTACTTGGAGTCATTCTTTGATTGATACAGGAAGAGACTTATTACTGGGGCCAATGCATTCTGGCACATATTTATTGGGATCTTCATCTTATTACCTACTACCATCAGAAAACTGTAGGTCCAGCCAGGATCCTCATGATATGGGCTTGGGATCACATTGTTATCGGGTGCCCCTTGTGTGCTCTGAGAGTTTGGGCTCCAGAGGAGCCATCTACCATGGATTGGGTCCCAGTCGGGGATGATGTTTGGCTCTATAGGGGTGATCCTTATCCTTATCGTCGAGAGCTCGATGACTTACAGTAGGTGGCCGTAGTATGGAGGCCATATAAAAATTTCTAGTGGCTGGAGGATGCCCGAGAGTTATCTATAGCCGGAGTAGATCATTTTATCATGGGCAGCCGTAGCTATATGCGGGAGTTTTATAGAGTTGAGAGGTGCCAGTGACAATTTGGCACCACAAAGGATGTTCCAGGGCCTGATATGTGGTATGTATAGAGGGCACGTGAGTATTTTGACATGGGGCCACAGATAGCCTATGACAGAGCCTGGGCCAGTTTCACACAGGTGGTACCCATTGCATGGGTACCTTTGAGGTAGGTGCGGGATCCAAGGTGCATAGTAGAGTACACACCCTGGTACCATGGCGTGATTCCACACAAGCTGACCATCTCGAGGGAAACATATGAGGAATGTGTGAGGCCTCCCCTAGTGGGCCTGCCTAGTGATGATGATGGTGCCAGATGTGGCACTGATGATGATGACTCAGATGACGAGGGTGGCCCCAATGCGTAGCATCGAGTTAGAGGCAGGGCCCCAGCCACAGGTACAGGGCCCTAGGCCTATTCCTAGACAAGTACACTAGGCTGCAGTTGGTCTGTTGCCTCCAGTAGGCATTCCAGTGGGTATTTATGTGCCTTTACAGTAGGTTCTACCACAACAAGGTCTACCTCCTCAAGCCCCGAGGGGTGGTGATGGAAAACTTACTGCACTACAACAGCAGCTATAGGCCACGATAGCGGTACAACTTCACGTGTCCGCAGAGAGAGATCAAGCCAAAGCACAGATTTAGGTTTTGACTATCGAGAGAGACTAGGCTAGGTCTCAGTCACAGGACAGTGGTAGGGCCATATGGTAAGGCCAGATTGCATAATTAGCAGTGTAGGGTGCTCAGTTAGTGGGTGCCTTAGGCCAGGCATAGATCCAGTTACATAGCATCATGGTCCAGCATGAACAGGTGTAGGCTGAGGGAGAAACCTATTTGATAGAGAGAGACCAGGCTCATAGAAATTTACAGAATGTCACATTGGAGAGAGATCGAGAGGTTGTTGCTACTAGGCAGGCTGATGCAGACAGAGGTTGATTGATAGGTGAGTGTGATGCTGCCCTACAGGCAGCCATGGCCACAGGTGATGAGGATTTTATACGTGACACTATCAGGGCCATAGGAAAGGCTCTCTATTATAGGACAACCTACTTTTGGGTAGTTCTAATAGAGGAGCGAGTGATGCATTGTGCCTAGCTTGATGTGAGCCGCACAGGCTCCAGATCACGGAGGTCAGCCAGGTCAGTACAGTAGCCAGCCACACAGCTAAGTACACAGCAGAGGGGTACATAGGGTCCCTCCTCACAGTTGGTAGGTTCTTTAGGGGTAGGCCCATCATGACCTCCATTATTTCGTCCTCCAGGACATGGTCCCAGTAGCCCTAGTGAGGGCAAGAGTTACGGCTAAGTCTCCTACTCATGCCATGATATATGTATGTATTCATTGTATATGCCTCTTACGAAGGTGAGTTTTGACTATGTACAAATTCTTTTGATTCTTTTGTGGATGCCTCTTGATGAAGGCCCTATTTTGATCGATGTATGTACTTCTTTTTTATACCACCATGCCTTTGTATGCAGGCTTAGTATTTGATCCTTTCCCCTTTTATATGGCAGATGGACAGAGCATTTTGTATATACCGAACTTTGACACAGATATTTTTATTATACTTGTATCATATGAACATTATCTTGTATATCTTGTCATGTATTGATATATTGTCATGGTAAATACATTTCATTTATGTTCATGTTATATCTTTTCCCTTTCATGTATGTGACATACTTTCAGATGTAGAGATGTACATGTTTTCCTTTCATAGCGATGATAGACTCGTGTATTTGATATCATGTATTTTAATTTATGAGATGTTTGATTCCACATGGCTAGCATCTAGGGATGATACTAGATGATATTGGTGTGGGGGGGATAGATTAGCGTAACTCCTCTTGACCCCATTGATGATAAGATATGTGATGATTAGCTTAGCATACATGCATTATGTAATACTTAGCATTTTATTTATATATGATGTATAGATGATGGTATAAATGTGATGAAATGATAGATGATAGATGTGATAACAAACAATTGTGCTAAACAAACAAACAAGCAAAAGTTAACAAAACTAAACAAATATACGCATGCAACACAATGCAATACAACTAAAAGGAATATTAATATAAAAATTTAATCTAAGCACGTAAAAATAAGTTCTAACAAGTGTACATAGCAATTAAAGAAACATACAACAATTAATTACAAGCATAATAGTCCTAACAATGAACGCAGTGCAACACACAATTAAACCTAGCAAGATCTAATATAATGTAAGCAAAGAATCATTCAAAGAACAAACAACACAACAAGCTAAGTACATCAAAACTATACAAACCACCAACTAAAAGAAATCTAACTACCACTTTGTTTATGCGGGACAGTATTGACATATTTTCTAATGTTTTTGAGTTTATCACGAAGGATAAGTTTTCACAACTGTGTTTGTCATTGTTGTCTAGGTTTCCCTAAGATGACATTGTGAGATGAATGTAGCTTTATCCCTGAAAAGGGAAATTTTCTAGATGTTTAGGCTTTTGTGTGCCATTTTCAAATGTTTTTGTATTTTCAAGTTCATGTTTTGAAAGTAATGTACAAGCTTTTAAAGAAACGTGGAATGCCCCCAACATGACGTGGGAATATACAAAGGGTCAAATGCCACGTGTTAGTGTATAGTGAATGTGAATGTGCCCTTAGTGTAATGTGGGAATATACAAATAGGCCACATCCATCACACAGATATAGCGTAAGTAAACCAGATCACAGGCCCTGCAAGGGAGCTCAAGGTCGGATCCCTATACCTAGCCAGGGTACTGCAGAATTTTAGGAAGTAGCAAGAGATACCCATCTTGTCGCAAGAGTGACTTGTGTATGAGAAACCTTCCTTGAGTTCCAAAAACTATTTTTCACAAAAGGACATGCCCACTGTGCCATAATTGCATGGTTTTCACATGAGGACGACCTATTTTTTTATTCACTTTTTCTCAATTTTTCAATTTTTTTGCTTTTTTTCTTTGTTTTCTACTCTTTAGTTTCTTATCTCAATATTCCAGCCATGCCTTAAGTATAGAAGTTCTTGAGGTGAATGGTGTTCATGGGCTATGGAAGCTCTTCACCATCTGAATAGGCAAGTCTATATGCCCCTGATCCATATTTAGCGGTCACCACATAGGGACTGAGCCAATTGGCCTCAAATTTACATTTCTTTTCCCTGTCTTTGATGGTATTCTTCTGATTTTCTTTCAGTACAAGATCACCTACAACAAATTACCTACAAATGATGTGTTTGTTGTATCCTCTGGATACTCTATGTTTATATACTTTAAGGTGATTAAGCACTCTGATACGTCGTTCATCTAACAGTTCCAACTCTGCCAGGTGAGCAAATCTGTAGTCTTCATCTTTGTCAAGGTAGTCCCTGAGAGATATTCTCAGGGAGGGAAGCTCCACTTCCAAATGTATGATGGCTTTAGTGCCATAGAAAAGTGAATACGAGGTTGCACCAGTAGGGGTACGAATGGAGGTGTGATAATCCCAGAGTGCGGGATGGATTTGCAAGTGCCAATTACGACCAATTTTACTGACCATTTTCTCCATAATGTTCACAAGAGTTTTTTTTGTAGCCTCTTCTTTCCCATTACCTTGAGGGTAATAAGGTGTGGACCATTTAAGTTGGATATGAAAGCGTTGACATAAGGTTTTTACCATCTTATTTTTTAAAGATTTACCATTTTTAGTGACAATGGCTAAGGGGATACCATAACGGCATATAAGATGGTTCATGATAAAATTGGATATTTGCACACCGGTGACATAGGTAAGAGGAACAACCTCCACCCATTTAGTTAAATACTCGGTGGCAGTTATGATGTGTGTATGACCGTCTAATGAAGAAGGGTGGAGCTTCCCTATGAGATCTAAACCCCACTTTGAAAAAGGCCAAAGCATTGTAATAGGCTACAAAGCCTGTGTTGGTGCATGTATGAGATTACTGTACTTTTGACAAAGTTCACATTTCTTCACGAAGTTATAGAAATCGGATTCCATAGTAGGCCAATAGTAGCATACTCTCAACAGTTTCTTAGCTAGCACCATGCCACTAGTGTGTGCCCCACAGATACCAATATGTATCTCTTTAATCATGTGAACCAAATCAATAACATTTAGACAACAAAGAAAGTTCCCGTCATAGCCATGATGATAAAGGGTGCCTCCAAGGAGGGTATAATGATCAATGTGGCAGCTAAGGGATTTCTTCTCTAAGTGGGTAATGTCAGGTGGGAAGGTTCCATCTTGTAGGTATTTGTAAATAGGGTCATACCATGGGGATAGGGGACTAACAACTTCACATGCTAAACAAGATTCAGGCATATCATATGATGGCACCTGTAAGTTTTCCACAAAGAAAGGCATCTTACTCTCCTCAGGTGGGATGTGCAAGAGAGAGCCAATGGTAGCCATGGCATCCGCAGATCTATTATGAGATTGGGGTTTTTATTCAAATATGACTTGTGAAAAATATTCCTTTAGGGTTTCAACCAATTTCTTATAGGGAATAAGTTTTTCATCTTTGACCTTGTATTCATCATTAACCTTCTTAATGATGAGCTGAGAATCTCCAACAACTCACAGTTGCTTGATGTTCCAAGTGATAGCTAGCTTGAGGTCAGAAATGAGTGCCTCATACTCTACAATTTTATTGGTATAAGTAAACACCAATCGAAATGCTCTTTGTATAATATCTCCTATGGGAGTAATAAGCACCACTCCTACTCTTGATCCATGAAAAGTAAATGATCCATCGAAATAGACCTGCCATTCCACGGATTCTTCGATATACATCATAGATGTGTCTGGGAGATCCAGACACAAAGGCTATGTTCCTGGTAAAGGTGCTTCTGCCAACTGATCTGCCAATACCTGTCCTTTTAAGGACTTTTGATTTACAAACTCTATCTCAAATTCACTCAAAAGAATGATCCAATTAGCCATTCGGCCTGTCAAGGTGGGTTTGGATAAGAGGTACTTAAGAGGGTCAACCTTGGAAATAAGTTTAGTTTTATTGTTAAGGAGGTAATGGCGGAGTTTCTGAAATGTAAAGATGACTACCGAGTAGGCCTTATCAATCTGTGGATAGTTTAATTCATAGGCAATCAATGTATGGCTAAGGTAAAAAACAACTCTCTCCTTATGGTTAAGATCGTATTGGGAAAGCAGTGCACCAATAGTGAATTGGGTAGCATAAATATATAAAAGGAGAGGCTCTCCAAGAGTAGGGGGCATCAGCACAGGTAGATTTACAAGGTACTACTTGAGCAAAGAAAATGCCTTCTAACACTCGGACCCCCACTTGAAAGCAACATGCTTCTTCAAAATATGTGTAAACAGATGACATTTATCTGCAAGCTAAGAAATAAAACGACGAATAGCTTGGATCTTTCCTTACAGACTTCTAAGTTGTTTAAGAGTGGTGGGTGGAGGCATGTCTGTGATAGCAGCTACCTTGGCAGGATCCAATTCTATCCGTCTCTGTGACACTATGAATCCTAAGAGTTTTCTTGATAATACACCGAAGATGAACTTCTTAGGGTTAAGATGAACCTTATAGTCCCTGAGGTGCTGAAAGATACCTCTAAGAACTTTTGGGTGCTCTTCTTTGCTCTTTGATTTAGCTAATATTTCATCCACATATTCCTCCATAATATCGTTCATCATATCATGAAAAATGAAATTCATAGCACACTGATAAGTAGCCCTAGCATTTTTGAGTCCAAATGGCATGAATTTGTAACAAAAGGTTCCCTAAGGAGTGATGAAGGTAGTTTTGTGTTGATCCTCTTCTATAATCCTTATCTGATTATACCTCGAGAATCCATCCATTAAGGATAGCATCTCGTAGACATCGGTAGAGTCTACAATCATATCTATGTTCGGAAAAGGAAAATCATCTTTAGGAAAATATTTATTGATGTCACGGAAGTCAATACAGATCCTAATGCCAATGGGTTTCTTTTATACTAGAACTATATTGGAGATCCAATCTGAGTAATCAATAGTTTTGATAAAATCTACAGCCAAGAGTTTCTCCAATTCTTCTTTGAAAAGAAGTGCAACTATAGGATGCATCTTCCTCAATTTTTGTTTAATGGGCTTAGCGTCTGGGTGCACAACTAGTGTTGGATCCAAGCCAGGCATATCTGAATATGTCCATGGGAAAATATCAATGTATTCTCTTAAGAGTTCCACAAAGTTTTTATGCTCCTGAGTTGAGAGCGAAGCCCCCAACTTGATCATCATGGGTAAATCCTCTGAACCAATGTTAACACTGATGGTTTCCTCAATGAGCATCTTAGATGCATCCTCCATTCTAGTAGGATCAGGAGGGAGGGTGAGATTAACCTCCTAAGGTAGCTCTTTATCATCTTCAAATGGATAAGTTATTTTATCCATGTGCTTTGCATTTTGTTCTTCTATAAGTGTTTCAAAGAGTTTGTCACTGTGAGATTTCCATTTATTCTTTATACTAGGCTGCTCTAAAGTATTTTTACTTTTATTCACAACATTCTTACCCAAGCGGCTACACATCTTTGCCTCTTCTCTAAAGTATGCATGTGTTTAACTGGATTTGGAATCCTTTCTTGTGGTCCCTAGCAAGAAGAAAATCCCTGAGTCCCATGACTTCCGTGAATGCTTCATCATTCTCGAAGATATCAAGTGGTGCGTAAAGTTGTTGGTCCCAATCTACAACTTCAGGATAAACTAGGGTGACTTGATAATCGGTTGAAGGGATGGATTCAGATAGGGTAAGGACAATGTTTCGCACAGAATGTTTCAGTTCCTAGAATATAGTTGCTTCTATCCTTTCATTCTCTTGAGAAATAGATAAGGGTTAGGGCTAGGAGGAATACATGTTGAATGTTGGGAGAGTGCGCACGTACCGTAGAAAGAGATCAAATCGATTGTGAAGAAAACTCCTTTTTGTCTAGGAAGGACTACCTGCAAGTAAGAATACAAGACCACCAGATTTTAGTTAGACAATAAATGAGGTAACTGCCTTGAGCCCCAGGAAATATTAGACTTCCTTTCGAAGGCGGTCAGTTCCCCTCTTAATACGAATTAACACAAATTTTAACAAAGAATTTATTGCAAAATTACAATTAAATTACCTCGTTAAAAGCAATAGAGGAACGGTTGGTTTTGGTTTCAGTCACAGTGACCGATGCCGGTCACTGTACAACCGAATGCAATTATACACCAGTACCGGTTACTGATAACCGATATCGGTAGGGGCAGTGATTTAGGGGATTTTAATGAAGATTGGTTATAAGGTGGCTATGGTGTTTATAAGGCTGGTAAATGATTAGGGATAAGGCAATGGGGTGATGGAGAAGACTCAGAGTGTGTGGGGGCTGTTCTTGGGGAAATGTAAGGGTAAAGGAATGACAGTTAGATGTAGGGTGTTACCGGGTAGTAGATCTAGAAGTATACTTATAATTACTGTGATTCAGAAGTTCAAGAAATGTTATTAAAAGAATGTAGAAGACACTACTTACTAGTTCCTGATGAAGATACAGGTCCAGGGACTGTGATGACGAAGGCAGGGCTCAGGTGGGATGATCTGACAATCAAAGACGAGCTATCTTCTCTCCCAATGCTTGGATGAGTGTCGTTGTGCTCTAGTTACTCCGTTGCAGTCTTGGGCTCGATGTCCTTGTCTGCAAACGCTTCTCTTTTCTTCACTTGTCTCTTCTCTGCCAAGTGAATCCTGGATCTTTCAAATGAATTCCAATCCTTTTTTTTTGGCTGGGGGAGGTCATTTACAGGGAACCGATGGCGGTTACGTAACCGACGGCGGTCGAGTAGGAACTGATGTCAGGTTAAGTCAAAGTGGGCTATTTTTAGTAAAATAGCCAACTTTCCCTCCTTTTCTCTCGAGGGATTAGTTATGGGCTTGGTCAAGTCATTATTAGGTTGGTTTTGGTGCATGGGTGAGGGGTAATTAGTCATGGGTGTGGATGTAGACCAAGTTATAGGTCTTTAATTAGGTTAGTTTAGGATTAGGGCTAGGTCATGATGAGGTGGCGAAATGAGGTGGCAGGTTTGGAGATGTGGATTTATTAATTATAAGGTAATTAATAAATAATTGTGTAGGGTTTAGGTGGTGAGGATAGGTTGTGAAATGAGATGTGGGGCACAAGGTTTCGTAAGACATAAATTTGGTGTCTACATTAGCCCCTTGTTGTCGTGTAGCTTGTATTGTAAAGTTGCACTGACAATAATAAGAAGTGGTTACTCCTGTTAAGGGTATAGGTAATCCCCCTCAAATCTATCACAGATAGAGGCGACGCGAAATCAGGGATAGGGTTGATAAAGGGTGAATGGTGTTGAGATGATGGGAAGATGGTGGGGTAAGTTCAAGGAAGCAAACACACGTTGAAATGCAGTAGTGTGACCAGGGTACATGATTTGAAGAGCAAACAAGCAATTCATAGGCAAAGGTCGATAGTTTATCCAAACAAGGGTGATATAATCCTGGTATCCAAGGCATAGGAAGTAGCTCCAGGGGATATAACGGGTAAGGTACAGGAATGTTTAGGCATGTTCGGCAGTGCCAAATAGTTGGTTTGGTTGAGATAAACGTCACGGTCTCGGTCTAGGCAAAGTTGGTCGACTGATCAAGTCAAGTACCCTAATCATGCTAAAACACGAACAGGTGAGCTCGATTGAACAAAAAGCTACATGATGGGTGGATAAAATTGTAATTTGTGGGTTTTGGGCGAGGTACTTAATTGGTGCAGCCTTGGGTCAGGCCGATTGATTAGTGAGGGCCTTGGGTCGGGTCTGATTAGTTGGGTGTGGCCTTAGGTCGGGTCGGATTGGGTGGTGCGGCCTTGGGTCAGGCCTGATTGGTTGGTTGTGGCCTTGGGTCGGGCCGGATTGGGTGGGTGCAGCCTTGGGTCGGGCCGGAGTGGTTGGTGGCGGCCTTTGGGTCGAGCCTGATTGGTTGGTTGTGGCCTTGGGTCGGGCCTGATTGGTTGGTTGTGGCCTTGGGTTGGGCTTGATGGGTTGTTTGCGGCCTTGGGTCGGGCCTGATTGGTTGGTTGCGGCCTTGGGTCAGAGCAAATGGTTGGTTGCGACTGTGGCTCGGGCTAAATGGGGTGCGGCCAGGTCGGGCCGATTGAAGTCAAAATAAGGCAAGTCAGCAAAGCCAGGGGTAGGTGATGGGGGAAAAGTGGAGATTGGTGGACAAGGGTGGGAGTTAGGTGAAGGAAGTAGGTAACCAATATCGGTTATGTGTAACCGATATCGGTTAGAAGACCGATACCGGTATTCTAGGGCACGAAATAACCGGTATCGGTTATAGGCCAAAACCTATAAAAAGAAAAATACGGCATGTCATTGTCACTTTGTGAATTTGAGCGCCCCATTTTGTCTTGTCTGAGGTGTGAAGTGATTGTGTTGAGTTTGTGGGCTGAGTTGGCATTATTTGAGTGGAGGAGTGAGTGATTGGTAGACCCCAGCGAGCAGGAGGCAGAGTGTGATTGGTTGAGGACTCAGCTGAGGAGTTGTGGAGCCATGGCACAACCAGGAGGAGTAGGAGGTGCTGGACCAGCTAGACCACCACCACCTATCCCACCACGACGACATGTAGTCGTACCGGTAGGCTCTGAGCTCCTACCTATGTGAATTTAATGAGTTTAACTTAGATGTGGGTTTTGGGTAGGAATCCTAAATTTAATAAAATAAGGAATGAATGGAGGTAATTTGTAAAATGGAGTGGGTAGGTAGGCTAGTTAGGCCAAAATGGCAGGGTGGGTAGGTTTTTAGGGTTTTCTTGTGGATAAATAGGGAGAAATAGGTAAAAATGTGTTTTGCGGGCCGTTTTGGGTTCAGCCCCGCAATCGGACAGTGACCGATGTCGGTCACTAGGCAACCGGCATCAATCACATAATATTGTGTATATATTTTTTGTTGATAGACTGGCATCGGTCATAGGTCGATCGGCATTGGCACATATAATTGACTTGGGGGGGACCGATGGCGGTCGAGGGTGACCGGTACCGGTCAGCATGGGTAGGAGTTGTGGTTTTTGTTTGTTGTTAGAATTTGGTCTTGTTGTTTTGTTTTGTTTTTTTTTTTTTTTTTTGGGGGGGGGGGAGGGGGAGGGGGGAGATTTGATAGGAAAGGTGATTGGGATGGGGGGGGAAATGGGGTTGTTGGCGGGCTGCTTTGGGTAGGATAGATTAGGTGTTGGGTATGAAGTAGGAGGTGTTAAATTGGCGGGGGTAGAGTTAGATGGCTAGAGTAGATCAGGGTGGTTGGTAGGGTGTGAGATAAGTAAAGGGGATATCGTAGGTGTATAGGGTAAGATAGGTGGGTGTAGATGTGTGTTGTAGAGTCGGGTTGTGGTTGGGTGGGTAAGTGGGTATAGAGGGTTAAGGTAGTTGTTTTTGTAAAGGGTAGGCCTGATGAAGTGGGTTGTTTTTGCAGGCACGCCAGCAGCTCACGATGCGGGATCGGATGCCCCCTCTATTGAGGTGGATGCGGCCACATGTGTCCGCAGCGCAGTGGGCCATCATGCGAGAGGTTGGACTCGGTGGAGTCCAGTGGTATAGGGCTGTGGATAGGGACCACAGCCTGATGGTTTCCCTCATTGAGAGATGGGATCCAGCAACTAATGTCTTCCATCTCCCTACTGGAGAGATGACGATTACATTAGAGGATGTGTATCGCATCCTTAGATTGCCGATCATAGGTGAGGCAGTGTTCCAGGTGGATGCAGAGACAACGATGGATAGCATCCTGCATGTATTCGGGGATGTAGCCCCATTGATTACCTATCACAGCGCGAGCATTGCCTATGGCGACATGTATCGCACACACCGACAGGAGACACGGCTTGCCGTGTTGATGATGATAGGTATCACCTGCTTCACCCTCCCGGACTCAGAGGGAGGCCGCTTCCCATGGGCTTTGATGGGAGTTTTGCACGAGATGGTAGAGGAGCATACATGCTATGCCTGGGCACCAGTGTATCTGGTGCAGCTATACAGAGAGCTGTGGGGTTATCGCCGTATGAGGTGATTTGGTATTTGCTCTACATTTTTGTTACACTGTTAGGCATACGAGCACATCATCTGTATATGACCAGTAGGGCTTCCCTAGCAGCCAGGGCCACAGATAGTATATAGATATGGATTTCAGAGGTGGTTGGGGGTCGTGGGCCAGCCACAAGCGGTGCTCGCAGGACAGGATGTGGCCTACTACCGTCATATGTTAGAGGGCTTGACCACAGTGGACATTATATGGAGGCCCTACAGAGGCCATCAGCCCCGAGGAGGAGCCCGAGCACAGATGCGCTGGATCCAGTATAGTTTCTGGATAGCTGGACAGAGGCCCGGGGAGTATGAGCGGATACCCCTAGAGAGGGTACGACGGCAGTTGGGCTTGCGACAGGATGAGCCACCTCCCTTCCCACAGTACCGGAGGGATGATGTAGAGGCACCACTGCCTGCACCGTAGCCCGTTGACCTAGATTGGGTAGCAGAGAGGCCGGCTGACGATACAGTGGATGATGCCGGAGTGACAGGTGCCTTTTTGGTTTGGTGGGCAGGTCAGAGAGCAGCTATGAGAGCACAGCCCACACAGCCAGATTTGGCGGCTGTTATAGCAGAGAGGGACCGGCTCTTAGGACAGGTGTAGTTGTTACAGGGGCAGCTTGCTGCTGCACAGGCACAGATTGGGGTGCTACAGGGGTAGTTAGCCCAGGCACAGGCTCAGGCACAGCCGCAGTATAGCACCGGTACTAGCCACAGGCACAGGCACCACCACAGGTACAGGCACAGGCCACAGGCACAGGGTGTACTGGTAGGACAGGGGCCACTACTATTAGGAGTCGAGGGACCAGCCCCAGCAGCCATAGTGGCACGGGCCCACTATATAGAGGTGAGAGCGAAGGCCCAGTATTATCAGGACGTGCTCGATGGTACCAGGGCTAACTATCAGCCATATGCGGCGCACACAGAGCTGAGACATTCTGGAGCCAGAGATCCCAGGGGGCGCAACCATAGCTGGTGGGTCTGTTACAGGGAGGAGGCAAGAGCCAGCACAGGGACCAACAGGGAGAGGGGCCAAGGGTGGTGGAGAGAGCTGAGACATCCTTGGAGCGGAGATGGGTTTTTGATATTGGATATAGACACCGGTCTGCGAACTGGGTATGTATATTGAGGATTTATTTATTCATTCTGTATATGCCTGCCCATATATGCTTTATTTATTCATTCTTGTTGTATATACCGGCTTGTGAGCTGAGTACAGGTTGTATAGTTGATACCGGCCTACAAGCAGATTATGTTTTTTACATGAGAGACCGGCATGCGAGCCGAGTTGAGATTTTGATAGGGATAGTGGCCTGCGTGCCAGCTTTGTATTATTCTTTAGATCACAGAGGCCCCCATGCAGGGCAAGTTGTATATTTTGACATTGATATATATAGATGATGATTTTGATCCACATGGTGTGTATAAAAATGTCTTATGTGTTTTGTCGATGGTTTTTGAAATTTAATGTATATAGATGATGAGTTTGATCCACATGGTGTGTATAATGATGGGTTTGATGTATATATTAAAATGTCGCATGTATTTTGTCGATGGTTTTTGAAATTTAATGTAGATAGATGATGTTGATGAAATTGTGATGATATGTATATGTGTTGATGGGATTCTGATGACAAATATTGATAATGATGTCGTTATGCAGGAAAAAGAGGTGGGCGCCATCAAAAATTTGGAAAAAAGGAAGAAAAGGCCTAGGTTTAAGCAAAAGGAGACATATGACCAATATCGGTTAGATAACAGATGTCGGTAAATAGATGACCGATACCGGTTAGATAACCGATATCAGTTATGCTAAAATGAGCTTTTCTAAAAATAGAAAAGCTTGGGAGACAACTTAAGTTCTTATTTTTAGAGGCATGCAATAAGTTAAATACGAGAATGCGACGCTGTTTGACGACTGATACAGGTAATTGCATGGGAGAATTGAGTGATAAGGAAGAAAGAGATAGGTAAAGTGATTGTGGGCTGAGATTAAGAAGGTAGAAAGGAAAGTTATATTGAAGAGGGTGGTGAACATGGTTGAACAAGGAGAAGCATCCAGTAGGTAGAGACGAGAGGGAAGACAGGTTCCACCTCAAGCTGCTGCATCCCAAGAGGTAAACTGTTTGGTTGTAATTTAATTCTTGCATGTTTTATGAATAGGATGAGAGAAGGTAAGTGGATAGAGATGAGAAAGAAAAGGTGATAGGCAAGGGTTTGGGATGGGGTGAGTGTTATGGGGTAGGTAAGCAGGGGTTTCGCGTATGTTTGTAGGTACAAAGAGGAGTAAACGAGTAAATAATTATCGTAGGGGATGTTTTTAAGCAGGCTGTATAAGATTGACAGTGACCGGTATCGTTTAGAGATAACCGGTATCGGTTAGGCAACCGGTATCGGTTATCTATAACTGATATCGGTTACTGTATGAAATTCCAGAATGTGAGAAAAAACACTTGGGGATTTGATTTATTGAATGGTTTGTTTGTTGATTTGATGTATGCAGGCAGAGGCAGGGTTGAGGAAGAATGATAGTGTGCTAAGCTTTGTTGTGATGAGTCCGAGCGGATGTAACACCAGCTGAATGGGCATTGATAAACCGTGTGGGGTTAAGTGGAATCTACTATTATTCACGAATCACACGCAATCATGCTATGTTGCAGGTGTTGATTGAGAGGTGGAATCCAGAAAAGAATACCTTCTATCTGCCAACAGGGGAGATGACAGTGACGTTGGAAGATGTGTTTAGGATTTTGAGGCTCCCAATTACAGGAAGACCAGTGTATCAGGTAGGGCCGAGTGTGGCACGGGGAGCGATAACAGCAATATTTGGTCCAGCTGCACGAGATTTGACATAGCGAGGTTTGACATTCACTTATGGTATAATGTATGCAGCACACCCTGAGGCAACAAGGTTGGCAGTGGTATTAATGATAGCGGTGGGGTATTATGCATTACCGAGGGTGGATGGGGGAATATTTCCAAAAGCATTGATGTGTATTATTTGGGAAATGATAGAAAGGAGCGTGACTTTCGCATGGGCACCCGCATATCTGGTGGAGCTATACAGGGGTTTATGGGCCTGCAGGTGAAATCACAGGACGACACTGGATTGTGCATACTTATTACATTGTTGGGCCTATGAGCACATTGTGTGTGTGCGACCAATAGGCCAACCAATCCAGGAAAGAGAGACAGGAGTGCAGAGGTTGGGATTCAGACGATGGGTCCAGACAGAACAAGAGGCGAGATCCCAGGCCGTGACAGATGACATCGAGTATTATAGGTAGGTGTGGGAGATGGTGACGATTGTGGATATCCGTTGGAGGCCTTACGGGAACTATATGGTGACAGAGAACATAGCTGAGGATTTGAGGGGTGTAGAGTGATTGAGGTGGATCGCGGGGCACAGGCTAGGTGAGTACGAGAGGATTCCTCTAGATCGCGTGTGGTGACAATTTGGATTTGTTCAGGATATACCCATGGCTTATAGACCATACATGAGGATCGATGCCGAGGCATCATTCTCACCTCCCCGGCCGACACCTCCAGAAGGACCAGAAGAGATAGCAGCCGATCGCAGGGTAATGGATGCAGGAGCGACAGAGGCTTATAGATTATGGTGGGTAGCAGAGCTGCGAGGTTCACGTGAGAGGGCCGATCATCCTGACATAGCTGTGATTACAACAGAGAGAGATCACCTGCAGGGTTTAGTCACCATCTTCAAACGCGGGTGAATGAGACAATGGGATTGTTAGCGGTTGCAGAGTCACGAGTGGAGAGACTAGAGGCGAGATTCCGCCACGCGAGAGGGCGTATTCATATGTTACAGGAGAGATTGGAAGATCAGTGGGAGGAACCAATAGCAGTGGCACCTTTGAGGATGGAGAGGCTAGGTGAGCGGCGTCGACGATCATGATCATCACCTGGTTCGGGATGAGGCGCAAGGGTCTAAGTGAATTTCATAGAGGTATAAGAATAAATAAGGATGCCGACCTGTGCGTCGATGATAGAGAAGATGTATTTGTTTAACATCTAAATAAAACTGAATATGTATGTTGATTTGAGTTATGATAATAATAAGAATGGTTTTGTTTTGAGTGTTTTGTTTTGAGAAAGGATAAAGATGAATGTGATCAAGTAGAAAGACACAAAAAGATTTATATTTACCACACATGATAGGTTATGGTAGGGGATGGTCGAGCTAACCTTGGGAGACCCCATGTCTCCTAAGTGCTACCTACATAGCCCATTGCACAAAGCAAGGAGGGGCCTCAGACTGATGTAGTTCTCCCTTAGGACCAGGGAGAGGTGAATTCAGGCAATTTGGTTGTGGTTAGGCAATTTGTTGGTTGGTTAAAATATTGATATTGGTAGGGTAATGTTGTTGGTGTTGGTAAGGGATTGGCGTTGTTGGTGTAGGTATAGGTGAAGTGAAAGTTATCTTACCCAAGTGGTAGGGAACCGTGTCCTGATTAAGGTCAACACATAATCCTAGATTCGAGTAAAAGAGGCAAAAGTGTCCCGTAGTTGAGAAGAGCTAAATAAACCACATATTAATGTAGGATGAGCTTGAATCCCTAGGTACCTTGCATAGGTGAGAATTCGATAGGTGAAAAGAGTTGTATAATCACAATATATCAGATATATGTCACGTCCCTTGAGTTTTGTTGCTTTGACGAATGGTGAGGTGAGGTGGCTGGTAGAGCTAGGGCGCAGAGAATTTGTTATAAGGTGATTATGCTGACTAAAGAGAACCAAACCTAAATAGACAAGTCCATGACTCAAAAGTGCTTTTGAATATATATTTTTTTTGCTGGGTATAGACTGATCGATGCGGGAAGTCTACATGGGATATGTATTTTGTTGTTCTTGAGGTCTTCACGAAGCTGATCAATGTGAGAAGCTTCTGATAAAGGCTGACTTTGTATAGCTGTCCTTCAAGGGAGCAGTCTATTTATAGTAGCAAATGTGGCTTTTGTGTATAGCTGTCCTTCGGGGGATCAGTCTATTTATAATAGCAAAAGTGGCTTTGCACATAGCTGTCCTTCGAGGGAGCAGTCTATGTATAACTTAGAGGTCTAGATGTCTGTTTGGCATGAAGCATCTAGTTTTGTAGGAAGTTTGACTCAAGAATATCCCATAAGCGTATAATTGAGAACATGTTATTTTGATACTTTTAAGTCATGGACCAGACTAAAAAGGGGAAGGAATCCTTAAGAGGAGGTGATGACCAAACCACGTGAGCTTGATTCTATTTTGAGATGCATGAAACAAAGTGTATGAGGTGGTAAATGAGCTCAAGGGACGAGCGCAAGGTAGATAAGAAGTGATATAACACTAAATTCAACAGTAGAATGGTCGAAGATGCAAGGCATTAAGGGGTTCAGGCTCAGGTTTACCATTAAGTGAAGCTAAACGATAAGTGCCTGATCCATAAGTGTGAGTGATAATGTAAGGCCCAATCTAATTTGGAGCAAATTTTCCACGTTTGCTCTTTTCTAGTTTGGTTACATGTTGATTCTCTTTGAGGACAAGATCACCAACCTTAAAGGTACGCTCATGAAGTCACTTATCATAAGCACGCTTGATGCACTTTTGATAGATTTGAAGGTGGTCAAGAGCTGTAAGACGACACTCATCAAGAAGCTCCAATTGGGCTAACCGCTCTTGGCAGAAATCATCATTGGTGAGAATATCCTGAAGAGATATTCTTAGGGAGGGTATTTGTATTTTGAGAGGCAAGATAGCCTCGGTACCATATACCAAAGAAAATGGGGTGGCATTAGTGGAGGTACGAATGCTGGTACGATAAGCCCAAAGGGCAAAGGGGATGTGATCAGGCCAATTTTTTCCAGAATCGTTAACGACTTTCATGAGAATTTTGGTCAGGGTTTTGTTAGAAGATTTGGCTTGACCATTTGCTTGTGGATAGTAAGGTGATGAGAAGCTAAGTTTGATACCAAAGTTGTCACAAAGGTCTTGTAACAACTTATTTTTGAAATATTTTCCATTATCTGTTATCAGGTGATGAGGAACACCAGAATGACAGAGAATGTGATGGTTAATGAATTCTACAATTTTTTTTTTTGGTTGAAATGAGTGGAATGGCCTCCACCCATTTAGTGTAATATTCGGTTGCTGTGATTATCCAATGGTGACATTGCGAAGAGGGTGGGTGAATCTCACCAATAAGGTCTAAACCCCTTTGTGAGAAAGGCCAAATATCTCGTGCGACCTATAGTGGATGGCTAGGAGTATGTTGAAGGTTGGCATGTTGTTGACATATAACACAACGCTTAACATATTTGTAGCAGTTGTTATTAAGAGTAGGCCAATAATAGCCTAGGCGAAGGATCCGTTTGGCCACGGAAAGGCCACTAAAATGTCCACCACAAATACCGTCATGGACTTGTTGGATGGTATAGGTGACCTCCGCGCCGGTTAGACATCGAAGGAGGATGCCATCAAAGCCACGTTTATAGAGGAGTCCCCCCATGACGACATAATGAGAAACAATTTTAAGAAAAGCACGTTTTCCGTTACTAGTAAGGTCAGGTGGGAGAACAGAGGTTGTAAGGTAGTCGTGAAATTGGTGATACCAGGTATCCTACGAATTAGCAGACACATTATTTATCATATAAACATCCGTAGCTAAGTAAGATGGGGCAAATAGTTGTTGGACCAAGAAAAATATGTCAAAGTCAGTGGGTGAGGCAGGAATTTGTGAGGCTAAGCAAGCCATAGTATCCATAAATTTATTAGTTGAGCGAGGAATGGTTTGGATAGAATAATGAGTAAATAAGGTCAAAAGTGAATCCACATAATGTTTGTACTTTTGAAGTTCCTCATTTTTACATTGGTAGATGCCCATAACTTGATTGACTACCAGTTGAGAGTCACCAAAAATGTTAATAGATTTTACACCTAAGTGTAATGTAACCTGGAGACCCAAAACAAGGGCCTCGTATTCTGCTATATTATTAGTGTAGGGGAAATCAAGCTGGAATGAAAGAGGCATAGGCTCAGCGTCAAGAGGAATGAGAACAACGCCGGCCCCTCTACCACGCTGGCATTTGGATCCATCGAAGAAGAGGGTCATTGGATATGACTCCTCACTAAGTGAAAGAGTGGCAATGAGTTTGTCAGGGAAAGTAAAATTGGTAAATTGTTCCCCAGGTAAAGGGGCTTCCGCGAGTTGGTCTACGATAGTTTGTCCTTTGATTGATTTCTGGTGTACAAACTCAAGGTCGAGGTCGGCAAGGAGCATAAGCCATCGGGCGATGCATTGGTTTAGATGAGGTTTGGCGTACATATAATGGATGGGGTCCGCGTTGGTGATGACAAAAGTTTTGTGATTCAGGAGGTAATGTCAGAGTTTGGTGGCCACGAATGATAGGGCTAGGCACAACTTTTCTACATGTGTATACCTAGTCTCGTAATCCACTAGAGTATGACTTATGTAATAAATGGCTTGTTCTCGATGCTTGGAGTCACGATGTGTGAGCATGGCTCCTACAGCGTGGTCGGTGGCAGAAAGGTAAAGGTAGAAAGGGTGGTCGTCCTGAGGTGGGATAAGCACGGGTGGCTGCAAGAGATAGGCTTTAAGAGCCTCAAAGGCTTGGTGGAACTCTTCGCTCCATTGAAAGACAATGTCCTTTTTAAGGAGATGATGGAAAGGTTGACATCGATCTGAGAGTTATGAGATGAAACGCCGGATAGATTGGAGTTTTCCCTACAAACTACGTAATTGTTTGAGGTTAGTGGGTGGGGGCATTTCTAGGATAGCTTTGACTTTAGCTGGATCGACCTCGATGCCACGCAAAGAGACAATAAAACCAAGGATTTTTCCTGAAAGGACACCAAAGACACATTTCTTTGGTTGAAGACGAACACAGTATTGTAGCAGGCGATCGAAAATAATGGTTAAAACATCAAGATGTTCACTGCGATGTTTAGATTTGCCAAGAAGATCATCGACATAATCCTCAAGGATAGTGTGCATAATGTCATGAAAAATGTAAGTCATATCCCGCTGATAGGTCGCACCAGCATTCTTAAGGCCAAATGGCATGACACGATAGCAGAAGGTTCCCCAAGGAGTTATGAAGGCAGTTTTATGTTGATCGGCCGGGGCTACCAAAATTTGATTGTATCCCGAGAAGCCATCCATGAGAGAAAGCATCTCATGGCCCATAGTGAGATCAACAAGTTGATCAATACTTGGTAGGGGGAAGTCATCCTTTGGGCAAGCGAGATTAAGGTCCCAGAAATCCATACATATCCGAAGTCCCCCCGTTGCTTTAGTAACAGGTACGATGTTAGAAATCCATTGAGGATAATCAATAGGTAAGATGAAGGAAACAGAAAGGAGTCATTGAAGCTCTTCTTTGACCAAGAGGGCAATGCGTGGATGCATTTTTCTCAGTTTCTATTTAACTAGTTTGGAATCAGGTTTCAGGGTAATGTTATGTACAGCAATGTCAGGATCAATTCCTGGCATGTCAGTGTAAGACCAAGCAAAATCTTGGTTACGGGAACGGAGGAAGGTAGTGAAGGCAGTTTGTTCCGATGCGTTAAGAGATTGTCCGATCTTCACAATGTGAGGATCGTCCTCTGTGTGGATGTTGATGTCTATAGTCAACTCATTCAGCATGGTTTGAGTGTCAAATGGTAAAGGTGCGTTGAATATAAGAGTCATCCGCACCAAGGTAAGTGAGGATGGAGTCGTCATCCTGGCACTCAACAACATTAATTGAAGGCGAGTCCTCTTCGATCATGTCTGGATACAGAAGGGGAAGAGAAGATGGGTCTTCATTATCGTGTTGATAAGTGAGAGGACCCAGGAAGATAGCATTTATGAAAAAAAAAAGTTAGGAGGGATAGATTCAGGGTCTATCGACTCTGTGGGTGACGATGGAAAAATGGGTGATGATGGTTCGGAAGGGGTGACTTCGTCATCTTCCTGGATACAACAGATATGCAATGTTTTTGGTGTAGGTGGTTCAGAGAATCCAATACCACGACGATCTTTGTGTTTGCGTGTAGTTACAGGAATGATCGTATGTCGGCCTTGTTCATAAAGACCGAAACCGAAGCCCTTCCAAGCACAGCGCATCAGGAAGGTGAGGGCGAAACGACGATTAGTTAGATATTGAAAATCAGATTGGAAGGGAACCACACCAAGGGGAGGTTCAGGGGTGACAGAGGATGTATCGACACCCCCATATGTTAGGTTGGTGCAGCAATTAGGTGGTCCGTAGGAGATTACTTCCCCCACACGAAGGTCGTAGGTAGGATGTGCATATAACTATCTGTACTCCTGTGGGGTATGGAAAGTGCTAACGTTATATAGGTGATACTCCCCCAGCGTAAGGCGTTGAAAAACATCTACTAAGGGATCTGAGGTTGGGATGTTGTCCACGAGAAAGGAAGTGGTATTTGCGGCGGCGGTTTCATTGGTTGAAGGTGTAGGTGCGATTGAGATGGATGGTTGGGTGTGGTTGAAGTAGATGGTTGGGTTGGATGAATGGGTGTCTTGACTGGTACAAGCACATCATTAGGGTGATATAACATATTGCAGGTTTTGAAGGGGGGAGCATCAGCTTTTACGGTGTAGGACTTCCCCTCATACTCGAATTTTATGCATCTATGTAAGGTGGAGGGAACGCATCCCATAGCCCGGATCCAAGGGCGGCCTAACAACATGTTGTATTGGAATTCTCCCTCAAGGACATAGAAGAGTTCAGGTAAGGTACATGGCCCTACACGAATGTTAAGGATCACAGTGCCTAAGGTAGAAGTAATAGCATCGTTGAATGAACGCAACATGGTGGGGTTGGCACACATGCAACTAGAAGGGATATTCATTTGTTGGAAGGCTTTGGAAGAGATGATGTTTAGGCTAGCGCCCCCATCAATCATAACATGACAGACTCGGATGTCCCAGATGTAAGCTAAGATGAAAAGATTAGGGTCAGGATCTTCTGCACCAAAGTCAACAATTTCATCTTCGGAGAAACTGACAGCAGCGGCTTACTGTACAGAGATAGAAGTGGTAGATTGTTTGATGAGAGAAGCAACGTGGTTGGGTGTTAAGATGGAGGTAATGGGAAAGGTTTCATTAGGTAAGACCTCTATCCCTTGAAGGATTTCAACGAGAGCTTGGCGATGAGATTCAGAGGTTTGAATGAGATCATACAGTGTCATTTTTACAGGTGATTGGTGAAGCTGTTTGATCATGGTTTAGTGGGTAACTCCATCAGAGATGGGGTAGGAAGGTCCACGAATAACCACTTTAGGTGGTGGTGCGATCAGGATGGTGGATGGAGAAAGAGAGGCCACAGGTGTGCTTTCTTTAGCTTTCCCATTGTTTTTCTGCCCTCGAGTAGCAACACTAATCATGTTGATCTCGTGAACACGAGAGGAGGAAGACGGTAGGGATAAGTCATTGTCTTCGAGAGGTGGGGTTGTAATAATGATAGATCTTGGTGAGGTGGGGACAGGTGGTATAGGAGAGGGGATTGAAGCTAAAGGTTTCTCCCTTCATAAGTTGTCTTTCTTAACCTTTCTATCCGAGAGAGGTGACTGACGAAGTATGGCTTTCAAAGCTTTGCATCCCTCTACATCATGTCCTAGTGTGCGGTGGTAAGCGCAGATTTTAGACTCATCATAACCTATAGGTCGAGGTTTAGATGGATCATAGGGTCTAAGTGGGGGTAGGGAAATGGTCGCATTCTCCACCAACATATCAAGGATCTTGGCGTAAGATCCTTTGAGTGGGTCAAAGTCAGAGGAAGATGAGGCTATTGATTGGGTGGGTTTTGGTAATGTTTGGGTATGGTTGGTTCGTACGGGTGGTGGTTTAGACAAGGGGTTTTGATAATTGGATTTAACTAAATGTGGCTTCTTCGGCGTAGAAGTTATGTTTAGCTGGTTAGATGATGAGGCCACAGATGATGTGGTAGCAGGAAACAACCACGGAGAAAGAGGAGTGACAGCAAACAAATCCTTTGATGATGGAGTTTTTTAGGGTTTAGGGTTGGGATAGGTGGACCCATGGATCTCTATATGGGTGTAGAAGGTGTAGGTCGTTTTAAAGAAAACGCAGGAGGTATGATGTATTGAGGCAAGGTGGAAGGGTGAGGTCCCAATATAGAAGGTAGGTGTGACGGCGAGGGTTTTAGTTGTGACAGAGGCATAGATTAGGTTTGTCTCTTAGGTGGATGGACGGCTTTATTTTTGGATAAATCTAACTTTTTAGGTGGGTGTGTTAGGCTGGGTATTCGTAAAGTCCCAAGCATAGGGAAAGGTTTGGTTAGGTTAGTAGAGGTGGATGAGGTGTTCAGTAGGGATGAGGGGGGTGAAGATGAGGACATAGGCATTTTGAGTTTTTGTAAACACCTCGGGTATATGGTAGAGGTGTCTGGATCAGTCATCTGCATTTGAGTAGAGCATGGTGTACTCAAACGCTCCCATAGGACTCGTCTATCTTCTGAGGGATGACAATCTTCATGTGTGAATAGGAAATTTTTGTATGGAAGAGAGGTGGGTTGTAATTCTGGTCCACTGTGGGTGTGATACAGGGGGTAAATGAGTCGCTGTATCAATGGGTGTTAAGAGGTCAACCGGTCGCTGAAAAGATTTAGGCGATGAAGAACTAATAGGTAGAAGGGCATGTTTGAGGGGATCCATCATGATTAAAGAATGTGGTGATGTCGGTTCAAGAGGTTTCTCTTCTAAGGATGATAGAAAAAGTGGCGAGCCTTCCTCTTTTATAGCAAGAGTGGTAGAAGGAGATGTTTGGGAAATAGATAAGTTAGATAACATCCGCTCACAATCTTGCAGGGATGTGGTGTAAGAAGGCTCATCTATGAGAAGAGAACTCTGGGTGGTTAATTCCTTTATGGGTAAAGGAATGGCAAGGATTTTGTCTTGTCTTGATGGTGGTGAAGGGGGTTCGGGTCCCTGCGTTAGTGAAGAGGCTTGATTCAGAATTTTCTCGATAGAAGCTTTTGGTTGGGAGTCGAAGACCGCATGGATTTCATGAACACTCTCCTCGGCTAAGATATCTTGGTTTATGTTACTGTTAGATGAGTGGTTCGGGAATGGTTTGTTGAAGATTTTCAAATTTCAGTTAGCAGGGGCATTAGGATTATCGAGGGTTATATCCCCTGCATCAACCATTTCCTGCACTATATTTTTCAACATCTTACAGTTTTTGTGACTGTGTCCCTTCACGCGGTGGAAGTTACAGAAGTCATTTTCTTTGTACCAAGAAGGTATAGCACGGGTGGAATCAAACCCAGAGTGAGGTTTAATAGGAGGCAAGGTGATAGCTCCTGCTTTGAGCAATTTTTCCAAGATGACACCATAAGTTTCTCCCAAGGGAGTGTAATTGATGGGCTCGGCTTTATACTTATAGGTGGTTTTTGGCGGAGTATTAGACAGTGCTTGGGATTTGACCATCACCGCGTGTACAGCTCCTTTTGATTTTGAAGCGGTCGATGCGTGAGAATTGGTGGTGTTAGGTTTGTTGGTGGAGTCTTGGGTTCAGAAATTAGGGTTTTTGTTACGCAACCGCAATTTCTCTTCCTCTAAGGCTCGAATTTCTAGTTTCCGAGCCATAGTAAAGGCCTCATCAAAGGTGTGGAAAGTTTGAATTTGGAGGGTAGGAGAAATGTGCTTAGCACAGGCCCGCGTAAAGAGTTCGATGAGTTCGGCCTGAGGCAAGGCATAAGTAAGTTGGTTGATGAGGCCCCACCATCGTCCAACAAAATCTACGATAGATTCATCTTCAAATTGTTGGACGACATAGAGGTCAGTGATAGATACTTTCTTAGCAATATTAATGGAGAAATGATCCAAGAAAGATTGGGATAATTGGTTAAAAGCGAAGATTGAGTGTTGGGTTAAAGCACTGTACCACTCCAAGGCGGGACCTGATAAGGACATGGGAAAGGTGCGGAGTAGTAAGGCATCGTCATGAGCAATTAGGTAGCAGGCATGTCTAAATGATCGCAAGTGTTGTTGAGGATCCTCCTTACTATTAAAACGAGTAAATTTTGGTAATTCCCATTGAGGAGGATATGAATGAAGGGGGATAGAAGGATGAATAGGCTCCCGAAAAACTTGCTCGTATGTCAGGGTGCTACGGCTTCCTGAAACAGAAGCCTCCAGATTTTGCATCTTGTCCATCATTTGTTTGATGAAATCATTGGTTGGATGAAATGATGGTGCGGTTGTTGTAAAAGGAGGAGGATTGGGCCAAGAGCCACCACTAGACAATGGTGGGGTTAAATGTTGATAAGGTATTGAGGATGAATATGTTGAGGTGACCGAATAGGGATGTCCTATATAAGGTGTTGAAGCCACCGGATAAGTGTGTGGAAATGAAAAGGTGGGCGGAGCTTGAGAAGGAAAGCTCGTGTGGATAGGTGGTAGAGAGAAAGTTATGAAAGGGGCAGTCTGTGAGAGAGACGAGGTAGGAGCAGTCGGTGGTAATGATATGTGGGGCCCCAGATTAACCAAAGGAAAGCCAATCTGTGCCGTATGAACCTCTGAAGCCACTGAGTTGGGAGACGGGGCTAAGGATGAAGAAGGTAAGGTGGAGTTATTAGGTGGAGAAGGAGCTAAATGAGCAGCTATACTAATAGGCATACCCACGAGAAGTTGACCGTCAGGTGTACGGTCAGGGGTATGAGACAAATAGTACTGTACAATGCTAGGATTAGCATCCAAAAATTTCACAAATTCCTTATCTCCTACAGGGATTTTGAGAACCTCACTGGTGTCCGTAGGATTCCCCATAGGATGTGAAGGGGGTGATTCAGGCAAAGGCATGGCACAGGCATGTGAAACCATGGTTGCGGCTTGTTTCCGAGTGATAACAACCATGGACAAGAGTACATAGCAGGGTTTCAATCTATTAGGATCAAAAAAAGCCACAAAATGTTGGAATTTGTAGGTTTCTGGTTTGTCGGGAACTATGAAAGACAATAACCGATATCAGTCAGGTAACCAATGTCAGTCAGACTGTAGCCGGTGTCGGTAGAATAGGACCGGTGTAATAAGCTGTAAGAAGTTACTGATTTGGGGTTAACAATGCTTAGTATGCCTACCAAACTGTTCTGAAGTGATCACTGAAATAGTGTATGACAGAGAAATAGAACTAAAAACAAGTAAGATGCACAAGAAAATCAAGAGACTAACCCTAGGATTAGTTTTAATTATTGTGGGCTTATGCCTTAGACACAAGATGATGTCAATCCTAAACAAAAGACCTAAGGGAGATGTCAAGTTTGTTTTGGCTTATAAGGTTACCTCAATCGGGCGGAGGAATACCACGGAAAAGGGGGGATGTTTGAGCTGTTGTGTTGATTATGATGTGATTTGGTATGTGTTGTGCAGTGAAAGTAAGATTAATTTCTTGTCAATACCATGGATATCACCCCCACGTGTACGACCTGTTACTTAATCTACGTTCACTAGAATTGAAAATAGCAAGCAAGAATGTGATGCACGTGTTTTAAATCCAAATCAAAAATGATATTCAATGAAGCAAAGGAGATGACTTTCACTAATGCAAAGATGTGAAAGCAAGACAAACTCTTTTACCAAAATGACAAAATATTTTGTGAATATTTAGCAGAAACAAACAGCAAGTATGCTCCCTATATGAAAGCAAGCAAGAAAGAAAGAAACCCGAAATGGGTCCCACCGGGCGTGCCAAAATGTTTCGCACAGAATGTTTCAGTTCCTAGAATAGAGTTGCTTCTATCCTTTCATTCTCTTGAGAAATAGATAAGGGTTAGGGCTAGGAGGAATACCTATTGAATGTTGGGAGGGTGCGCGCGTACCGTAGAGAGAGATCAGATCGATTGTGAAGAACTCCTTTTTGTCTAGGAAGGACTACCTGCAAGTAAGAATACAAGACCACCAAATTTTAGTTAGACAATAAATGAGGGAACTACCTTGGGCCCAGGAAATATTAGACTTCCTTTCGAAGGTGGTCAGTTCCCCTCTTAATACGAATTAACACAAATTCTAACAAAGAAGTTATTGCAAAATTACAATTTAATTACCTCGTTAAAAGCAATAGAGGAAAGGCTGGTTTTGGTTTGAGTCACAGTGACCGATGCTGGTCACTGTACAACCGACTGTGGTTATACACCGGTACCGGTTGCTGATAACCGATATCGGTAGGGGCAGTGATTTAGGGGTTTTTAATGAAGGTTGGCTATAAGGTGGCTATGGTGTTTATAAGGCTAGTAAATGATTAAGGATAAGCAATGGGGTGATGGAGAAGACTTAGAGAGTATGAGGGCTGTTCTTGGGGCAATGTAAGGGTAGAGGAATGACATTTAGATGTAGGGTGTTACCGGGTAGTAGATCTAGGAGTAGACTTATAATTACTATGATTCAGAAGTTCAAGAAATGTTATTAAAAGAATGTATAAGACACTACTTACTAGTTCCTGATGAAGATACAGGTCCAAGTACTGTGATGACGAAGGCAGGGTTCAGGTGGGATGATCTAACAATCAAAGACGAGCTATCTTCTCTCCCGATGCTTGGATGAGTGTCACTGGGCTCTAGTTACTCAGTTGCAGTCTTGGGCTTGATGTCCTTCTCTGCAAACTCTTCTCTTTCCTTCACTTGTCTCTGCTCTGCCAAGTGAATTCCTGATCTTTCCAATGAATTTCATATCCTTTGTTTTTGGTTAGGGGAGGTCATTTACAGGGAACCGATGGCGGTTACGTAACCGACGGCGGTCGAGTAGGAACCGATGTCGGTTAAGTCAAAGTGGGCTATTTTTAGTAAAATAGATAAATTTCCCTCCTTTTCTCTCGAGGGATTAGTTGTGGGCTTGTTCAAGTCATTATTAGGTTGGTTTTGGTGCAGGTGAGGGGTAATTAGTCATGGTTGTGGATGTAGACCAAGTTATAGGTCTTTAATTAGGTTAGTTTAGGATTAGGGATAGGTCATGATGAGGTGGCGAAATGAGGTGGCAGGTTTGGAGATGTGGATTTATTAATTATAAGGTAATTAATAAATAATTGTGTAGGGTTTAGGTGGTGAGGTTAGGTTGTGAAATGAGATGTGGGGCACAGGGTGTCGTAAGACATAAATTTGGTGTCTACAGACAGCTTATTCAGGAAATAGGTTTATGGAAGCAAAATCTTCGTAGAGGCTACATTGGGAACTTATATCACTATCATCATTATACAAAACATCCTCACACTTAGAAAAGGTAGCGTCAACCTTGACGGGTTGAGCATCCTAGGATTTTAACCCAAGACCGTGCTTGTCAGATTTGAAACAGCGAGTAGGAATAGGTTCTAGACGGCCTTGTGTGTTGACTCCGCATCCGTATCCTTTATAACCCATGACAAACATCATGCGATGTCCTTTAGTATACTAAGGCACTTGATGGCATGAGGCCATGGTTCCTTCTGGCACCTTACTAATGGGATCCTCCAACATCTTTTCTTCAGACAGGAGGCCACTATGAACAAATTTATCCAATGGTTCTCAACATGGTTCTCGTGTACTTTTGAACTGAAAATAGGGCTTACCCTGTGTCCTAGGTGACATGGACAAGTCTAAAGTTAATAATGCTTGTTCAAGAGTAAATGGATATCCTGAGCCATATTTTGCTGATGTATCCTCCCAAGATGTAAAAGGATTGACCAAATAAGGGAAGTCCTAATTGTAAGGTGTGAGTGATTTTGAGTCCACTCGATTCTTCATAGCTTCCGTTTTAAGAGGGATGATGACATCTGAGGAAGGGCACTCATAGGCTACACGAGAGAAACTATGCAATGCCCAAAAGTGAGTGAATGGCTCAAGATCACTTGAGATAGTGACTATACGCCCTTCATGGCACAACTTGATAAACTGATGAAATGTCGAAGGGATAGCCTGCATGGCATGAATCCATGGATGCCCCAAGAGCATGTTATATGGGAGATCTAAATCTAGGACATGGAAGGTCGTGTCATGACAGGTTGGGCCTACTTCCATGGGCACTATGATAGTACCTATGAATTCTCTCTCCTCATTAACATACGCTGTGATGGTGATGGTCTTAGCTCCCAGATTTATTTCTGAAAGGCCTAGCTACCTAACCAACTTCAATGTGCATATGTTTAGACCAGATCCCCCATCCACAAGCACTCTTTTTATCTTATGATGGGTAATGACCACTTCTAAATAGAGAGGCAAATTATGCTCATGGTTGTTACGTAGATTAGCATTGTGATCAAAAGTGATATGATCAGTGGGTTCAAGGTGGGAAACCATAGCTTGCAAGTGTGCTGGATCTACCTCAGTAGAGACTCCATAATTCTGTAATGTTTTGTACAATATATCCTTGTGAGCAGTAGAGATTTTAAGAAGGTCCAAAATGGATATTTTAGCTGGTGTTTTCTCTAGTTGGTCTAGTAAATTATACTGGCTTTGAGTAGTTGGTATTGGATTAGGTATGATTAAGCGAGCGCATCGCATTCCAACTCTACAACTCTTTTTAAGAATTTGGATTGTGTTTACTCGGTCATTAGGTGAATGGATGCAACCTATAAGGGATTCAAATGGACTATTATTACTAGGGTAACATATGCACCAGTGTGATAGTCATTAGAGGCCTGCTTGTGATCCAGTTTCCTTTTCTTGTTATCCGTGTGATCGGGAAAAGGTTCTTTGTATATGCCCATTTTTTCATTAGGACCCTGTCCTGAATCAAGAGGTGATTCTACGGAGTTCTTGCCCTCTTCAATGAGGTCTTGTATGAAATGCTTCAGTCATAGACATCTATCGGTTTTGTGTCCTTTGACATGATGGAAGTCACAGTATTCATGGTCTTTATACCAATTAGGTTGTGGAAAATTTCTGGGAATGGTACTGTGGTACTTGGATACTCTACCATTTTAGCATCATCTAATTGTTTTAATATAGCAGTCAGGGGTTCACTCAATGTTGTGAACGTACGTTTTGTAGGTGCCTTAGGACAAGGTCCTTGTGAAAGCTTCAAAAGTGGACCTGTCTACACAGCTTGGACTCTTTTGGAGTCAGTAATTCCATCACCAATGATGTGTTTGTTTTTATTAAAGAACTTAGGTTTGTCTACAGATTTGGCCTCATGTTTTTCTTTGATAAAGGGTTTAAGTGTTCCTTTGGTAATAAGAGCCTTTTTAATTTGGCTACCTTTCTCTATAACTTCCTCGAAGTTAGATCCACAATGCATCTGAAGATGGAAGGCTATCTTCGAGTTTAAATTAGGAACAAAAATGCTCACTAATTGTTTTTCAGGTAGAGCACAAGGGAAGCAACTAGTCAGTGCTCTCCATCATTGTACGAACCCGTGAAGGTTTCATTAGGTTTTTTCTTTGCATTACAAAGGTCATTCATCGTGACATAATTTTAAATATTGAAAGAATAGTGCCGCATGAATTTTTCTGCTAGTGCCAGCCATGTTGTTATAGATCCTTTAGGTATGCTACAGAACCATTCAATTGCCAAAACTCCCAAACTGTGGGGAAAGAGTCGTATTAGAAAATTATCATTGTAGGTGACCTCTTAATAAGCCATATAAAAGTATTTGATGTGATCACAGGGATCACCTTTTCCTTTGTACTTTTCAAGCCTTGGGATAGTGAAATGTTTAGGAAAGGGATACAATAGCATGTCTTTATCGAAGGGATAAGGACATAGTTCTTCATAGAGATACCTTCTGTTTCGGTCTATATTTCCCTATTGTAATGTTGTGATCGTATCCTTCATAGATTTCAATTCATCCTGAATGAGTTGCTCTTTAGTAGGTGATATCGACCTTTGAGCCTGAGTTGCCTTAAAGGTATAGTCTATATGTGGATCAAATTGAAACTTGTTAAGTTTATCTTTGTCTTTTTTTTACCTATGTTTCTTTTTGAAGCACCTAGGTTTTCTAATTTTTGACTCAACTTCAAGATCTATTTTTGGAGGATCTCCTCCTCAACCAAGGGATCCTATTCTTCATCAAATTTCAGAGGAGGGGAGGCCTTCCACTCAATTTTACTTTATGCAAAGCCTTAAAGTGAGGTTTACATGATGTTTCACCTTCAATAGCAGCCTTATGTTTCCTAGAAGTGGATGCATATCCCACATCGAAGGGATTATTTGTGTCTAAGATGAACCTTTTCTCTCCTATGTTAGGGTCAAAAAACTTTGTTTCTTCTTCGTGCTCATGTGGAATTTTATCCCCTAACACCAAGACTCTCGCGAGTACTTGATCTTTGTTATAATATAAGAGCTCGTCAAATATGTTTAGGTCTAACCTTTGTTGTTCTCCCGAAGAGTCTGACTCTTCTCCACTATGATTGATTAATGTCTCTGTATCTTTGACTTGAGATAAGATTGGTCCTAAATTGTTCTCGCTAAAGGGGAAATTATCGAAAGGATTAGCTCCTGTATTAAAATCACTGAGTTTTGATGTCATTTTGAAAACTTTAGGCATTACAAGCCAACACTCATATGCAACACTATGTTTACTAGTTTTCAAAGGATACCGATATGGATAGATGAAAATGTATCACTTACCTAAGTTGTGTTATGTCAAATCTATACTTAAAAGACCAAGATGAATGACAATGTTGTACCAGATATGTGGGCTGAAGTTAGAAATCTAACAAGGCTTGAATATCAGCACAATACTGACAAAGTCCTCTAACAAGGTATACCTAGAACTGACTCAAGTACTGACAACAAGCCAAGTGTATTGAAAAGTGGAATTCACAATTAGATATAGTGTAACAATGCTATCATGCTATCTAAACCAAGCAAGCAAGGCGTCGATATCAAGACAACATCATGACGATATATATAATGCGTTATCAACACTCATAAAAAAAACCTAGATGACATTAGAATGAAAACCAAGTAGGAGGTATAACAAGAAGTCTGTGACGATGCGAGTAGCATAACCGCGTAATAGAGGGATTCATACTACGTTCCCAAAGAATGGGAGACACACTGTAAATGCCAATACTAAATGACTAAAATGCAAGAAAAAGTCGACAAACTAGGGAGAGACAGAATGACACAACCGACCCATAACAATGACGAAGATCTTGAAGTCAAGATCATAGGACTGTCAAAGATGGAAAAACATACCCACCTGCTTTAGTCATTTAACACCCCAACCACAAACATGGATGAGTGTAAATGTACAAAAACTCAGCTAGCACTATCTCTGACATGACACGTAAAGTATGCCTCTATTCAAATTTTAACGTGGAAAGTATGAATGCATGGGTGTAGATCAAGAATATGTGAAAATAGACTTAGTTTCACTTTGGGTAGAGCTTCACCTCATTCGAAAATGAGAAGGAAGCTAAGCTAAGTAATAAATTTTTCTAAATTTGTGATGAAAAACACTTAGATCCAACTTAGAATGGGTTTGTTACCGTGTTTGACAAACAAGGTGCTAAATCCAAACAAGTTATCACCTCGTGATGGAAAACGACACAAATGGACTAGTAAAGTTGGCCTCTAGACAAAATGGTTTCCTTAATAATCCCTCTCAACCAGGTGTTACAAGGGTGTCTTAAGCGAGTGCAATTTACCCAAAAAGTCACACTAACTAGTTTGGGAGTATCTCGGCTTTACTTTACCCCCTTCAAGAACAGTAGGAAACTAGTGTGTCTACGTGTACTATCACTGGGGTTTCCACATGGACAACCGGTAATGATATCTCACAAGGTGTACTAGTCAAGTGGGTAAGCGAGGTGCTTCCCGTTTTTTCCACGAGGTTACTCAGTGGTGGACTACTTTGGGGTTCCTGGAACCACCCCCATTGTTATAGCTTAAGGCGTTATGCCAAAGGGGTTACGTTCCAGTTAAGTAGAGAGGGACTTACCCTTTTCCAAAACCTGCAATACAGTGTGTTGAATATGGTGTGTTTTTTATCTTTTTTAATCTTAATGTGGTTTCAAAAGTGGCACACCATTTGGCAATCTACAAACACACGTGTATTAGAGGTTTTCGCTTCGTTCTTAACACCTTTCTTTGACCAACATTAGGTCCTATAGAAAACAAGTTTATTAGTAGTTTTCTTGTTTGCTAATTGAGGTAAAAGAGAACTCACACTTTCTTTTGATTCCTAAGATCACCCAAAGGCATGAAGGAAGAGCATACACAAAGTGGAAATCCTACTAAAAGAACATTAAAATGTTACTTTATCCTTAAGAAGCAAGTGTTTTTAACATGTAAAATAGATTTTGTGTAAGTGCTTTTGATCTCCAAGATTGCTTTGGAAAGTGTGAGGAGAGAGCATACACACATTTCAAAAATCCTATTTTAACCTAAGGAATGAAAAACACTTAATCATGCAAACTGGAATTTTTAAAGAGTTAGCCTTGTTTTTAAACCTGTCAATCTTTTGGAAACCTACACCAAAAATGTCAAAAAAATAGCTAAAACAGATAGTAAAATTTTTTAATTCTGACAGTAACACCTGCGCACCCAAACCGACATGTACGCACCCCAGCCAATGAGTACATGCCTAAACCAACACCAATGTAGGTATGTTAAAATTTAAATCAGTCACCAACACCTACATGCCCTGATCTAATAGGTACGCTAGGGTTTCAACGTGTACGTGCTCCTACCAATGGATACACAGCCCAAGAAAAAAGAAGTTCGTAAAATTTTACACATTGATATTAATTACATAGACACGTCCAGAGAGGTGGAGATGTGGATAGGCCAATGGAGATGCAAACGCGTCCTTGCAGACAAAAATTTCAAAAACACAGAGGACACCCGGGCATGCCAAATGTGTTCAAAGAAAAGTTGTAGAAAGCCATGGATTTTGGGGTAAAAAACCCTAAAGAATCCCCAAAGGCTTCAAGAAACAAATCAGTGAACCATCCGATAAGAAATGAACAAGATCTTCTAACTAGCATGCATTATGAAGTAAACACTCAAATTTAAGCTAATTAAACTATCTCTATTCTTTGAAAGCTTAAAATAATGAACCTAATAAGCCCTAAGCAATCAGTTTTAGTGATTAAGAGAAAGAGGTCTCCCCATTATAGGCTTTTGAGCCAATGGTTCTTCTCCTTTACCCTATAAATTGGATTAACAATGCAAAAGTGAAGTAAATAGCTCAATATCTAAACTAGAAATGAAATCTAGAAATTAAAACTAGAACCTAGATGAAAAATACTATAATCTATGCTTAGAAAGAAGTGAGGAATTCTTGAAAATGAGAGAGGGGCTCTAGCCCTATATATAGTTTTTCATTTGGAAAAAAGGGAAACTTGAGTGCATGTGGGACAAACACTAAATTCCAAAACACACTTTTAGCAAGTCAAAGCTTACTTTGACTAGATTTAGGGAGAGACAAACCATGTTTAATATTAATTAAACAGGTTTAGGAGGTGATTAGGGTTTGGAGAGAGTTTTGAAGGGTCAAATCAATCCAATGGGATGGGTTGATAAGCCAAGAAGGTGGCAGAAGTGGACTAGAAGAAAGTAAGAAGATAATGTAGTTAGAATGGAGCTATTATAACTTGTTTAAATGGTTTACAAGAGGAAAAACGACAAAAGGGATGTCGTAGGAAGAAAGTTAGATAGGTCAAACTGGTGGTGTACCGTCAGTTTGTGGGGAGAAGCACAACTAGCACAATATTAGTCGTAATAGTGCAATATCTAAACTACAAGTGTCTACATTTATCTTCATTCATTAATAGTTCAGCGTTGCACTCCAACTCTTGTACCACTAAGGCTTCAATTTTTTCTGCCACCTCATTTATCTGCTCCTACACGAGGCTTGGAGTCTAATTTTTCATACTCACCTCTTCACTTTCTCCCTTATTTTGGGCACCTTCCCCCTCCTGGCTGCCCTTCCTCTTCACAAAGAGAGTCATTTTTTTCTTCCTCACCTTCTTCCTCCAAATCATACACCTCAAACATTGGTGGCCCCTGGGATCCTTTAGGTTCATCTTCCTCATCATCATCCCTCTCACCTTTGTAGGCCTCTAAGCTCTATGTGTCCTCTGAATTAGCTTCCTCCATCACCTTCTTCTTCTTCCTAACTGGGGATTCCAATATAGGATATTCTGCTCTTTCTTCTTCCTTCTTTGGTGATTTCTCTTTTGTGATAGCCTTTTCATGTTCTAGCACCTCCTCTCAGACTAGGGACCGCTTCTTGTGCATGTAAGTACTAGTTTTAGCACTTGTCCCTTGGGCACCCATTGTTGGTCTATCTTGGACACTTGGTGCCTTTTTCCCTTGCACCTCTTCTCTTCCTTTCCTTATTGGTGCAGTCTTCCTTCTTCCCATGGGGTCTTCAGGAATGGAGACATCACATTCTAGGTATGTGCCCTTCTCAAACTTTGGTCTTATGCGCAGATATGCCTCATCGCGGTTCTTCCTACTATTGGAAAATTCAAGGGATTTGTCATTTGAACTTCATGGGAGACATACCTCTCCACGTATACGTGCTTCTTGGGGTAAACGAACTATCTGTGTAGCTCCCTATGGTCTTGATCCACCTCACTAAGGTCTAACCTTAGTCTTTTGGCCTCTATAAACTGGTTTTCCCCTACTTGGAAATACAATGTTGTGAAAGAGAAGGAGAGTTTGCACCAAGGGCTCATAGTTTCATCTACCAGCTTGAATCTTCCAATGCAGAAGTGTTGGTAGACTAAAAATTCAGCTTCTACATCAATGAGCACTGGAAGCTACTCTGGAATCCTCCAATCCACCCCAAATGCATCCCTTAAGCGCTTATACCATTTCTCTAGGCGTGCCTTGTGAGTAGTTGTCATGCTATCACAAGTGTACTTTGTGAATCTTTTTGCGGGAAAGGGGTATTCCTCTGGATATTCCCAAACAAACTTATATGCCACATTTAGCACTCCTATTTCTAAAAACACAATTATTAAGAGGATATTACCAAAAAGTATCTACACTACTGATAATTTCATATATAATGAATGCTAACAAGTTATAGATGGTGCCTTATGATATTTTCCTGCACACATTTAACCAGCACTTATTTACTTGTATCCATCTTTCTTGGTCATTTAGATTTATCACCACACATGCATCCATTCTCATGATAGGGTCTAGGATCTATTTGATTTCAAAGTATCGTGGCCCCTTCTAATAATCATATACAGTGATAATTGCTTTGATGGCTTCCTTGTCACTCAATTCATCATCTATAATCTCTCCTTCACAAATGAGGCCTGTGAATTTTGAAATTAGCTGAGTTATGTGCATCTTGCACCCCATGAAGAAACAGTGGTCCTCATGTACACATGACATTAACCATTGATAGAGATGCTCAGGTTTTCCAAAATAAGGAAACTCATAGAGTTGTAACAATCCTGCCTTCTCCAATTTTACTTTTACCTCGGTTCTATAGATAAGTAAACCCTCTGGTGTCCTCTTGTTTGTCATGCGTACTAACTCCAGTGCCATTTCCTTTTCTATCGTGTTTGTGCGATGGTTTTAATCACTCACCGTCATTTTTCTTAAGTGGCACTCCCATTCCTTCCCAAGTAAAACCCCATCCAGGTACTGCATCTCTTTGTACCATTCTTCATTCATGCTTACAGGGCTTTCTAGTTGCTTTCCCTTTCCCTTGCCCTTTCCCTTCGGCTTCTTAGGTGATGTAGTTGGTTTATTAGGTGTCATGGTTTAGGTTATATTAGCACTTCAACTTATCTTACTTGTTCTACTTTTCTACCCTTTCCAAGCTCAAAAATCTAACTTGTGAAGAAACTCTTTTCAGCTCATGCTCTGGCTGTCAAACCCTAACTGGAATATCCTCTTTCATAAGACGATGCTTCTCCACAATTTTTCTATGCCTGTGAACCTCTTTCCTTCTGGTTTGTAGAACAAATCTAGTCACTCACGCCTTAATTCCTGAAACTTTTCTTCACACAGATCAACTCTGGAAACCCTAGTCCACAAGAGCTATTTCTTTTGTATTCGCAATGTCAATAATGAAGTGTCTCACCTCCTATTTATCATTCTCCCTTATTTTTAGCATTAAATGCTACTACACCTATTACCGTACTTCAACACTTATTGTGGATTTTTCCACTAAGCCACACTCTATCACCACCACTCACCTGACCAACCTTGCGCGGATTATCATGCAGCCTTTTGGTGCGTAAACAATCTATCTGACAAAAGAATCTTACGTGCATGTTACCAAGATGTATTATTATCCTAAAACCAACCATCCTCATTCATAGGGCCATTCAACTAGGATTTCCAACATAATCCTTCCAAGTACTTTGCATCTTGCACTTTCTTTCACATTATTCCACCCCACACTAAAATGATGTGTGGTCCTCTACACATTCAAAACCTTTAAAAATTAATGATGTTACCGGCACCCAGGGCACAACACAAAACAACAACGAGAAAGGGTAACACAAGAAAAGAAATGCATTAAAGGAAATCCTAAACTATCTAGAAATACTACCTTATTACAAACACCAAGAAGACTCGTTTATAGTAGGGCTTTAGCCTACTCCTATTGAAATTTCTTGGCAATCTTGTCCCATCCAACACTTGTAACTAGCACATGCTTGAGTTAAGGATGTACGAGATGATGTAGGGACCCAACTAATGGACTTTTAAATTCCCAAGATGACGCAGAAACTTGCAATCATATAGTAATACCATCTTCCCAACCTTAAAATTTTTGTTCTTAATGTGACCATCATGTCATTCCTTTTGTTTATCTTTTTCAATCTTCTGGCTCCACCTGGTAAGTGATCATTTTTTATCCAATTGCATTAACTTGTTAATTCTTTCTTCTGGTGCTTGTTCATCTGCTAAACCTCCTGCATGTGCTATACGCAGTGATGGTAACATGAATTCAACTAGTAGGATAGCCTCTGCATCAAACACCAATTAAAATTTTGTGGCCTTATTTAACCTCTTATAGGTTGTCCTGTATGCCTAAAGAATGGCTTATACTTTGTCATCCCAATCTTGTCTACCAACACCAAAAAAAATTGTTAGGGTATGACTTAGTATTTTGTTAAATGCCTCTGTGGTTCCATTTACTTGTGGATGGTAAGGGGTAGTATTGTGATGAGCCACCATGAATTCTGCTAACAAAATCCTTAATGTCTTATTTAAGAAATATGTACCCTTGTCACTAGTCAAACTCAAAAGGAAACCATACCTTGTAATAATGTTTTCCCACATAAACCTTGCTATAGTATTTACCATATAATCCTTAGTAGGTGCTAATTTTTCCCACCTTGTCAATTAATCTGTGCATGTGATTATATAACGTGACCTAGTCCTATGCGTGGCTGGTGAAATAGGGCCTACGAAGTCTATAGCCCACTTTTTGAATGGCTCGGCACTAGGAATATGATGCAAGGGAATTTCATCTCTTCTCCCTATTTTTGCAATGCGCTAACAATGGTCACATGCCTTGCAATACTCCTTGCATTCTTGATACAGGGTTTCCCACCATAATCCAGAAATTAATATATTGCATGCAGTGGAGTCACTTGCATAGTGTCCACCTGCACTTCCTCCATGTGCCTCTTCTAGTATGGCTAGGAGCTCATGTTCTAGCACACACCGGTGTAGAACCTCATCACATCATAATTTGTATAAATCCCCACGAATCAACATGTAGGGTGTGGCGCATCTAGCTAATTACTTTTTTCCACTGCCTTCATTCCTTTCGGCGCTACACCTATCTTGAGAAATACTACAATATCTTCTAAGTCTTAGGGCGTGTGCTATAACCTAAATAGTTGTGCATCTAGCATGGTTTCCTCAATGCTTTGCACATCCTACCCTAAATCAATTCTAGACAAATGATCAATTCTGGAATTACTTTTTTCTATTTTGACAACTACTATAAACTCAAACTTTTGGAACAATAGTACCCACCGACATATGCGCCCTTGTAGAATGGGCTTATTCACTAAATATTTTAATGCCACATGGTCAATGTAAAATATAAAAGGGGTTGTCAGTAGATACTGTCTGAACTTGTGAAGTGTGCAGATTATTTATAATGCCTTGCGCTTAGTTGTAGTATAATTATGCTTTGTTGGTGTCAAATTCCTAGTATAATTATGCTTTGTTGGTGTCAACTTCCTGCTAACCCATATACTGTCCATTAGAGCAATACTTGCACAACTTGGTGAAGGGATTGTTGACACCTCTCAAACATCAACCTTAAGTTGTCACAATGGTCCTTTACTAACCCATATACTATCCAATCATCTAGGTAGACTTGAAGAAATTTGTGGATGACGTCCTAAAAATCTTGCACCACAATGCGTGAGAACACAGCCAATGCATTCTTCAACCCAAAAGGCATGACTGTATAGGAAAAACTTCTCCACTCAGTGGAAAAATTCATTTTCCTTTGGTCCTCCTTTACAATCCTTACCTAGTGATATCCCGAGAATCCATCTATGAAAGAGTAGACCTCACGTCTTGCCACTCCCTCTAAAATTTCTTCAGTAAATGGGGTTGGGAAAGGATCAATGACACATACTACATTCAAGTCCCTATAATTAACATAGATCCTTATCCTCACGTCCTTCTTGATACTAATCACCAGTAGACTTATCCATTCTGACTCTTCGATAGCCTCAATGATACTTGATGCTATCATTTTTTCTATTTCCTCCTTGAACTTTATGTGTAAATTGGGATTCATCTGGTATGGTCTCTTCCTGATTAGGCACACACCTTCCTTCAGCTTTATCCTCATCTCCCCAAGGAATGGTGGATGCCTTTAAGCTCATGGTACCTGAGTGGGAACAAATCTTGGAATTCTCGTAATAGATCAATGATTTTAGAGACTTCTTTCTCTGACCAATAGTCTCCAATGATAGCCTCCTTGGGTTCTTCTTTTGAGATGATGTTAACTTTTTTTTAAAAGGTTCATGGTAGGCGTGCACCCATTCATCACTACTATCTATGACCTTGCACGTCCCTATAAAATGGTTAACATCCAATTTTTTTACCTCTTACCCATAAATAACATACACCATCTTCCCCTTTTCTTTTTCCATACACGCACGCTCAAGTTGTATCTCTTCTGTTTATTCTTCTTCAAAGTGCACCTCTAGGCTAGGTTCACCTAGCAATTCTTGTATTCTATCCTCCACCATAGCACTATCTCCTATTGTAAGGTGCTTGAAAACCTACAGTGCTTTATTTACTGATGGATTTGTACTCTGATACTCAAATGTTTAGATGAGATCAGCTATCAATCATTTCCAATTACTAGTTTGACGACACATCTCTGAGTGGATATACCATGCGCGTGCACAACCTTACAGGATGGAGTACAACTTTTGAACCCATAATGAAGGTGGTAATGCTTCTGTGCTTCCCATCTAGGTTGTCTCACATGATTGGATATGTAAGGAATCCGTCTCTTTACCATGGTAGTCTTTTATAGTTGTGGGCGCGTTGCTCCTGCAAAACCTTACAGAGAAGGAAATTATCACCTCATGCCATTCAAAAAGGTTCTCCCAATGTGTTTCCCACTAGCACACAACAATTCTGAGTAGGTTGTAATTAAGCATTTCTCTTCTTTCATTTTTATTTCTCCAATGGGCCTCCATTTCTCACAAGAAATATTCCAGATTAGCCCCTCCCGAGTAACTTGGTAGTTTTCCTCCTCCTAGGTGCTGAACTGCATGTGCCTTTGTTAACTTGGTTAGAAATCCTCTTAAACATCATCTAATCAACTCATAGGTCCCATGTACCCAATTATCACACACTATACTGGTAGTGTCACTTATGGACCGAGCATCCTCAAACTGGATAACTCCATCTATGGGATGAACTATCTCAGGATCCCTGATTGATCGCATATATATTCTATCAAGGAATTATTCCCCCAAGGGTTCAGTATAGGGTGTTGATTTCCCATTAGCCAGGGGTATAATGACTCGTTCCTCCTTATTTTCAAATCTGATGTATCCCTTATTGAACCACAGGTCATCATTATTCTAGTAGCACCAGGGGTTTCCAAGTAACACTGGAAATTTTTCCACCTCAGCAAGCACCAAGACCTCGAAGTCCCCAATAAACTTGGCCCCTTAAATGGTGATAGCCACATATTTTAAGACACCGATGGGAATTTCCTTCATCTTGTTCACCATATACAACACATTCAAAGATGGCTGTAATGCAGGTCTTCCCATTTGATGTCATGCATCCAAGATGAGAACATTGACCTTTGCCCCTATGTCAATGATATTATTACTAAGGAGCCACCCATCAATGACTGCATTTAAGGTGATCTCCTTATCATCATCAAGGATATGAGGGGGAAGGTTTACATGCAAGAATTTACTCTCGTGCTTTGTTCCAGCGCATGGTACCTTCTCCTGCAACCATTCTCCTAACAAGGGAATAATATTATCTTGCCTTAGCATCTTACATACTTCCTTAACTTCATCCAAGTCATCCTTTGGGGATTTGGAATTTTTTCTTTTCTCCTCTTTCCTAGACTGCTCCTTTAGATACTAGATTTCTCCTTGTAAAATTTGAATGACATCCATGGTTTCATGATATACCTCCTTCTGATGAGTAGGGTCTAGGTACTTCCCATGTACCACTTCTTCTCTTGAAACCAAAGTCCTATGTTTTGGTATTTCTTTGGCGTGTGTTACTTCTACTCGTGCTGTTACCAAAATAGGCTCCAAGCTTGACTCACACATTACTCGTGGCATCCATTGTGTGTTATCCTTCTTTATTCTTACCATTGCCACACCCTTATCTTTCCAGTGTTGTTGACTCGTGTGCTCAAAAAACTCAGGGCACTCCTCATATTTGTGCTTCTTCCCACACCATGAGCACTACAATATCTCTGGGAACTCACACTTAAAGTGGTTTGTAGATCCACAATCAAAATAGGCTCCTCAAGGGAACTCACTTCTTCCTCCTATATTGTGATGCCTGCTTCAACTACCTCTTGAGACCAAGAAACAAACTAGGAAAATTATGGAATAATTTTTTTTATTTTTTTTATAGGAAGAGTCTTCAACCAAGTCGCAAGACACTAGTTTGAAACTAAATAGGTTCTAGAACAAATTTTGATTAACCAAACACAATATTTCCATTTTTATCTTATAACAAGTTTACAAGGTTCCAATTTGGAGGTTACAAGTTTTACTAAGGTTCAGGGAGAAATTTATCGCCAGGCCTGCTCTCTATCAAGCCCTGAACTTCAATTGGATTTTTCAAATACTTAAAATTATCAAAACTTTCCTAAACTAGACTCATTGGATAGGAAATTTCCTCACCTTTCCAACCATATAAATAAGTCTTCCTAACTCCTTGTAAAACTCAAGTTATGGCCGGGCGGAGTTTTAGGGGAAAATTTTCCCTTGGAGGTCTGCGGGGTTAGGGAGAAAATTGGGAAAATTTTCCTGAATGCCACGTGTCATCACGTGATTGGTGCAGGTGAGTGGGTCATGGGGAAAAATTTGAAATTTTTCCCAAAACCAAAGTCTCAATTTTCCAAAGGGAAATTTTTCCTCCATGCCTCCGCACTTGCTCAAATGGCCACGTGGCACTTTGTGATTGGCCACGGGCCAGCGGAGGGAATTTGGATTTTTCACCCATGCGGTTAAAAGGTTAAAAGAATTGCATGGACCTGTGCACCCATGGGGACATGTGTCAACATCCTATTAGCTTCGGGGATACGGGTTGGCGGAGGAAAAAGTGAAATTTTTCCAAAAGGGAAAAAAGTTAAGTTTTCATTTCTAAATCCACGGGCCCTCCCTGCCACGTGTCAACACGTGATTGGTGCGGATCCATGGGGTTGCGGGGAGAAAAGTGAAATTTTTCCCAAAGAAAAAAAAAGGTTAAGTTTTCCATTTTGATCCACGCACCCCCTTGCCACGTGTCAGCATGTGATTGGTTGGGGGCCGCAGGGTTGCGGGGAAATTTGGGAAAATTTTCCCAAGACAAATTTTCAAAAAGTTAAGTTTTTTTACTAAGGATCCACCCTTCCAAAGTACCAGGTGGTGAATTATGATAGGATGAGAGGGTGGCGGGGCCACGGAACTTTTTAGGAAATTTTTCCAAAGTTCAAAATTTAAATTTTTTCTAAGGTCAAATTATTTCGTTTTTGGTTTGGGATGGCCATTCTGAAGTAAAACTTCAAATGGCCATAACTTTTGATAGGAAGCTCCATTTTTGGCAAAATTGGACTTTCTGGAAAGATCTCGGAGTCTTATTTGCACAGCAAAAATCAAGTTTAGAATTTGGTGAAGTTTAGAGGGTCAATTTTAAGAAATTGATCTGCAGGGTTTATAATTTTAAAACTGGCAGTTTCCAACTTATAAAATTTAATTCAATTTTGATATTTCTTCTCTTCAGCATGTAAATTGAGCATTGGGAAATGGTCTTGGGTAATTTTAAGTATATTTTCAAGGTCCAATTAGGACATTGGGTTACAATTGGTAAATTTTTACGTTTTTTGACAGTAAGTTGGATTGTGAAGTTAAAATTGGATTTGATAGAGTTTTTGAGATATTTTCTTAAATATGAAGTTCAATGTGGGTTCAATAGGACCTAATACATCTAAAATACTTTGTTTCCTTTCTCAATTTTAACTAAAAATCTGAACTATACATTTTTTTATGGAAATTCATTGCCAGAATTAAAGAAAGAAACAAAGATCATTTGCTAACAAGTTTATTAACCAATTTGCATCTTCCAAATATGGGGAGGCATTTTCAAATCTTATCTAAGGAATTCGATTGATTCAAACAATTAATTGACAGTTCATATTCAAGTTTAAACTCTAGTTTTGATTTCAAACACAGTACATTTACTGGCAATGCTATTTCTTAATCTCTTTCAAAGCAGAGTTTTCATTTCATAACAACAACTCGAATCTAATACAACAAGGAATTTTTTAGAAAGGGATGTAATTCTTTATTTGATTTCCAACAATAATTCAATAGTTTATCTCTTTCTTTGAATTTCAAATTACAATACACAATACATTTTTCTTTCTTTTACTTTCTTCTCATAACACAGTATGGAATAATAATTCTTTACAATTCACTTATCACTTTCAACCTTTTAATTTCAATACAAGATGTCTTCTCATTACAACTAACAATACAAATCATCCACTTCAAAGTGGGAAGGTTACAATGAGCTTTCTAAAAAGGAAATGACTGTCAAACTGATTTCTCCAAGCTCCAAACAGCAGCAGGCTAATTTCTTCATCTTTTATGTTTTAATCACAACAAGGAAGGGGGAAAGGCAACACTCTCCACCCAACCAAGATACCCAATGGGAAAATAGAAGCCATCTTTCCCCATCGGCCCCCGAGCCCCAACCATATTGAAATGGAGCATGATAATACAACACATGGAAACATGGCTTCTTCACATACAAGCATAAATTCACAAACACAAATAAACACAAAGCAAGAGGATGTAGTTCTCAACTACAACAATCAATTCCAAACAAAACAAAGGCTCCTTCTCCAAGCAAGCAATCCAAGCAAGAGCAAGAACTATGGAGGTCTCCTTATGCCTCCCAAGTTGAATTTTGGGCATCCACCAAGAGAAAACCGCCAAGATCATAACAATCCCATAAACCTTATCCCTCCTCAACCCCTCCTTATCCCTCCTCCAAATTTATCCCTTATACCTCCCCCAAAGTAGGAAATGCAAGCAATTTCCTTTCCTAGGTGGATCCCAAACCAACATTCCCTCCAAGAACAAATAATAATGGCAAATCCCTTATCCCTCCTCTGATAAACCTCATAGTCTTCTCTCCACACCATGCCGTAAGAATTCTACCCATCCCTCTAAGAATTTCAAACACAAATACATTCAAAATTCATGCTAAAAGAGGGAAAAACAACAATTTTAAAAAAAGTGAGAGCCTACCTCTCCATAATGGGGACTTGCTTCCAAAATAGCAGTCTTTATTTAGCCAAAAACCAGTCCCAAATCAGCAAGGTAAATGTATGCACAAGAAAATCCACTTCTTCCACCAAGCAAGATCCAAAATGCAAGAGAAATTTTGACCCAAGAGTGAAATCTCCAACCTTCAACAACCTCAAAATGAGGAGGAATTCCAATTTTAAAGGAGAGGGTGGAAGAGGATGATGTGGATTCCAAGTGGGGTGCCACATCATTTTTCCTCATCCCAAAAAGCAATCAACATCAAGGCAATTAAATCCTAATCAATGTGAATGACAAACCACTTACACACTTCATTTTTACCCATCCTAAAAAAAAGAATGCATTTAAACTTTGTAAGACAAGTGCAAACAAATATTACAATAAATCAAGTCAAAATGCAAATAAATTAAGTTGATTTTGACTCCAAATTATTAAATGTGATTGGTGGAGGTTTTTTGAGAGGTGTGGGACAAGTTTAACTTGTCCCATAAGCCTCAAATTTAGGCTCCCAAGGCCAAATCCGAGTTTCAAAGAGGATGGAGTGTTCTACACTCCAAAATCTGCCTTACACAATCTATTATTTTACTTTCACAACTCTTACATCCTCTTACAATTTCTTACACATGCATTTATATTTATGACATTTATTTATTACAATATTTTATAAAGATTTATCTATTTACCACATGGTTATTATATATATATATATATATATATATATATATATATATAAGTCAATTTTCATTTTCAACCAAGACAGTAACATTTAATTTATATTCCACATCCCAATTAATATAATTGAAATTTAACTATAAGACTCTCACATTATACTATCGCATTAAAATAATTAAATTAAAGAGCACATTACAAATAAAATACATACAACAATAATTTTAAAAAGGGACACAACAACTAAAGCACACATATACCCCATGCTCACAATAATGGAAATCCCCCCATGGAAAATCCTAACAAAACACAACATACAACTCAAACACAGTTGCCATGGTGACCTTGTTGATTTCACACTGAATTCCAATATGGTTAGTCTCCAGTCCCTCGACATTGTTGTTTTTTTTAACCTACAAAATGTAATATACCCCTTCGGCCTCATGGCCATATCAGAACATCCAAATGATATAAGCAACATACAATTATTAAATCCAAATCACAACATTATCAAGAATTTAACATTTATCATTTAAATTCAACTGCAACTATATCATCATCCAATAGATCTCTATACTATAGCTATTCATAATATAAATGTCACATGTATACAATCAAAAGCAATAACCTATCCATGTTAACCAGTATGTCATCAACCACATAATAATACTGATGTCTCAATGATCATCAAGAAAAATATCTAAATCCAGATCAATATTAATCCAAGATCGACCATCTAACCATCATACTAATCAAACATAATAATGTCCATAATGGTCCTTGATACATCATACTACATGAAAACATAATAATATCCTAAATGTGACCAATAGTGTCAGGATTAGTATCTGAATAGTGTCTAAGGAAAGTGGGCACTACATATATGGTTTCCACAACCCTGAAATCCTCTGTGAAACCCCCTTCCACGCATGCCTCCATCTGCGCACTCTTCATAATGGTGTTCATCACCCTTAGAACTACTTTCAAGGATAGTCTCATGCACAACAAGATCAATAGCATCATGAATATGGTCAATAATCCTATGATCCTTAGTATCATGGGTTGTAGAGGTGCATATCTTGTAGTAGCAAGATACATTCTTATGAATTACGCGTTGCAACAAGGGACATCTACTCACATCATGGTCCCCATGAAAAATATCACAATCCACTACTATAGAGCATACTATCTTCTGGGGGAAATTATCCTTTGCATGCCCCTCTACTTCACAATTTGTACACCACATTCCACTGCGAGTCTCATGGGCTAAGTTCCCAGATAAATTTTCTAGTTGCTTATCCATTTTTGTAAATTGAGCTTCCAGAAATGGACTAATACCAGTATCAATGCTCCCATTAGCTTAAACACGTAGAGAAGCTTCTAACGCCTCATAAAGGTTTGTGAAGGTATTATGAGATAATGATCTTCTAAATGGTGTTATTAACCCTCCAACAAACCATTGAGCAAGTTGTGAAGGGTGAATGTCATATGACAACTTTGACAGGAGAGTTTTAAACCATGCATCATACTCCTACACAGTCTCAGCCATTCCCTGTTGAATCTACTTTAGGGCGTAGATGCTCTTTTGCTCAAACTCAAGGATGTGGAATTATGCTAGGAAGGAATTTTTCAACATGGTGTAATCTACCACCAGCTGATTGGGGTATACTTCCTATAACAGCTATACGTGTGCCCTTGCAATGTCATTGTAAATTGACTAGCCTTCTATTCCGAGGTTTTGATCCCCTTCACGTTTCATAGCAACTCACACTTGTGAACATGCTCCATAACATCCTCTATGTATTGGTAGTCTAGCAAGTGTAAATACATCTCAAATATTACCTGAGGGGGTGGATGAGACTCCTATCATCCTAGCCTAGTTCCTTGGTTTCCTCCAGTGTTTCCTCTACCAGATCCACTGGATCCACTAGGTCTTGTGCCTCCCAATCCACCAGTTCCACCTCTAAACCCTCCTGCAGCTAATAATGGGCCTAAAGCGGCCGCACCTAGTGTCCCCAATGTCTCGCTAAACTACACCCCAGTGGTCTATGAAATTTTTGCACTGCCAGATGTATGCCATGTGTCACTCGTCAACGTGTTACCCAAACCTTTTTTGTTTACACCTTGTCCAAAAATTCCTCTAAACACTGGAATAGAATATGTATCCATAGAAGTTCCAAACAAGAAGTTGTATCTCCTGGCGCAGATTAGTCACTTCCACTGATACCAATTGGGTTAACAATACTTCTCCCCTGATATTGAAAAGAAAACACCAAAGTTTGGTCACTAGGTGGGTTCAGATGTGCACCAACGACTCTTTTCTCATCACATGATGAACTCTCATCAGAAGCCAAAGGGGTCTCTCTCTCTCTCTCTCTCTCTCTCTCTCTCTCTCTCTCTCTCTCTCTCTCTCTCTCTCTCTCTCTCTCTCTCTCTCTCTCTCTCTCTCTCTCTCTCTCTTTCTCTCTCATGCACCTTCCAAGATGGGGTAGCATAGATTGCTCAGGTTCCACGTCCTCTATGTGAACATCAACTCCTTCCCACAATTTTTTCCTCGATAGATCCATCACATTTTTAACCTCGTGTTGTCTATAAATCTCCCTCTCACGCGCTTCACTATACTTGATTCATTTCTCTTCTCTTTCTTTCTTAGTCACAATGGTTGTCATCTTCCTCCACCCTAGCTTCCTCGCTCAGCGCTTAGAAAGGTTTAGCCAACCATAAAAAATGCCTCTAAACTCAAGGTAAGGATCAATATCTTCATCACCAAAGGAACATCACATAGGAATGATCCTCGAGGATCCCACAAAAACTCAAAATCAGAAACTTCCAGATAATAATATGTAGAAATAGCATATTTCAGAGTGTATCTAGTCAGTAATCATTTCCACCAATGATCCATAGCACGAGTCCACGTCAAATCTATATCTTGTAACCTCTAGTACTCTTCTTAGGTCCACGCACATGATCTATAATACCAGCTTGATCTAGATGCATATGTTGAAATCCATTCATACAGCTCTACTCGGAAGCAACAAAAGAACGTTTCATACAACTTATGGTAGATGTTCTCTTCTACCCACCTACATGCATCAAAATCAGGCCTAGTGTTGAATCTCTGAGAAAATTATCCCTTCGTGCTCTTAAACCATGATTCAATGCTTTCCAGACTTAGACGTCCTGTCATCACTCATTACACAGATCATTATTTATGTCATTTCCCTTTATAACTTCAAAAAAAATCCCAGCAACAGAACGAAGATGTAGTCATTTTTACACCCACCAAAGAACAAGGTAATCCCATGTGCATCAGCCTATCATCCAACGGCTGTTGGGCACTCACCTAAGGCACACGTGGGTTCCAAGTCTATCTTTTATGTGAGTTAAGTGGGAAACATCATCTATGATAGGAAATTTTAAAAATATTGAGTGGAAATAACACATACATTTATCATAGAACTCAAAATAACTTCTAGACAAATCCAGTCATCCTAGAACGAATGGTACTTAACATATTATAGATATGAAACAAAATATAAAGGAAATGTGCAAGGATGTATATTTATTCCATAAACATTCATGAATCAAAATTGTAAGCTATAAACATGGACCAGAATCATTAATAATCATATTCAATCAATTTTGGTAACCTTATTACATTCATTAGATCCATTACATGCTACTACAGTTGTGTAAACTAAAGCCATACATCATATCTGGATTTGTACCACTCTGTTCTCAATAGAAAATTTACAATCCCAACCCCTTACTACATCCTTTCCCTATAGACGCCTACCCAACCCTAGAGAGTTCCTTGCAATATATCTATAGAGCTCCATTCTCTACCAATCTATATCTATTTTATCCACACCTCTTCTTCTATGTGGTTGCTTGTATATATAGGCCTCTTGAATTGCCAACTTTCCTTTCTGTCGCTTCATATCCATCGCCAAGTATCAAATTTGGTCCTCATGGGGGCATGCTCCTCCAGGCCCAAGATTTCCACTCCTTGCAATGATGGTATTCTGGAAACTTCCATCACAGGGTATATTCCTTCTTAAGCCAATTTGTCACTAGGCTAACACCTTATCCATTTCGCATGCACAATCAGGTCATGCTTTTCTCATGTTCTGTCTGATCTGTCAAATATGGCTAAGTCTTGAAACCTTTGTTCTACCTTGTGTGTGCGCCACTTGTTCTATTAAACCTTCTTATAACCCTGTCCTGCACACTTTCTCTTTGTGTGCCCATGCACCTTTTTGTACTTAGCCGACAAATTAGGGTCCCAACAATATTATTTTGTATCAGTTTATATTGGATGGATACACATACTTTTATGATGAGATCAATGATTGTGGATGATGTACTTGTGTTGGAAAAATTTTATTGTTAGTTGTATATGGATGGAAACTAGGTGTTTTAGGCATGGTAGAGTCAGGTCATAGGCATGGTTGAGTTATGTCACAGGCATGGTGGAGTTATGTCCTATGCATGGTTTAGTTAGGCTAGTTAGGCATGGTGGAATCAAATATAGGCATGATGTATTCAGGTCATAGGCATGGTTGAGTCATGGTTTATGATTTTGGTTTAATGTCCAAGTTATTGGTAACATGGGAAATAAATGATGAGTTATATGTATGTTATGGTGTATATTTTAAAAATATTTGATATGATGGGAATGTGAAATGATTGATTGGATGTTTTTATGAAGTGATAACATGGTAGATATGTATGTTTGTATTAATTTCCAAGTGTTGTATAAAATGGAAACTAATATATAATATGAATAGTAAAATGGGGGTAAATAGGTTAGGTTAAATAGTGTCTGAGCTAACCTCTAAGCACCCCATGCCCTAGGAGTGCTACCTACATAGTCCTAGTGAAAAGGGGCCTCAGGCTGATGTAGTTCTCCCATAAGCTAGGGAATAATGTGATGAGGTAGAGGAATGGGTTAGTATGATTTACATATGATTGAGTGTAGGTCATAGGCATGATTGAATCTTAGGTGAAAGGCATGGTTGAGAGGTGAAAATTTAGGTGTCGATGGTCTAGTCCTGTATAGATTAATCAATAAGTAATGAGGAGGTGAATGGTAAGAGGTGTTAAAAGAGCCACTTAATTGATAAGAACCCTAATGAGTCTACCATACCCCTGATGGGATTATGAATGTAAGACCCTAAAGGTGTTGCATAATGGACTATTCTAAGGGTAGAGAAAGTCACATGATCATGAAATGTCGCAGTTGTGGCAAGTCGATTGAGCAGAGAAAAATTAGGGTGAAAAGGTAATGAGGTGAAAGTGGGTGGCTTAGCGTAACTTAGTGTATGATAACATGTTTACCTAGCAAAAAACCCGAGATCAAAAAATAGGAAAGTCCATGATGAAAAATTTATCTTTTTCTTCATTTTTTTTATTTTTAATAGACTAATCGATGCAAGAAGTCTATATGGGATGAGTATATTATCTCCTTGACGTCTTCGTGAAGCTGATCAGATATGGGAAGACTTCTAAACATTTTATTATATCTTTGTAAGTGACTTTATATAGTTGTCCTTTAAGGGAGTAGTCTATTTATAGTGGCAATATAGAGAGAAGAGATGTTCCCTTTTTATGGGAGTCATCTTTTTGCTGTAAGTTTGACTTAAGGAGTTGAATCCCATTTTTTATAGATGTTTTAAGTCAAGGAAAAGACTATAGAGGAAGATTAAGTTCTTGTTTAGAAGACAAAACCATAACACACAAAGGTTAACTAAGAAAGAGGTGGTTTCAAGTGATGAATGACCATAGGATTCCATCTTTAAAAAGACAAAAAGTATCCATGAGAATCATGCTATGAGTAGAGCCATGGTACTCATATTGAAGATAAGGCTGAAAGGTGATGGGTAATCACATGATTCTTATTTAGTCTTTGATCCTCAAAAATGGGTAATACGGAAGGTGAACAACACTCAAGGGATGAGCGGTTAATTAACATAAAGTGATATAGGACTTGATATCAACAATAAAATGGTCGAAGATGCAAGGCATTGAGGGGCTCAAGTTCGGGTTTACCTTCAAGTGAAGACAAATGATAAGCACCTGATCCATAGGCATGGGTAACGATATAGGTTCCAAGCCAATTAGGAGAAAATTTTCCCCGTTTACTTTTCTCTTCTTCAGTTACATGTTTATTTTCCTTTGGGACTAGGTCACTGACCTGAAAGGTTTGTTCGTGGACACGTTTGTTATAGGCACACTTGATATGTTTTTGGTAGATTTGGAGATGGTCAAGAGCATTGAGATGACGTTCATCTAATAACTCAAGTTGTGTCAAACGGTCTTGGTGAAAATCATCATTGTTAAGCATGTCTTGCAGTGAGATGCGGAGAGATGGAATCTGGACTTCAAGAGGAAAGACATCCTTGGTACCATAGACCAAAGAAAAAGGTGTGGTAGTAGTTGAAGTGTGAATACTAGTGCGATAAGCCCACAAGGTGAAAGGTATGTGTGTATGCCAATCCTTACCAATATCGTTAACTAATTTCATAAGAATTTTATTCAAGGTTTTATTGGTTGATTTTTCTTGTCCTATGGTTTGTGGGTAATAAGGTGACGAGAAACTAAGTTGAATGCCAAAATCCTCACACAACTTACGTAGGTTTTGTTTTTGAATTGTTTGCCATTATCAATGATGAGGCGGTAAGGAACACTAAAGCGAGAAATGATGTGATGGTTGATGAATTCACATATTTTCTTGGATTGTTTGGAAAAGAGGGGAATGGATTCTACCCATTTAATGTAATATTTATTAGTGGTAATAATCCATTCATGGCATTGTGAAGAATGAAGATTGATCTCTCTAACAAGATCCAAGCCCCATTAAGAGAAAGGTCCAAGGTCGTGTGTGCAACCTATAAGGCATGAATAGGTATGTGATGAAGATTAGTATGTTGCTATAATTTCACACAACGTTTGACATAGTCACAACATTTGTAGTTTATGGATTAGTCCAATAATATCCAAGGTGAAGAATGCATTTAGCAATCAGCTAAACCACTAAAATGGCCTCCACAAATTCCGTCGTGAACCTCCTTGATGGTGTAGGGAATTTATAGAACTTATAAGGAATCATTAAGACAATACCATCAAATCTATGCACTTATAAAGGAGACCACCCATGATGACATAGTGAGAGAAAATTTTAAGAAATGCACATTGTCCATTACGAGTGAGATTGGGAGGTAAAATGGAAAGGGAAATATATTCTACAAACTAATTATACCAAAGGTCAAGTAGGTCAGGTGCAACAGTTTTGATGGAGTGGAGCTCACGAGGTAAAAAGAGGGTGATTGTAACCTTTTTATTATGACAAATATTTTACATTTGGTACGTGAAGCAGGTATTTGAGAAGCTAGGCAGACCATGGTATTCGTAAATTTATTGGTAGAATGTGGAGTGGTTTGAGGTTCATAATAGTCAAAGATAGTCAAAAACATGTCTACATGATGTTTATCCTTTTGAAGTATTTCATTGCGACATTGGTATATACCATTAACTTGGTTTACAACCAGTTGAGAATCACCAAAGATATTGATTGACTTAACATCTAAGGCATAATCAGCCTCGAGACCCAATACTGAGTGCTTAATATTCGGTGATATTATTTCTATGCAATCAAAATCTAGTTTGAAAGATAAAGGTATGGGTTCACCATTAAGAGGAATGAGGATAACACTAGCACCACCCCCACGCCGACATTTGGAACCATTAAAGAAGAGGGTAATTTGGTAAGTGGTATTTTCTAAGGAGAGGATAACAATGGATTCATCTAGGAAATCAAAGTTAAAGGGTTGATTTTTTTAAAGATGCACATCTGCTAGTTGGTTAGCGATGGTTGAGCCTTTGATAGACTTTTGATGGATGAATTCAAGGTCAAGGTCTGCAAGAAGCATGAGCCAACACCCAGCGCAATGATGTTGGTAGGGATTGGCATACATGTAGTGTAAGGGGTCAGTATTGGTGATGACAAAGGTTTTATGGTTGAGAAGGTAATGACAAAGCTTGGTGGTGAAAAAAAACTAAGGCTAGGCAGAGTTTTTTGGCATGGGTGTATCTAATTTCAAAGTCTAAAAGGGTACAGATTATGTAATAAACCAATATCTGCTCTATGTTGTTTGTCATTGTAATGAGTGAGCATGACACCTAAGGAATGCTCAGTAGCATAAATGTATAGGTAAAAGTGTTGGACATCCTTAGGAGGAATGAGTACCGGTGGTTGAAGAAGGTATTTTTTTAAGGCATCAAAGGATTTAAGGCATTCATCATCCCATTTGAATTAGATACGTCCTTCTTGAGGAGATGATGAAATGGTTGATAGTGGTCAGAAAACTGCGAGATAAAATGATGAATAGATTGCAACTTACCTTGTAAGCTTCAAAGTTGACATAGATTAGTAGGTGGAGGCATTTCAAGAATAGCCTTCACTTTAGCAAGATCGACTTCTATGCCATGTAAAGAAATGATGAAACCAAGGAGTTTTCCTGAAAGTACCGCAAAGACACTTCTTAGGTTGAAGGAACATAATACTTGATGAGGCAGTCAAAGATGACCTTAAGGACTTTCAGGTGTTCAGTCCTGATGTTTGGATTTGGTAAGAAGGTCATCTACATAATATTCTAATATGCGATGCATGATGTCATGGAAGATATAAGTCATGGCTCAGCTGATATGTAGCACCGAGCATTTTTTTAAGGCCAAAAGGCATGACTCGATAGCAGAAGGTCCCCCAAGGAGTGATGAAGGAATTTTTGTGTTGATCTTCTGGAGCAAGTAATATTTGATTATAACCCGAGAAACCATCCATGAGTGATAGAATTTCATGGCCAGTGGTGAGATCAACTAGTTGGTCAATGCCTGGTAGGGGAAAATCATCTTTAGGACAAGCTAGGTTGAGGTCACGGAAGTCCATGCAAATGCAGAGTCCCCCCTGTTGCTTTTGTGACAGGAACGATGTTAGAAATCCATTGGGGATAGTCAATGGGTAGGATGAAGGAAACTGAGAGAAGGTGTTGAAGTTCTTCTTTGACAAGAAGGGAAATGCGAGGATGCATTTTCTGCAGCTTCTGTTTTATGGGTTTGGCATTAGGAATGGTTAAAATATTGTGGACCATGATTTTTAGGTCAATATTAGGGATATCAGCATAGGAAAAATTAAAAGCATTGCTATGGTACTAAGAAGAAAGAGGTAAAAGCTTCCTATTTAGCAACATCTAAAGACTGACCTATCTTTATAATGTATGGGTTGTTCTTAGTATCAATGTTGATTTCGATAGTTGATTCATTCAACATGGTTTACGTCTAGTGAATATAAGAATCTTTTGCACCTAGATAGGTGAGGATAGACTCATTGTCCTGTCATTGAATGACATTAATAGAAGGTGTATCATCATTGATCATATCAAGATACATGAAGGGAAGAGGAGAAGGAACCTCACCATCATGTTGATAGGTTAGAGGTCCCAGGGAAATCATGTTTATGAAAAAAAAAGTTAGGAGGAATAGATTCGGGATCTATGGACTCCGTGGGTGAAGATGGTGACGTTGGTGAATGGGGTGGAGAAGGTTTATCTTTCTCAATGAGGTCGATGCGGGCCTTCTTGGAAGGTAATGTGGTAAAGCCAATGCCACTACAGTCATTATGCTTACGGGTGGTACAAGAAATGACGGTATGATGGCCTTGTTCATAAAAATTGAAGCCAAATCCTTTCTATGCATAGTGATGTAGGAAAGTGTGAGCAAAGCAGAAATTAGTAAGAGATTGTAGGTCAGATAAAAATAGTCATGTTTGGGATTGAGGTTTAGGTTAATAGGTAGCAGTGTCAATTCCCCCATATGTTAGGATAGTGCGGAGGTGGGGAGGACCATAAGGGAAAACCTCACCTATGCGGTAGTCATAATGAGGATGTTGATGTAGGTTTCGACACTCTTGCGGAGTGAGGAATGTTTTGATATTGTATATGTGGTACTCCCCTAGAGTGAGGCATCAAAAAACACCTTCTAAGGGATCAGTAGTCGATATGTGTGTAGTAGGGATAAATGATTTATTAGACGTTTGGGCAGAAGCGGTATCATTCGGTTGGGAATCATAGGGCACAATTATAGAGGTTATGGTGGCAGTAGAAATAGAAGAGTCAGATGTGGGAGAGGTGGAAGAAAATTGGTGGATGGGATCGTTGGTGAATTAGAAGTGGGGGTAGTGGCAGATTTCTTGACCAGTACAAGTACATCATTAGACCGGTATAACATGTTACAAGTTTTGAATGGTGATGGTTCAACAGGGATGGTATATTTATGTCCTTCATGTTCAAATTTTAAAAAGTGGTGTGAAGTTGAAGGGACACAACCCATAACATGAATCCAAGGTCTTCCAAGCAATAGGTTATATAGGAACTCCCCCTCTAAGATATAGAATAGTTCCAGGATGGTGCGAGGGCCTATACAAACATGAAGAATAATGGTTTCAAGGGTAAAGGTAATGGCGTCGTTGAATGAGGGAAGTATAATGGGGTTATTATGTACACAATTATAAGGAATATGAATTTGATTATATGTTTGGGAGGAGATGATGTTAATGCTAGCACCACCATCGATCATGACAAGTCATATGTGTATGTTATCGATATAGACGGAAATGAATAGGGTGAGATCAGGGTCATCTGACTAGAGAGGTATAATCTCCTCATCAGAGAAGCTAAGGGTGGAAACTTGAGGAGTGGTCATGGGGGTAGAAGAAGGAGATTATTTGGTTAGTGAGGCCATGTGGTGAGGGGTAATAATGGAGGCCACTAGTGTCGGGTCATTGGGTAAAACTTCAATGGATTATAAAACCTTGATAAGGGCTTGTCTGTGGGATTTAGAAGTTTAAACGAGATCATACAAAGACATATTTAGAGGAGACTGATGTAATTGTTTTATCATTGTGTGATGGGTGACCCCATCATAGATGGGGTATGTAGGTCCACGGATGGTGATTTTAGGTGTGGGTGCAGATGGTATATTGGGCACATGGTTGGTTGATGGGTTAGTTGTTTTCTCTTTTCCTTTGTCTTTCTAGGTGTGGGTGGCAACATGAACCATGTTAATCTTAGGGGAGGTGGTAAATGGAGAAGGTGTAGGGTGATTAGCGTAACGACATGATGGGAAAAAACCTACCAGGGGGAAAATCCTTGTGAAGTGAGGTAGGCACACCGACATTTGGGTGGTGATTTGGCCAACTCTCTAATATGGACCATGTTGATCTCAAATTTTAGAGGTGGGAAAAATGGTTGTGTGGGTGGAGATATTGATTGTTAAATGGGTAAAGGACGATGATGTGTGGTGACAGGTGAAGGTGGAACATGGTCCTCATCAAGAAGATCATCATCGTTAAAGTTTTGTTCAGGAGGACAGGGTTGGAGAAGAACAGTTTTTAGAGCCTTATAATTTTCTACATCATGTCCTAGCACATGATGATAGGCACAAATCTTGTTTTCATCAAAACCTTTTGGTTTGGGTTTTAGATGATTGTAAGGTCGAAGCAGCGGTAATGTGATGATGGAAGTTTGTAAGAGATTGGTTAAAATGTTGGCGTAGGACCCCACTAACAGATCACAATGGGAAGTGAGTGTGGGTTTGGGTAGAGGTGTGAATGATAGTGAGGGAATAGGCTTTATAGGAGGGTAAATTGGTTGTTCTATTGGTTTGATAAGTGGTATGGTTTTATGCTTTGCTAGCATCTATTTGGGTAAAGGTGGGGTAGAAGAGTTGGTGATGTAAGGTTCTATTTGTTTGAATACCTTATTAGAGGGTAGTGGATTCTTATCTTTGGGTTACAACTTCTTTGGTAAAGGTGACATGGGATTACGGGATGTAGAAGGGAAAGAATATGGTGGAAGAGTAAGGGTTACCCACAGGGGCAACTGAGTTGCGGTGGTGGTGGTTGGTAGAGGTTGGGTAGACAACATGGTTTCAAGTCATATAGGCAAGGTTGGGGTTATAGTAACTGGAAGAGGTATAGCTGGCAAGAAGTGCACAGGTGAGGGTGAGGGAGTTTTGTTTTTGGGGGAATGAGGTGTAACAAAGGTTCGTGATGTAGTAGTAGGTTTTTAGCTTTTGACTAGCCTTGGGTAGGGGATTTTTTTATTAGGGTTGATGGATGGGACCCTAGGATGGATGTAAGGGGGAAGGTGACAAAGGTTTGGTAGGTGAGACTGGTATACGTGGCTTGGAAGGTTGGTTTTTCCTTTTAGGTGAGGGGATAATGCTGGCGTGGCCTTAGGAAAACATGGATAAGTCCAATTTGACAGGTGGGTGAGTGAGGCTTGATGTCAGCATGACACCTAAAGTAGTGATGGGTCTAGATACGGGGGAGGAGATAGGTGTGGGTAGGTTTTGAGGTTTGGGAATGGTTTTAGTTATGGGTAGAGGTTTGGATTTACATAGGGATGATGAAGAAGAAGTCATTTCAATAGGCATGATCAGTGTTGATTTGGTTGCAGAAAATATCTTTTGGTAGATCATGGAAGTATCTTCAGGAAACATTTACATTTAGGTCAAAACGGGGAGCCGAAGATGTCCCTAGAGCATGGAATGATCAACATAATCCAATCGATCAACCATCTGTGAGAACGGGACTACTGAAGAAGAGGATGGAATTCGTTGGGTGGAAATCCCTGTAAAATATGTCTGCAAGACAGGGAATTTGGATAGCCTTGAACTCTGTAGGTAAAAGGGTCGAGATCATGTCAATGGGGTTCTGGAATGCCGAGGGGAAACTACCCCCAACATTTAGTGACATGTCTGTCGAGTATCCCATGAGTAGGAGAGACAATAGCTAGGGTGATGTAGACTTCATCCTTGGTGGAGGAGAAGGCAATGATGATTCTTCTTTGGATGGGAGAATTAAAATTGTTGACTGTTTGGTAGGGTGTGAGGTAGACAGTGAAATGGCATTGGTAGAAGGTGTGGGTTCCTCCATGAGAGTAGGGGGATATGATGGGGAATCCTCTATGGGTGAAGGATTAGAAGTGGTATGCTCCTCTGTGGGTAGAGGAGCACGTGCCGAAATTTCCTCAATAGATGAAGTACGTAGGTTTTGAGGAACAGTTGGTATGATATCAAAAACTGCATGGACTTGACAGACATTGTTATCACTAGATGAAGGTTTGCTATTTTGATTAGATGATTGTTTATGATTAGGGAATGTATTTTTAAAGATGTGTAAGTTTTGAATATTTGGAGCATTCAGGTTGTCCACAACAAGGTCTCCATTATCTATCATCTCTTAGACAATGTTCTTAAAATTTATGTAGTTATCGTCACTATGGCCTTTAATATGGCAGTAATTACAATATTCATGTTCTTTATACCATGCAAGAATAGGACGAGTAGGATCGAAACTTGTATGAGGTTTTATGAGAGGAAGTGTAATGGCTCCATCTTTAAGAATATTTTCTAAGACTTAAGAATAGGGCTCTCCAATTGAAGTGTACTTCCGTTGCTCCCATCAGAGTTGAAAGGCTTGGACAGGAGAAATATTGGAAGAAAGTTGGGCTTTATTAGAAGGATGATGTGGTCCTTCCTTGAGGACTACTGCATTGACAGATCCTTTGGGCTTTAAATAGTTACTTTGGGGTTTTGAAGATGAAGAAGAGCCATTTGATTTGAATGGGGAATTCTTGTTTCATAATTAGATTTTCTTTTCTTCAATGGCACAAATTTCCATTTTTCATGACATGGTGAACGCTTTATCAAAGGTTCAAAACATTTGTACTTGCAAATTTGGTGACATGTTTCTAGCACAAGCTCTAATCAACAACTCAATAAGTTCAGTATGAGGTATCTAGAACGTCAATTGGTTAATAAGACTTCGCCGGTGGGAAAATAAATTTGTGATAGATTCGTCTTCATTCTATTAGGTTGAATAGAGATCGATCATGGTGAATTTCTTGGTAAAATTGATTGAAAAATAGTCTAAGAAATCTTGGTTACTTGATTAAAGGAATAAATGGAATGTCAAGGTAGTTCACTATACCAATCAAATGTTGGTCCTTTCAAGGACATTGGGAAAGTTTGTACGAGCAAAGCTTCATCATGGATGATTATGTAGCACCCATGTTTGAATGACCGTAAGTGTTGTTGTGGGTCTTCTTTACTGTTGAAGTGATTGAATTTAGGAATTTCCCAATGCACAGGGTAGGGACGAATGGGAATAGATGGATGGATAGGCATGTTACATATTTCATCATAAGTTAAAGAATTATGGGAGCCAAAAACAGATGCTTCTAAGTTCTACATATTTTCCATCATCATTTTAATGAGGTGATTAGTCAGTTGGGATGAATGGGTACCCCCTGCAGAAAAAGGGGGTTGATGTTGAATGTATGAGGTGGGTGGTATGCTAGTGTATGGTGGTGCTGAGTATGAGAACTATGTAGGATGAATAGATGTAGGTGGCACATAGTCAAAATAAGTGATAGATGAGGTCGAGGTTTGTTGGTAGTATGTGTAAGTGGGTGGGGTAGTCGTAACAACTCTAGTGGTGATTGGGGGTAAGGACTATGGGATAAAAAGGAGGAGGTTTTGAAAAGGGGTATAAGCTATAAACACTGGAGCGGATTGCAATGCAATGGGTATATGTGAAGCAGTGGGTGTAGATGGGGCTATACTTAAAGTGGTTTTCATAGGCATAATTGATTTCATGGGTACGATAGATGACATAGACATTATAGTTATAGTGGCTATGGGATCTAGCGGAGACACCACAGGTGGTAAAGTGGATGATGGTAGCATCTAGCTAGTGCTAGCTGATGTAGAGGTGGGAGCAAGAGATGGAGGGATAGATACGGGCATGTCATATATTAACTATCCTAAGGAATCTTAGGTGGAAGAATGAGCAAGGTAGTACTAGAGGGCAGCGGGATTCTGGTCAAGGAGTCTTTCAAACTCCTTGTCACCGATAGTGATGGGGAAAAGCTGATTCAGATTCATAGGTGACAAAATGGATGACAATGATGGACTACGTGGGAGTGGCTGATAGCTGGCTTGAAATATGAGGGTGTTAGTTTTTGTGTGATTCAACACCATGTCAATCAGTATATATAAGGTGAAATGTACTCTGTAAATGACACAGGGAAAATTAGAGATGCGACAAAACATATTCCGAGAGGGAAAGTTAGTAAATTTTTTGACTAAAATCAAAACATAGTGACCGACACCAGTTACACTAACAGATGATGGTTAAGGGGTGACAAATGGCGTTCAAGGGTGACCGATGAAGGTTACATGAACTGATACTGGTTACTGTGAGAAAACAATAGTTTCAGTAAAGGAGGCAGAAACTAATGACTATCAGATAGGAAAGTTGTATTTTATGACTATTATCAAATTAAAGAGAGTACAATGATACATAGAGACTCTAAACATAAGAGAAGATGATATAAGTGTCCTTCAAGTAAACTAACCAAAAAAACAAGTAACTGACATTGGTTAGGTAAACTGATAATGGGTAGATGTAAACTGATGACAGTTGTTGGACTGATGTTGGTTACTATGAAATCTAAAGAATGAAGAAAACTATATATTTTTTAATTTAGATTGGATAAATAATCAACCTAGAAGTCTTGGGATGATAAGATGAGGTCCTGACACACTCAGAGAAAGTCAGAATAGTCCAACTATGATGCCGTAGTGTGAAAGGCAAAAAGAAAAATGAAGAATCGTATCCTCACACCTCAAAACACAAATCAAGAACAAAGCTAAGAAAACACTCATTCCTCAAAGTGAATTTTATGTTGGTTTTAGCTTATGCTATTTAAGACTGGCATGTGAATTTAGAACATATTTTTTGGTTGTGAAGGCATCCTACGAAAAGGAAATCTAAAAGGTGAGGTTTCAAGTTATATTTTTGCGGGGGCGGGCCATTCTCTGAGGTGATGACTAGACAAAAATAACCAGTTGGGTGCCCATGGTCAATCCTCTGATCATGTGATTGTTGATAGCTTCTTCTAGGTGGGATGTTGTTTAAGAAGATGTATATATTCAAATTTTGTGTAGTTTAGCAAAGAGAGAGAAGAAAGAATGTACTTTCTATGATTCACTTGTGTCAACCATCAGCTGGTCATGAATTCCAGCATATAGGTTTCCTCATTTTTAATGTGAACTATAATGCAACAAATTAGAATGTAATGCAATTGTTTTAAACCCAAATCAAAATGTGATATTTGATATAAGTGATGAATAGGAAGAGGGATGCTCTTTAACTAATGCAATGCAAGAAGGAAGAAGCAGTTCATTTTAAGCACCAAATGACAAATGTCATTTAGACAATTAGAAGAAAGGAATATTACCATGGAGAAGATTAAATGTGTATTTTTTGAAAAGAAACAAACACACAAGAAATTTTTCCTTATATGAATAAAATGCAATGAACCCAAGAGAGGGTCCCACCGGGTGTGCCAAAATGTTCACCCTTTTCTTTAAGGATTTGATGAAACATATAAGGGTATGGGCTAAAGAGGAATACATGTTGTGATGGTCAATTTAAAGGTTGTTGTGTATGTTCTGACTTCTTGATCCAATGTTGACTATGAGAGCTTCCTTTTGGCTAGGAGGAACTACCTGAAATACAAAACAAGACCACAAAAGAGAGTTAAATAGTATATGATAGTGGACTTCCTAGTGTACGCTAGATCTGGGAATTTTGATACTTCTTAGAAGGCTGTCAATCCATTATTTATAAATCAATATAAAATAACTTAAACATGTAAATAAAATAATTTAGTGCTAGCGTTCTGATATAGGTGCCTCAGATTACTATCAGCATCGATCCAATTAAATACTAAGGTGTTGTGTAGGTAAAGGTCTCAAGTTAGGTTGCGGGTAACGCATGTGGTCTATGGGTCATAGACAAGGTCTTGGTAAAGTTGGGTAAGGTGTTTGGGTTGTTTTAGGTGGGGTAGGTTGGTTGCTGGTCTAAAGCAATTTTATCAGACACAGAGACTAACACTAGTCAGGGTGACCAATGTCGATTTAGGTATGGCCAATACCAGTTTAGGGTGACCGATATCAGTCACTATGGAAAGTGACAGGGAGTCAGGTGGAGGGTGTTTGGGATCTCTTTTGTCTTGGAATAGAGAGTTGGAAAGGTCTCTATGGGGGAGGGTGAGGTGACAGGTCCAAGATAGGTGTGGTAAGGTTTTGAGTGAGGTTTAGGGTATGCTAAGGGTTGAATTGTTAGGTTGGGTTGACAGTCACAGTGACCGATATTGATTAAGGATACCTATATCGGAATAAGACGGATGGATCATAGTTAGGGTTAACTAGTCTTGGTGAATGTGGGAAGATGGAAGATGTTGTAGAATGTGTTTTGGGTCATCTCTATGATTTCACTAAGATTTTGGAGGGTGTTTTTGAGGTCTACATGAGGGATGTGGTTTTGGGATAGGTTTTATGAAGTTTATGTTGGATGTGAGTGGGTGGTTGATAGAGAGAGCTGAAGGATAGATCTAGGTAAGAACAATAAATGGATGAAGGAAAAGAGAGAATACAACTACAAGTGATAAAGGAGAAACCAACTTACTTGGAGTTTAGAAGGGTTATAAATTCCGTAGTGGTGGAGAGGTGGTTGAAGATGCTAGTGAAGGTTGATCTGTGGAATGGTGCTCAGTGCTACGACAATGGTTCCTAGAATGCTACTGTGAATGTAAATACCTTCGGATCAGTCTTGGTGCTGGCTATGGTTATCTGGATGTGTGAAAGGGCTCTAGTTCTTACTTGCATGTAGATATCCTTAATTCTAAAACTTGATAATGTGGTCTACCTCTCAAACAAGGTTACCAAAATGAATATATGGTAACCGATGATGTTTTAGGGTGACCAACGTCGGTTTAGGGTTGACTGACATTGGTTAAGGTGGTAAGTCCTAGGTTTACTAAAAATTTCATATCTTGGTGATCTTTTGGGCCAGTTTTTTCTATTCTCACGGATCAAAATAGAATGTTACGTTTTTATGAGTGGGAATGTGGTTAGAGGTAGAATAAAGATGTGGTTTTAGGTTTGCACTCAGTATAAGTTCATTAAGGTAGGTAGGACTAAGTCTTAGTTAGTTATGGTGAGTGAATATTGAGTCCTAGTAAAAGGGAAACATGCTAAGAATAGATTTTTGATGAGGACTTTAGGTGAGGTGGTGTGGTGAGGTGTCTAGGTGAGGTGGACATTAGTTTAATTAGGGTAATTAAATAATGAATATTGTGAGGATGAGTATCACTTTAATTATAAATAATTAACTAATATTAATGTGGGGTAAAAGGTTCATCGTTAGGTGAATATGTTTGAGTTCACTATTCAAAAAAGGACTAAGGGGAGTGTGACCCAATTTTGGTGTATACAAGAGGAAAACAATGAGTAGGTGGTATAGTAATCATTTGATGACTAAGGAGCTGAATAAAAATTCCTTGTGTTATAGCATTAGGGTGAAAGATGAGGGGTGGAGGCAATGGTGTACTTAGAGGGTCAACGAGAGAGCACACGATGGAGGTAGAAGGTGTGTGAGATGGATCATGAGTACCACCATGAGATTGAGAATCCACCTAAAGTTGCTCAACTTTAAGAATGAGAGAAGTAAGCATGGCTTCCATGGATTGATACTGAGTTTGCAATGCATGTATGTAATCCAATATGCATGTATTAGATGGATGACTGTGAAGGTGGAATTTATTGACTAAATGTGTTGATATAGGGAATATTAGATGCAGAGACAAGTTGGTGGTATCGCAAGGAGCTAAAGGAAAAACAAGATCGTCTAATAGGTCATCAATATTGTTGTCAAAACTATATGGGACAACAGGGGAAACCTAATAAGTAGTGGTATATGGTAGGTCATCCAAATAACCCTGAGTACATAAGATATACATGACCATGGTGTATTGTTTATCCGTAAAGGTAGGTAAATAGAAACCTTGAGCATACCAAATAGTGAAGTTGGGTGAGTAGCAAAGGAAGGAACTGTTACAAATGTGAATAGTGCCAAATGGCATGGGAAATGCTATATCAATACTATTAGGATCTAGAGTGCCATCGATATAATCTTACCAAGATTGTATAAGATTATGTAAAGAAGCGGTATGATAACGTGCAAGATGAACTACAAGATGGAAAATACACCAGACTAATGCAGCAATAAGAATGATGGAGCCATGATAGAAATGTGAATTGCAGAAAGGAGGATGAAGGTCTACAAGGTTAAAATGAAGCTGAGAGAGACCATCATGTGAACATATAGTGGCCATGCATGAAGTATTGAGTGGTATGTACTCCCAATAAGAATTATTCATGAAGAGGGTGTAGGTGAATGGAGGACACACTAAAGAGGCTGATGTTGGCGAGTGTGATGGAACAACATCTAGGTATTGTAAAGGTTTTTGGTATGAAGTAATAGCAATAACATCAGTGAAGAGGAAGGTACTGCGTTGATCACCTAAATGACACCCTCAAGTGGTAGGTTGTATATAAGGGGATGTTTTGTTGAAATTGGTAAAACAAGAGAGTAGTATGGAGTAGGTTGGGTATAGAGTACCACAACATTAGTATCATCAAGAGTAAGTGACGAGTCAAAAGGGACTTGATCAATCATATAAACACTAGGAACTAGGTCATGTAAAAATGTGAGAGATGGTGATTTAGTCACAGAAGGTGGAGAATTATGGACCATTATGGCATTGGTGGAGTCCTCTATAAAAAATACTGGAGAAGGAATTCTACAACAAACTGGATGAGTGATGTCGGAGGTTCATGGAAATTACTCGGTTCACAAATAGAAGGTAGCGAGCTTACCAATTGATTTTGGGTTATGTGGATTGAAAACACCAGGTAAAATTTCCCAACTTACCAAGATCTTGTATAAAAAATACTGCTACAAGTTGTGTGACACGAACAATGGTATTGCTTGATTGGGGAGGTTCTTTCGGTTCACAAATGGTAGCGAGTGTGGTTATGGGATTAGGAGGAAGATCTTGTAATTCTGCTACAAGTTGTGCTAAAATGGCAGGATTGATAGTGCACAAATAAGTAGAAAAAACATCATCGATAGCACAAGGATCCATACTAGAAGATGGAATTTTAATGAATGAATGGCAAGGTCTATAGCTAGAAGGGGTAGTGTTGGTGTGTGGGATCCTATGTGTCCTCCACTCACATATGGAGGATCATCTCACATGGGTTAAGTTTAGGGTTAGGTTTAGGGTTTTCTTGCGTGTCATGCACTAGGGTTACTCAACACCCTATATGTATTCCTTCATTTGACATTTATGATCATGCCAAGACATTCCATTGTATTTCTCTATATGTGCAAGCTTTGTTTTGTTATGTAAGTTCTTCCATTGATTGATCGATTCCTCCTTGTGATTACGCTGGAGCTATTACATTTCCTTTGGAGTGAAACTTCATCATGGTGCATCATTCTTGATATGATTCTTGTAAACTCTTTCATGGTATCAGAGTAGAGATCAGGTAAAATTACATTCGTTATTTGAGTTGTGATTACTCTTGATTTCATTTTTTTAACTCCTTGTGCAAGTTTTTCGATCATTATATTCTGGAATTTTATTGCTAATGTTCTTAACAAGTTGCTCTTGGAAAGTTGTTCGGTTTTGTTGTGTTCTTCATGCATGTGCAAATCTCCTTGATTTTTTCAGGGGTTTTGTAGCTACATTTAGCTAGCTACAACTAAATTTGGCAGATCAGCTAAAAGAGAGGTTATTTTCTAGTTTTTAAGGTTTTTTATTCAACTAGAAATCTTTTGCAGATCTCTGTTTTTTTGGTCTGTTGTGTTTTTTGCATGTTTTTGCAGAATACATGTTCAAATATCAGGTTTAATAGGTGTTTTGTGTTGGCTCCCTCCACTGAGCTACATCCTCAGACCGCAACTCACCACCAAGTTCCTTCTACACCTCCCTATAAGCTACATTTCCAAACATGAGCTCTCACAAATTCTTTCATTATTGTGCCTGCTCGGTGTTTAAATCGTTGATTGGTGGTTGCATTGGTTTTTAGTTGTGCTTATGCTAGCGAGCTCTCTTTTTTTTCAAACTGACCGGTTGTGTGGCAACTGTGTGTTTGGGTTCAATCCTGCCCTCGTGAACTTATTTTCTCAGCCATTCCAGGCCTCTTCTAGACTCCCTTAGGTCTGTGTCTTGTTGGATCCGTCACCTCCGGACCTCTGGTTACATTTCTGTTTACATGAGTGCTCGCCCATGTTGGATTCCCATTGCATTAGATTATCTACATGTTCCTTGACCAAGTTTTTTCTCATCTCTACCTGCTCTGCCCTCCTCATGGTCTGTCATGGTCATGAGTTACTCTCACCTGCTACCAACGGTTACACTCACCGAACCTCCTCCCCAAAGCTCACTGAACTGACCTCCACAAAGCTTGGTCTTCTTTTCCTATGATGTGTGACATGGGCTCTCCAACTCGGGATTCTCACGGATTTCTCGACATCTCCCTCCAAGTCGGGATTTCAAACGGTAAGTTTATTTAAAAGTTATATTTGGTAAGTTTATTAAATTACATTTTGGTGGGTGATTTTTTATATAATGGTATGCTTTTTTAAATATATTTCTACTAATACATCTTAATAGAAATTAGTTTCATTTAATTTAATAGATCTTAATTAGTTTGATTTAATAGATGTTCATAGATCTTAAGTTTTCAAATTTTTAGATTTATTTAAATCAAATCAAATATTAATTAGGATTTAATTTGTATTAGATCTTAATTAGTTTTTCATAATTAATTAGATTTAATTATATTAAATCTATTCCTATTAATTACGAATCTCATTTACGATTAGTAAATAATTTAAAATCATCCTTTCAAAATAATGTTAAATTGTCATTTTTTAAAACTCCTATAGCTTTAAAATTAGCTAAATTAGGCATTTCAAAGCGATAATTTTTTTGGCGTTATTGTCATTTTTTTTACTAATCGTGCACTCAAGTGTGTAGTAACACTCCGACCACCTATTTTTCTTCTGTGTGCTTTTCTGGCATTCTGACGATCTTTCGGAATCATCTTGAGTTCATTTAAAACATTGTATTTTACCCTTATTATTGCTAGTGACTAGTGAGCGCATATGCCATAGTTTGCAACACAGGGGTATCCTTTGCGATGTGAGATGCTTTTTCTCACAACCAAGATTTGATTTTGCCTCCTTCCTAGTTTTTTACAATTGTGCTTGTATACGGTGTCACTTTGCTATGCTCCACGAAACATGATTGTGGTCTCCTCTCTTACGCATTATTACACTGATTGCAAGGTGAGTTACCAACTATTTCAAGACACACGCTCAGACCCGATTGTATCCAACGCACTAAACTATAAAGTGCCGAAAGTAGGGGTTATTATATTGTCTTGGGTGGTTGTGTTTCTTTTCTACATTTCTTCTCTCTCTCTCTTCACTATGGATGCACTTTCAATTCTTTTGCTTACATCATTTAACTTATTTGAATGGAGATCAAAAATGATTATGATACTAAGGGGTAAAGGTTTATTCTGCATCACCATGGGTACTGATACTAAACTAGACGATGACCCTGAAAAATCTAAGTGGTTAAGCCATAGTGATGAAGCTTTAGGTCTTCTTTACATGTTTGTTTCTCCTTACTTTCTCTTCCACATTGAGTCATCCAAAACACCTAATTCTACGTGGAAAACGTTAGATGGAATGTTTGGAAAAAAAGATGACATGAGAGTGCATGAGTTGGAAAACGAACTACTAGGGTTAAATCCTAGTGATTTTGAAATCCTAAAAGGATTCTTCTCTAAGTTTTTCCGCATTAGATTGTTGTTAAAGGAATGTCAAGTAGAGAAGAAATATTCTTAACTGATCTTGTCGATTCTCTCTAAGTTATGTCCTAAATATTCTGTCTGTGTCAAATTTTTACGCTACAAAAGATGCCTTGGGCAAGGATTGGAATATGCCCTCCTTTGACTATTTTTCATCCCAACGCATTTGAGAACAGGAAAAACTCATTCAAATGGGGTCTCTCAATTCCAAGCCACATGCCCTTGTAGCGAGTACTAGTAAGGAAAAGAAGACAAAAGAAGAAAGAAAGAAAGGAACAACCTAAGAAGGAAACCAAGACCAAAACTAAATTTAACACAAGTGCTTTGACTTCTGAGCCTAGAGCATAGAAAGAAAAGTATTTTTGGTCCTATTGCAAGAAGCCTAGTCATAAAGAGCATCTATGTATGAGAAAACAAATTAATCACCTTACTCATTTACTTGAGAAAAATCAAATAGGTGTTCTTGATTCTGTCAAACAGAATGCTCTGAAAGCCGAGTCTTCCACTACGAAAGGTTCTAAATCTGATAAGAAGAAAGGAAAGGCCCTTGTAGCCAACTTTTCTCCTTCATCAACATGGATTATAGATTTTGGTGCCTCGTACCACATGGCTTCTTCACATGTTGAGTTCTCCAACATCGAGCCTTGTGGTATGTCCGGAATCATGATGGGTAATGACACAATAGTGTTAATTTCCGGTAGTGGATTGGTAGAGATGGATGGGGGAACATTCAACAAACTATTGAGTGTTCCTGATCTCTCTACCAATCTCCTATTGGTTTACCAAATTACTCACCTTGGTGAAGGAATGCGAGTGGAATTTGGTCCTAACTCGGTGATTATTCATGAGCTTAATGATGACACTACACTGGTTGAGGGAAAGTTGGATCACCATTCACGGTTATATACCTTTTACCACTTTACTTCTAATTCTATGCCCATTACCTTGCTCACTCATGCAAATGAGGTTAGTAAGCTATGGCATGAGCATTCGGGACATCTAAATTATCGCTACCTTGAACAATTGAGCCAAAATGAAATGGTCTATGGGTTACCCCGCATCAAGTTTTATAAGGGTATTTGTGAGGGGTGTACCCTTGGAAAGCATCCTGAAAATAAATTTGACAAAGGAAAAGCCTAGAGAGCTACTCCCTTGGATCTTGTTCACAGTGATATTTTTGGTCCATTTCTATCTCCTTCATTTACTAGAACTCTTTATGTGCTAACCTTCATTGATGACTATTCACGATATACTTGGGTATATTTTCTTAAGCTTAAGTTTGAAGTCTTTAAAAAAATTTAGGAATTTAAGACTCTTGTTGAGAAACAAGTGTAACAGTCTATTAAGGTTCTTCGAACCAACAATGGAGGTAAATATGTAAACAATAGGTTCATGGATTTCCTTGCAGCATACATTTGCTTATAGCCCTTTGAATAATATAGTAGTATAAATAAAGAATCATACTCTTAAGGAGATGGCCACTTGTATGATTCACTCAAAGTCTCTTCCTCTGCAGTATTGGGCTGAAGCAGTGAATTATGCTAATTACATTCAGAACCATGTTCCGCATAAGGTAGTAAGAGGGATGACACCCTTTGAAGCCTAGTTTTGACGTAAGCCTAATGTTGAGCACTTTCAAGTCTTCGGATCCAAGGTTATGGCTTGGATTCCCAAAAATAAATGCAAGGCATTGGAACTACAATCAAAGCCTTGTATCTTTGTAGGGTATCCTAATGGAGTGAAAGGATATCGATTGTTGAATCCTACTTCTCATGAGCTTTATATTGAGAGAATTGTTGAGAATGATGAGTCTTCTTCGACTTCTACTTCTCTACCTATCGAGGTTCTTCAGCTTGCTAATTCAGATTCTGACTCATCAGATGATGATGTTGTTGAGCATGCTCCTCTTCCTAACCCTCCCAACTATCAGACCTTTGAGTCTTCTGATTCTGACAATATTTATGATGAGGACTATGTCCCTTCTCATTTGAGTGAAGAATCTTTTGACTCTGATCTTGATCCTCCTGGTCCTCTTTGGGTTAGGAAAACTTTACAAATTGTTGGAGATTTAGTTGGAGATACTTCGGATTTGAGACGTACTCACTTAGATTTTGTTGGACCCCACTATTTCTTCGCCTCTACTTCTAATCCATAGTATTTCTGGGAGGCTTCTGTTATTCATGAGTGGGATTCTGCCATGGATGAGGAGTATTCCTCTCTCATAAAGAACGATACTTGGGATCTCACTCCTTTTCCGAAAGGAATAAAAATCGTTCAGTGTGAGTAGGTCTTTTGAACAAAGTATGGAGTAGATGGAGATGTTGAAAAGTTTAAAGTGTGATTAATAGCTAAGGGTTTCTCCCAAATAGTTGGGGTTGATTATACTAAAACCTTTACTCTGGTTGCGAAGATGAATTCTATTCGACTGACCCTTGCCATTGCCTTAGAAAATAGATGGAAATTCCATCAAATGGACATAAAGAGTTCCTTCCTTCATGGTGACCTAGAAGAAGAGATCTAAATGGAACAACCTCTGGGTTATTTCCATGATCCCTCCCTCATTTGTAAGTTGAAGAAGTCTCTTTATGGCTTTAAACAATCCCCTTAGGCTTAGTATGCCAAGATGGACTCCTTTTTACTTACATCAGGGTTTACTAGGTGTCATTCTAATACAAATGTTTATATTCTATGGCAAGATGACTCCATACTCATTCTAGATCTCTATGTTGATGACTTGTTGATCATAGGCAACTCTTCCTCTATCATTGATTCTGTGAATATCACCTTGGCCAATAGGTTTTCCATGACTGACTTAGATCTTCTTCATTACTTTCTTGGGATCTAGATTTCACAATTTGACTCGGGAATTTTTATTTCACAACCTAAGTATGCTCTTGACTTGCTTTCTTGTTTTTAGATGTCTGATTGTAAGTCTTCTCCTACTCCTTTTATTTTCAGGGTTAAGTTGGTTTCTGATTGCTCTACTCCCTTGGTTGATGGTACTCTTTATCGACAATTAGTGGGGAGCTTGATTTACTTGACTCAAGCTCAATCGGATTTATCTTATGTTTTTGGGATCGTGTTTAGCTTCATGCAGGAGCCATATGAGCTACATTGGAAATCAGATAAATGGATCCTTCATTATGTTCATGGCACCTATATTGATGGCATTCACTATTATGGAGTGGTGGATATTGACTTGATTGGGTTCACAGATTCTGATTGAGTTGGTGACTTAGATCATCAGAAATCTACTTCTGGCTATAGTTTCTATCTTGGTTTGGGTCCTATTAGTTTGTCTAGCAAGAAGTAGAATGCAATTGTGATATCTTGTACAGAGGTAGAATATAGAGGAGTAATTAACGATGTCACTAAATTTTTTTGGCTACAGGGTATTCTAACAGAGTTTGGCATTCACTTTTGGTGGCCCACCATTATCTACTATGATAACATGAGCACTCTCTCAATTTTCATAAATCCAGTTCAGCATCAGTGGACAAAGCACATTGAGATCCATATGCACTTCATATGAGAGCTTATTCATGATGGTATCATTGAAATTCAGTACATTCAAACAACTGATTAGATTGCAGATATATTCACCAAGCCATTCACTTGCGGTCTCTTCTTAGGGTGAGATCTTATGTAGCTACTCATCTTCTTTGGGCTATATAGTCCTCTTCTTCTTTTTCTTCTTCTAGGAAGATGTTTTTTGTACATGGGAACCTTATCAGGCCTTTAGTTTCCAGGACCCATTGACACATCTTTCTTAGTTTTTTAGGAGTGTCTTCTTATTATGTCTGACTCATCATAGCTGCTACCCAAGCTTTAAAAGGAACAATAACCAAATCGTACCAAGAAAAGAACACGCATGATAATCAAACATCATGATCAATAAGATGAAAGAAATTCATCAGAATAACTTTACATAAACCTTTGTAAACAAATGAGCAACAATATCATATATTATTATGGAACTCAATGAAATACAATGAGAACATGCCTTGCTTATATAGGAAAGGAATAACAATCTAAGAACCAGTCAAGGTCATAGATCAAGCCATAAATCATGGACAGAACTAGTCAAGTCCATAGATTTATGAGAGAACTAGACATGAAGGATGTAGTCAATACCATAGTGTTTGGTCCTAGATCATAGATCAAGGAAAGAACTATACCTAACAACTAGATAATATCTCCTAATATCTAAATAAATAAAAATAAATATCCACACACATAAGTGGGTGATGATAAATAGAATAAAGGTAAATAATGTACCTAGGTGAATATGATTTAAGGTAAATACCTACTCTAACACCCCCCCTCAAGTGAAACTAGGGGCCAAAATAGAAGTGGCATGTCCACAGTATGAGTCCTGGCAACTATGCCTGATGAGGTACTCATGTACAATATATCCATGAAGAAATCTCAAACCAAAAGAAGGAAAGAATCCTGATAGAAGGAAAGAGAAAGAAGAAGAAGAAGGAAGATGTTCTCATGAACACCCCCCAAGAATAACTTCTGAAATTCCACACAACTCAAGGTAGCGAGGTGATGCAAATGGCTTTGTAAAGATTTCTGCAACCTGCTGCTGAGTCAGAATATACTCCAAGCAAAGAACTCCATCCTAAATGTGCTGACGAATGAAGTAGATGTGTATCTCAATATGCTTGGTCCGTTGGTGCTCAACTAGGTTGCGAGAAATGTGAATTATAATTTTTTTGTCACACTAAAGTATAGTCAATGAATCCTGTGGGAATCCAAACTCTATCAATAACTAGTAAAGCTAAAGAATTTGTTGACTCGTTATAACTGCTGCCATGTACTCTGCCTCTGAAGATGAAAGTGCAATAACCTGTTGCTTTTTTCACGCCCAAACAACTGGAGAAGAACCAAGACATAAAAGATATCCAGAAGTGGAACGCTAGTCATCAATAGAACCTGCTTAATCTAAATCTGTATAACCAACCAACTGAGTAGAGCCCCTAGTGTAGTGTAGGCCAAAGTGGGAAGTGCCATGCAAATAGCACAAAATCCTTTTAGCAGCCTGCTAGTGACTATTATTAGGAGAATGTGCAAACTGAGATACAAGCCCTACTGTAAATGAAATATCAGGGTGAGTATGGTTCAAGTACATGAGACTCCCAACTAACTACCTATACAACGTAGGATCACAAAGTTGTGTGGTACATGTGGATGTAAGAGTAACTCCAAACTAAAAAGGAGATGGACTTGGCTTGCAATCAACCATATCAAAGCACCTAAGAAGATCATGGGTGTACTTTTGCTGATTCAAATGAATCCTTGAATCTATCTAAGAAATCTACAAACCAAGGAAATAATGCAATATCCCAAGATCTGTCATGTTAAACTATGTAGAAAGAGCCCTCTGAATACTCTGAATGTGGGAAGAAGAGCTGGCAGTAAGTAACAGATCATCAACATACAAGATAAGTATCACAATATCTTCACCAACATGCTGGAGATACACTGTATGATCAGAGTGGTAATGAACAAAACCAGTAAATAGAAGAAAAGAATCCATCTTCTCATACCAAGCCCAAGGTGCTTATTTGAGACCATAGAGAGACCTTCGAAGCCAACAAACAAGATAAGAATCCTGAACAAATCCATTTGGCTGCTCCATATATATTTCCTCTTGTAGATCTCTATGTAAGAAGGCACTCTTCACATCTATCTAGTATACAGGCCACCCCTGTGATGTAGTAATAGCAAGTACAAGGCGTATAGAATCCATCTTGGCAATGGGTGCAAAAGTCTTAGAGTAATCAATACCTTCAATTTGTGAAAAACCCTTTGCAATAAGAAGAGCCTTATACTTGTCAATGGACCCATCAACTGCATATTTGGTTTGGTATACCCACTTACACCTAACCATATTTCTTCCTTTAGGAAGAGATACCAAATCCCAAGTATGATTCTTCATCAAAGAAGAATACTCAGCTGTCATCGCATCATCCCACTCCTATATCCCATGATCCTTTGAAAAAGACTATGGATCCTCAGAAACTACCTGACACAAAATTCCAGAACCTATAGAATGTGTGTGATGATGCCTAGTGGGTGGAAGATCCTCTATGAAAATTGTTACCTCGGAAACTTTAGTACGATCCCACTTAGGCATAGTGACAACATCAATGGGAATAGGATCCTCAATGGCATCTATAACCTCCTCATTAATATTTTCAAAGAAATAATCCTCAAGAGAAGGAATGGAAGAAGATGAAGGATCATGAGGAGAGAAATTCTCATCAAACTAAACATGTGTTAGAAAAAGAACATCATGTGTATCAGGATCTAAAAGATGATAAGCTCTCACGTCCTCATAATACCCTACAAAGATCAAGGGTTTACTCTTCTTATCCAAATATTTCCTTTTCTTCTTTGGAACAAAAGCCCAAGCATGGCTCCCAAATACTTGAAAAAATGACACATCTGGCTTAGTGTTGGACCAAGCTTCCTCTGGAGTCAAATAATCAAGTGCTCTGTGTGGTGTGTGATTTTGAATATAGTTAGCACAATCAATTCCTTCTGTCAAATAGATCAGAGGTATATCTCTAGAATGCATCATATAGTTAGCCATTTCCTTCAAAGTTCTATTCTTCCTTTCTGCAAAGCCATTATGTTTTGGAGTATGAGGAACAAGATGTTAATGAATAATGCCTTGAGTTTCCAAAAAGTCAGAAAACTCATTGCTGAAGTGCTCCCCCCCCATTATCAGTACGAAGGTTCTTTATGCTACTAGAATATTGTTTCTCGACCAAAGCCTTGAAGAATTTAAAGTGTGAAAAAACATCACTTTTGTACTTGAGAAAATAAACCCAAGTACGCCTCGAGAAATTATCAATAAATGTAAGTGCATACTTAGCTCCATTAAAAGATGGGGTAGGAAAAACCATCAAGTCACTATGCACAAGCTCAAGTGGTGAAGAAGCTCTCTTAGACAAATTCTTAGGAAAAGGATCTTGGTGTTGTTTCCCTAATGCACAACCATGACAAACTCCCTCAAGACAAGAAACTCTAGGAAGACCATCTACCATACCATGAGTGCTCAACTCCTTCAAATATCTATAATTGAGATGTCCAAATCTTTCATGCCAAAGCTTACTCTTTGAATCTGCATGAGAAACCAATCCTGTCCCTATACAAAGAAGTGTCATCAAAACCCTCAAAGTGATATAGTCTTGAACTATGATCAATACCCTGAGCAACAAGTGAATAAGGCTCCAACAAAGTTCTTACTTCTGCCCCATGTGGTGTAAAAGTCACTGTTTTCCCTTGACCAGAATGACAAATTTGATATACAGAAAGACAAATTTGTAGTGATGTTAGGAACATATAGTGCATCTTGGATATTTCCACCATCAAGTTGTATATCACCTTTTCCCTCAACAGAAAGAAAGGAAGAATCTCCAACCTCAATTTTGGAAGTAGAACTCAAACCTAGAGAAACAAAAGACTCCTTGGAAGAAGTCATGTGATGAGAAGCACCAGAATCTATAACCCAATTGTCTACAAGTGGTGACTGAGATCTTCCAACAACATTAAGTGCTTTTCCATGCTGATTAGAAGGAGGTGGAGTAGAGATAGAAATTTTTTGTTTCTTGACTACATCCTTTAAGGCTTGCATTCACTTATAACACCTATTTTCTTCATGATTACTACCCCCACAAAAAGAGCATGAATGGCTAGACTTATTCTTGGATTTAGAAGACTCTTTGGGTTTTGAGTTGGTTTCTTTGGGTTTAGGAGCATTTTGAGATGGAGAAGGTGTGGATTTGGTTTTACTGTTTGGTTTTCCCTTGCCCTTAGGATTAGATGTAACTAATTCCTTTTGAGAGGTGGAAGACTCAAGGTGAGATAATTTGGATTCTTCCCTAGTAATTTTTTCACAAAATGTTTCTAAGTTAGGCATTTTGAAGGTGTCACCTAAGGCATCCATGCTAGAGAAAAAGGTAGAAGTAAAAATTTGGAATGGTCCTCTCAACTTGGATAGAATCAAGTAAACACACTCTTCATCTTTCTTATCTCTTCCACTCACCTTCAACTGTGTCAACAAATGCTTGAACTTGGTAAGATAGTCTATAATTGTTACAAAATATTCAGGATTAAGAGAGGTGATCTCAATTTCAAGTTACATGGCTCTCATATGATCCACCTTACCAAATAAATCCTCTAATTTCTCCCATATTTTGAAAGGAGAGTCACATGTTCCAAATGAAATAAAAGACTGTCACTTACATAAGTTCCTATCAAACCCATACACTCATCAAATTTGCACTGTACTAAAATTTCTCATATTCTCTAGTGAAAACTGGTTGTTCTTTAGAAGTTAAAGCCCATAATCCTTTCCACTTAATTATTGTTTCCATTCTTGGTTTCCATGTGTGGTAATTATGTGTTGTTAATGGCTCAACATTTTCTAATGCAGAATTAGATGCCATCCTCAAAAAAAAAATCACCAAAAGAAATGTAAGAACGAAGCAATGCAACAAGACCCCTAAGTAATGCAACAAGAGCCCCCCAGATTTTGGCACTTTTAATGAGTGCGTGCTACAACATGGAACTTTATAATTATAGTGCAATTCTCAAAATAAATATTTCCAATGGAAAGATCACAGAAAAACAAGCACTTTTGCAAAAAACAACACTTAAAACCGAATTTCCGATCAAAAGTTACAAGCTTTTCAATATTATGCTCTACTATTTATTTTAGTTACCACTAAAATAGAACAAAATACTCTTTCTTTCACCACATAAATAAAATGAAAGGGGGTTGGAGTTAAGAACCTACTAGTAGGAATTACAAGATTTAAGCCCTCATATGCCCATACCATATGACCAAGTGTGTGCAACTTAATTTTGGGGTGCTCACATCCAACTGCAGAGACTTCTGGTAATGTCAACCCAGATCTCGATGCTCTGAAAACTAAAAAACCCAAACGATAACTATTTCGTTGCGAAGTCAAGAACACAGATGCTAAGCATGACATCACGATTAATAAGATGACCAGTAGTTTCTAGAATAATTACATAAACCTCTGCAAACAAATGAGTCGACTTTACAGTCTATCTTAGTATTTTATGGAACTTCAATGAAATACTAATGGAATGGGCCTTGTTTTATATAGGCAAGGAATGCAACAATCTAAAATACGAGTCAAATCCCGATCAAGCCATATGAATCATATAAATAATTTATTTTCAAAATCCATAGACTTATAGAGAGAACTCAGACATCAAGGATCCTAGTCTGATACCATAAATCAAGGAATGAGAACTAAATCCTAACAAGCCAAGAATACATATTCCTAATCAATCATCAAATCAATAAGATGACAGAAATATCGCCACACATAACTTGGGTAGGATAAAACCTAAAGGTAAATAAAGTACCTAGTGAACATGAATAGGTAAATACCTACTCTAACACCCCACCTTATGTGAATCTAGGGGCCAATAAAAGTAGCATGTCCACAATATGGTCCCAAAAAACTAGGCATGATGAGGTATTCAAGTACAATAACTGGGAGTCTAAGACAACGCAGTACCCAAGGTCAGTATATCAACAAATAAAGAGAGTAAGAAACCACTACAAGTCATCCCAAGAACTATTCCCAAAAAAGTCATACAATGATGATCTCTGAGAAGTTTGACATCAAGTGTACTCTAGTCTGAATCCATACTTTGATACCATAAAAGGAATGATAACCAGATCAATACCATAGATCAAGAACATAGATGCTAATACATAACACCATGTTCAATAATCTCCTAGTAATCTAAGAATGAATTTAAATAAATTTCCAACACATAAGTGAGCAGGAATATCATATATTATTATAGAAGGTAAATGAATGTACCTAATTAGAACATGAGCCTAAGCTTAAATAGGTAATTAACAACAATCGATGAAGGGGGGGTCAAAGTGTGTAGATCTTATGTGTCCTCCACTAAATCAAGGAAAGGCTCATCATCAGAAAATGGGTTAAGTCCAGGGTTAGGTTTAGGAGTTTTCTTGTGTGTCAATGCTACCTAGGGTTACATCAAATTAACACTGAACCTCATATGTATTCACTGCCATTTGACTATTCTATGTAGCCAATACCTAAAGACTACTCAGATGTCTTTTTCTATGTGTGCTAAGCATTTGTCTGTTATGTAAGTTCTTATTGATTTGATTGACCTAACTAAGACCTTGTCTCACACTTCCTACTTGGATCTCTTAAATAATTCCTTTGATCATAGGGCTTCTATCGTAGAAGCACTGGTTCTTCGATTTGATTCTAACATCACCCCTTTCAGGTAGTAAGTGTCAAAAAAAAGCATGTGACTTTCATGTCTATCCTTTAAGAAATTTGAGAGATGTTGAAAATTATATTCCTATCAACAACTTGCCCACAGATGGCTGAAATAACTCAAAGATGTAAAACCCTAGAAGGTTTTTTTTAGAAATGTTGGGTTTACCAAAATGACTAACTAAATCATGTGATCTAATGATGATGGGACAGTAGTCAACATAGTCCCCTTCTTAATCCTAAAAGCTAGGACGGACTAACCAATCTCTTTAACATGAAAACGCTGAGATGCTACAGAAAACCTCATGGAAATGATTCAATCATGAACATAGTGGTCAGTAGCACCATTGAACCTAATGATGGCTTCTAACTAAGTTTTACATTGCAAGATCAGTTGAAACCAAATATGATTTGATCCTTAGGAAGTCCTATGGATTCATTTTGAAGTTGAAAATCCATTTTTTTAGGATAAGTTATTATTGTTCAGACATTTATGCTAGTTGTAATTTTGTTTACTTGGAAGTGAATCCATTAACCTATGTGAAATATACCTTGATAACTCTAAACTGTTGTTCTCAGGGATTTTCCACTTTGAGTAACAGAGACACCTTAAGATCAATTCCATTATCCAATGGTATGCTTAGAAGTTCACGGGTTTATCGAAGGCATTCTTGTCAAATTTGAAACCGATGAATGTAAATATAGTTCGTTGGAACTGAGCATTAAATATTGTAATATTGGACAAGGATTTACCCATCTTCAGGTGTCCTTTTTACTCTATGGGCATGTTGACAACCCTGGGAGTTTGGACCTCCTTTAGCAAATGAGTTTTGTAATGTTTGAGGTCAACATGAGGTAAAGGATTAAGGATCTCAAATGATGATAGTAAGGCAAATGCCATTAACCTTGGTCCAAGTAACTCTTGGAATCTGCCATTTGGATCTGAGCCAAATTGTCATGTTTGGCACTATTGGATTCTTTGACCTAAGGTAAGGATTCTTACCTAGGACCTTCTAAACTATTAAACGGTTCGAGTGCTCTAAATACTGGGGTGAATGTGAAGCCCTTCCTACCTCATATAGCTGAAATAATTTGTGCCTTAATATTAGGGGTTGGATGATTCACTAACCTAAGGTTGTAAATTATATGGCCAGGAGTATATGAGACTATATCTAAGCATAAATTACAACTCTACAAACTAAGGTGCTGAAAAACCTAACAAAGCTAGATTTAACCTTCATATTACTAATCTGAAAGCTATTCCACGAGGTGTATAATCTCCTTGCAGACTTGATAGCATGTTACCACTAATCTTGCTTTCACTCCAAGTAGTTTCTTGGAAGATAAAAACTTTGGTCTACAGTTTTAGAATGGGTGAAACACCAGTAACTACCAATGTTCATACATAAATACTTAGAGCGAGTTTGTCATTACATATCACATGACATTAACAAAGAATACTCTAAGATTTCTAAATATTTTTTACCTAGAATACATCTTACAAATCCGCAGGTTATGCCTTTCTCTATTCCACACTCTTCCTCCGATTTTGAAAAATCCCATGATCATCTTATACATAAGGAACTTCAAAAATTCTATGAGGTAGGATAAGATGCTCGGATTTATGTTTTGTCTGGCCTCACCTAAGTTTCAAAAGGAAATTCCATCCTTGGTCGAGGTAATAATAAATATAAATATTGGGCATCCCTGGAAGAACCAAAGTATCTTGATGGTTAGACGAGTCGACATCTTTAACTCATAAGGAAGTTGAAATTCATACGGCTGTATTCTCAAGGAGCATCAAAAAGAATTCACGTTTAGCTACAAAGAAATCCCTTAGGAATTACATCACACATTCCAGTGCACAATCTCATCACCAAGTCAGATGCTAAGCCAATTAAGTGAAATGCAAGGCCCAGTAAGCCAAATGTGGCCCTCATGTCCCTGAAGGAAGAAGTGATGAAACTCCTCAAGGTAGGGTTCATCTCTAGCTATTTTACTACTCATAATGGGTTTCTAAGCAATAGTCCCCATTCTTAAGAAAAATGGAAAGATCCACATTCACATAGACTTTCGGGATATAAATAAGGCTCATCCTAAAGATGATTTCCCATTACCTTTCCATAAATGTTATCATTGACACAAAAAATGGTTTTGAGTTGTTGTCTCTTATGGATGGATTCTATTGATACAATCATATTAGAATCTATGAAGAAAAATCAATCCAAAAATATGTTCGTAACTCCTTGGGGAACCTACCATTATGATGTTATGTCATTCAGGCTTAAGAACATTGGTTCTATGTACCAACGAGTGATGATATATATATTTCATGATATCGCTCATACATAATATTGTGGAATCCTATGTGGATGACCCTCTGGTTAAGGCCAGAAAGCACTATCTAAATTCACCCAAGAGGTGCTTCGTATCATCGTTTGAGGCATGGGCACTTAGTTGAATCATGACATCACATGGAATCTAGACCAAAAAATGTATTTAGTGATCCATAAGAGGCAAGATTAAGATTTGGGTACATCATATCTTCACAAGGAATTGATATGGACCTAGCCAAAATGCATGAGTTGTAGATGGAAATGGGATTCCACATGTCAGACAAGTTTGGCATCAAGATCTCTTCTTGGAAAACTTGAGGGCAATCTAAAGGTTTATCCCTAACTTGACCTTTTCTATTCACCCAATCAACAATTTGTTTAAAAAGTATTGTTGCATTGATTGGACAGATTTGAATGCGATGCAAGGCATTTGATTCAAGGTGGTTAAAAGATTTTCATATTGTCCCCTCCCACGCTCATGCCACCTAGGAGGGGTAGATCACCCTTTGATCTTATATTCGTCACTAGCTACAAATGTTTCACTAGCCTGCATGTTGTGCTGAAGAAGATCAGATGATAAACGAGAACATGTTGTTTCACCTAATTCTAGATCATTTCTTTGAACTATTGACAAAACAAATAGGGTAACGGGTGTAGGAGGAATACCTGTTCAAATGCTGGTTGATGGGTTGTTGCGCGCGTATGACTTCTAAATCCATAGCTGATTGTGATAACTTCCTTTTGGCTAGGAGGAACTACCTGTAATGAAAAGCAAGACCACCAAAAGGAATTAAACAATATATGTAGTGAACTTCCTATCATATGCTAGATCCAGGAAGTGTGATACTTCCTAGATGGCTGTCAGTCCACTGTCTTAAACAATTTAATGTTGTAAACAAAGTTAATCCTATTGTAGTTCTAAATGATTTAGGTATCTCACTTAAAACACAATAAGAAATAGATCTAATCTAATAGGCTAGGCTAGAATAGGATCCAAAGGTTAAGTAACTGGTTCTGGGTCTTTGCAGGTCTGACAGAGGTCTCAGGTATATCGCAGGTGGATGAGGGTGAGGTGAAATTAGGTGGGTAGGTCTTTATTACAGGTTGTATGGGAAAATATAGAGACCGATGTTGGTTAAGGGTGACTGATGGTGGTTAGGTGTGACCGGTGCCAGTTACTGTGGAAATCTGGGAATGCCACATAACAAGCTTTGGGTCTCCTTTGTGATTGCACAAAGGATTTTGTTAGTCAGAATGAGGTATTGGGTAACTTGGGGTAGGATTTGGTGTGATTTTAATGGGTATGTGGAGGTGGAATTGTTGGATAAGGTCAATAGGTGGGTAGGTAAACAATAGATGATAAAATAAAGATGAAATGAAATAAACCAGAGAAGTATGACATTATACTTACTGGGATTCTAGTCCTAGATGGCTTTGAGTGAGGGATGGAGGTGCTGATGAGAGGTTTGAAGGATGCAAATGATCACCAATTGAAATAAATCTTCTACATGGGCTGCATGTACATTCCTCTCTCCTTGGTTAGATCAGATCATGGCTGGGATGGCTGTGCAAGAGAAAGTGCTTGATCTCCTTCCTTGCATGCGTGTTCTCTTTGGAATTTTCTCTCTGAAGATGTGTTATCTCTCTAAGATGTGTTAATTCTCGCAAACCTCCTTTTTTCAACTTCCAACCTTGAGAATAAGGTTGTTTTGGGGTTAAAAGGGTAACCGACGGTGGTTCCGGCTTAACCAGCGATGGTTAGGGGTAATCGGTGTCGGTCAAGGCGGGATTTCCTAGGTTTACTAAACTAGGGAGATCCTCCTGATTTTCTTAGATCTCGTGTCGTTATCCTATGGATTAGACTCGGAGCCTCTTGTGAGCAAGCAAGAATGTGGTTAAAGGGAATGTAGGCATTGATTTTTTAGGGTTTGGGTAAGTCTTAATTAGTTATGGGAACTTGCTAAGAATAGGTCTTAGGTTGAGTTAGCTTCATGAGGTGTCTAAGTGAACTATATGTGTAGATATTATTTAAATTAAGATATTTAAATAATAAATATAGTGAGGATAAAGCATTAATTTAATTAAATTAATATTAATGGGGTAAATGGGGTCATGGCTAGGTAAATGTAATAAAGGGTGCTTATATGTCGAGGGACAAAAGGGGTTTATGACCTAATTTTAGTGTCTACATTTTGCCCCTTTTTGTTGCATAGCTTGTATTGGTAAGCGATTCTTACAAAAATAAGATGTGGTTGCCCCATGTGAGGGTGAAAGTGACCCCCCTCAAACTAGGAACTGATGAGGCCAGTAGGATAGAATTAGTGAGTGGTTTGATAAAAGGTAAATGTGAAGAGAAGGCAAGGTGGGTACGTAGGGAACAGGATGTTCAAAGGTCTACTTGGGTAATCTAGGTAATGGGTCGGGATCACAGGTAGAAATAGTCAAATGCACACACACGTATAAACTGTAGCATGCTACCGGGTTGAAGAGCAGGAAAACTCTACATCGTCTAAGGTTGAGAGGTTTATCCAAACAAGGTTGAAGTGAATCCAATATCCAAGGTATAGGATAAGGTTAGGAAGCACAACGTAGGTTAGGTGCAGGAACATTTAGGTATGTTCCAGTGCACCAAAGGTAGGGTCAGGATAAACAGTCACGGCAATAGGCTAGATAAGGTCATTGGGTCAATCAACATAGGTAACAGTGCTGCAAGGTATAGCGAACACATGAGGTCAAAAGTCACTAGCGATGGTCTAGGTGTAACATTCCTATTTTAAGACTTTAGAAACAAGGGATTTTTTTTTAGTAATGTTCCCTATTCTAAATACATAATTTAGAACACACATTCAAAAACAACCATTTTTATAATAGATAACCATATGCAGCTGTAATGACTCAGTATCCTACCGATCTATTCATTTCATGACTCGGTAAACTACTGATCTATTCATGTTTAACACTAAGTATTAAATAATTTTCTATATACTACATATACTTGGTTCTCTTACCTTGTTTTGGGTATTGAGTGATCTATCTAAGGAACCTAACTAAATAGTTGTTACCACTATTCATCTGCATCACAATCCTTAGACTAGGTGACATAGGACAATGCAACCAGCAGCTTACGATACTTTGGCCAAATATTTCTAACATACTGTTCGTATTACTTATTCCTTGATGGCATACTCATAAATTTGGAATACATCCTTCACCCCACTCTATTTTTATCTAGAATGACCTTTACTGATTTCTGTTAGTCCTCTTGCCCAAGGTTTAACCCTAGTTCTGGTTAACAATGTAGGTTATGAGAGGAAGGAGCTCTCAAGGACTTAGGATAGATTGGCATATTGGGTCAACCTAAGTCAACCCCGTGTGCCATGGTACCCTAAGTCCTAGAGGGCTACTTCATATGGTAACTACGCTACTTCCCAGTCATGGAGAGAAACTAAGTTCAATTCCAAAAGTGTGTAGATCTAGATGATCAATGCAGAAGGGTTTTGCCACATGTCAACTACAGTGTTGTATCCTTGAGAAGATCCTAATCTTCTCAAAGGTACAACCCTGTAGTCGGCATGTGCCAGCATCCTACAGAACAGCCTTGTCAAGATATACATACCCCTAGGAGATTATTAAAGCTTAATTAATTTGGTTTCATAAAGGCAGATTTCAGCAACCCTGTTGAGACTCTAATCCAACTCTCCCTAAGTTCTTTTCCAAATCAGGTTTCATTAACCCTTACAGAACTTCCTTAACTTAATATTGCTTTCGATGTTCATTTACTTTGGCTTATCAAGTAACTATCATGAAGAAAGGACAACAACCTCTTAAGTCCCATTATATGTGACTTAACTATTCAAGAAAGTGTAACAACCACCGAGGTTGTAACTTAGTATACTTTATTAAATGGTCTAATGGGTATACATCATATCTTCCTTCTTGTTTACTTTTTCATAAGAGAGGAAGAGTCTTCCTCTTCATAGTTAAGTTCTTAGGGTTTACACACCCTTTATGTCCTTAACAAATTTCATAGTTTCCATTGTAAGTTCATTACATGTTACTTTAATAGTTTAAGATGTTTTAATAGGATCATTGAAATTCTACAACTTATATAGTTGCATCACAAATAGGGAATTACTCTAAATCCGTTTGTCCTACTTATTCAAGAATACTCATTGAAACATATAAATAACATAAAGAACATCAACAGAATAAGATTCCATTTATTTTGCAAAAGTACAAGATAATTTACATAATCTATGCAAGTAAATTCTCATTCTACATTTCCTTTTCAAAACTTATACATTTACAACTTATACATTTTAGACATACTGCATGACAGCAGCCTTCATTCAAAAGAGAATAAATTTTCTTTTCTAATACAACTTATGAACAGATCAGAATTCTTCACAAGAATCAACTGAAATCAGCTAATGCATCATATAATTTTTGCCTTCTTTTATCACTTACGAAGTCCATATACAAAAATTGCTAGCACGGGTCAGTTCAATGAACTGAGCACGATAAGCAATAAGCCTTTAAAATGAAGTGCATTCCAATAATTGTTCCATAAAAACAACCTTGCTTTAATGAACAACAAGTAATTCATACTCCCTAAGCATAAGTAATATCAATAAAAAGAAGATCAATACTAAACAGGTTTAACAACAAGAAGAACAAAATATAATCTATAATACCTATCTTATAAATTAACATATAATTGATCCCATCAATTATCTTTACCAAACAACAAACATAACATATCATTGTTCCAATCCTACCAAATATAATACATCACATATCTTTACTACAAGATACAGGAGTGTTTACAGCATATTCCCTCATGGATGTTTCATCTAATCTTTCAAGTAAAGAAGAAGAGAAAGCATTACATTTTCCAAAGTATGTGTCATCAACAAGGCATAAACAGGTTTATATCATGATTTAAACTATTCCTTTAAAGGTCCTCTACGTTAAAATTCAACATTTTAAGATATTCCTCAAAACAGATCCAAATGAAAGAAAATTCAAGAAGGAATGATGGATTAACAGTCAACAACTAGTTTGCAAATTCTTTCTGCCAACCTATATTCGATATCTATCTACTTCTTTTTAGTCAAATGACTAGTATAAAAGACTAATAAACATTGATTTCCTTTTTCAACAAGAATAAAAATCAGGAGGTTCCAATCAATGAACTTAACCCAACTGTATTAGAAAAAGAGTCTTAATAGAATATGATCCCAAACTATATTCATTTCTTTCAACCTAATAAAATAGTTTTACCTCCTCTCATACATACAATTTAAGTTCATGCAAGAGTTCCAAAGAAGGAGAGCAAGACCAACTTCAAGGAAAGGGAAAACCAAATGCTATCTTCCTTTCTAAACCTTCCCATTATAATGCATGAATTCTGCAATCCATTGAAACATTGTAATAATGAAGTTCATACAATGTCCAAGGACAATAGGTTTCTCAGTGTATCTGTTAAAGACTTAAAAATATTTTATTGGACCAGAACAGCCTGAAGATAAGAAGGAAGTATGTTAACATTTCTCTTTCTTAGAACCCTTTACTATCAAACAATGAAGTTCCATCAATCCTTACCATTAACTTTCTCTTTTAAAACTCGATAATAAATAGTGAAGTTCAAACACAATCCGCAATCAATTTTGAATTGTAATCAATCTTCCAAGACATAACATTCATTTATTAGTCCCAACAAGAGGTAAGAATCTGAGTAGTTGCTAACACTCAAGACTTCCCAATAGTTTAGGCAAAGTAGAACTACATGAACTACAACGATATGCCAACGCACCCCTACAAGAACTACAGATTGGGTTTCCAACAAAAGACAAGATCAAACATCAAAAATAATACGTACAGTCCAGGACTCAATTACAATTTTGAGCACAATGCAAAGCATAAACGCGATTGAAGGATCAAGATCATTCAAATGATTTTAACCAAGTTCGGGTAAAAACATGTTCCCACAATAGTTTATAAAATAATCAAAAGACTATAATATCTGAACCAACACATCGTTCAGGTTACCATTTCAATTAAAAAAACACCAAGTAACAAATTAATTGTATAGTGATGCATCTTAATATCATAAACATGATTTCATAATACACTAGCCTAGTAATACTAGACCGAGTATAGTGAAACTGCATACATACAGTTTAGAGTAAGAAGAAATGCTTTCATTATTTGTTAACATCCTTTCAAACCCTATTTCCTAACTCAAATGGAAAGCAAGATGCTTGAAAGAGCTCAGACCAAACGACTAAAAACATGAAAGCTAAGTTCATAACAAACCTACAATAATAGTTAAATATTCATAAGGAAATAGTTCACAAGCTCCATGCCTTAAGCGGCTTCAAACAACAATACACTTTATCCAAGCTAACAAACCCAAGTTCCAAGTTTGATACGGTTTCAACAACAGTCTCAATGTTCGTAAGATGGAATATAAAAACCAAGTCATATACAGTTTATTTGCCAATGCATACAAATTTTATAATAGTCAAATCTTCTGCAAAGTGAAATATAAAAACAACAAGCCATATACAGATTTATTCACATTCCATTCAACTATGAAATAAAATGATAACACCATAGAGCTAAAAATATCTACAATGGTTCCATCCACCGAAACAAGTTTCCAATCAAATAGTTTGAACCAGTTTGTAAGTATCCATAGGAACTAGAGTTGTTTACCAGCTCAGGTTCATAAAACACAAGTTTGCAAACACTAAACTCAATAAATACATGAAGATCCCAATAACAATTTTAGACCACTAAAGAAGTCGAAACCAACAACTATTTCCAACCACTGAAGAAGCTAAAAAGAGTTACCAGGTTTTGTTCACGTATGCACAGTTCCTTTGAGAAAAAAAAGGAAATGCAAACATAATCTTCCAATAGAATCATGTATAACACAGATTTGAACCTAGAATGCAAGTTTACAAAACCCATCAAACAATTTATCGGATAAAGCATGAAATGCTCAAACTCATCAGAGAATTTTTTCTTAATGAAAACACTTAGAGGAAAGCAAAATATTTTAACAGTTAGGGCCTATCATGCCTGATAGTGTCGCTATTAAATCGAAGAAGACCTTAGCTGAACTCGCTTCGTCTCCTCTTCTCCACGAAAGATCAAACAAAAAGATACTTCTTCCATAATGCTTTTTATACATTACACGAAATGAAAATAGATTTGAAACTCCAAAATATCCATGCAATGCAGTTTAAACTGCTGGTTCGAAAAACCAGAGTGCATGTAGAAGGAAAATCAGAGAGCATGCAAAATGAAACAACCCAAAAAAAAATACACTGGCATGCCTACCTAGGCGGTTTGGGTTCAACAACCAAAAATAATTAATTTCATTTACTCCATATCTCCCACCTATTCTTCCTTGCCACCGCCTGCTAATTCTGGTGATCATCAAATAAAAAATAACATGTATTTCCTTTTTTAGAGATGCTACCACCTAAGCCTCCACTAAACCAACTAACCCCCGCCAAAGCTGACAATCCATATGCATTTAAAAACCTTATCAACATCATCATAAATGTCTTAGGAACTGTTGTCACTATGCATGCAACCCCCTTAAGTCCCAATTCATATCCATTAGTTTACGATAGGTTAGATTGCTTAGGTTAGATCTTAGGTAGGATTTAAATTTATACATTATGATGTAACACTAATATCTAACCCCCCCATCATGGCCTTAGCAATTAAGCTAGCTAATCTCAATATAGGTAAACAATTCAAAGTACCATAGTTTAGAATACTAGGTTAGGTTACAGATCAACAATCCAACCAATCCAAACAGAATAAGGAGTTTTAGGTTAGAACCAGAATTCTATCCATTATCATAGCTTATACAAAATACATATATATTTACCTAGCTTAGGATCCATAGGTTAGTCGTCAATAAGATCCTGGATATCTTTCTCTTGTGTTGTGAATAAATGCATTCCCATCTTTATCAACAATGACCTGTCACGGTCGATCTTCAGGGAACCAAGCCAAAAAACCTACTGAATGGAAGTACATTCACACAGAATTCAAAGAACTTACAACAAAAAATTTCAGTCCAGCGTGTAGCTTAACTCATGGAATGTCAATTTTACCATTCATTCAACAGAGCAGTTTTAAAACATTCCTTGGATCACTGAAATTGATCCAAGGATGAATCAGATAAATAAATAATTTTACAAATCTTATACCAGATTGCAATTCACCTACCAGAAGTGAAAAATGGATTCAAATAATTCATTCTAGTTCATTCAAAGGATCTTAAGAGCAGAAAAGATGTATCCATATCAAGCATGATTTCTAATAATCAGAAGAATATATCCTTATAAGGAAAATCACATAGCAACACTTGAATGTAAAGGAGGAAAATAACAATAGTCAAGGGTGATACACCAGGTCTAAATATCTAGGTCACAGCATGGGTAAGGCCAAGGTAGGGGTGAAGGTGGGGTGGGGTGGGGTAAATGATGAGGGTTGGAAAGGTGAGGTAAATGGGTACGGTAAAGGTGGGTGGGGTAAATGGTCAAGGTGAAGGGTGGGGTAAAAGGGGTTAATTTAGGGCAATGTGCAAGTGAGGGTAACCGATTCTAGTCACAGATAACTGATGTCGGTATAGGTCAACTGATGATGGGTAGGTAGGGCACATGACCGATGTCATTCAATGGTAACCGACGTTGGTTATGTTGAGTTGGTTATAAAAACAAAAAAAACTGTGTTTTGGGATTCATTTGTTATTGTGCAAAGTGATAAAATGACAAAAAAGAGAGAAAAGTGTCTGGACAAAATGAATCAGTGAGCTGACAATGTGAGTTGACAAGGGATTGGTTGGTGAGTAGTGGGTCCATAGGATCAGGGTGAGAGATTTTATTGGTCAAAGGTTGCGAGTAGCTATTCGGTGATGGTAGAGGTCGGAGAGGGATCGGGTGGGCCACCAGTACAGCGGCCAAATGTGCCACCAACATGGCGGTTGTGCGATGAGGTAAGCACCCTACTCTTTGTTGATTTGATATATTAGAGGATTATTATAGTATTGGTTTAGGTTTTGTTTGGTTTTTTGATTTTATGGGTGCGTAAAAATGGAATTTGGGAATGGGGAGAATATTGGGTAAAAGGAGGAATGGGGAGGGTAGTAAATAGTATAGGTGGGATGGGTAGATGCCTAGGAGTAGTTTAGGTCATTATAGATGGGGTAAAAGGGGCAGGGGGGGGGGTTTTTAGAAAAGGGGGGTTTTGGGAAGTCACGGGTTTTTCTGCGACAGTGATTGGCGTCAGTCAAGTGTGGCTGGCGTCGATTAGGTGGAACCGGTATCGGTCACCAAATAGGTTACTAATACCGATTAAGGGGGAACCATGGTTGGTTAGGATGAACTGGTACCAGTCAGATTAGTGGGCACAAGGGTCCAAAAGTTATGTGGGATAGGTGGTGGAGATGGGTAGGGTGAAAATAGGGTGTTGGAAAATGATAATTGGTGAATATGGATTGATACAAGTAAATTAATGTTTTTTTTATATTGGATGCATGGGAGAGCGCAATTACATATGTGGGATAGGGTTCCACCACTACTAGTGATAGTGCGTGGCGCAGCAACCCTATGGAAGCTGCAGCATGTGGAGGCAGTGGGTTTGAGTGGAGTTTTCCACTACAGACATGTTGTTTAGCAGCCTAGCTTGATGGTTGTGCTCATCGATAGATGGGACTCCATGACCAACACGTTCCACCTGCCAACATGTGAGATGACTATCACCCTGGAGGACGTGTTTTAGATTCTTCGATTACCCATATTGGGTGCTCAGGTGTATTCTATCTCCTCTGAGGCCTCAGAGGAGTTAATTGTGACTATTTTTGGTGAGGGTGTTGTAGGGTAGGTACAGGGGCTAAGACCTATGGGACCACCATAGACCATGCCTGTATCTAGGTTACGAGATTCCCTAGGTGAGGTGAGATACTATTAAGACCAGCTTATGGAGGCTTGGATATATTTCATATCCTATGCCGAGTACAAGGCACAGTAGGCATCTAGTGAGAGGACGAGATCCCGCACTCATAGTGTGGAGAGCACATGAGGTCAGTGAGCTCCGAGGCCCGATCAGGGAGAGGCCACCAATGCATAGAGACCAGCTTTACGTGAGGTGCCAACAGGGACACAGGAGGCTAAGGGTACAGGTGACATAGAGATGAAGGACAGCCGACGAGATGCCTGATATGTGATCACCTAGTTTTTGATGTATGATAGCTATTTTTAGAGATATATATACCAGCCTGTGTGTCAAAGAAAGTTTTATTTTTTATCACATACCAACCTGCGTGCCGAAGATAGCGAGGATGTATGATTTATTTGTATATTTCGAGTATATATAGGCCTACGTGCCAAAGAGATTTTGTATTATTTCAGTATTTCTTTATATATATGAGACCGACCTACATGCCGATGACATTTTGTATTGTATATCAGCTTGTGTGCCGACATTTTTGAGATGATGGACATGATGGGATAGCCATGTATATTTGAGATACACATTTATTTATTTATATGATGAGATACATGGTATTTTTTGATTTTTTGATGTGTTTATGAGATTTTGATTTATGGCTTGTGTTAGATGAGATATGGATTTGTTCTTTTGATATGGATGAAAAATTAGGTGAGTTAGGCATGGTGGAGTCAGGTCGGTTTAGGCATGGATCGAGTCAGGTCAATTTAGGCATGGTTGAGTCAGGTTATAAGCATGGATTGAGTCAGGTCGATTTAGGCATGGTGGAGTTAGGTTGGTTAGGCATGATTGAGTTAGGTTAGTTAGGAATGGTTGAGTTAGGTGGGTTAGGCATGGCTGAGTTAGGTTGGTTTAGGCATGGTTGAGTTAGGTCAATTTAGGCATGGTTGTTTTGAAAGTAGGTGAAGTTGTGATTCATTATTTTTGTAATGAATGATATTATGGGTCATATGTGAGATGTGGTATAATCTATGCATAGTGATGATAGAAAAATGGTAGGCATAATAAATGTATGATGTGATAATTTTTAAAATATGAAACAACTTGTTATGTATGTGGTTTAATTTCCAATGTTGGGTATAAAAGAGAAACAGAGTTAGGTGTGATGTAATGTGAGGCACATGGAAGATGAATTGTTGAGGGTAGAGGATGGCCGAGCTAACCTCCAAGGGCCCCATGCCCTTGGAGTGCTACCTATATAGTCCTAGTGAAAAGGGACCTCAGGTCGATGTAGTTCTACCATGAGCTAGGGAAGAATAAGAGGAGGTATGAAAATGAGTGGGCATGTTTTTGGGCATGTTGTGGATTTAGGTTTGTCAGGTGTGGGTAGATTATAGGTAAAATGATGTAGGTGAGGGTGATTGTGGCCAAATAAGAATATTTCCCTAAAGTAAGCGTCGAGGACCAAGTCCTGTATAAGGCAATCAAAATGTAAACAAAGACGGTTCAAAAGATAAGACGGGACAATAAAGCCACCTGATTGGGTAGGATTATACCAAGTAGTTCATACCTTGGCAGAAGTGATTAACATAAGACCCTAAAGACATTACATGATCGACTATCATATGGTGAAAAGTAGTCACATGATCACCAAATGTCTAAGTTCCAAGAATTCCCTTAAGGCAGTAGGAAATGAGAGTGGGCATGGTTTGAAGAGTGAAAAATGGGTAATTTGCATATGGTATAGGTAGCATGTGTTTCTAGCAAGAGAACCTAGGTCACAATGGGCAAGTCCATGACAAAAGGTTGTTGTTTTGACTTATAGTTGAAATAGACTGATCGATGCAGGAAGTCTATATGGGATGAATGAAATTTAACTCCTTGAGTTCTTCATGAAGCTGATCGATGCAGGAAGCTTTGGCTATTCTTGTTTTTGTGTGTGTTTTTTAGATAGCTTTACATAGTTTTCCTTCAAGGGAGCAGTCTATTTATAGCAGCAGTTGTCGAGAGGAAGATGTCCTTTTGATGGAGTCATATTTTTATTAGAATTTTGACTCAAGGAGTTTGGTCCCATGTGAGGTCTTTAGAGTCATGGACAAGACCAAAGTGAAGGATAGGACTCTTGTTCAAAAGGAAAGGATAAACAACCATGGGATCTCATTTAAAGGTAGACGAAAAGTATCCATGAGAATCATGCTATGTGCAGTGTCGTGGTACACATATTCAAGAGAAGATAACTAGTGACGGGTACTCACATGATTCTTGTTTAATCATTGGTGAGGTGTATGGAGTGAATAACACTCAAGGGACGAGCATGGAAAGAGACAAAAGGTGAGATAGGATGAAAAGTCAACAATAGAATGGTTGAAGATGTAAGGTGTTAAGGGGCTCAGGTTTGGGTTTACTGTCGAGTGAAGATAAATGATAAGCTCTTGATCTATAGGTATGAGTTATGATGTATCATCCAAGCCAATTAGGATGAAATTTTCCCCGTTTAATTTTTTCTACTTTGGTTGCGTGTTGATTTTATTTCAGGACAAGGTCACTGACTTGGAAGGTTTGTTCATGAACACATTTGCAATAGGCACGTTTGATACATTTTTAGTAAACTTGATGGTGATCCAGAGAGTTAAGACAATGTTCATCTAATAACTCTAGTTGTGCTAAACATTCCTGATGAAATTCATCATCATCGAGCATGTCATGGAGAGGAATACAGAGTGAGGGGATCTAGACTTCAAGAGGAATAATTGCCTATGTACCATAGACCAGAGAAAAGGGTGTGGCCATAGTGGAAGTGTGAATACTAGTGCGATATACCCATAGGGCAAAAGGAATGTGTGTATGCCAATCCTTCCTAGTATCGTCAACCACTTTCATAAGAATTTTGTTTAAGGTTTTGTTAGTGGATTTGGCTTGGCCATTGGTTTGTGGGTAATAAGGTGATGAGAAACCAAGCTGAATTCCGAAGGTGTCGCAAAGTTTCTACAATGTTTTATTTTTGAATTGTTTTCCATTATCAGTGATGAGGTGATGAGGAACACAAAAGCAACAAATAATGTGTTGGTTAATGAACTTACATATTTTATCCACTTTTGTGGAAATGAGTGGTATGGATTCCACCCATTTTGTATAATATTCAGTAGCAATGATGATCCATTGATGACATTGAGACGAATGAAGATTGATCTCTCCGAAAAGATCCAAACCCCATTGAGAGAAGGGCCAAAGGTCACGAGCGACTTGTAAGGCATGAATGGGTGTATGATGAAGATTGGAATGTTGTTGGTATTTTACAAAACATTTGATGTAGTCACAACAATCATGGATAAGGGTTGGCCAGTAATATCCTAGGCAAAGAATATGCTTAGCAACAACAAGGCCACTGAAGTGACCTCCACATATGCCATCATGAACCTCCTTAATGGTATAAGGAATTTCAGAACTTGTGAGGCATCGTAAGAGAATACCATCAAAGTCGCACTTATAGAGGATTCCCCTCAAGATGATGTAACGAGAAACATTGTTAAGGAAGGTGCATTGTCCATTATGGGTAAGATCAGGAGGTAAGATGGAGAGAGAAAGGTAGTTGGAGTATTGTTTATACCAAAGGTCATTCGGGTCAGGGGTATCGGTTCTGATCGAGTAAAAATTGTGAGGTAAATAAGAAGGTAATTGGAGTCATTTTATGGTGATGAAGATTGTAGAATTAGCAGATGTAGCAGGTATTTGGGAAGCTAAGCAGACCATGGTATCTACAAATTTGTTGGTTGAACGTGGGATGGTTTGAAGGGTGTATGATCAAAGGTGGTCAAAAGTATGTCTACATGTTGTTTATACTTTTGAATTATCTCGTTACGAAATTGGTACATACCATTGACTTGGTTTATGACCAATTGAGAATCACCAAAGATGTTGATTGATTTAACATCTAGGGCATAGGTAGCTTAGAGACCTGGTACGAGCACTTTATATTCGGCAATATTGTTGGTACATTCAAAATCTAATTTGAAAGACAAATGCAAGGGTTCACCATCAAGAGGAATGAGGATAATACCAGCTCCACCCCCACGCTAACACTTAGAACCATTGAAAAAGAGTGTCATTTGGTAAGGAGGTTCGTCTAGGGAAAGGGTAGTAATTGACTCGTCTAGAAAGTCAAAATTAGAGGGTTGATCCCCGGAAATAGGTGCGTCAGCCAATTGGTCAGTGATAGCTTGGTCCTTGATGGACATTTGATGAATGAATTCAAGGTCAAGATCAGCTAAAAGCATAAGCCATCGTGCAACACGTTGATTTTGATAAGGTTTGGCGTACATGAAGTGTAAGGGGTCGGTGTTGATCATAACATAAGCTTTATGGTTGAGTAGGTAATGACGGAGTTTGGTGGCAATGAAAACTAAGGATAATCAAAGTTTTTTTAGGATGGGTGTATCAGGTTTCATTGTCCAAAAGAGTATGGCTTATGTAATAAACCGTCTGCTCCCTGTGTTGTTCATCATGATGAGCAAGCATGGATCCCAAGGAATGATCAATAGCTGATATGTATAGGTAAAAATGTTGATCATCTTTAGGAGGAATGAGTACGGGTGGTTGGAGAAGGTATTGTTTTAAGGCATCAAAATATTTTTGACAATCATCATCCCATTTAGAGGAGATATCCTTCTTGAGTAGATGATGAAATGGTTGACATTGATCAGATAATTGTTAAATGAAATGGTGAATGGACTGCAACTTACCTTGCAGGCTACGAAGTTATTGAAGGTTAGTAGGCAGAGGCATTTCGAGAATGTCCTTGACTTTAGTAAGGTCAACATCTATACCACGGAGGGAAATAATAAATCCCAAGAGCTTTCCTAAGAGAACCACGAAGATGCACTTCTTAGGTTGAAGGCAGACATAATATTTAATGAGGTGGTCAAAGATGGTTTTGAGGACGATTAGGTGCTCAGAGTGGCATTTAGATTTAGCCAAGAGATCATCCATGTAATCTTCCAATATGCAATGCATGATGTCATGGAAGATGTAATTCATAGCCCACTAATATGTGGCACCAGTGTTTTTAAGGCCAAAAGGCATGACTCGATAGTAGAAGGTCCCCCAAGGGGTGAGGAACGAGATTTTTGTTGATCCTTTGGGGAAAGTAGGATTTGGTTATAACCCAAGAATCCATCCATGAGTGATAGCATCTCATAGCCAATGGTAAGGTCAACCAGCTGGTCAATACCAGGTAAGGAAAGTCATCTTTCGGGCAGGATCGGTTGAGGTCATGAAAGTCCGTGTAAATGCAGAGTCCCCCTATTGCTTTAGTGACAGGGAAAACGTTAGAAATCCAACAAGGATAATCAATGGGTAAGATGAAGGAAATGGAAAGAAGGTGTTGAATTTCTTCTTTGACAAGAAGAGCAATGTGAGGGTGATTGGTCTGGCATCGGGAACGGTTATGATATTGTGGACCACTATGGTGGGGTCAATACCAGGCATGTCTATGTAAGACCAATCAAAAGCGTGGTGATGATCTTTGAGAAAAGAAGTGATGGCTTCATGTTCGGCAACATCTAAATATTTTCTGATCTTTAGGATGTGCGGGTCATCCTGAGTATGAATGTTGAACTCGATAGTCGATTCATTTAACATGGTTTGTGTCTCAGAAGGTAATGACTGATGAATATATGAGTCTTCTGCACCAAGGTAGGTGAGTATGGATTCATCATCCTGACATTGAACAACATTAATGGAAGGTGTATAGTCATTAATCATTTTAGGATACAAGAAGGGAAGAGTGGAAGGGGCCTCACCCTCATGTTGATAAGTCAGAGGCCCCAAGGAAATGGTGTTTATGAAAAAAAAAATTAGGAGGGATAGATTCAGGATCCATCAACTCCATCGGTGAAGGTGGTGATGAAGGTGGAGTGATTGAAGAAGGTGGATAAGGGTTAGTGTCCTTAATGAGTTCAATGCGAACTTGTTTGGTAGGTGGTTCAAGAAACTTGATACCACTACAATCATTATGTTTTCAAGTGGTACATGGAATAATGGTATGGCAGCCTTGCTCGTAAAATCCAAAACCAAAACCCTTCCATGCACATCAGTGCAGGAAGGTGTGGGTGAAACGGTGATTGGTAAGTGATTGGAAGTCAACAGAAAATGGGTAGGTTTATGGCAGTGGTTTGGGTGTGTAAGTGGTAGTATCAAGTCCCCTATAGGTGAGACTAGTACAAAGGTAAGTAGAAATATAAAGGAGACGTTATCCTAGACGATGATCATAACATGGGTGTTGGTGAAGGATTTTGTACTCTTTTGGAGTAAGGAATGTGTTGACACTATATAAGCGGTACTCCCCCGGAGTGAGGCATTGAAAAACACCTTCCAAGGGATCAGTGGTTGGTATGTAGGTAGCTGGAATGGATGATGTGTCGAAGGTTGATGCAAAGGTGGAGTTAACAGATTGGGAAGCTGATGGGTCAGTCGTGGAGGTTATGGCAGCGGTAGGAGTGGAAGAGATATGTGCGGTGGAGGTAGCGATTGTACTGGTAAACAGAGGCATAGGTGAAGCTGTAGTGGTTGTGGAGGTAGATGCCTTAATGGGTATGAGCACATCATTAGGTCAGTAAAGCATGTTACATGTTTTAAAAGGTGATGGATCAACTGGAATGGTATAGGTGTGTCCTTCATGTTCAAACTTTACACACTGATGCAAAGTGGAAGGAATGCAACCCATGACACGAATCCAGGGTCTGCCAAGCAATAAGTTATATTGGAATTCCCCTTCCAAAATGTAAAACAATTTGGAATAGTGCGGGGGCCCACACGAATGTGGAGGATGATGGTGCCTAGTGTAGAGGTGATAACATCATTCAATGAATGCAACATGACTGGATGTTTATGCATGAAATTTTCAAGTATGCGCATTTGAGCGAATGCATGGGATGAAATGATATAAATGCTAGCGCCCCCATCAATCATCACATGGTGTACCCGTATGTCATCGATGTGGACAAAGATGAAGAGGGCTAGGTTTGGGTCATTATTTTGGTTTGGTGTGATCTCTTCCTCTGAGAAGCTAAGGGAGGCCACTTGGTGAATAGGGTAGGGTGAAGATGAAAGTGGTAATTTGATGAGAGAGGCTACATGATGGGGTGTGATAATGGAGGCCACAGTTGTAGGGTCATTGGGTAAAACCTCAATAGATTGAAGAACCTCCATTAGAGCTTGATGATGGGATTCCGAGGTTTGGATGAGGTCATATAGGGACATTTTGAGGGGAGATTGATGTAATTGTTTGAGCATGATGTGATGTGTGATGCCATTAGAGATGGGGTACGTGGGGCCATGGATAGTGATTTTAGGTATGGGTACAGATCGTATGTTGGGTATAGGATTGGTTGGTGGGTTAGTTGCCTTTTCTTTTCTCTTATCCTTTTGCACACATGTAGTGACGTGTATCATGTTGATTTGAGGGGAGTTGGAAAATGGAGAAGGTGTTGGGTGAGTGGTATAACGACACGACAGGTAAAAACCTACCAGAGGAGAAAAACCCTGTGAGCTGAGTTGGGCACAATGACATTTGGGTGGTGGCATGGAAAGTTATCTGATGTGAACCATATTAATTTCAAATCTTGGGGGTGGCTTTAGGAGCTATGAGGGTGGATTCTACGGTTTTTGAGTGGGTAATGTGGGAATGGGTGTTGGTGAAGCAGAATCCTCATTGAGAAAGTCATCGTCATCAAAGTTGGCTTCTGGAGAACATTACTGGATAAGGATAATTTTCAAGGCCTTGCAGTTCTCCACATCATGCCCTGGCACATGATAGTATGTGAAAATTTTAGTATTGTCAAACCCTGTTGGCTTGGGTTTGAGGGGGTCATTAATTTTGAGTAGAGGTAATGTGATGACAGAAGTCTCAAGGAGGTTGGTTAAAATTTTGGCATAGGATCCTGCTAGTGGATCGCAATGGGAAGTGAATGTGGGTTTGGGTGTAGGTGTGGTTAATTGTTGAGGAATGGTATTTGGAAGAGGAGTGGGTTGAGCTATGGGTTTGGGTGCTGGCATGGTTTTGGGTTTCAATCGTGTTTGTTTAGGTAGGGGTATAGTAGATGGACGGGTAGGAGGGTGTGTGGTTGTTTTGACTACCTTATTTTTGGGTAGTGGAGTTTTTCTTTTGAGTTGCACTTTCTTGGGTAAAGGTGATGTGGGTGTATGAGATCTAGAAGGAAAAGTAGATGGAGGAATAAGGTGAATTACCCACGGGGATAATGAGGGTGCTGTGAAGGTAGATGATGTGGGTCATACTTAGGGTGTGAAAGACAACGACTGAAGTGTAGTGGGTAGTGAAACAATAACTGAGGGTATTAGAGGTATGGGTGGTAAAGATGCTACAAGTGCTAGTGTAAGTTATGATAGGTGTCTGGGGAGATTAGAGGTTTGTGAGGAAGGAATGGGTTGTTATGTTTTTGGTTTATTTGTGGGTGGAGGTTTCTTGACCATGTGGGGAAGTTGAGATCCTAAGACGGAGGGGATAGGTGTAGTTGTGATTTGTGCAACTAGGGTATGAGGTTGATGGGTTTGGTTCTTATGTTTGGGTGTAGGAGTAGGTATGGTGTTGACTTTGGAGGATGTAGCTAAATCCAGTTTGATATGTGGATGAGTAAGGCTAGTGGTCGAGGTGACCCCTAAAGTGGTAATAGGTTTAGTTGAGGCAAATGTTGTAGGTATGGGTTTGGGTTTAGGTGTGGGTTGAGTTATGGGTAAGGATGTGGTTTGAGCTATGACAGGTGTCATGGAAGGAGTTGTGATAGAGGTGGTTGTATTTGTTTTTATTGGTCGAAATACTTTTGGGTAGATAGTGGAGGTATCAGCAAGTGACCTCTGTATCTGCATTGAGATAGGAAGTAAAAGGCATCCCCATAGTAAGCCTCTATCCACATAATCTAAGTGATCGGCCAAACATGAGAACAACACATCTGTAGGTGGATTTGATGAGGACCTAATGGAAATTCCCGTAAAATGTGTCTTAGAGATGGAAAATTGGCTAGCTTCAGCTTCCGTGGGTAAGAGAGCCAAAAGTAGGTTTGCAGGATTTTGGGTAGCGGATGGAGAATGCTCACCAAGAGGCAATGGTATCTGAACTAGGTCTATGATAGGTGGAGGAGATGATGGGTGCTCCTCTATGGGTGGAGGAGGTAATGGGTGCTCCTATATGGGTGAAGGAGGTACTGTGGGTAAAGGTTCTCTAAGTGGAGAAGTCAGGGGTGAGATGGTCTCGATGTTAGCAGAAGACTCCTCTGTAGGTGATGAAGGAGATGAAAGATGTTCCTCTGTGGGTGAAGGAATAAAGGAGGTTGGTTATGATGAAGAAGGACTTTGGGCTAGGATTTACTCTATGGAAGGAATGTGAGGTAATTGGGAGGTGATAGGTATGTCATTAAAGATAGTGTGAACCTCGCGGGTATGGGTATCGTGAGTTGAGGTCTCACCGATTTGATCAGACGAAGGGGCATGGTTAGGAAATAGTTTCTTAAAGATGTGTAGGTTCTGGTTGGCCAGTGCATTAGGATTATCCATGGTTAACTCACCTTTATCAAGCATTTCTTGGACAATATTCTTGAAAGTGATGTAGTTGCCATCACTATGACACTTTACTTGATGATAGTTAAAGAAGTCATGTTCTTTATACCATGCAGGAATGGGGCAAGCAGGGTCAAAACCAATGTGTGGTTTTATGGGTGGAAGGGTAATGGCCCCGGCTTTGATAATCTTTTCTAATTTGACGGATGTACTAGGCTGGCCTTGAGTACCACTACGTTAACAGTGCCCTTAGCTTTTGAAAAATTGGTTTGTGGTTTGGAAGAAGAAGAGGTATCATTTGACTTGAATGTCGAATTCTTATTACGTAATTGGATTTTCTTCTCTTTGATGGCCCGAATCTCTAACTTTCATGCCATAGTGAACGCTTCATCGAATGTTTAGAAGGTTTGGACCTATAATATCGGTGAGACATGTCTAGCACAATCCTGCGTGAAGATCTCAATGAGTTTTATTTGTGGTAGTCTGAAGGTGAGTTGATTGATCAAGCTACGCCAGCAAGCGAAAAAATCTGTAATAGATTCATCCTCATACTAATGCGTTGAGTATAGATCAGTCATGGTAACCTTCTTGATGATATTGATAGAGAAATGATCCAAGAAGGCTTAGGCTACCTAATTGAATGAGAATATGGAGTGTCTAGGTAAACCACTATACCAATCTAATGCAGGTCTAGTGAGGGACATGGGAAAGGTTCTCAATAACAAGGCATCATCATGAGCGATTAGATAACACCCATTTTTGAACAACCACAAATGCTGATGCGGGTCTTCTTTGCTATTGAAATGATTTAATTTAGGCATTTCCCAATGCACGGGGTATGATCGGATAGGAATGGATGGGTGGATGGGCTCATTACAAATCTCGTCATAGGTGAGAGTGTTGTGGGAGCCTGAAATCGATGCCTCCAATGTCTACATCTTGTCCAACATCAATTTAATTAGGTTGTTGGTGGATTGTGACGATTGGGTGCTTCTTGTATCGTGAGTGGGTTGGTTTTGGGCATATAACAGGGGTGGCACTCTAGTGTATGGGGCTGTCATGTAGGTTGATTGAGAAGAACGTAGTGAAACAGGGGGTACATACTCGGAGTGAATAATGGATGAAATGGGAGGTTGTTGGTAGTATGTATAGGGAGGTGGAAGGGTTGTGGTAACCCTAGTGGAAATAGGGGCTAACGATTGTGGAATGGAAAGGACCATGTTCTAAAATGGGGTAGGGGTCACCGACACGGGGGGTGGTAATGTAGCTACGGGTATGTTTGAGACATTAGGGGTGGATGAGGTTTTGTTTTGGGTAGTTTTCGAGGGTATGGTGGATGTAACGGGTGCCACAAAGATGGCAGATACGGCAGTCATAATGGGTATAGGACCTAGCTGCTAAATGACTGGGGGTAAGGTAGATGTGGGTAGCACAGAGATAGATGGGGCTGATGCAAGAGTGGGAACAAGAGTTGGGGGGATAGATATGGGCATGTCGTATATCAACTGACCTGAGGCATCTTGAGTGGATGAATGGGAAAGGTAAAACTGCAAAGCGACAGGGTTTTGGTCAAGGAGTTGTGAAAACTCCTCATCTCCGGTAGTGATAGTAATATGTTGGATGGGATCCATGGTTGGTGATAAAATGGAAGGTGGTGAAGGAATAGGTGGGAGTGGTTAACAACTGGTGTTAAACATAAGTGCGCTTACTTGTCTTCGGGTTAGCACCATGTGAAACAGTACTGATTAGGTAGGGCTGATTCTTTGTAAATGACATAGAAAATAGTAGGAACAGGTGAATCTGATGGTAAAAAATGGATTAGATACCAAATGGTGGTTGGAAATTGAAACAGGCTAACCAATGCCAGTTAAGGCAAACTAACACCAATCAGGGGTAACCGCTGCCGGTCACTGTAGAAAATGGTCAGTGAGTGAAAAACTAAGCAGAAGGTCAAATCTGACAGGTATGCCAAATTTGATGGTGTTTTACAATGTCAAGGAGAATGATGGCAGTGACAGGGACTATGAAAAGTGGAAGAAAATGAATAAAATGTCCTTTTAGGTAGGTTAAAAAAAGGACCTGGAACCGACATCGGTTGGGTATAACCGACGATGATCAGAGGTAACCGACGACGGTTACTATGAAATTGAGACAGTGATGAAAGAAAAGTGGTTGTGAATTAAAATATGATGTAGAATCAGACCCAGAATTATGAGAATGATGATGATATGGCCCAGGCACACTTAGGTGAATCTGGAATACACCAGTTGTGATGAGGAGCATGTAAGGATGAACAAAAAAAAATGAAGAACATGATCTCTCACCTCAAAATGTAAGCCAAGCAGAAACACTAAGAAAAATGTGATCCTAGGAGTGCCTTTTCTATTATGTTTGTTTAGCTTATGCTATTTAAGGACTGACACATGAATTGTGAAATAGAGTTTTTTTGGTGAGGATGGCTTCCTACAAAGAAGGAGATCTAAAAGATGAGGTTTCAGGTATGTTATGGTGGGTGTGGGCTTCACTCTAAAGTATGACTCGACAAAGTAGAGAGTTGGGTGCCCACTGTGCCATGATCGTGTGATCAGCCACAGCTTCTTCCATGTAGGATGTTGTTTAAGAATGTGTATATTTGAATTTTTGTGAGATTTGGTAAGACTCAGAGAAAGAGAAAAGGAAAGAAGTGCTTTTCTATGGTTCGTTTGTCAACCATTAGCTGGTCGTGACTTCCAGGGTATAGGTTACCCTCAATTAATGTGAGCTAATGCTACAAATCAGAATGCAATGCACTTACTTTTAAGCCCAAATAGAAGTGAGAAGTTTGATGACACAAAGAGACGAAGAGGAAGATGGATGCTCTTTCCCTACAATGCAGAAAACACGAAGAAATGGTTCTTTTTAATTACACCAAAAGAAATAATTTCTTTAGAGAAAATAGAAAGAAAAGGTGGGTTACCAAGGAAGAAGATTAATGTGTATGCTTTTCAGAAGGGAAACAAACACACAATTTTTCGTAGGAATGAATGAAATGCAAGGAACCCCAGATGGGTCCCACCAAGAATGCCAAAATGTTTCACCTAATTCTATATCATTTCTTTGAAGTATTGACGAAATAAATAGGGTAACGGGGGTAGGAGGAATACCTGTTTAAATGATGGTTGATGGGTTGTTGTGCACGTATGACTTCTGAATCTACATCTGATTGTGAGAGCTTCATTTTGGCTAGGAGGAACTACCTATAATACAAAATAAGACCACTAGAAAAATTTGAACAATATATACAGTGAACTGCCTAGCGTATGCAAGATCCAGGAAGTGTGATACTTCCTAGATGGCTATCAATCCACTATTTTAAACAATTGAATACGATAAATAAGGCAAATCCTATTGTAATTCGAAATGATTTAGGTATCTCACTTAAAACACAATAAGAAATAGATCTAATCTAACATGCTAGGTTAGCATAGGATCCGAAGGTTAAGTAACTAGTTCTGGGTCTCTGTAGGTCTAACAGAGGTCTCAGGTATATTCGCAGATGGATGAGGGTGAGATGAAATTAGGTGGGTAGGTCTCTATTCTGGGTTGTATGGGAAAATAAAGAGACCGATGTCAATTAAGGGTGACATATGGCAGTTAGGTGTAACTGGTGCCAATTGCTGAGGAAATATGGGAATGCCACAGAACAAGCTTTGGGTCTCCTTTTTTATTACACAAAGGATTTTGGTTGGTCGGGATGAGGTATTGGGTGACGTGGGTAGGATTTGGTGAGATTTTAATGGTTATATGGAGGTGGAAGTGTTGGAGAAGGTCAATAGTTGGGTAGGTAAACAATAGATGATAAAATAATGATGAAATGAAATAAACCATAGAATTATGATGTTATACTTACTTGGATTCTGGTCCTGGATGTCTGTGAGTGAGGGATGGAGGTTCTGATGAGAGGTTTCAAGGATGCAAGTGATCACTAACTGAAAGAAAACTTTTGCATGGGCTGCATGTACATTCCTCTTTGCTTGGTTAGATCAGATCATGGCTAGGATGGTTGTGCAACAAAAAGTTCTTGATCTCCTTCCTTGTATGTGTGTTCTCTTTGGAATTCACTCTCTGAAGATGTGTTATCTCTATGAGATGTGTTAATTCTCACCAACCTTCTACCAACATTTTCCAACCTTCTTTTTTCAACTTCCCACCTTGAGAATAAGGTTGTTTTGGGGTTAAAAGGGTAACCGTCGGTGGTTCCGGCTTAACCAGCGACGATTAGGGGTAACCGGCAACGGTCAAGGCGGGATTTCCTAGCTTTACTAAACTAGGGAGATCCTCTTGATTTCCTTGGATCTCGTGTCGTTAATCCGTTGATTAGACTAGGAGCTTCTTGTAAGCATGTGGGAATGTGGCTAGAGGGAATGTAGGCATTGATTTTTAGGGTTTGGGTAAGTCTTAGTTAGTTATGACAACTTACTAAGAATAGGTCTTAGGTTGAGTTGTCTTGGTGAGGTGTCTAAGTGAACTGTATGTGTGGGTATTATTTAAATTAAGATATTTAAATAATAAATATGGTGAGGATAATGAATTAATTTAATTAAATTAATATTAGTGGGGTGAAGGGGGCCATGGCTAGGTGAATGTGATGAAGGGTGTTTATTCATTGAGGGACCAAAGGGGAGTGTGACCTAATTTTAGTGTCTATAGCAAGTTGTTTTAGGGATTAATTTGTAGATTTGACGTGTTTTTGAAACAAAGTTTTTCCCTAATTCATCCAAACATGTGAAATGTCAAAAGTGAAAGTTGTAGAGGTAGTTTTAAAAGGTGAAAAGGTGAAATGATGAGAGGAAATGCATCTGCATGCCTTGATGATGAAAAATGTGCCTCCAGGAAGGATAATGATATGAATATTTGTAATGATTCAGTCTTTTTAAAACACCTAGCAACTCTCATTGCAAATTTGTTAAATGTCATTTTTAGTGAATCATGAGAAATTTTTGTAACAAACTTGATCCCTTGGCATATGCTTTGCTTGGGAAAGAAGGCTCCAATGTGGCAAGAGATATATAATGAATTTTTTAGGAATGTAAATAGTCAGGAAGTTGAAAATTATGAGAAAATTCTTAGATAAAGCTCATTTTCTTAGAAACCCACTAAAGAACCAAGTTAATTTCTTCTGTGTTGGATCTTAATGTATGTGAGTTGGTTACAAGTGTATAGCCATCACATAGCTCTGAGATTGTTCATGAAACTCTCCCCTACTGATGAATCTAACAATATTTTGAGTTAATCTTTGTTTTTCTGGACAATATGATGTTTGTTATCATTTTAAATACCTGCAAATAGTTTTCATTGTTCTTGTTGCAATCTTGCATTGAAAGTCTTTAGAAATCACACAGAATCTCATCCTTATTTATAGTTTAGTGGCACTTGCAGTTTTGTTTGTCAGAAGAGATTTCATCTAGCATTGAAAATAAGTAGTTTAAAATCACTCCACCTTCATTTGTTGATTGGGCTTGCTTGTAAGCCTTTGGGGGTACCGTAGGCATGGTTGATCAAGTATTTTTGTGTTTAATTGAGTTCTTTACTTCAATATTTTGTGGTGAGTTCTCAAATATTATGTGAAGAGTGCAACCTAGGCTTCCATTTATGCATCTTCTGGTTGTAAGAACATCCTAATTATTTGAAGCATTTTATCTAATAGTTGTTCAAGTATTGTAGATGTTGTTAAAGATTTGATATATCCAAGTTTGTCTTATCAATACCCCACCAAAAAATCATCTGAATAACTAATCCTACCCATACTACCCCTGCATTGCATTGTGTGCAACAAAATAATCTAACCCATCTACAAAATGCACAAAGCAAATCAGGATCATACCATGTCTCTAGTAGCCTTAGCCTTGTTTTGAAAGAATTTCTATCATTTCTTAGTGACAGCTCTGTTGAGTTTGAATAATGGAAAATTGATCATGTTTTCCCAAGGCCATCTCCATACAATATGCATAGTATAAGGATATCTCCACCTCCTTCACAAAATAGAGGCTGCAATATAGGTTCTCTTACCTTGGTTGAAAGGAACAACCTAAAATAGTGAGGATTAGATCAAAATCATTTCAAGGTGCTACCTACTTCTTAAAAGATTTAGTGCTAACAAACTAGATAAATTGTTTCCCCAGATACAAAATGACATATAAATCATTTATCTGCCTCTGAGTGTCTTGTAAAATCCATGATGCTGCTCAAGTTGTGAAGGAGATTAAATCTGGGTACCAACACATGGCAAATGGAAGGTTGGTGGTAGTGGTTTCTAAGTTATTGATGTGAATTGATTTCATTTCTTACATCCTAAGTTCGCCAAGATTTGCGGAGGCATAAAAAGATGTTGGGATGCCTAGCTGGCATCATTGCTAAATTTAAAATGAATGGGAATTTTTTAATTTTTTTTGCCAAATTTGAAGTGGCGGTGGCATAAGGAAAGAGGGGGAAATAAAATTCAATGCATTCAATAACCTCAGGCTTAGTGGATAAAACCACCTAGGAGTTAGGTAGGAGTAATTGGAGAAAGTTGTTGGTCATTTGGATCCTTCTAGTGTTTGCTCTACATGAGAGTTTAGGCTCTTCAAACCAGCAAGTTTTTTTTCGACCCATTGTAATTATGGCTATCTTTGGAATATTTCTGAACCTGTGGAAATGTAGAGGAAGTTGGGATATTTTACTGTTGACATTGGTTGAAAATAAGAGATTCTTGAGAAGCTCGGCTAGAGATCTTTTGCAAATCAACAAGAAATTTTATCAGGCATGATAGGCTCTTCTTGTTAAATAGTTATTTTTATTAAACATCTTCATTAAAAGAACTTTGCTCTTAGAAACAAATGGTTTTGTGGAAATGCTTTGGTATGTTTTTGATGCGATGTTCCATTTGAGTTTGTTGTTTGGAAAAGATTCAATATCGGTATTCTTCCTTATGCATGTTTAAGTAACTTATGTTTATCTCATTTGAAACTAGAGTATTACTTAAGTTGTATGAACTTCTAATCTCCTGTGCTAAAATGGTTTAAGGAAAAACAAGTTAGTTTTAATATTTGATCTGGGTTATCTTTCTTTGCTGAGAAAAGGTAAGAAAATCAATGTTTTCTGTAGAAACTGTAAGTGTGTGCAAAATTTATCACTTATGATAAGATTATGTTGAAATGGGTGTTCAGATTTGTTGTTTTCTTGAGGATTTTAACTTTTTGAAGGCAATAGTGATATGTTTATTGTTCTTGAGTTAAATATGTTTTAAAGTTATGAACCTTGTGGGATTGTTAAGAAAGGATGTAGTTGAATCGTTCTTCCTTGCACGAAGTGTGGAAAATAAGGGATAGTTTCTTCTGTAACGTTCTGATGATGTTGATCACTTTCATACATGTACATTATGAAATGAAATGTTAGTAACTCTTGTTGTTGGTAACCACGGATGATTGTTGTGGAAATTGACTTTCTTATTTGAACTACGATTATTTTATTTTTGCTCCCTTGAAGGAATTGAGCTGGAGTGTATAGCTTTATTTTCTCTTTTTGAACTCAGTAATGAGTATATGTGTTGGGAATTAAAATTTATTTCATTGATCCCTATTGTATTTGAACCTAGTTGAACTTCTTTCCCCCATGTCTGAAAATGATCTATTTCACTCCTATGGAATTGGAAATGTGTTTTTACTTGACTGAAATCTCTTAATCATTTTTTATTTGGGATGAATAAGGTTTGTTTGTAGTGTATAAAGCTATTAATGTTGGACGAATTTGGAAGTTCATTTGTTGCTTGATACTTTTGGTATAGTTGTAGAATGAATTTATTGAATATTATTTTCGTGGTAGCTTGTAAGCTACTGAAGTTGCCCATGTTTTGCATTGAGAGAAATATATCGTTATTAAATTATTTGCATGTTACAGTTTTTATATTTTAGTCCAGTGTTGGGATGAAGTAATGAGAACCTCCCTGGTCTTGATTATTGAATTCTATTCCTCTCTCTCTCTCTCTCTCTCTCTCTCTCTCTCTCTCTCTCTCTCTCTCTCTCTCTCTCTCTCTCTCTCTCCTTTCTGAGTTGCGGAATTCACTATTGTTAACCTTGTGCTCAAAGGAAGTTTTGATTTTTATCTCTCTATCTATTTAATTTCTCATCATTACCACTCTTTGCTTGAAGTCGATTGTTTCAGTTAGGTTAGCTGAAGGGAGATTCACAATAGATAGTAGGATGAATTACTTTCTTTTCTTTTTCTTCTCCTTCTCAATTTCTTGTTGAGAAGGTAAGGAGTCGATGTGTGACTATCTTCAGGGGAAGTTCATGGTATTCATACCTTATAAAATATGTTGATGTTGAACATGAAGTTTAGATTAGAGTCAGCTTAGACTGGAATGAGATGTTTTAAATGGAAAACATGTACTTCTCATCCCCTTGAATCAATAAATTGAAAGTGAATTTGATATTGGTTAAATTTTGGAATAAAGGAAATTCTTGTGTAGGGTGTCATTAGTTCATTCTAAATTCCATTCGTTTAGACTGAATGAATTTGATCCTTGACATTGTGTGAAGTATTATGTTAGTAATGTTTAATGAGATTCATTGATTCTTAGATAATTCTATTTTAATATTTTTGTGGGCCAATAAACTTCTTAAACATCTGATTAATTAAGAATGAGCTATAGGCATCTATAGTATGGAACACATAAGTAAATGGAACGTAATATTACTTATTTAAGAGTTTTGATTTGATCATGATATTTACTTAATGTGACGAGGTATCTATCTGAATAGCTTAATGTTTCATAAAATAAAATTTCTTTTTATGAGATAGTATGTCAAAATCACATTGTTTTAATGATTAGTTCTTATCATGCTCGGTTCGACGAATTGACCCGTGCTAGCAATTTTTGTAGATGGATTTCCTAAGTGATAAAAGAAGACAAGTTCTTTTATGGTGCTTCCTATGTTTACAAAAAGGCTACAACTTTGATGAGGAATTATTATTCTTTTTGAGATGTAATTGAAAAAGGAAATAGTTGTAAAATTTACTTAATCTTATTGATGTGTATTGACATGAAATATGTTTGAATGTTTAGATCTATAAAATATGTACTTGTTAGATAAATGGAAAATGGATTGAGTGTTATGGATCTTGATGTTCCATTATCTTTTGGGCTTACTGCAAGGGGGTTGTAAAATTATACTTATTCTCTCATTTTCATATCTGTTTGAATTATTCCAGTTGGAATCAAATGAAATAGAGTAAAATAGAATTGATACTCTACTTATCTCTTAAATGCAACTTCTAATTTGGCATGTATAGATGAATATTCAACTAGATCAATATGGATTAATAATTGACACTAATAGAAGAGTAAAGTTACTTATGGTTTATGTATAAGTGAATTGTTGCTATGGACCCTAACTAACATATGCTAGGGGAAAGACAATTAGTCTTCGGAATTAAATATTTGTTATTATCCTTTTTGGGTATAATACCCAAGGGATATTCAGAAAGAAGAAATTATATCTCTTCTTAAAAAACCTTAAACATAAATAAGGTAATGGAAAATGGATGAATATATATATATATATATATATATATATATATATATATATATATATATATAATATTATATATATATATATATATATATATAAGAATTAAACTTCATTTTAATGAAGTCTAATATCAAGGAATCAGAATCTAAATTTAGTCATGGATAAACTTGGTTAAGTTAAGTAAGTTAGTCTTACTTTTGTAAGCTTATTTGGATTATAGGTTAGAAACTTAAGTTAAGAACCCAAAATGAAACATGAATCTCCAAGAAGAGGGATTGGTTGCAAATTAATCTGCATGGAAATTATAATTCATTAATGGTTACCAACCATATTGATCAAGAGGTTAGGAATTCAGTACGGCTACTGAAACTAAATCTTAAATTAATAAGATAAGAAAGCATTTAACCTCTTAGCTAGTTTTGTACTTCTAGATGAGGTGATTCTGTGGGTTGTTGGTACATGCTAACTACAATAATGTATCATCATGAAGATGGATCTTCATGAGGACACAATGTTGCAACTGACATGTCACAACACTCTTCTGAATCAGATCATCTAGGTTTACATAAACTTGGACTTGACTTGGTTACACTCTAGGTCAGTTTAGGAACATAATTTGGTACAAGGAAGGACTCTCAATGACTAAAGGTAACTAGACACACACAATCAACCTAGGTCGATTGAGTATGTCTATGTACCCTTAATCACCATGAATGGTCCTCTATACCAATCTATGTTGCTAATCTGGGTTATGGTAAAGCCTTGGACAAGAGGACTGGTAGGAGTCAGTAAAGACCATTCTAGATAATGGATGAAGTGGGGGTGAAGGAAGTATTCCATCGATGATTATGTCGTCTAGGAATATGATCATGCAAAGCATTTGAAAATATTTGGCCAAAGTATCACAAGATGCTAGCTGCGTTGTCCTACATCACCTGGTTTAATAAGTAGGATTTCATATGAATATTGGTAACAAATATTCAGATAGGCCTCTTAAATATAACACTTCAATACCTGAATAGGGTAAGTGAACCAAATATATTTAGTATACAATACATTGAGTTAACATGAGAGATTGATGAAACTCTAAGTCATGAAATGAGAGATCGGTAATTCATTGATTCATTACAGTTGCATATGGTTATCTGTTACAAGATAAAATGGCATGGAATGTGTGCTCCATATTATGAATATGAGAACAAAGAACATTTATTAAAATGGAATGTGTGCTCTAAATAATAATTATTTATAGCAAAGAACATCATTTTAAAAAAATCCCTTATTTCTACAAGTCTTAAATGGGAATGTTACATAAAATAATCATACTAAATAAAATAAAACCCTAATGTTCAAGGAAGTAAGGAGACTTAGCTTATTCCATTAGACCATTATAGGTTTTTGCAGATCTAACAATAAAATTCAAAATTAGGAACGAATACCCAGAAGTCCCAAAAAGGCTAGATCTGGAGGATCTGAGCAGACTAAGGCACTAGGAAAGTTACTGGGGCACCTCGGGCACCCTGGTTTGTAGAATAGGCATCCTGGTTTATGTAAATGCTCATAATCATATTTGTGTGAGGTTGCAAGATGACCCAAAATACTACCTATTTGTCACACTAGATTTGTTGGGCTATGGTGAGTGTGTGAAATATGAAAAGATGAAGGAATGACCTGCAAGCAACAAATAAGAATCAAAAACCCTAAAAATAAAATATGTAAATGAATTGGTCAAACTAACCTCAGCTACCATAATAGTGGGCTTACTAGATTGAGCATTGTACTACATTTTAGACCCAAATGTAGTTTTTGTGTGTGTGTGTGCATGTCATGCCCTAGGTTCTCTTGTGTCAGTCATACTTTGTGAAGTAGTGAGAAATATTAACTATAGAAAAACAACTATAAAGACCCCAAAAAAGAAGTGGGAAAATGGAACATGGATCGAGGTACCCCAAGTAGGACTAGGGAACCCCAGTATAGGCCTAGGCACCCTGATTTAGGCTAAAATGACGAGATAGTTTTGAAATAGGTGGATATGTATAGGGAAATATGTGGGAATGATGAAATAAAATATAAAAATAACATGGCCAAAAGGTGGGATTAATTATTACTTTCTTCACTTGAGAGCCCTCTAAATAGTAGTACAAGACCAAGGTAAATAATTCCTAAAGTGCATTATTTTTTGTCTACACAAGTGTACATTTCCTTCCTTGATTGATATATTAAAGAAATACATGTTTATGGTGATTTTTGATTTGTTACTCTTATACTGAAATACCAAAAAACTCTAAATAAAGTAGGGTCTACCAATATTTACACTAAAAAACACAATGTTAGGATGATTGGATACACCAATAATGCGGAAGACTCCTCCTTTCATTGAGAGAGAGCACCTATGTGCAAATACATCTGAACAAGACAGAAATTAGACAATGATTAAATGAATTTCTCGGCAAAGTTTGATTCCAAGAGTCCAAAGGTATTCCTTAAAGGGTGTCAACTCATGTTTTAAAATCAAGTAATAAGATAATGAAATAATTTAATGATAATATGATTAAAATTCCAGAGGGATAGAGATATGTTGCTTTGCGTTGTAGGTGGCCCAATCTAGGGCTATAGAGATTTCAAGTTCTTTGAAATAGTTGAACCATAACTGCTCAATGGCTTCTCATTCTTATTCTATGATCTCAATTTTCTCCTCAATATTTTCAATTTTAGGTGTGACGGCTATGGTGTATAGACTAAGTTCATGGATAATGTCAAAATTCTCCCACATTAAATGTTTTTAAATGATTGGGAGGTCATAGATACTTGTAATGGAGTGTACCTATCCTGGAACTTTCATCTAAAGATGAGACATAATTGTAAGGATTTTTTGTTAGAAAAATCAGATGATAATGTATCAATATAAGGGAAAATGACAAGGATTGATGGCGATTACGAATCAGTGGTGATCGGTGACAAAATGATCTATTTTTAAAAAGGTTAATAAAATAGACTACATTTGATGCAAGACAAAGGTTAACAATGATAAGCTTAAGTGGAAGGACTCTGGAGACAAAATAGATGCAGAGAGAATATATTTCAGTACGTATAAAAATCTAATGAGATGAAAAGGGATTTAAGGCTCCGATCGATGACGATTGGGGATTGGCGGCGATCCCTAGTAATTTGACAAGATGACATAAGAACTGAATTAATGGCTAAAAGAAAGGCATAATACAACATGGCTATCTTGGGGTATGAAGATGAGTGTTTGTAGAATATAAATGATGTAAAATATGATTAAAATAATGTGAAAGAGTGCACTATACCTTGTTAGGTGATGTTGGGGATGAAAAATCTTGAAATGGCAGATTGAATGTTATATAAGGACTCCCAAGCGATGACAACAGCCTGTAGAAGATGTTTCAATTTTATGAGGTTATGTAGGGTCTCAACAATTCTTCTATGAATCCAATATTTGTCTCACTAATAAATGAGGCAGGGTGGTGCTTACATAACATCAATAGTGTCTGTAATGATCATCGGTGATTATGAATCACCATCGATCTAGTCAGAGAGGATAAAAATAAATATATGAAAGGATAGAAAATATTTAGAACCACTTGTCATTCAAGGATTGAGGTTGTTTAGGAATGGTGGGAGGTTAGGAATCTAGGTAGGAAGAGGTTAGAAGGTTAAGATGAGTAGGGTAATTTAGGTTAGGTTTGTTTTAGGTTGTTAAATGATATTTTATGTAGGTAGATGAGGTTTTACAATGATATATTTGATTATAGGGTTAATCGACTTAGGATTGATGCAGCCTAGAATTCAGTGATACAAATCCATTAAAACCATATTCATGCTAGCACATCACTTAACCTAGACCGAGTGCTCACCTGAAGTGTACAAAGGTACCAGGTCCCTCTTTAGGAGGGTTGTTGTAGGATGCTCGCATGATGAAGACTTAACACATATAGTTCCATTACTAACACATCATTCTACATAGAATACCATATCTATACCTAAGGGAGAACATAATTAATTATTAACCATGATGAGATCAAAAACATACTAGATTTAGATACACACAAAACTAACACTTAGATTCAGCCAATATCCTTCATTATATTAAATATCATAAGTATACAAAATATTCATTATAATAACAGTAGTATGCATGTAACAACATAGTCTCTCTATGTATGCACTATCTATCTGTGTGTGTATTCGCCATCATACCTCTCTTTATATATCTAATACATAGTTCACTACATATATAAGGGTGGGGACTTTCCCTTCACTACTTATCTATTCCCAAAATAGGTTGCATGCTATTATTAGCCACGCTCCGTTATAAAACTAGCCACACATGTAAGTGCGCTAACAATAGACTACTGCTAGCTAACTAATAGTAGAAGATCTATTTCTGGCATGTGTCCATGTAAATTGCTTCATATCTAATCCTCCAAAAATATCCAATGCATGTCTCTACCTCATTTGTGTGCTCTACATGCCATCTCTAAAAATAAACCTTCATGAGCGAAAACAACGAAGTCCCAAAAGTTGAAATTCTACCATGCACGCGTGTTCTCCCTATCTGTTCATGCCTTTGAATATGACCTTCTTTCCTATGTGGACTTCTTGTATGCTTTCTGTCAAGTGTTCTTTGATCAACATTACCCCACACTAATTTCATTGTTTCCCTGACAATGGTCATCTCAAAAAATGAAGTAAAGAATAGAAGAATGGAAAGAATGAAAGAATTTTTTTAACCTGTAGTCTCTTTTTCTGTAACCTAAACAACTAATTCAGGAAATTCCTATTTTATTTCGGCCTCTAAGTTTTTCCACTTAGTAAGTCCTTCCTCTGCTTTTTCTAGAATTTCCACAGCAATGGACTCCAATTCATCTTTCGTGATCTCTCCTTTCTCATTCTGAAAGACCAACAAAATGTTAGACATTGTAGTCATCCTTCCCTCTAGCAGATCCATCTTCTACGCAATGAGTTTACCAAGCTCTTCCAGTTGTTTCTTGTGTGGTTCTTAGGCAGTTACTAGGGCCTCACGCTTCTATTTAACTATTGATAATCTTTCAGTGCAGCCCAATGTTTTGTCCTTCATCACTTTCTGGACCTCATTGTTCTCTTCCAGGGTTTTTATGTTAATGAGTGCCTCTGGAGCTGTGTAGATTTTCAAGGCTTGGTCTGCCTTCTTTAATTCTTCTTGCAGCACTTGTAGCAGTCCTTCATATGATGCAATCTTCCGCATCACTGAAGCCTTCTCTTATTCTGCATCTTGTGTTGGATCCTTTGGCATTGGCATGCGTAGAGGTTCATCTTCAAGCACTAGGTCCACAAATATACCTACATAGTGTATTGCTGAAGGAAATTTCTTTGGTACCTTTGGCTCTAAGTGTGGCCTAGATCTTATGATATTATCACCAATTTCCTCTATGATGCTGATAAATACAGCATTCTTTTTCTATGCTAAGTCTCTTTCCTATGTTAGGCCCATTATTTCCCCATCCTTAGTCTTAATCTCTTCCCTAAGCACCCTAATTATGGCATCTTTGTCCATATTCTACCTCACCACCTCTGTTGAGACTTTCACTAATGCATTTCTCACCTGTTCATATGACATGACAGTAGGATTTACTATCATGTGTTTATCCTGAGGTGTCTTTTTCAAGCTCCTCGATACGCATGACTCCTCACACACATCAAAATCTAGTTCATCCATGTGCGTGTGCATGGACCATGATAACTTCTTCCTTGTGCACATTGTTGCCATATCTTCATCCATTATTTCTCAGCCATATAATTTCTTTTACGTTAGTGTGCTCTGGAAATGGGTGTAGACAATATTACCTGTGTCCTCCGCATAACCCATGGCTGATGGAATGTTCTCCCCACTTTTTCTTCTTAACCTAGGCTACTTAGGAACTCGAGCCTCTAGATTTGGTACTTATGTCTCCATGTCCTGAGTTATCTCATCTATTCCCTTTTCCTCCTCTTCTCCTTCCTTCATTTCTTCATCTTTATGTTCTTCTAAGTTCTCTAGATGTGTAGGAGAATTATATGTGTTTTCCTCTAATTCTTCCACCTCCTCATTCAACTTTAGTTCCTTCTCCTTTTTGCGGTCGTCTCCTTCTGTGGAGAGAGTCTAGATGATTTGCGCATTGTTTACAGAGTAGCACCTTGATTCCTTGTTCTCCTGAACACTCTATTAAATCTATGCTCTTCTTGGACTACATCCAAGTTCTCATCATCCCCGTCTTATGGCTGAGGTGGTGTAGTATCATGCTCAACTTCATCCTTATTTGTGGTATATCTTCTACCTCTATGTTCCAAACCACCACTATCCTCGTGCTCATCCTCCTCATCCTCTACTTCAATTGGATCTATGGGCTTAGGCACTGAGATTTTCTCCATTATATGCTTTCCCTTTGGTGGTGTTGGAAGTGCGAACTCATCTTCCACATACTTTTTATTCTCCATCTTGGGCTTCTGTTGAAGGTACACCAATGCTACTCCAACATCTCCCACAGCCAAACTTACGGGTTTAATGCTCAATACATCTGAAATGATCCTTTCAATATATACACCCCATCTTGGATACACATATTTCTTCCTTAACGTGTGGTAGTCACAATCTACCTTGTCTGTATTGAACATTAGGTGCCATGCATATAAGAACTTGTGTACTGACACCTGGAAGTACCTTGCTGTGAAGGCATATGGTAACTTACACCAAGGGATCCATGCTCCATCCTTCATGGCAAACTGTACTATACAAAAGTGCTTCTTTACAACAAACTAAACTACCTTTCCAGCCACCGAAGGAAATTCCTTGGGGATGTGTCAGTCTTCTTTAAAGGCCACGTGGAGCCTATCGTACCACTTCTTAGACCTTTTTTGACCTGTTCTGTCATGGATCCTTTACACGATTACTTTTTGAAGCATTTTTAGGTGATTTTTGCTCCATAGGATACTCCCATATCTTTTCTTTTGGTCCATCAGGTACTCTGATCTCCATGAACACCAGCGACAACAAAACAGCTCCAAATTTGATCCTTTCTCCTATGCGCACTTCCTCAATGATAGTTTCTGCAATGTAATGTGAAATGTTGTAGACCACCCCCTCGGACATATTTTTAGCAATGTGCAGCCACATGGTGGTCACTTGTGACCACCTTTCCTAGTCATTTAGCTTCGTAACAAGATGTGTAGTTGCTTACACAACAAGATGCTTCTTGAGTTTATCTATGTCCATGTCTCGCATACCCTTTTTGTACCCAAACTCCTTTCTGGTCTCTAAGATTGTGGCCTTGTCTGTTAAATCATCTTTCAAATCTTCTCTTGTGCCCTTCAATCCCATTACCATGGAGATGAGCATGGCTGAAATTCTACCTTTGCATCCTATAACGTAGAAAAAATCTGGGTGCACTCTACTCATGAGCCACTGGTACAAGGGATCATATTTCCCAAAGTAAGGGAGCTCGTATAGCTGGTAAACTCTAATCTTCTTCAAGAGATTCTCACCAACATCATCATACACCAACATGTCTTCCACTGTGAGTTTATTTTTCTTTATGTTCAACAAGGCATCAAGCTCCTTCTTATTCTTTATAGTACGATGGTTGTACTCACTCACCTTTCTTTTCCTTATGTGAAAACCCCACTCTTGTCCTACGATAACCACCTCTAGATATTGCATTTCAAAAAAATATATTTTAGGAGCCATCTCCTCTTCTTCTTTGACCACTTTCTTATTTCCATTTACTCCTATTGTAACTAATTTCTTGGGTGTAATTTCTACCTTGAAATCCTTTGTAAATCCTCACCTCTTAAATTCTGAAATGTGCAAATCAAACCCTAGCTTGATTCAGCATGCCCTAGGATAAATCACGTGCCCTCACTCCTCTTTGTCACCTTGCTTTTCTCAAACCCTTCACCATCAGGGACACAAGATCTTTCAATGCATAGATCTCTTCATCAAAACTAGATACACACCTCTCACACCTCAATACGATCACTCGACTCTTCACACTTAGCTCTTTTTCAAATACTCTTAATTGCAATAGTAAAAATGAACTTGCATCCCATCCTTGCATAGATTTTCAAATTTTTGATGCATTCATTGCTCCTTCACCTACCAAATATCCTCTCATTAATTTACCAATTCCATCCTTTCTGCACATTACATCTTCACGCCCCAATTATAACCTTGTAACATTCCCATTTTAAGACTTTAGAAACAAGGGTAAAAAAAAATTTACATCATGTTCACTGTTCTAAATAAGAATTATTTAGAACAAACATTCCATGCCAATCAATCTGAAACAGATAACCATATGCAGCTCTAAATGACTCGGTGATCCACCGATCTATTCATTTTATAACTTGGTGAACTACTAATCTATTTATGTGAACTTTAAGTATTTAATACTTATCCTATACTTTGTATACTTGGTTTTTCCTACCCTAAACCAGGTACCAAGTGATCTATTTAAATAACATATCTGAATATTTATTACTAGTATTCACCTGATATCACATTGCTTCGAACTTGGTGACATAGGACAATGCAACCAATAGCTTGTGATACTTTGGCCAAATATTTCCAACATACTATGTATGTCACTATTCCTAGATGGCATACTCGTCATTTCAGAATATGTCCTTCACCTCACTCCTCTATTATCAACAATTTTCTTTACTGACTACCATCAGTCCACTTGCCCAAGGTTTAACCTTAGCCCTGGTTAGAAACATAAATTATTATAGGAAGACGCTCATAATGACTTAGGTTATATGGGCATACTTGATTGACCTAAGTCAATCGGGTGTGCCAAGGTACCCTTTGAAAGCTACTACCTATCCTAACATGCCACTAACTTGACTTAGAGAGAAACTCAGTTCAATTCCTTATTTGTGTGTAGATCTAGATTATCAATACAGAAGGGTGTTGCCACATGTCAACTGCAATTCTTTATTCTCGAGAAGACCCAAGTCTTCTCAAAAGTATAGCCCTATAATTCGTGTGTGCCAACATCCTACAAAAACTACCTCCTCGAGATATACATACCCCTAGGAGGTTATTAATAAATTATTAATTTGGATTAATACACTAGTTACATTAACCTTGCTAAACCCTAATCCTAATCTCCTTAAGTTCTTATTCTATACTTGTATCAATTAAGTATTAAAGAAATTCCTTTAACTCGTGATTGTTTTTAATGTTCACTTACTTAGTATAACAAGCAGTTAACCAAAACAGGACAGCAATAACATAAGTTCCAAAATATTGTAATTTCACATTCAGGGAGGTTTAGCAACCACATAGGTCCAACCAAAGTAGACTTCATACTAAATGAAGTCTTATGATTTACAATCATATCACCAATCCCTTTTGGTTTACATTCATTTAAGAGAGGAAGAGTCTTCCTCTAAATGTTTAAGTTTTAGGATTTATCATTCACAATATCCATAGTTCATATTGTATGTTCATTACGCATCACATTACTATGTTATATTGTTTAGATGATAAACATCATCTATTATAACTTAACAAGTTGCATCATTATAAGGGAAACTGAACTAGTTCCAAATAAGCATATAACAATATGAATAATATCAACAAGATAGAACTTCCATCTCCTTTATAAAAGTACAAGATAATTTACAAAACCAACACAAGTAAATCTGAACTCACAATTCATCATTATAAACTACTATATTTATAATACTATGCACTTTAGGCATTTTGCATAACAATAGCCTTCATTCTAAAAAGAACACAACTTTTCTTTTTCGATACGACTAAAGAATGAATCAGAATTCTTTACAAGGAATCAAACTTATATCAGCCAATGCATCAAATAATTTTTTGCCTTCTTTTATCACTTACGATGTCCATCTACAAAAATTGTTAGCACTGTTCAGTTCAATGAACTGAGAATGATAAGCACTAAGCATTAAAACGAAGTGCATTCCACTAATTGTTTCATTAAAACAACTCTACTTTAATGAGACAATTAATATATCATACAATAACATAAGTGATACCAAACAGAAAATAAGTACAATAATAAATCTAGATCCACTTTTAAAAGAAGAGCAGAATATAACCCACAACATCTGTCTTAAAACTCAAAGTTTAATTAATTCTATCAATTAACTTTAAACAAACAATAGATCTTACCATCCCATTATTTAATACTTCTATCCTAATAGAATACAACATTTATCTTCTCTATAAGACAAAAGAAGTGTTTACAGGATAGTTCATTTTAGGATGTTCCTTCTAAATCTTAAGAAAAGAATAAGAATAACTATTACGTACCATACTCAAACTCCTACATTTGAAGAATAGATCAGGTTCGTAACTTGAATTAACTATCTCCTTTCAGGGATAACAACTTATAAATTCAACATTTAAGATATACATCTAAGTAGAATTCCATATCAATCCAAGAAGATATAGAGAATCAAAACAGTCTAACTGCAATTCTAGTTCTACTTCTGCATATTATAAGTTATCATCCAAGGATCTGAAACCAACGTTCACTAATCAAATTAGTCCCATACAAAAGTTAATCTCAACTCGAGTTTGCCCAAAAATATAGAGTACAAGAGACAACCTACTCCTATCCATTTGAATAAAGCGTGGCTTAGACAAAAACAGTCGATCAACAAGTATGCATTCACTTATCAGCAGAACCAACTTAACTACTATCCTTTTGCATCATTACAACAAATGATTCGAACAAGGTAGACCATCATACCATAAGGAAATCACCACCTCAAAAGAAAATCAATTACAAAGGAGTTCAGTAATGAACTTATCCAAACGTCAGAGAAAAGATAGCTCTATTAGGTAATGTCCATATAATTAATCATTTCATTAACTTAACAAATGAATTTCATGTTTCAATTCAGTTTAGAACGAAAGACACATTACAGTCCAAAAAACATCATATTGATCCCAAGAGAATATTTATTTTCTCTCTTTAAAAGAAACCCAATAACTTATTCATTGTATCCTACAAGAATAGAATCCAGAAACAGTAAGCTAACAAGTTCAGAATTATCCACAAACTCAAGACCAAAGACTCTTAAATGCTTCACAACTTAATACGAAGAGTAAGTAGTACGTGGTTCAAAATAACTATACACAAAACAACTAAACGGAGAAAGTATCCTTCCCTTATAAATTCAGTGTATAAGGGTAATAAATCAACTTTCCAATGAGACCCAAACCTATTTTAAAGGATCTGAAGAGGGAGCAAGAAACCCAAAAATGTTTAAGTCATAAGATGCCCCATTCTTATCTCCAATGCAACTGAAACAGAAATCCGAAACAAGACTTTCACAACCACTAAATTGCAATACAGGAGACTTAGTTTCCAAACAAAAAATTCAACCCCAAACACGGGTTTTCTCAAGACAGAGGGGAAAAAGAACACCCCCCCAAATATCACACCATTGCCATCTCAGAGAATACGATGCAGTCATAAAAATAGAAGTACCGTATTATTTTAAACAAGACGTTTCCAGTTCCAAATCTTGAAGGGATTGCAAAATGACTCAATCAAACTATCACCCAGTTTCTGGTGAGTAAGTTTCTCAATAAAATAATTATAAGCTTAAAAATTTTAATACAAGTGAAACCCAACACAAAAATACCATAATATAATCAAATTCGTCGATTCAAATAAAAATTCTTAACACTCAAGTACCAAATATGAGTACAGTGTCGAACACAAGCTTCACATAAAATTTCAAAACTTCACAAGTAATTAAAATATAAATACAGTGCCAAATATGATCTTCAAGCAACTATTCAGCATCGCATAAGTTTCCAAACACCAGTTCAAAATAATACGAAACTCCAACACAATTTTTATATCAAAACACAAAGCCCAAAGATAAGATCAAATGGAACTCAAGGTTCCCATAAAGTCCAGAACCCTATAAGGCAATGAAGGCCTATTCCAAAACACAACAACCTCGAATGCAAGTTCCAACAAGAAGAATATAGCTACAGAGACAAGTTTTACATACAAGCATCACATGCATTCTATCACTAAACTTGCACAAAGAGAAAGTTTCCCAAAACAACATTACTTTTTCCATGTATTAATATCCAAAAATCATAGAGATTCATTAAAACATGCAAGTAATCAACCAAGAAAAACTTACAATTATTCATAACCATAAGAGAAGAGTTATTCTAATGAATCATTTAGAAGAAACAATGAAATCTTAATGGGTAGAGCCTATCATGCCTAATAGTGCTTCTGCCAAATCGAAGGAGATTTCCAGCCGAGCTTCCAACTCTTTTTCTCCTCCACGAAAGATCAACAATCAAACATATTTTCTTCCTATGCCTCATATACTTTCCTTCAATCAAAAATAGACTGTAGAAACCAAAATTAGCTTTGAAGTGAAGGTCAAAATGTTGGTTCGAAGAACCAGATAGCTCCATGCATAGTAAAATACGCAATGCATGCAAAACCAAATAACCTCTTACAAACCCTCCTTCCAAGTTTCCAAGATGGTTTGCACACAAAAACTAAGGCCCATCAATGTTGTTAATTCCAAATTTCCCGCTTATCTTTCCTTTCCACCACCTTCTAAATCTAGCGAATGTCAATTCTATCTGAACATGAAATTCCATCTTTAGTGGAGCTTCCACGTATGCCTCCACTAATTCAACTAGCCCCTACCAAAACTGGCAGTACCACCATTCATTAAACCCTATTAACTCACTTAAATTCCATTAGAACCGTCCTTAGAGACATGCGACCCCTTATGTTCCCTTTTAATAGTTTAGGATGGATCCCATTAAAACTTAGGTTAGTCTAGCAATAACCACCTTAGGTCTTAAGACATTATCAATAGTAATTCCCACCTTAGGTTAGATTAAATTCATAACCAATTAGTATTAGGTATTAGTTAAAATAGCCTATCATTACTTTAGTAATCTTTCCCTTATACATTTAGCACAAAGCTTAGGTTAGGATGCCAACCCAACAAAGTAGAATAAGAGGCTTAGATTAGATGAAAATCAAATAAGTAGACGTAGCTAGAGCATAGGTGTTCTTACCTAGCTTAGGATACTGTTAGGATAATTCTTAGGTTTTAGAACTCCGAACTCCTCCTCTATCGTGAAATAAATTAAACTTTACTTACGTCCGTAATGCCCTGTCAAGATCAATCAGCAAAGACCCGAGCACAAACATACAGCTGAACAAAAACATGTTCACATAAGACCAAGGAATTCGTAACATATAAAGTTCAGTCCACTATGTCCCTCAAACTACTAAATGTCAATTTACCATTCAATCTATGAAGAAGATTTAAAACATTCCTTGGATCAATGAAATTGATCTAAGGATGAGTCAGAACTAGGAATAAGTATGCAACTCTTAAAGCCAAATTGCAACTTACCTTTCCAAAGTGTAAATAAATTCTTGAAAACCATACTATTTTATTCTAATGATTTTTGAGAACAGAAATGATTTATCCATATCAAGCATGATCTTCAGCAATCAAAAGAACACATCTTTATCAAGAAAATCACATGTCAACACTTGAAATTCAAAGGAGGAATATAACAATTGTCGAGGGTGTTACATGCTTCCCTCCTAAAAAGAATCATCATCCCGACGATTATCTCATTTTTTTAACAGTTTGCATCAAGGAAAATCAACTTATTCATTTTTCTTACCATATGTCAAAAACATATTAGATTTTTTTAAGTTCCAGAAATCAACGCTACATAGTTGTTTATTTAAAAAAAAAAATATCTACCAAAAACTAGCATACTTGTAATATAAAGATAAAATCACAATTTTTTATCAATTAACATAATCAATTCTATTCAAATAGATATGGAAAAGTAGTTTTCATATCCTCAAGGTTTTCCCAAATTGCACTCTCTTCATTAAACTGGTCCCACTGGACCTTACATTTTCTTATTTCATGATTTCTTAAATGCAACTGGTGAGTTTCCAACACTCGTGTGGGTTTACCCACGATTATTCCTGGGTCCTGGACCTGTAATGAATTCCAATTTAACACATGTGATAAATCTGATATGTATTTCTTAAGAAAAGAAATATGGAAAACATCGTGCATTCGTGACAAAGCAGGAGGTAATGCTAAATAATAAGCTATAGGGTTGATTACTTCAACTATCTCAAAAGGTCCCACATAATGAGGTGATAACTTGGCAACCTTGCCAAAAGTTATAGAACTCTTTTTCAGTTTAACCTGAAGACAGACTTTCTTACCAAGTTCAAATTTCCTATCAACCCTCTTTAAGTTAGCATAACTCTTTTTACTATATGCTACTTCTTCCAAGCATTCACGAATCAATTTAACTTGTTGTTCCATTTCAGTAAGAATTTTAGGTCCAATTACCTCTTTATCCTCCATGTTGTCCTAACTAACAGAGGTTCTACATTTTCTTTCATATAATTCTTCGAAAGGTGTCATCTTAAGAGAAGCATGATATGTATTATTGTATGCAAATTCAACTAATGGAAGATACTCTTCCCACTTATACTATTGATCCATACAATACATTCATAAAATATCTTCTAAAACTTGATTTACTCTTTCAGTCTGTCCATCCATTTCCGGATGATACGCAAAACTGAAATTTAGCTTAGTTCCTAGAGCTATATTAAGCATTTTCCAAAACCTTGACGTCATTCTAGGATCTCTATCAGATATGATTTGTTTAGGTACTCCATGTAATATAAAAATATCATGTACAAATATTTTAGCCAAAATTGGAGAATCATCCTTTAGATTTCCAGCAATAAAAATGTGCTACCTTTGTTAGTTTATCCACAACTACTAAAATAACATCATGTTTATTTCTTAACATAGGTAACCCTTGTACAAAATGCTTATCACTTACCATTTGCACTGCGGTATGCTATGAGGATACAACAAACTGGCTGGGTGCATATGTTTCGCTTTAACACGTTGACATTCAAGGTAATGTGTCACAAATTCTATAACGTCATTTTTCATTCCTTTCTAGAAATATTGTTTTTTTATATCAGCAAGCATTTTTGTAATGCCAGGGTGTCCAGAAAAAGGTGAATTGTGAAATTCTGCTAACAATTTCTTTCTCAAAACATTTAGCGAAGGTACATATACTCTGTTTTCAATCATAAGATTCCTTCGTTATCAAAGTGAAAACCTTTATACCTCAAATCATTTGAATCTGTAGCAAGTGCTACTTTTACTTGCTGAAAGTAAGATTCAGATTCCATAACAATTTTTGCTTCATCCTTAAACTGAGTTCTTAACGTTATAAGAGCATAAATGTGCTTCCTATGACTTAGAGCATCAGCCACTCTATTTTCTTTACCCTTTATATAACTGATGTCAAAATCATATTGAGACAGAAACTCTAACCACCTTCGTTGTTTTACATTAAGATTTGGCTGAGTAAAGATATAATTCAGTCCAAGGTGATCATTTTTCAATTCAAAAGGTTTACCAAGCAAGTAATGCATCCAAACTTATTGTGCATGAACAATGGCAGCAAGCTCTAAATCATGTGAAGCATAATTCAACTCATGTAACTTTAGTTTTCTACTTTTGTAAGCTATGACATGATTATTTTGTAACAAAATGCCTCCTAAACCTTCACCAAAAGCATCAGTTACCACCATAAAATCTCCATTAGGATCTGGTATTGCAAGAATAGGTGCTGAAGTTAACTGTTCCTTTAAAGTTTTGAATGCAATTTCACATTTCTCACTCCAAACAAACTTTTTATCCTTCTTTTGTAAGGAATTTATTGGTGCAGCCACCTTAGAGAAGTATTTTACAAATTTTCTATAGTAGCCAGCAAGTCCCGTGAAGCTTCTAACTTCATGTACATTCTTTAGTGCAGGTAACTTCGTTATAGCTACAGTTTTTGAAGGATCTACAACAATTCCATTCTTACTTATTACATGTCCCAAATACTTTACTTTTATGTCATAGAAAGAACATTTAAATAGCTTACCAAATAACCACCTCTTTCTTAATATTTCCAAAACTATCTTCAAATGCTTATGGTGTTCCTCAATACTTTTAGAATATACAAGAATGTCGTCCAAGAATACAAGCACAAATTTTTCCAAGTATTCTTAAAAGATATTATTCATTAAATTCATAAATGTTGCAGGTGCATTAGTTAATCCAAAAGGTAAAACCATCAATTCATAATGTCCATACCTTGTTCTAAAATTTGTTTTATGAATATCCTCATCCTTAATTCACAATTAATGATATCTAGATCGAATATCTATCTTAAAATATACCAATGCTCCACACATCTGATCAAATAAATCATTAATCCTAGGGAGTGGGTATCTATTCTTGATTGTTGCTTTGTTTAATTTTCTGTAATCAATGCACAATATAAGTGTTCCATCCTTTTTTTTCACAAAAATTATAGGTTCTCCCCAAGGTGAAACACTTGGTCTAATCAAACTTTTAGACAAAAGTTCTTGCAAATGAGCCTTAAGCTCTACTAATTCAGTAGTAGTCATTAGATATGGTGCTTTAGAAATAGGTTCAGTTCCAAGCTTGATCTCAATCATGAAATCAAACTCCCTTTTGGGTGGAAGACCTGGAAATTCCTCTGGAAATACGTCACTCAAGTCTCGTAACAGCAGATATCGTTCCATAACATCATTGTTCTCTTCATTTGTTTCAACAATTTTCATTGTATATAAGGTACAACCTTTATTTTTGGCCTTTTTAAGTTGCATAGCTAACAGTTTTCTAACAGAAATCTCACATTTCGCACCTTGAATCTCTGTTGTTTTCTATAGGTCGTCTAAACAACTAATGTGTTTTTCAAAATAGTCCACTTTAGCCTTATGTTTTGCTAACTAATTAACACCTATGATTACGTAATAAGACCCCAATGGTGCAACATAAAGATCAACTTCAGTGGAAAAGTTAGGTAAATCAAGGACTACTCTAAAAAGACACATACTAACCATATGAACAGCATTGTTTCCATACTATACAGTTCATGTTTTATCCATGTTTTCAACTTTTATTTTTAATTTTGATGCTATTTACTAGAAATAAAACATTCAATAGCTCCGATATCAAAAATAATAGTTATAGGTAAACCAAATAACTTACCCGGAACTTCTATAGGCATGGCCTGTTTCTCAGTCTGCTTGTCAGCTATGGCAGTGTGTATCTTGTGCTACTGATTACGATTATCCTTTTTCAAAGGGATTTGATTTGCATAATGATCTTTTCCACAGTTATAACATCCTCCTATAGGTCCCTTCCTAGGCTCGGGTTTATTTCCATCCTTAGAGTTATCATTCTAACCCCCATGGGACTTATCTCTATTATTATTTTTCTTAGCAAAGTTGTTCCGTGCATTACCAGTAGACTTTTTTATGGTAGTTTTCTTATTATTATCAATAGAAAACTTGTTTTTATTACCAAACTTCTTCCACAGTCCTTTCCTAGGTGTAAGAGATGATGAAGAGTAGTTGGGAGATTTCTTCCTTACTTCCTCCTTATGAGCAGAAATTGCCTTTAATTTTGGTTCCTGCCTTATGGCTTTTTCAATAACCCCTTCCATCATGGTTGGGCTGTGAACATCCATCTCTCCTCCTATAATAGGATTCAATCCCATGATAAAGTTTCATATCCTAAACTTCTCATCAGTTTGGTACTGAGGTACGTACTTAAGAAGTTTTATAAACTGCTCCCAGTACTCAGTTACAGTTAGCTTTCCTTGAGCTAAGTTTTGGAATTCAGTCATTTTCTAATCATAGTAAAGTTACGGTAGCCATCATTTCCTAAATTATCCTTTAAATTTATCCCAAGTGATATTAGCTTCATCAATATTCAACTCAGCCTTATGGTTGTCCCACCATGAAGATGCTTCGTGAGAAAGCTGATATGCTCCCCATATCGCTTTTGTTTCTTCTGAGAAATTCCTTATTGCAAAGTATTTCTCCATTTCGCTGAGCCAATTCTCAGCCCCATCTCCTAATGTGGTGCCATAAAACTTGGGTGGACTTATCCTTTTTATATCATTAGTGATTTCAACTGCCAGTCTAGCCTTTTTGTTCTCAGGTTAAACATGTACGTTCCCGTTGTTATTATCAACACCTACATTGGCATTGTCCCGATGAGGTGGCCGATTATTGTTGTCAGCATATTCTTCCTCCTCATTACCCATTACTTGTTGTTCAAGTACATCCAAATGATCTCTTGTGTCCAACAGGGCACAAGGATCTCATCTAGTTTCTGGGCAGTTATTGCTCCTACCTCTAGCAGAGGATTATTTACAACATTTCCTCTTGTTCTAACCATTTTTTGTTACAAGAAAATTTTATTTTCATCAGATTATGGACACAATAAGTCCTAGAGCTATAACCTTCAGCTCTGATACCAAGATGTAACATTCCCATTTTAAGACTTTAGAAACAAGGGGAAAAAAAATTTACATAATGTTCATTGTTCTAAATAAGAATTATTTAGAACAAACATTCCATTCCAATAAATCTCAAACATATAACCATATGTAGCTGTAAATGACTCGGTGATCCACCGATCTATTCATTTCATAACTCGTTGAACTACCAATCTAGTTATGTTAACTTTAAGTATTGAATACTTATCATATACTTTGTATACTTGGTTTTTCCTACCCCAAATCGGGTACTGAGTGATCTGTTTAAATGACATATCTAAATATTTGTTACCAATATTCATCTGATATCACATTGCTTCAAACTTGGTGACATAGGACAACGCAACCAGTAGCTTGTGATACTCTGGCCAAATATTTCCAACATATTGTGTATGTCACTATTCTTAGACAACATACTCATCATTTTGGAATACATCCTTCACCTCACTCCTCTATTATCAAGAATGTTCTTTACTCACTACCATCAGTCCACTTGCCCAAGGTTTAACCCTAGCCCTGGTTAGAAACATAAATTATTATAATAAAATTCTCACAATGACTTAGGGTATATGGGCAAACTTGATTGACCTAAGTCAATTGGGTGTGCCAAGGTACCCTAAGCCATTGAAAGCTACTACCCATCCTAACATGCCACTAACTTGACCTAGAGAGAAACTAAGCTCAAGTTCTTATTTGTGTGTAGATCTAGATGATCAATTTAGAAAGGGTTTTACCACATGTCAACTATAATTCTTTATTCTCAAGAAGACCCAAGTCTTCTCAAAAGTACAGCCCTGCAATTCGTGTGTGCCAACATCCTACAAAAACTACCTCCTCGAGATATACATACCCCTAGGAGGTTATTAATAAATTATTAATTTGGATTAATACACTGGTTACAGTAACCTTGCTAAACCCTAATCAAACTCTCCTTAAGTTCTTATTCTATACTTGTATCAATTAAGTATTAAAGAACTTCCTTTCACTCATGATTTTTTTTAATTTTCACTTACTTAGTATAACAAGCAGCTAACCAAAACAGGACAGTAATAACATAAGTTCCAAAAATATTGTAATTTCACATTTAGGGAGGTTTAGCAACCACATAGGTCCAACCAAATTAGACTTCATACTAAATGAAGTCCTATGATTTACAATCATATCACCAATCCCTTTTGGTTTACATTCATTTAAGAGAGGAAGATCCTTCCTCTAAATGTTTAAGTGTTAGGATTTATCATTCACAATATCCATAGTCCATACCGTATGTTCATTACGCATCACATTACTATGTTATATTGTTTAGATAATAAACATCATTTATTGTAACTTAACAAGTTGCATCATTATAAGGGAAATTGAACTAGTTCCCTTTCCCCATCTTATCAAAGGATAATCAGATAAGCATATAAAAATATGAATAATATCAACAAGATAGAACTTCCATCTCCTTTATAAAATTACAAGATAATTTACAAAACCAACACAAGTAAATCTGAACTCACAATTCATCATTATAAATTGATATATTTATAATACTATGCACTTTAGGCATTCTGCATAACAATAGCCTTCATTCTAAAAAGAACACAACTTTTCTTTTTCGATACAACTAAAGAATGAATCAGAATTATTTACAAGGAATCAAACTTATATCAGCCAATGCATCAAATAATTTTTTTCCTTCTTTTATCACTTACGATGTCCATCTGCAAAAATTGTTAGCACGATTCAGTTCAATGAACTGAGCATGATAAGCACTAAGCATTAAAAGAAAGTGCATTCCACTAATTGTTTCATTAAAACAAATATGCTTTAATGAGACAATTAATATATCATATAATAAATTAAGTGATACCAAATAGAAAAGAAGTACAATAATAAATCTAGATGCACTTTTAAGAGAAGAGCAGAATATAACCCACAACATCTATCTTAAAACTCAAAGTTTAATTAATTCTATCAATTAACATTAAACAAACAATAGATCTTACCATCCTATTATTTCATACTTCTATCCTAATAGAATACAACATTTATCTTTTCTATAAGACAAAAGAAGTGTTTACAATATGGTTCCTTTTAAGAAGTTCCATCTAAATATTAAGCAAAGAATATGAAGAACTATTACATACCATACTCAAACTCAAAACATCCAAATAATAGATCAAGTTCATAACTTGAATTAATTGTCTCCTTTCAGGGATAACAACTTATAAATTCAACATTTAAGAAATACATATAAGTAGAATTCCATATCAATCCAAGAAGATATAGAGAATCAAAATAGTCTAATTGCAATTCTAGTTCTACTTCTACATATTATAAGCTATCATCCAAGGATCTGAAACCAATGTTCACTAATCAAAGTAGTCCCATATAGAAGTTAATCTCTAATCGAGTTCACCCAAAAAGATAGAGTACAAGAGACAAAACCTACTCCTATCCATCTGAATAAACCAAGGCTTAGAAAAAAACGGTCGATCAACAAGTATGCATTCACTTATCAACAGAACCGACTTAAATACTATCCTTTTGCATCATTACGACAAATTATTCGAACAAGGGAGACCATCATACCGTAAGGAAATCACCACCTCAAAATAAAATCAAGTACAGAGGAGTTAAGTAATGAACTTATCCAAACGTCAGAGAAAATATAGCTCTATTAGTTAAGGTCCATATAATTAATCATTTCATTAACTTAACAAATGAATTTCATGTTTCAATTCAGTTTAGAATGAAAGACACATTACAGTCCCAACAACACCATACTGATCCCAAGAGAATATTTATTTTCTCTCTTTAAAAGAAACCCAATAACTTATTCATTGTATCCTACAAGAATAGAATCCAGAAACAGTAAGCTAACAAGTTCAGAATTATCCACAAACTCAAGACCAAAGACTCTTAAATGCTTCACAACTTAATACGAAGAGTAAGTAGTACGTGGTTCAAAAGAACTATACACAAAACAACTAAACGGAGAAAGTATCCTTCCCTTATAAATTCAGTGTATAAGGGTAATAAATCAACTTTCCAATGAGACCCAAACCTATTTTAAAGGATCTGAAGAGGGAGCAAGAAACCCAAAAATGTTTAAGTCATAAGATGCCCCATTCTTATCTCCAATGCAACTGAAACAGAAATCCGAAACAATACTTTCACAACCACTAAATTGCAATAGAGGAGACTTAGTTTCCAAACAAAATAGTCAACCCAGAAGGCGGGTTTCCTCAAGTCAAAGGGGAAAAATAACACCCCCCCAAATCTCACGCCATTCCCATCTCAGAGAAGATGATGCAGTCATAAAAAAAGAAGTATCACATTCTTTTAAACAAGACATTTCCAGTTCCAAATCTTGAAGGGATTACAAAATGACTCAATCAAACTATCACCCAGTTTCTTGTGAGTAAGTTGCTCAATAAAAGAATTATAAGCTTAAAAATTTTAATACAAGTGAAACCCAACACAAAAATACCATAACATAATCAAATTCATCAATTCAAATAAAAATTATTAACACTCAAGTACCAAAAATGAGTACAGTTTCGAACACGAGCTTTACATAAAAGTTTAGAACTTCACAAGTAATTAAAACACAAATACAATGCCAAATACGATCTTCAAGCAACTGTTCAGCATCGCATAAGTTTCCAAACACTGGTTCAGAACAATACGAAACTCCAACACAAGTTTTATATCAAAACACAAAGCCCAAAGATAAGATCAAAAGTAACTCAAGGTTCCCATAAATTTCAAAACACTATTAGGCAACGAAGGCATGTTCCAAAACACAACAACCTCGAATGCAAGTTCCAACAAGAAGAACAGAGCTACAGAGACAAGTTTCGCATACAAGCATCACATGCATGCTATCACTGAACTTGCACAGAGAGAAATTTTCCTAAAACAACATTACATTTTCCATGTATTCATATCCAAAAATCACAGAGATTCATTAAAACATGCAAGTAATCAACCAGGAAAAACTTGTAATTATTCATAAGCATAAGAGTAGAGTTATTCTAATGAATCATTTAGAAGAAAGAATGAAATCTTAATGGGTAGAACCTACCATGCCTGATAGTGCTTCTACTAAATCGAAGGAGACTTCCATTCGAGCTTCCAACTCTTTTTTTCCTCCACGAAAGATCGACAATCAAACATCTTTTCTTCCTATGCCTCATATACTTTCCTTCGATAAAAAATAGACCGTAGAAACCAAAAATAGCTTTGAAGTGAAGGTCGGACTGCTGGTTTGAAGAACCAGATACCTTCATGCAAATAAAAATCCATAATGCATGCAAAACCAAATCACCTCCTACAAACCAACCTTCCAAGTTTCCAAGACGGTTTGCACACAAAAACTGAGGCCCATCAATGTCATTAATTCCAAATTTTGCACTTATCTTTCCTTGTCACCGCCTCCTAAATCTGATGAATGTCAATTCCATTCCAACATGCAATTCCATATTTAGTGTAGTGTAATACCCCATCCTTTTTTCTTCTTTTTCTTCTTCGATGACCGTGTTGCTAAGCGTTTAATGTTGTTGTGCTCCTGCTAATCCTTGTTGGCTCCGCCTTTCCGATTACCCTGTTAAGGAAAAATTCTCTTTCATGAATTCGATAGGTGGTTTGAAGGATGACTTGATGTTGTTGGGGAATGACCAACTAGAGGGAACACCTACATAATAATAATAATTATTTCGAATTGTCAATTCTTGCTATTATTGTTTTGGTCAAGTTTAAATGTTGGTCCTTGATAATATGATTAATAAAGTATTATTAAGTTGTAATAATAATAGTAATAAAAATAATAGTAATATTATTATTTTGATTAGCAATTTTATTTTTTATATTGTTCACCTCATTCCGCGCAAAGAAGAAGGTCTCTTGTTGTGACACCATGGTCAGTCCTTGTCCTGCATCTGATTTCGAACTCCTACCACTAGTTCTACCTTGGCCAACCGAGTCTCCTCTCGTATTGTTTTGTTTTATGTATACCTATTTTAATGAGAATATTTGGATGCTTTCACCCATGTTAAACATTAACCTATTGACCTATTAAACTATTCTTCCTTGTCAGATCATGCCTGTCATATGTTTGGTGGAGTAAGTGCACATTTATTATTGGCCACCTACTTGTTTCCTTATGGTTTTAATTTAAGCATGCTCTGTCTTCCTTCTTTTGGATTGCTGCCCCTTTCTTTTTTTTATCCCTTCCTGGCACATGATTTCAGCCTAAAAATAGTTCTCTGGATGTGTGAAGAGTTATGGTGCACAGTTCCTTGTTGGTTGGGTCATTTTAACTATTTTTTGGTGCCTTGTTTTGTACAGTTTGAAACACTTTTGCTAGTGCATTGACCACTTTCTTCTGGTTCATTGCCTCTTGTCTTTTGTGTGGATTCTTACTGAGTGCGCAGAGTAGATTATATGCCTTACCCTCCTAGCCACACACTTATTTGGTTCTGTTGTATTCTTTCTACTCTGATTCATTTCCTTGGTGTATGAGTATGTTGCTTTTGTCTCTAGCCACGTGAATGGTAAAGGTGAACTTCTTATGCTTGACACCGATGGCACCATCTGTTACACTCGTTATGGAGGGTTTGACCAAAAAGACTGTCGAGGATGATTTTTATAAGGCTATGACATAGTGGAGTTCCCTGCGCCAGCATTCTCCCTAGCCTGTGTAAAAAAAAATGATCCCTTGAATTGTGTGGGCATCTATCAACACAAAAAGAAAGGATAGAGGGGTTTTGTCAGATGTTGTAGTTGTTAATGATTTGGTGGACACATAGGAAGCTGCTCCATTTCAGGCCTCCAACCCAATCAATTTACATTTTCCAGCGTACTTCTAGCCTCTACCAAAATGGAAGCTTTGGAGCAGGGTATGATGTTCATCAAAGCATAATGGAGAGAGGAAATTTTTCAGATATTGTAGTTGCAACTGCCCTGGTAGACATGTATGCAAAATGTAGAAGAATGGACAAAGCATGTGTTTTGTTTAACATAATACCCCAAAAATATGTGTTCCCCTGGACTGCAATGATAGCAGGATTTGCGCAAAATGGATTGTTGGAAAGGCGTGTGAACCGTTTGATAGAATGCCTCAAAGAAATGTTGTCTCATGGAATGCCATGATTACAGAATATGCACATAATGGATTCATAGTACACATGGAATTTTTTTGCTATCCCAAATACACTGATAAGCCTCTTTACTGTGGGCTTGTTACTCAGTTGGAGGCACTTGTTGTTCCTTTCTTTCCACCAAAGTATTTTCCAATAGAATTGGCCACTAATTTTGACATTATTGTGGATGCTCTTTTTGGGTTTTCCTTCTGTGGCTATAAGCAAGTGAAATCAATCGGTGCGATGTCAACTCCTTGACTTATGCCTCGCCAGTTCATTTCTAGGCATGGTTCACCTCCCCTCATCTTTCATAACTCTCTTATTTTAGTTTTTCGTTTACAACTTAATATAATTTTAAAATATTAGGATTTTAATACAGTTAATTGTTTATTTCAACTCGTTGCAAAACAATGAAATGTCGTGTTGTAACTCACGATGTCAAAATAACTTGTTTGCATTAAAACATGAACTCCCACCCTCATTCTGATGTGATGTAGAAAACTTCCTACCCAACTAGATCACTACAATATTGTTTTATCGACCAGAAGAAATTGACTTCCCAGTAATAAAGTTGATCATCTCCTAGTTTAAATAGTTAATTTTTGCATTTTTCGAAGACTCATTAAGTACCCTTCGTAACTCTGAAAACAAGATGTTAAGCTTTATTCATGTACCTTGTTATGTGAGGAGTCACCTAGACCTTTGGATTGACCCCGAACAAACATATGTGATATTTTTGGCGCTCTTATAGGAGCCATGTTACACTGGTTTACAGCAGTAGAAATTTCTTAAATCTAGAAAGTTGGCTTTCGTTTTAAACCGCCATTTAAAACCTGGATAGAGCAATTATGTCCCATCTTCACAAACCTCTAGTGTTTATAGTAGAAAATTGCGTGAAACCTTTATTTTAGGGAAAACACTTTTCTGGATATTTTGATGATGACATTTTGTAGGCCTCTGGTCGCAGTTTTACAAGGTCAAACTGGACCAATTAGGACCGGTGGCTTCAGAAAACTTGTCGCCGTTTGAAGACTATTTTCTAGTTCTAAATTTCGTCGACTCTATTGAATTCTCCATATATATGGGAACTTGTATGAAGTTTCTTGTGGCGCATTCATCCATCAAACGTCATTTTTGGACATGGATTTCTGAGCCCTCGAACTAACTTTTGTTCATTTGCAATTGGGTCAACTGCGACCAGTGGCCCCGGAAAACTAGCCGCCAAACACAAACTGTTCACTTTTTCCCAATTCCGTCAGTTGCTATGAATTCTTGGTATATTTGGGGACACATAGAAAGTTAATCGTGGTGTGTGTTCTCATCGGAAGATAACTTTTGGAAGCCGTTTCTTAGCCTCCGAGCCCGTTTTGAAGTTTTGTAGCTAGTGAGAAAATGTAAAAAATAGAAAGCTGTGGGACCCTCGTAGGGTTGTCAAACCACCTTGGAAACTTCTAACACATGCAAATAACTATTTAAAACTCTATAGTTTAACTTGTGTGAAATAGAACTTTTGACAAATAGTTTTTTCTCTCTCTTCCCTTCTCTTCTCTCTCTTGGGTTACAAAAAGAAGTAAAATGAAATGTAATGAATACATGTCTCTAAACCTTTTAATTTCGATTGCAAATTGTAATTATTATCATATGTAAATGGGAAACTAAAAAATGATAATTATGTTAGATTAGGGTGGATGCCATGCCAGTGAATTATCACTGATATCATGCTCACGTGGATTTGTAGGATGAAAGAATGATGATAAAAAGGTGTTGTGTAATGCATTAATTATCATTGTAATTTATATAGTTTATTTTTAAATGAATAAATGTATAATGTAGTCTCATGTTACAGAAGGTTATATTTGATAATTTGTTGTTATGTATGAGATGTTGATTTTAAGGACATCTAGGAAATGTGCATTTAATCATAGGTCAATTTGATTCATAGTACACCTGGTAAAAAGGTTTGATATTTATATAAGGTAAATGAATTTGAAGTAATATCTTGTAGTGCATATTTAGTGTTCAATAAATGATTAATGAGTCATCTTGTGCATTCATACTTTGTAAATGTAATAAAGAGAATTAAATCGAAACACTCTACCCTTGTTCAATATCATAGCATAACTTGTTTTCATGTGTGTTACTTTTTACCCTAGAAGACATTGAAAACAGTAGAATAAAATTAAACTATGCACTCGATGGAACCTCCTAGTTTGAGTAAACAAGAACCTGAGAATGGGCTTATCATCTAGTTAGTATGTTTAGTGACATTGTCTTAAACCTGTCTGATAGGAGTGACACAGTCAAAATTCACTTGGAGTATGTAGAGCTAACTCCTTCTTAGCCTAGCAGACTACCTTTTCATCCAAAGATAGATTAAAATTAAAGTTCTTCATAGAGTGAAATCCCTGTTGGATCCAGACGACATAGATTGAGGTTGTGACTTAGTTCTTCTAGGTCTTAAAATCTTTTTAATGAAACCCTTAGCTCTGCTCAGCAAAATGGGTTACCTTGGTATTCTCTCAACATAACATCTTGGTCATTTCTGGAAGGTGGTTTAGCATAAATTTGTCTTCTCGCTTAAAACTCATGTATAGTTGAGGGGTAGACCCTTAAGTGAAGTTGGAAATAAATCTAAACCTCGGTTGTTTTGGATGTTAACTTATGGTTTGTGTGTAGCTTCAAGTATCTTAATCATATATGTCTTCAAGAGGTTAGACAAACAATTTGTAACTCCTTTTAAGAGACAATCCTAATAATAAGACCATAATGTGACGTAGAAAATAAAGCATATAAGAGTAAAAAAATGAGAGTTGAGGTTTGGAATAATGCCACTCTTGAAGACCTTATAACTCAATTAATATATTCTTTTGTTTCAAATAATATGAATCACCATGGTGTGACCAACCTTCGAGAAAAAAAAATACATATATAAAACAAAATGGAACCCTCAAGTCATTGAATCAGACTAACTATGGTAGCGAAATAACTATTTCGTGATCGAAGAATGTTTTGGTAAGAAGCTCTCTTGTATCTAAATCTTCGTTAAATCCCAATATTGCTTTATGGACACCAAGTCACATTCATTTGAGTTGTAAGAGTAAAAAGGTAGACATTGAATATATGTTTGAGAAGAATATTCTTAACATAAGAACAAGATAATTAAGTATTTTATATGCATTCGAATTATGCCAAATAAGTATGCAAGTTATGGAAAATTTTGTAAAGAATAAGAAGCCAACTTAAAATGGTCGAACTGTAAACTAAATGTGGAATGAACTTAAAGTTTCTATAGACAGAAAAAGGATAAAGTTATCCTTGCACAATAATGTTCTTGGAGTGTTAATCTTAACTAAAATACAATTAAAGAAATGATGTGTTGAGGGTTTTCCATTCCTGGAGTCATTTTTCTATGGTTGGGTCATTTATTGTAACCATTCATATGGAAAAGTGTGTCATCAACATGCCTATGTTGTCTTCATGTGTCTATGTGAGTTGATGACTTATGTGATTGTCGTATGCAAGTCGAGTTTCTGTACTTGGAGCCCTTGTTGTGTTGTGTGTAGTGAGCAATGTAAGTCAAAAAAAAATTATCCTTGTATTTTACTGTTGTAACTGTGTGTGTAAAATGTGGGCACTACATATGGTATCAGAGTGGAGGTTCATGCTCTCAAACCTCTGGGATGGATTGGAGTTGTGATGATTCTACATGATGGTGGTGGATATTGGAAGAGTAATGTGATATATGTTGTAATGTGAAGAATGGTGTAATTGTGACCTTATGGAAGCACATGTGGTGCATGTCACTTAGTGCGTATTTGTTATCTTATTGATGTAATTGTGATGAGAGTATTCACTCTCTATGTTGTTGATTCAATGGGGGATTCGGGTGTAATGTACTGCCTTGTTGTTTATGAATGGAATTTTATTGTGGATTGTTAAGGGTTAGAACATTTTGGCTTTATGTGATATGAAGGTGTATTGATGTATTGCATGACAAAATTGATGTAAAGTGAATCACATTTTATCGTGATGTCATCACCGTATTGTGATTAGTTGTGTGCATCGTCGTGTTGTTTTGCAATTGACTATATGTTGTAAGGTTAGACATTGTGTTCCTCATACGTATAATTCATGTAATATGTGATGGTTCATGTCGTGATTTATGGGCATATGGTGAGTATGATCCCTAGTGTACAGTGATTGCACTTTGGGTGTAGGATGTGGTAATGTGATGTATCGTAACCCATGAAAGTAATGATTGTGTTATACCCCGTATAAATACCATGCGTAAGACGTTATGGTTAATGTGCGTGAATCACCATTGTGTTAGTGATGTAGTTATGTGTATGTTGTGAACCTTACACTAGATGACCCTAAGGGGATAAACTGTCAAGAGTGTATGTGTGGAGAGAGGAGGCATGGACCAGGTTTTCATAATCTTGAGCCGAGTACGAGTGAGGAAGTGGAGTCTTATATAGACTGAAAAACCCACTTCTATCTGTTTAGTATACTTCAGGCTTGCTCAGTATATTGTGGGTGCGCACCACCTTAGGCTCAACTTATGCAACTAGAGTTCCCTGCTCTTTCCTATTGGATTTTTCATTGAATAATCCTATATGATTTTGACTATGTTGTTCCTTGTGGGAGTATGGAGGAATGATTCAGGCAAAGATGATGACATATACATTATTTTATTTACTCATTTCTGGTTACATGTATATTTTTTATGAGCTGAGGCTCGATGTCTGAGTGTCAGCAACTCGATGAGTACCCCTTTGGTGGTGGTATGAGGCCACATAGTGATTGTAATGTGCTATTTTCTCAATACGTATTTTATTCATAAATTGATCATTATCTCTTTTAGCTAGAACCAGTTGTTTTCTTGATTGACATGTTCTTATATTTTGGGCATTTATTTGATTGTTGCATTAACATTTGGATTTTGCACTAACCATGGCTAATTAGCCATTTGTTTTTCTTAGTTTTAAAACTTTATTTTCATATTTAAAAGTTTTGTAGCCTAGCCCAAGGCTTTTGATTTTTCCACTTGGCATTTGAATGGATTGTTATTTTGGTTCTAATGTCGTAATGTGTTGGAATAGGGTCATGGGATTAACCATGGAGTGGTTGAACCTATGGACCCGCTTCGTTGTATGGGGGTACGCCCCAAGGAGTTACAAATAACTAGCGGGTTGTTGAACCATGAGTTATTATGTCACTTGGGTTGGGGGTGATGGGGCTCTATGTGCCTAGGGCCATAGGGTGACCCGGCCTCATTAAAAGGAGAAAGGAGACGGAACTCTATGGTTGAGTGACATGTTATTCTTGATGGGGCTCTATGGTTGAGTGACCTGTTATTCTTGATGGGGCTCTATGGTTGAGTGACTCTACTTGGTTTTGGCACTATATTTCTTTCTCGTTGGGAGGTATATGGAGTTGTTTATTTGGTGATGGTTTGGGAGGTATATGGAGTTGATGATGCTTAGGAGATATCTGGGATTGTTTCGTGATATTTGTGAGATGTGTGGAGTTGGTATAATGAGTTATGTGTACTCTTGTGAGTCTCGTTAGACATTGTTATGTTTGAGGCTTGACTCTTCCCTTGGTTGGTATGGACTATTGGATATTGTCTTGGCACTATGTTGGTACAAGTCATGGATTGTTTTGGGTTATGTGATACCTGTTGTATATGTATCAGCGTGTTGACCCAGTTTTTCATTCATATTTGTGTACTAGATCTATGTCTAGGACGTATGTAAGTGTTGGAAATTATTTGCTATGTGGTCTACTTGTTGTAATTCCATGGAGGAATTAAAAGACCTTGTGATGTGATACGGTCGTGAAAGTATGTAAAAGTATGCCTGTGAAATTTTAGTGTTGTGTATGACCCTGGTAGGGTGTTGTGACTGTAGTTCATGATGGGAACCCACAGGAATGAATAAACTAAAATTATACAAAAATGAAATTTTAAAGGACTTAAATTAAGAATAATGTTAATAGAAAGAGATTAATGAAATAACAAATAAGAGGGAACTACCAATCTTCACAGAACCTTGAAAGTTAAAATTTCTACCAAATGTTCCTAGGGCCACCCTGTGACCGTGATTTTGTATCTGAAATCTTAACCTTAGAGCGTGCCTTCGCCATATTCGTTCCTTGTTGCTTACCATTTCTCCTTCTTCATTGTATGTCGCATCGAGGACGATGCTTTCTTAAGGGGAGGAGAATGTAATGCCCCATCCCTCATTCTTCTTTTTCTTCTTTGACGACCGTGTTGCTAAGTGTTTAACGTTGTTGTGCTCCTGCTGATCCTTGTTGGCTTCGCCTTTTCGATTACCCTGTTAAGGAAAAATTCTCTTTCACGAATTTGATAGGTGGTTTGAATGATGACTTGATGTTGTTGGGGCATGACCAACTAGAGGGAACACCTACATAATAATAATTATTCTTTCGAATTGTCGATTCTTGCTATTATTGTTTTGGTCAAGCTTAAATGTTGGTCCTTGTTAATACGATTAATAAAGTATTATTAAGTTGTAATAATAATAGTAATAAAAATAATAGTAATATTATTATTTTGATTAGCGATTTTATTGTTTGGATTGGTCACCTCGGTCCACACAAAGAAGACGGTCTCTTGTTGTGACGTTGTGGTCGGTCCTTGTCCTGCTTCCGGTTTCGAACTCCTACCACTAGTTCTACCTTGGCCAACCGAGTCTCCTCTCGTATTGTTTTTTTTTATGTATACCTATTTTAATGAGAAGATTTGGATGTTTCACCCACGTTAAACTTTTGTCGGTTTCTAAACCTATTGGAATGTTTTTTTTTAAACTATTCTTAATTTGTCAGATGGGCATAAGCTTTAGGGCTACTTTTATTTTTGGTGGAGCTTGTTAGAAAAAGGTGTAATGTGCATTTATTATTGGCCACCTACTTGTTTCCTTGTGGTTTTAATTTAATCATGCTCTGTTTGTCTTCTTTTGGATCGCTTCCCCTTTTTGTTTTTATCTCTTCCTGGCACGTGATTTCAGCTTTAAAATATGTCTCTAGATGCGTGAAGAGTTATGGTGCGCAATTCCTTGTTGGTTGGGTCGTTTTCAATGTTTTTTGGTGCCTTGTTTTGTGCAGTCTGAAACACTTTTGCTAGTACATTGACCACTTTCTTCTGTTTCGTTGCCTCTTGTCTTCTACGTGGATTCTTACATAGTGTGTAGAGTAGATTGGACACCTTACCCTCCTAGCCACAAACTTATCTGGTTCTGTTGTATTCTTTCTACTCTAATTCATTTCCTTTGTGCGTGAGTATGTTGCTTTTGTGGTGGCAGTGAATGGTAAAGGTGAACTATTTATGCTTGACACCGGTGGCACCATATTCTGCACTCGTTGTGGAGGGTTTGACCCAAAATAATACTAAGGATGATTTGTATAAGGCTATGACAAAGTGGAGTTCCCTGCGCCAGCATTCTCCCCAGCCTGTGTCAAAAAAAAAAACAAGCCCTTAAACTGCGTGGGCATCTATCAATGCAAAAATAAAGGATAGAGGGGTTTTTCAGATGTTGTAGTTGCTAATGCTTTGGTGGACACATAGGAAGCTACTCCATTTTAGGCCTCCAACCCAATCAGTTTACATTTTCCAGCATACTTCTATCCTCTGCCAAAATGGAAGCTTTGGAGCAGGGTATGATGTTCATCAAAGCATAATGGAGGTAAGGAAATTTGTCAGATATTGTAGTAGTTGCAACTGCCCTAGTAGAAATGTATGCAAAATGCATTGAAGAATAGACAAAGCAACTGTTTTGTATTGACAGAATATGGGTGTGGCCAAAGTAAGCTGTGTTTCCCTATGTGACAGCAATGATAGCAGGATTTGCGCAAAATGGATTTGTTGGAAAGGCATGTGAACTATTTGATAGAATGCCTCAAAGAAATTTTGTCTCATGGAATGCCATGATTGCAGGATATGCACATAATGGATTCATAGTACACATGGCATTTGTTTTCTATCCCAAACACACTAATAAGCCTCTTTACCGTGGATTTGTTACTCAACTGGAGGCACTTGCTGTTCCTTTCTTGTAACCAGAGGATTTTCCAATAGAACTGGCCACTGATTTTGACATTATTATGGATGTTATTTTTGGGTTTTCCTTCTGTGGTTGCAAGCAAGTGAAATCAATCGGTGCGATGTCAACTCCTCGACTTCTACCTCGCCAGTTCATTTCTAGGCATGGTTCACCTCCCCTCATCTTTCATAACTCTTGTATTTTATTTCTCTTTTGCGACTTAATAGATTTTTAACATATTAGGATTATATTACAGTTAAATGTTTATTTCAACTCGTTGCAAAACAATGAAATGTCGTGTCGTAACTCACAATGTCAAAATAACTTGTTTGCATTAAAACATGAACTTCCACCCTCATTCTGAGGTGATGTAGAAAACTTCCTACCTAACTAGATCGCTACAATATTGTTTTATTGACAAGACGAAATTGACTTCCCAGTAATAAAGTTGATCTTCTCCCTGTTTAAATAGTTAATTTTTGCATTTTTTGGAGACTCATTAAGTACCCTTCGTAACTCTGAAAACGAGATGTTAAGCTTCATTCGTGTACCTTGTTATGTGAGGAGTCACCTTGACCTTTGGATTGACCCCGAATGAACATATGTGATCTTTTTGACGCTCTTATAGGAGCCCTGTTACACTGGTTTAGAGTAGTAGAAAGTTGTTAAATCTAGAAAGTTGGCTTTCGTTTTGAACCGCCATTTGAAACCTGGATAGAGCAATTATGCCCCGTCTTCGCAAACCTCTAGTGTTTATACTAGACAATTGCATGAAACCTTTAGTTTAGGGGAAAAAAAATTTCTAGATATTTTGACGATGACATTTTGTAGGCCTCTGGTCGCAGTTTTACAAGGTCAAATTGGACCAATTAGGACCGGTGGCTTCAGAAAACTTGTCGCCATTTGAAGATTGTTTTCTAGTTCTAAATTCCGTCGACTCTGTTGAATTCTCCATATATATGGGAACTTGTAGGAAGTTTCTTGTGGTGCATTCATCCATCGAACGTCATTTTTGGACATGGATTTCTGAGCCCTCGAACTAACTTTTGTTCATTTGCAACTGGGTCAACTACGACCAGTGGCCCCGGAAAACTAGCCGCCAAATGCAAACCGTTCACTTTTTCCCAATTCCGTCAGTTGCTATGAACTCTTGGTATATCTGGGGACACGTAGAAAGTTAATCGTGGTGTGCGTTCTCATCGGAAGATAACTTTTGGAAGTGTTTCTTAGCCTCCGAGCCCGTTTTGAACGTTTTTGTAGCTAGTAAGAAAATGTAAAAATAGAAAGTTGCGGGACCCTCGTAGGGTTGCCAAACCACCCTGGAAACTTTTAACACATGCAAATAACTGTTTAAAACTCTATAGTGTAACTTGTTGTGTGAAATAGAACTTTTGACAAAATGGTGTTTTCTCTCTCTTCCCTTCTCTTTCTCTCTCCTGGGTTAAAAAATGAAGTAAAATGAAATGTAATGAATACATGTCTCTAAACCTTTTATTTCAATTGAAAATTGTAATTATTATCATATGTAAATGGGAAACTGAAAAATGATAATTATGTTAGATTAGGGTGGATGCCATGCCAGCGAATTATCGTTGATATCATGCTCACGTGGTTTTGCAGGATGAAAGAATGACGACGAAAAGGCGATGTGTAATTCATTAATTATCATTGTAATTTATATAGTTCATTGTTAAATGAATAAATGTATAATGTAGTCTCATGTTACAGAAGGTTATATTTGATAATTTGTTGATATGTATGAGATGCTGGTTTCAAGGACATCTAGGAAATGTGCATTTAATCATAAGTCAATTTGATTCATAGTACACCTGGTAAAAAAGGGGGGGTTGATATTTATATAAGGTAAATGAATTTGAAGTAATATCTTGTAGTGCATATTTAGTGTTCAATAAATGATTAATGAGTCATCTTGTGCATTCATACTTTGTAAATGTAATAAAGAGAATTAAATCGAAACACTCTACCCTTGTTCAATATCGGAGCATAACTTGTTTTTCATGTGTGATACTTTTTAACCTATAAGACATTGAAAACCGTAGGATGAACTTAATCTCTGCACTCGATGGAACCTCCTAGTTTGAGTAAACAAGAACCTGAGAATGGGCTTATCGTCTTAGTCAATATGTTTAGTGACATTGTCTTAAACCTGTTTGATAGGAGTGACACAGTCAAACTTCACTTGGAGTATGTAGAGCTAACTCCTCCTTCGTAGCCTAGTGGACTACCTTGTCATCCGAAGATAGATTTAAAATTAAATTTCTTCATCGAGTGAAATCCCTGTTGGATCCAGATGACATAGATGGAGGTTGTGACTTAGTTGTTCTAGGTCTTAAACTCTTGTTAATGAACCCCTTAGCTCCGCTCAGCTAAATGTGTTACCTTGGTTTCTCTCAACATAACACCTTGGTCCTTTCTGAAGGTGGTTTAGCATAAATATGTCCTCTCGCTTAAAACTCATATATAGTTGAGGGGTAGACCCTTAGGTGAAGTTGGAATTAATCTAAACCTCAGTTGATTTGGATGTTAACTTAGGGTTCGTGTGTAGCTTCAAGTCTTCTTAATTTTATGTCTTCAAGAGGTTAGACAAACATTTCGTAACTCCTTTTACAAGACAATGCTAATAATAAGACCATAATGTGACGTAGAAGATAAAGCATATAAGAGTAAAAAAATGAGATTTGAGGTTTGGAATAATGCCACTCTTGAAGACCTTATAACTCAATTAAATATATTCTTTTGTTTCAAAGAATATGAATTGCCTTGGTGTGTTCAACCTTCGAGAAAACAAAATACATATATAAAACAAAATGGAATTTCACAAGTCATTGAATTAGAATAACTATGGTAGGGAAATAACTATTACCGTGATCGAGGAATGTTTTTGGTAAAAAGCTATCTTGTATTTAAATCTCCGTTAAATCCTAATATCGCTATATGGACACCAAGTCACATTCACTTGAGTTGTAAGAGTAAAAAGGTAGACATTGAATGTATGTTCGAGAAGAATATTTTTAACATAAGAACAAGATAATTAAGTATTTTATATGCATTTGAATTATGCCAAATAAGTATGCAAGTTATGGAAAATTTTGTAAAGAATAAGAAGCCAACTTAAAAGGGGTCGAACTATAATTTAAATGTGGAATGAACTTAAGAATCTGTAGGTGGAAAAATGAGAAATTTATCCTTGCACAATAATGTTCTTGGAATGTTAATCTTAACTAAAATACAATTAAAGAAATGATGTGTTGTGGGTTCGCCATTCCTGAAGTCATTTTTCTTGTGGTTGGGTCATTTCTAGTAACCATTCATTGGGAAAAGTGTGGCATCGACATGCCTATGTTGTTTTCATGTGTCTATGTGAGTCGATGACTTATGTGATTGTCGTATGCGAGTCGAGTTTCTGTACTTGGAGCCCTTGTTGTGTTGTGTGTAGTGAGCAATGTAAGTCAAAAAAAATTATCCTGGTATTTTACTGTTGTATCGCATTAAAACTTAGGTTAGTCTAGCAATAACCACCTTAGGTATTAAGACATTATCAATAGTAATTCCCACCTTAGGTTAGATTAATTTCATAACCAATTAGTATTAGGTATTAGTTAAAATAGCCTATCATTACTTTAGTAATCTCTCCCTTATACATTTAGCACAAAGATTAGGTTAGGATGCCAACCCAACAAAGTAGAATAAGAGGCTTAGATTAGATGAAAATCAAATAAGTAGACGTAGCTAGAGCATCGGTGTTCTTACCTAGCTTAGGATATTGTTAGGATAATTCTTAGGTTTTAGGACTCCAAAATCCTCCTCTGTCATGAAATAAATTGAAATTTTCTTACGTCTGTAATGCCCTGTCAAGATCAATCAGCAAATACCCGAGCACAAAAATATAGCTGAACGAAAACACATTCACATAAGACCAAAGAATTCGTAATATTTCAGTCCACGATGTCCCTCAAACTACTGAATTTCAATTTACCATTCAGTCTATGAAGAAGATTTAAAAACATTCCTTGGATCACTGAAATTGATCCAAGGATGAGTCAGAAATAGGAATAAGTCTACAACTCTTAAATCTAGATTGGAGCTTACCTTTCCAAAGTGAAAATAAATTCTTGAAAGCCATACTATTTTAGTCTAATGATTTTTAAGATTAGAAATGATTTATCCATATCAAACATGATCTTCAGTAGTCAAAATAAAACATCTTTATCAAGAAAATCACATGTCAACACTTGAAATGTAAAGGAGGAATATAACAATTTTCGAGGGTGTTACAAACCTTGTAGCACGCCTTCCTACCCTCTGGTCACAGACTTCTCTTCAGTGCGCTTCCTTGTGTCTGAGTACCTCATCACTACACCTTTTACTGGTAGTTGTTATGGCCTCTGCTTACCTCGTGTTATATTATCCCTTCATTCATCTCCATCTTTGGTCACTTTTTAGAATAAATCCTTTGAATTGAAGAGAACCCATAGCAAATTATTCCTTTCACCTTTTAATTCCCATAATTTTGTACCTGAATATCGATAGTCACCCCACACTAAAAGAAGTATGTGCATAAACATGCTTCATATATAATAATTAGCTTCATGCACATAAGCACACTTATTACACAACACACCAACTAAATTGAAAAATCATAGCAAAAAAGAAGAAAACACATTAGGGAAATACATAATTGAAAACCTAATCGAAATGGCAATACTGCCTTATTACAAACACCAAGAAGACTTATTTATAGTAGGGCTTCAGCCTACTCCTGTTGAAGTAATTGGGTAGTTGTGTTCCATCAAGGGATTCTAACCAGCAAGCACCTCTCTCAAGGATGTAAGTGATAACATACGGCCCCAACCAATGTATCTTAAGTTTTTCTGGATGGCGTAAGAACTTAGAGTCATAGAGAAGCACCATTTTTCCAATCTCCAACTGATTTTCCCTTATGTTTCTGTCATGCCATGCTTTCTACCTGGCCTTTTCTTTCTGTTGACTCCAACGTACTATGGCTTGTCATTCATCCAGCTGAATTATCTTTTCAATCCGTTCTTCTAAAGCTTGCTCATTAGCTAGACCTCTAGTTTGTGCAATATGTAAAGAAGGTAACATAAATTATTAAATTCCATAGGAAGAACGGCTTCTGCGCCAAACACTAACTTAAATGGTATTGCTTTGTTCAACCTTTTATATGTTTTTGGATATGCCCAAAGTACTGCAGATACTTTATCATCCCAATCCTTTCTTCCAACATCGCAGATTTTTGTCAATGTTTGTCCCAAAATTTTACTAAAAGATTTAGCAGTTCCATTTTCCTAAGGATGATAGGGTGTAGTCTTATGGTGTGCAATCATGAACTCATCCGATAAGATTATGATTGTCTCATTAATAAAATTTGTGCCCCTATCACTGGTGAAACTCAAAGGACATCCATACCTTGCAATAATAATTTCCCATAAAAACTGAGTTGTTGTAACCATTGTACAGTTCTTTTTAGGTGTAGCTTCTGCTCATCTTATCATATAGTCTGTGCATCTTATAATGTAGTGTGATCTAGTTCTACGTGCATCTGGTGAAATGGGACCCACAAAATCTATATCCCATTTCTTAAATGGTTCTGCGCTAGCAATAGGTCTCAGAGGCATTTCATCTTGTTGACCTGGTCTTCTAAGACATTGACAATGGTCACATGCATTACAAAAGTCCTTACAGTCTTTATAGAGGGTCTCCCACCATAATCCAACACGTAGAATCTTGTGCACTGTGGCATCACCTTCATAGTGGCCACCTGTAATTCCGGCATGAGCTTCTTCCATAATACCCATGCGCTCATGTTCTAATACATAGTGGCACAATATTTCATCTCGGCCCAATTTTTACAAGTCACCACTGATTAACTTATAAAGTTTGGTGCGTATAGCAAGTTGTTTCTTCTCCAAGGATTTCATTCTTTCTGGTGTCATCCTTGTGCATAGAAAGACAGCAATGTCCTCTAGTTCTGATGATGTGTGTTGTAACCTGTATAATTGTGCATCTGGCATGTTTTCTTCAATTGTATGTGCTTCTTTTCCTGAATGTATTCTTGATAGATGATGTGGTCCATAATTATTTTTTCTTGGTTTTACTACAACTGTGAAATCAAATTCTTGAAATAAGAGCACCCATCGACATATTTTCCCTTGTAAAATAGGTTTTTTTACCAAATACTTCAATGCCATGTGATCTATATAGAATGTGAATGGTGTAGCTAGTAGGAACTGGTGGAATTTATGTAGTGCATAGATCATTGATAAAGCTTCACACTCTATAGTTGTGTAATTTTGTTATGCATGAGTCAGCTTTCTACTAGCAAAATAGATAGGATGATCTACAATACCTTCTCCAAGTTGGGCCAACACCACGCCAATGGCCATGCCAGAGGCGTCAACATGTACATGAAATGGTTTGTCCCACAAAGTAAAATGCAGAATAGGCACGGTAGTAAGTTTCTCCTTCAATTTTCTGAATGTGCGTTACTATTGTTCTCCCCAGTAGAACATACCTTTCCCTCTCATTAACTCTTATAATGGTGCAGAAAATTTGGCATAGCCTTTGATAAAATTTCTGTAATATCCTATATGACCCAAAAATCTATGCACCTCACTTTGACTGGTAGGCTCTCTTAGGCCTATAATGACTGCAACCTTTGTTGGATCAACGAACAAACCCTCCTTGTAGGTTATGGGTCCTAAAATTGTCCCAAATGGTGTAGAAAATATGCACTTCTTGATGTTCAAAGAGATACTCAACTATATACACCATTCAAACATTAAGCGCAGATTGTCACAGTGATCCTTAACTAATCCATACACCGTCTAATCATCTAAATATACCTATAAAAAGTTGTGAATGAATTATTTGAATGCTTGGAAAACCATGCGCAAAAATACATCAAGTGAATTTTTCATACCAAAGGGCATTATAGTATAGGAAAAGCTACCCCATTCAGTAGTAAATGTGGTCTTTTCTTGATCCTCATGGGCAATCCTAACCTGATCATACCCAAAGAACCCATCTGTAAATGAATATATTTCACGCCCTGCAACTCCTAGTATTTCCTTAGTGAATGGCATAGGGAATGGTTCAGTTACACATGCAGCATTTAGCTCCCTATAGTCCACGCATATTCTAATCCATCCATCCTTCTTGATATTGATCATCATTGTACTAACCCATTCTAAATCATCAAGGGGCATTATAATTCCATACTTCAACATGTTATCAATCTCTTCTTTAAACTTTTCACACAAATTAGGGTTCATTTTATAAGGTCTCTTTCTAACTATTCGCACACCCTCTTTAAGCTTTATCTTCATCTCCCCTAATGATTCATGCATGCCTTTAAGTTTATGGTACCCCCTAGGAAATAGGTTCTAGTAATCCCTTAGTAACTCTATGATTTTTTCCACTTCAGATTCTAACCAATAGTCTCCAATTATGGTTTCTTTAGGCTCAATACATGTTCCAATATTCACTCGATTTATCTTCATGGGTTCATGATAGGTACACGTGGTATTATCCACATCGTCTAATACATCACGCCTTCCTACTGAATGGTTTACATAAATATTATATACTTCTTTGTCATCCACTAGTTATACCACGTTTCCTTTCTCCTTCTTAAGGCAATCGTGTTAAAGTAATGTTACATCGGCCTCTGGTTCCTTATCAAGACGCACTCGTGAGTCTTCTTTATCTAATAACTCCTGAACGATTTCTTCAGCCTTAGCACTATTCCCCATAGTTAAGCACCAGATAATTGTTAATGCTTCTTCCATTATAGGCTTCATAGAGAAGAGGTCAAATTTCTGGGCCATTCCTACAATTAAATTCTGCCAATTTCTAGTTTCTCTATAGAGTTCTGCATAGACATACCAAGCATGTGCGCAGCCTTGTAAAGTGGAATAAAATTTGTGCACCCATAGAGAGGGTGGTAAAGCTTCCTAACCTTCTGTACAAAGTCTCTCAGACTTTTGAACGTGGTGCTGAACAGGTTGATTACCATGATAAATACATATTTGAGTAGGTGCATTGTTGCTAAATAACCTAGTAGTAAGAGTAATCCCAATTTCATTCCATCCGACAATATTATCCCTGTGGACCACCCACCAGCATGTTGTTGTCCCATGTAGTGTATATGCTAGCATATCTCTTCTTTCCAGTGTGTCTATCCATTTTTCTTCCATGGCACGTAGGAATACCATGAGATCCCCTTCTTCTGTGTAACAAGGTAACGAGTTGTTACCTATCCTCCTGACATAACATGGTTTTTTTCCTTGAGGGAATATGCTCTTTACTTTGCACCCTACCAACTCATAAGTGTTGTGAGCCCAATTATCACAAGCAACACTTGTAGTATCGCTAATAAACTATGTATCCTCCCACTGAATTAGTCCTTCTTTGGTTGGTTCAATCATCTCTAGATATTGAATGGTGCATACATCAATCCTATTCAAATCTTCATCACTTAAGGGATCAACATAGGGCGCAGACTTTTCATATGTTAAAGGGATAATAACCCTTTCCTATTTATTTTCAAAACTGATATAGCCCTTGTTGAACCAAAGATCGGCATTATTTGCATAACACCAAGGATGCCCCAATAGAGTTTGGAAGCTATCTAACTCTGCCAGCACTAAAACTTCAAAGTCTCTAGTGAACTTGGATCCTTATATGGTAATGGATGCATCTTTCAAAACTCCTATAGGAGTGGCCTTAGTCTAATTAGCCATGAATAATACATTAGAGGATGGATATAGTGGGTGTCTTCCCATTTTTACCCATGCATCTAAGGTAATAACATTGACCTCCACACCTGTATCAATCATTATATTACTCAATAGCCATCCATACATAATAGCATTTAGATTGATTTCCTTTTCATAATATAGGCTATGAGGAGTCAGATTTGCATGCAGGATCCATCATCTATTCTTAGTACTTGTGTGCGAAGTGTTTCCTTTTAACCAACTCCCTAACAGTTGAATGATGTTTTCCTGGCACAACATTTTACACACTTCCCTCAAGTCATCTATATCATTTTGGACCATCTCTAATGCTTTATTTTGCTCCTTCAAGTACCGTATCTCACATGAATATTAATTAGAACTTCCATGGTTTCCTTATAAACTTCCTTCTGATAGGTAGGATCTAGGTACCATACATAAATAACCTCATTTTTAGTGATGGTATGCTTCTATTGCAATGCTTCCCTGGCACATGCCACCTCAGCGTGGGTCATGATCTTCACTTATAGTGCCTCAGATTCTGATTCCATCTTGGGCATCCAATGATTGTCCACGGCGTGTTGTATCCTAACCATCCCTACACTTTTGTTTTCTTATTTATGTTGCTTACTCATATGCTCATATAAGTCTAGGCACTCTTCATAGCTATGGTTCTTTCCACATAAATAACATGTAATATTTTGAGTAAATGTGTGCCTATAGTGGTCAGGAGATCTACATGTATAACATGTTCCACAAGGAAACTCACTTCTTCCACCACCACGGCCTCGTCCTCCAAATCCACTGTGGTATCCTCAACCTCTACAATGACTGCCTTCAAAATGCCCCTCATTTTGATCATAACATACCTAATTGTGCTCTTAGTCCTGATTCTCATTCTTTCCCTTACAGTTATCTGAAACTCTTGTCTGTCATACACTAATATCTATAGTATCATGGATTTTTCTAATCATTCGGCAAGCCTCCGTGTCATGAGTCATGGACCTGCATATTTTACAGTAGCTTGAAACTTTCTTCCTTATCATGCATTCTAATAATGGGAAATGGATAGCATCATGGTTTAAGTGACATATTTCACAATCCATCAGTAATGAGTGTATTGTTATATAAGGTAAACTATCCTTTATGTGACCTTCTACTTCATAATCTATGCACCAAATCCCTATGTGTGTCTCATGTACTCAATTTGTTGATAGTTTCTCCAACTATTTTTCCATTTTTGCTATTTGTGCTTCTAAAAATGGGCTCAACCTAGTATCTATTCTTCCAACTACCTCAGCGCGTAAGGCTGCTTCAAGTGCTTCATGCAGATCATTGTATGTCTTATGTGATAATGCCCTCCTAAAAGGGGTAATCAATCCCCCAATGAATTATTGTGCATGTTGGCTTGCAGGTATGTCATAAGAAAGCTTTGATAACAACATTTTAAACTGTACATCATACTCTCTAACACTTTTAGTAGTGCCTTACTTAATATCTTTGAGTGTAATTATACTCTTCTCCTCAAACTCAGGGATATGAAACTCTTTAAGGAATGCATCCTTTAAAGTTGTATAATCTATGCAAGTTTGATCAGGGTGAAACTTTCTATACTAGCTATGTGTGCACCCTTGTAACGTAGTAGAAAATTGGCTTACCCTACGCTCAAAATTTGTGATTCCTTTTTTGCACCACAATATTTCACACATGTGCACATGTTCAGCAACATCTTCTATGCCCCTATACTCTATAAGATGAAGAGACATTTCCATGCAAATATTCTGGGGTTGGTGCAAACCTTGCCCACCTGATCCATAACCTCTTGTGTTTCCCCTTCCTCCAGAACCACCAAATCCACCTAAACCAGAGCTTCCTATGCCTCCTGATCCTAAACCTGTAATTGGGGTCAAACCAAAAGATGTACTTCCCTATATCCCAATAGTAGAACTTAATTGTACCCTGACAGTTTGTGAAGCGTTACTACTCCCAGAAGTTAATCCAAAAATCGGTGTGCTTGTATTTTGTGCTGATGATACACCCAAAAAGTTACTTTCGTATAACAATGAAGTCATTTTTCTACCATTGATGTGCCTTCTATAAGACTCACTCCTACTCTCCCACTACTTGAACTAGTTTATTGAATACTTGTTATACTAGATGCTGAAAAACTAAACGTAAGGGCAAGGTTACTAGGTGGATTCAGATGCACACCCATGACCCAGCTAATCTCTGCTAGAGTGCTTCTACGTGAGGCCGAGGGAGGATCCCTGTTATGCTTTCCCAAATGGGGGAGTTCCTAATACTCTGGCTCCATGTCTTCTATGTGAGCTTCAAATCTTTCATAAGCCATCTCTCTCCTTAATGCCATACTTTTTGCAACATTACGTTGTTTCTCTATCTCCCTCTCACACACCTCATTATACTTAAGCCGCATTTCCTCTCTCTACATTTCTACCTCTAGGTCTACCATATTTCACCAAACCTTCTCTTTCCCCCGCGCATGGTGAGGTTTAGTTAGCCATTAGCTTACTCTCCAGATTCAAGGTTACCATCAGGATCTTGATTGCTAGAGGAATGCCTTATAGGTGAGCTCCCCTTAGATATCGTAAAAACTGGAATTTAGCTACTTCTAGACACAAATAAGTGGAAATTGAGTATTCCAAGATATAACTATTCAATACACCATGAAACCATGTATCCACAGCTCGAGTCCAAATCAGATTAGCATCATAAAGGACCCTGAATTCTTCCTACATCTAAACAAGTGTGCGATACCTCTAATTCCACTTAGATTCATAATCAATCAACCACTTGTACAATTTTATTGGAAAGATGGCTAAAAAGCTCTCATATAAACGGTCATACATATTTTGTTCCACCCATACCTGTGTATTAAACTCAGATCCAGTGTTGAATCGCCATGCGTATTCTTCTTCCAGATTGAGTATCCATTCTTCAACACTTGCTAAGGTCAACTGGTATGTCTTCATCACAAACCATCCTAAAAACAACTAAAAAAGAGGTCCTGGCAACAGAACTAATGATGCAACCTAGAATTCAATGATACAAATCCATTAAAACCCTAGTCACATTAGCACATCACTCAGCCTGGACTAAGCACTCACCTGAAGCACGGAATGGTATGAGGTCCCTCTTTAGGGTTGTTGTTTCAGGATGCTAGCATGATAAATATTTAACACATATAGTTCCATTACTAACACATCATTCTACAGAGCATACCAGATCTATACCTAAGGGAGAATATAATTAATTATTAACCATGATGAGATCAAAAACATACTACATTCAGATACACACAAAACTAACACTTATATTCATCCAATAACCTTCATTATATTAAATATCATAAGTATACAGAATCTTCATTACAATAACAGTAGTATGCGCGTAACAGTATAGTCTCTCTATGTATGCACTATCTATCTGTGTGTGTATTCACCATCATACCTCTCTCTATATATCTACTATGTAGTTCACAACATATATATAAGGGTGGGGACTTTCCCTTCACCACTTATCTATTCCCAAAATAGGTTGCATGCTATTATTAGCCACGCTCCGTTACAAAACTAGCCACACATGCAAGTGCGCTAACAATAAACTACTACTAACTAAGTGATAGTAGCAGATCTATTTCTAGCCTATTTCCATGAAAAGTGTTTTATATCCAATCCTTCAAAAATAGCCAATGCATGGCATGCATGTCTCTGCCTCGTTTGTGTGCTCTACACGCCATCTCGAAAAATAGACCTTCATGAGTGAAAACGGCTAAGTCCCAAAATTTAAACTTCTTCCCCACACATGTGTACTCTCTATCCATTTGTGCCTTTGAATATGACCTTCTTTCCTGCGTAGACTTCTTACATGCTTTCTGTCAAGTGTTCTCTGATCAACAAGGATTGTGATTATAGTGTAAATAATGATAGTGTGAATTAATATGTGTAGAGCAACATAGGGGTGAAAAAGTGGCGTCTACAATATACTAGAAACCAAAAAGATAAAATGGAAACCTAAATGAAAAATGAAAAAAAGCAATATTTTTGAGGTAATGTTGTTGTGTAAATGTGCAACAGGGAAATTAGCAATTTTCCAGCATGACAATGATACCTATGTACCAAAATTTCATGTTCTATCCTTCTAAGATATCTCGAGTCAGCCCTGTCAGTCTAATGACCTCCCAATTCTTGTTAACTCATTCCCCTAGCTGATTTATGAAATTCAATTCAACCCCCTAGGTGATTTTAGGAGTTCATTGAAAATTACAAGCTTCAAGTAGCTGTGGGAAGGGCTATCACTAGCCTTTCTAGGACTGGAGCAACCCCATGGAATGTAAAAAAATGAAAAACCATACACGGAGGTGATTCAAAGGCCTTGGGACATCATGGAAGTGATTCAAGAAATATTTGGAGACTTTTAGGATAGTTTCACCAAAATTAGTGTTTCACCTGATTCTAGATCGTTTCTTCGAATGTTGATGAAACAGATAAGGGTAAAGGGCTACAAGGAATACTTGTTAAGATGTTAGTTGTAGGTTGTTACACGCATATTTCTTTTGGATCCACAGCTGATCACGAGAGCTTCCTTTTTACTTGGAGGAACTACCTGAAGTGGAAAACAAGACCGCAAAATGAAAGTTAAACAATATATGCAGTGGACTGCCTAGCATATGCTAGATCCGGGAAGAGTGATACTTCCTAGATGGCTATCAATCCACTATTTAAAAAAACTTAATGCTAATAATATAGGAAATCCTACTGTGGTTAAAATGATTTAAGTATCTCATTCGTCTATAATAAGAAAATTATTTCACAACAGGCTAAGCTATGACTGAATCTGAAGGTCAAGGTCTTGGTCAAGGTACTGGTACTGGTCAGGGTGAGGTTATGGGTGGTTTTGGGTATTTGGTGGAGGTTTTAAGCTTTATTCTTGGTTTTTGGTCAAAACAAAGAGACCGACATTGGTCTGGTATAATCGATGTCGGTTTAGGTTAACCGACGGTCGTTATGGTTAACCGGCATCGGTATGGTTGGGGTATAGGAAACATCAATAAGAACTTGATGATGAGGATAGATCTAAGGCTAGATGGAAAGTGAAAGGGAAATGACAAGGCTTCGTGTGGGTAATAGGTATGCACATAGGAATGATTAAAATCCAGATATGGGAAGTTCAAGGGTGTGGGTGAAGGGATGGTCAAGTTCTCCATGGAGGTAAAATGGTGGGGAGAATGGAACAGGGGAGAAAAAACTAATAATAGAAGTAAAGAGTCTGCTTAAATGATAATGAACTAATGTACTGGTTAACAAAAACTTACCATTCGTACGAGCTTGATGTTTGGTTAGAAATGGTGGGTGATCAAATAGACAGAACTTGGTGTGGTACTAGCACTTCCATGGATGCTCCCATGAAGGAAAATGGCTCTGTGGTCACTTTAGGTGCTGGTTATGGATGTTATGATGTGTGTACTAGTGTTAGTTTTGCTTGCATACAGCTCTGGTTTCATCGCTTGTTCTCAAAATATGATGTTCACCTCTAAAACAATGTGCCAACCTTGAAATAAGGTTGGTTTGGGGGTAAAATGGTAACTGACTGCGGTTCCTATGGTTGACTGGTGGTGGTTTAGGGTAACAGGCATGTCGGTTATGGTGAGGGATTTCCTAGGTTTTATAAAATGGGCAGATCCCTTTGATTTTCTTGGATCTCGCTTGCTTTTCTCCTCAGATTAGAATGGAAGCTTCCTTCTAATGAATGAGAATGTGGTTAGAGGGAATATAGGCTTTGACTTTTAGGGTTTGGGTAGGTCTTAGTTAGTTATGGCAACATACTAAGAATAGGTCTTAAGGTTAGGTGGCTAGATGAGGTGTCTAGGTGAGGTGGATATGTGGGCATTATCCCAATTGGGATATTTAAATAATAAATATTGCGAGGATAATGAATTAATTTAATGAAATTAATTAAATTAATATTAGAGTGAGATGAAATGGGCCATGGTTAGGTGAATGTGTTCAAGGTGTTTGTTTGATGAGGGACCAAGAGGAGTGTGACCCAATTTTGGTGTCTACATTTTTCCCCTTTTTTTTGCGTAGCTTGTATTGGTAAGTGAAGCTGACAAACATAAGATGTGGTTACCCCATGTGTGGGTGAAGGTGACCCCCTTAAACTAGGAATAGATGAGGTAGAAGGACAAAATCGGTGAGTGGTTTGATAAAAGGTGAATTTGATGAAGATGAAGGTGGGCAACAGGGGTAGGAAATGGGAAAAAGGTCCACTTAGGTAATCTAGGTAATGGGTCAGGGTCAAAGGTAGTAACACTCAAATACACGAACACATATAAACTGCAGCATGGTACCAAGTTGAAGAGCAAGAAAACTCTACAGTGTCTAAGGTCGATAGGTTTCTCCAAACAAAGATTAAAGTGAGTCTAGTATCTACGGTATAGGATATGGTTAGGAAACATGACATAGGTCAGGTGCATGAACATTTAGGTATGTTTTGGTACACCCAAAGGTTGGGTCAGGATAAGCGGTCATGGCAAGAGGCAAGGTAAGGTTAGAATGTCCATCAACACAGGTAACAGTGTCGTAAGGTATAATGAACACATGAGGTCAAAGGTCACTAGCGATGTTTTAGGTCCAAGTATCTAGGTCACAAAATGGGTAGGGCCGAGGTATGGGCAAAATAATGAGTCCCCAAATGAGGACGAGGTGAGGGGTTAAATGATAAGGTCAAGATGATCATAGTGAAGTGTCCAAGTGAGGTGTGGCTGGGGTAAAAAAGGATTCAGGTCAAAAATTGGGGGTAGGAGGTAGTGGTAGGAGGTGAGGTGATGATGATGATGATTATGGTCATTATGTGTATAGATGGTTGTGGTTATCTTGTTATTTTGATGTATATATGTGATGGAAAATATACCCCGTGTAAGCATGATAGAGTCAAGTCATGAGGCATGGATCAAGTTCGGTTAAGGTAAAACCATCGCCGGTCAAGTCAGGTGATATGGTTATCAAATTTAACTAGCAATTGTGCACACACATTTCTTTGCTTTGTATTGATATTCGATGTAAAAATTGAGCATTATGTCCTTTTGTATTTCGAATAAAAGAATTAAAACAACAAGTAGTGTGAAGAGATTCAAATAAATGAAGAGAAGTCAACAGTAGTTAGACACAAGGATTTATAACGGAGTTCAACGCTTAAGGCCTACGTCTGGTTTGGTTGATAGTGGGACCGATCGATTAAAATCTTGAAAATAATTCTTTACGAGTGAGGTTGGATCAAAATTGGATAACATTCTCACATTGATTCCTCTATGGAGAGTAACAGAGGTTGCTTTTTACTTGTGGTCAAAATTCCACTCCTAGCTCAAGTTATGAGGATTTCAATATTTTTGGACCACCCTGAGTGCTAGTGGCAAATGGAGGTAACACACCTTTTATAATGTTTCTAAGTCCACTATAATGCACGATGAGCGCTTAGGACTTTCACATCTGCCCACTCATTGTTCCATCCTCCTGTATTAGATTTGAATTAGTCACCAAGGGAAGAAAATCGGGTACATTTTGTTTTTGGGGGAATAGGGAGAAATTTGGAATTGTTGGGAGGTGCAAGTGTTAATTAGCTTAAGAGACACCTTAGCCACTTGGGAAGTGGAGGTGCATTTGGTGGAAGATAGGTTTGGCGCATGGGGAAGACATAGTATGAGGCACCATGTTTAATGCTTATGGAGGTTAAGCTAATTGACATGCGGTAGAATATGGTTTGAGCAATTAAAATGTGTGGAATATGGATATTTAAATAAGATGCATGGAATATGGTATTGGGCATAGTTTAAAAGGCATATTAATTAGTGCGACATGCATAGCAAAACAATTAGAGGCGTCATATATACACAAGTTGGTATGAGTGATAATTTGAGAAAGAGGTCAAGACACCCCTCCATAATCGAGTGTGTCTAGCCTGGCTAAGTGCCCCCAGCCAGTATATAGCGAGATCCATGTATATGTGAACGAGTGTCCAAGACCGGCGTTTGGATAACCATTTTTAGCTCATTATAGAGATTGTCCACGTGATGCAATATAATTGAAACACTTGGCGAGTGTGAACATGTCCAACCTGCACAAAACTCCACATTTTTGGTTGCCTGAAAATTTTATCTTGCTATAACTTTTACAAATGTGCTATATGTTATCCTAAAATATAAGATAGCGATGGAAGCATAATAGAGTTAGGTCCATAGGCTTTGGATTGAGTGCAGGTTGTGGTCTAGAGCATGGATCTGAGATCAGTGTTTCTCTATGAGCATGGTCTGAGATCATCAGGTTGTAGGCATGGTTGAGTCAGGTTGTAGTCTAGGCATGGATTGAGTTAGGCTGTGGTCTAGGCATGGTGGAGTTAGGTTGTGGTCTAGGTATGGGGTGAAGACTAGGTTGTTTAGGTATGGGTGAAGTGATTTAGGTTGTAATTCATTAATTTGTGCAATGAATGATGATATTGGTCATGTTTAAGATGTTTTATAGTACTTGCATGATAGTGGTAAGGAAATGGTAGACATAATGGATGTATGTATGATGATGATAAAGATGGGAATTTTTTTGTTGTTTTATGGGTTTTATTTTGCAATTATTGATATAAAAGGAAACCAAGTTAGGGTAGAATGTGATTTAGGAAAATAAAAGATGAATTGGTTAGGGTAGAGAGTGGTCTGAGCTAACCTCTAAGGGCCCCATGCCCTCAGAGTGCTGCCTACATAGTCCCGGTGAAAAGGGACCTTAGGCCGATGTAGTTCTCTCATAATATAGGGAAGAATGCGAGGAGGTATGAGCATTGAGCTGGGTATGTTATAGGCATGATTGAGTCTAGGTTTGTTAGGTATGGGTGAATTGTGGGCACATTGGTAGAGGTGATTTTGAGGTGATTACGGTGAAGGAGGAGAAAAAATACCCAAAAATAAGCATCGAGGGTCAAGTCCTGTATAAGGTAATCAATATGTAATGAGGAAGGTTTAAAATATAAGAGGAGGTAAGAAAGAAACCTGATTGGTAAGGATCATAATGGGCGGATCATACTTTAGATGGGCTGATGAATGTAAGACCCTAAAAGCATTGCATGATTGATTATTCTAAAGGTGAAAAAGTAGTCACATGATCACTAAATGTCATGTTCCAATAGGTCCCTTGAGGCGGTAGGAAATGAAAGTGCGAATGGTGAAAGGTGATAAGTGGTTAGTTTTTATATGGTACTAGGTAGCATGCCTTTTTGGCAAGAGATATAAGGTCAAAATGGGCAAGTCCATGACTAAAAGGCTTTTTGTTTTGACTGATATTTGAGATAGACTGAGTCAATGTGAGGAAGTCTATGTGGGATGAGGAAATTAACTCCTTGAGGTCTTTGCGAAGCTGATCAATGCAGGAAAGCTTTAGATTCTCTCTATCTTTCTTCTTCTTGTTCAATTTTTTGAAAGAGCTTTATATAGTTGTCCTTCGAGGGAGTCAGTCTATTTATAACAACGAATGTAGAGAGAAAGATGTAATTTTGAGGGAGTCATATTTTTATTGAAAGTTTGACTCAAGGAGTTAGATCCCATGTGAGGGCTTTGAAGTCATGGACGAGACTAAGGTGAAGAATAGGATTCTTGTTCAGAAAGTAGGGTGAAACAACCATGAGATCTCATCTAAAGGCAGATGAAAAGTATCCATGAGAATCATGCTATGTGTAGCACCGTGGTACACATATTTAAGAGAAGATAAAAAGTTACGGGTATGTACATGACTCTTGTTTAATCATTGGTGAGGTGTAGGAAGTGGATAGCGCTCAAGGGACAAGCATGGAAAGAGACAGAAGATGAGGTAGGACTAAAATTCAATAGTAGAATGGTCGAAGATGCAAGGCATTAAGGGGCTCAGGTTCAGGTTTACCGTCAAGTGAAGATAAACGATAAGCACCTGATCTGTAAGTATGAGTCACGATGTATGGTCCAAGCCAATTAGGAGAAAATTTTCCCCGTTTACTTTTTTCTGCTTTGGTTACATGTTGATTTTCTTTCAGGATAAGGTCACCGACTTGGAAGGTTCGTTCATGGACACGTTTGTCATAGGCATGTTTGATACATTTTTTGTAAACTTGAAGGTGGTCAAGAGCATTAAGATGATGCATTCATCTAATAAATCAAGTTTTGCTAAACGATCCTGACAAAATTCATTATCATTGAGCCTGTCATGGAGAAAAATGTGGAGTGAGGGAATCTGGACTTCTGAGGGGGAAGAATAGCCTCTGTATCATAGACCAGAGAAAAAAGTGTGGTGACAGTGGAAGTGCAAATACTAGTGTGGTATACCCACATGGCGTGAAAGGAATGTGTGTATGCCATTCCTTCCCAGTATCGTTAACCAATTTCATGAGAATTTTGTTCAGGGTTTTGTTAGTGGATTCGGCTTGGCCGTTGGTTTGTGGGTAATAAGGTGACAAAAAAACTTAGCTAAATTCCGAAGGCGTCGTAAAGTTTTCGCATGGTTTTATTTTTGAATTGTTGTCCATTATCAGTGATGAGGTGATGTGGGAAACCAAAGTGAAAAATGATGTGATGATTGATGAACTCAAATATTTTCTCTTGGCTTTTATGGAAATGAGAGGTATGGCTTCAACCCATTTTATGTAGTATTTAGTAGTGGTGATGATCTATTGATGTCGATTAGGAAGAATGGGGATTGATCTCTCTGACAAGATCCAAACCCCATTGAGAAAAGGGCCAAAGGTGACGGGTGACCTGTAAGGACATGACTGGGTGTATGATGAAGGGTGGTATGTTGTTGGAATTTTACACAAGGCTTGACATAGTCACAACAATCATGATTGAGGGTTGGCCAGTAATAACCTAGGTGAAGAATACGCTTAGCAACAACAAGGCCACTGAAGTGACCTCCACATGTGCCATCATGAACTTCCTTAATGGTATAAGGAATTTTGGAACTCGTAAGGCACCATAAGAGAATTCCATCGAAGCCATGTTTATAGAGGAGGCTACCCATGATGACGTAACGAGAGAAATTTTTAAGAAAGGCCCATTGTCCATTACAAGTGAGGTTAGGAGAGTGCAAGATGGAATGGGAAAGGTAGTCTAAATATTGTTTATACCAAAGGTCACTCGGGTCTGGGGTGTAGTAGTTCCGATAGAGTAAACTTCACGAGGTAAAAAAGAAGTGTGATTGGAGCCTTTGTATGGTGACAAAGATTTTAGAATCGACATGCGAAGCGGGTATTTGAGAGGCCAAGCAGGCCATGGTATCTGTAAATTTGTTGGTTGAAAGTGGAACAGTTTGAAGGGCGTAGCGGTCAAAGGTGGTCAAAAGTATGTCTACGTGATGTTTATAATTTTTTAAGTGTCTTGTTACTGACATTGGTTATATACCATTGACTTGGTTTATGACCAATTTAGAATCACCAAATATATTTATCGACTTAACATCTAAGGCATAGGAAGCTTGGAGACCTAATACGAGCACTTCGTATTTGGCAATATTCTTGGTACAATCAAAATCGAGTTTGAAATATAAAGGCATGGGTTCCCCATCAAGAAGAATGAGGATAACGCCTACCCTACCCCCCACACTGACACTTGGAAGTATCGAAGAAGAGTGTCATTTGGTAAGCGGGTTTGTCTAGGAAAAGGGTGGAAATCGACTCATCTGGAAAGTCAAAATTAGAGGGTTGATCCTTGGAAATAGGTGCGTTAGCCAATTGGTTGGTGATAGCTTGGCCCTTTATGGAATTTTGGTGGATAAATTTGAGGTCGAGGTTGGCCAAAATCATGAGCCAGCATGCGGCATGTTGATTTTGGTAAGGTTTGGCATACATGAAGTGTAAAGGGTCGGTGTTGGTCACAACATAGGTTTTGTGGTTGAGCAGGTAGTGGTGGAGTTGTGTGGCAACGAAAACTAAGGATAATTTTTTTTTTTGGCATGGGTATATCGGGTTTCATAGTCTAAAAGAGTACGGCTTATGTAATAAACCACCTGCTCCCTGTGTTCATCACGATGAGTAAGCATAGCCCCCATGGAATGATCGGTAGCTGAGATGTATAGGTAGAAGGGTTGATCGTCTTTAGGTGGAATGATTATGGGTGGTTGGAGAAGCTATTATTTTAAGGCCTAAAATTTTTTGTGGCAGCCATCATCCCATTTAAAGGAGACATCCTTCTTGAGCAGATGATGAAATGGTTGACATTGATCAAGCAAATTGTGAAATGAAGCGGTGGATAGACTGCAACTTACCTTATAGGTTACGGAGTTTTTCTAAGGTTAGTGGGCGGAGGCATTTCTAGAATGGCCTTGACTTTAGCAAGGTCAACTTCTATACCACGTAAGGGGGGGGGGGGGGGGAGGGAAACGATACATCCTAGGAGCTTTCCTGAGAGAACTGCAAAGACACACTTCTTGGGCTGAAGGCGAATGTAATATTTAATAAGGTGGTCAAAGATGGTTTTTAGGATGGCTGATCAGGGGATCATTTTCAAAAGTTCCCTAAACATCCCTAAATTGTGTCAGTATAGAAGATCATCTCGAGAGCTTTCCAATGACTATAAGAACGTGACAAACGGACATTGGGAGCTCTAGATATGTTCGGTCAAAGTTCAGACAGTGGGAAAGTCAACTCTGGTCAACTGGTCAATATTGGACCAATCGCACTGTGACACGTAGCTTGCCACCACTCATCAAATTCACTCAATTTTCCTATCGGGATACAACAAGTGGGCTATATCCTATTGACCGAGTTAATTAATTTTGATACCCCATGGTATGGGTCGAATTTTTATTTATTTGGTAAGTCCACTTACACCATTCCACACACCAGGCATTATGCCACAAACTATGCATATTAATGTTTATACATTAGTATTAAACTGCCACATGATATTGCCAAACTTCCACGCACATGGAGAAGGTGGTGAAGCGGTTGTTAGGGAGGCAAATGCCATACGTGGAAGCTTCCACGTGGAGGAGGAAATGAAGCGGTGGTAGGGATGCTTATTCTATGCGTGGAAATCCATGTGGAGAGGAGAATTAAATGGGGGCGGTTAAGCTCACATGGTCTTTTGACCACTTAAAATGTGTGGAAAGGCTTAATTAAGCCTTAAATAATATCCCCCTCTCCTTAGCCACTCTTTTGGGATTTAATCCCATTTAAAATGCTAAGCGCCCTATTTGGGATTTAATCCCATTAAACATGCAATCCGCCCTAATATGGGATAAGCATATCCAAAATGCTATGGGACAAGGTTTAAAAATAGCCTTAGATAATATTTTATCACATATTTTAAGGGCCCTATTTTTTGTATAAATAGGGAACCCATTTGCATTGTAACACGAACACTAAAAGTGTATTATTTGTTAAGCTTATTGTGGACACACACAAAATACGAAGACAAGCTCAGAGCTTGGAAGGTGAATGAGAAATTGTTGTTGTGTGAAGACCTAAATTATTTAGGCATTATTATTTTTATTATTATTGACCTATTATTTGTTAGGCAATAATAAATTAAATTATTGTGGCTAGGAGTTATTCAAACTACCTAGTCGGCCCATAGTGCCACAGTAAATTATTGTGAAGCTTGGTATATCGACCGGAGATCCATAGGGCATTGTATTAGCGTCTGGAAGACCGATCGAGAACCGAAGGTTTCTGAACAGTGGAACTGGAGCCATCAAGCTTGTCGAATACGCCAGGAAAGTGGAATTCGGGTGCTATTTTTCACCCTTGTCCTTTGAAGGTCTGGTTATTCTACTGATAGGCAAGTAAAATTCCATTAGGTTTTCTTGTGAAAGTACTATTGTAACTTACAAGTTTTGACTAGTGGAATGGTTCGACCACGAACCCGGAGACGTAGGCAATTGCCAAACTCCATAATCAATCTTTGTTCAATTGTCTTTAATGTCTTGCATTTATTTTAAATTGATTACTTAAAAGGAGTAAATCGTCGGCAAATAATTAAAGCCTATAAGGGTCTGAGATCAGGTAGTAATAATCTGATTATTTTTGGATTATGTTTGGTATCAGAGCTGGTTTAGCTCCATATTTGTTTTTCAGTAAATCTGATTAACAGAGTGATTGCTTCAAGATTGGTGCAGTTGGTTCAGTTTGTGTGAACAGGGTACTAGTGCACTATGGGCAAGATGTCTAAACAGGAGAAGCTCGAAGCAATTGAAGCTTATAATCACCAGATCCAGGAAGAGAACTCTCTCTTGTGATCAATGTATTACTCCCTGGAAGAGGAGTATGCTTGTTTGAAATCAGAGCTGCAAACCAAGGATGAGCTCTTGGCAAGGTTGCAGTGTGGTGATCAGAGGAAGGAAATACCTTCAACTTCAGATGCAGAGGCCATGGCATATGATTGCACTATAAGTTGTTCACCACTGGAATATTTTTCTTCCTCCCATTCGGTTTTGGATTCAGGTAATGAAGTCTTTGGTTTGTTTGAAAAGAATACTAGAGGCATTGGATCCAAGTTACTAGATAAAATGGGATTTGATGGAAGAGGCCTTGGTAAAAATGGCCAAGGTATTGCTAACCCAATACAAGTCGAGGATCATCCTCATTTTACAGGTTTGGGTTATCCTAGTGCAGGAATGGAAATTGGAGATTGCTCCAAGAACGCTGACGAGAGACAATCTTCCAAAAGCAAAGTGATTACCCCACTAGTCTTGCAAGAAGATTCTGAGCAGGAAAGTTGTGCTTCCTCGTCACAGGCAGGATGTGGTAAGAGAAATCAACGAAGAGGTAATGAGATTCCACCTCCAATTTCTTACCATAATCATAAGCACAGTAAAAATTCCGATCCACTTTTTCAGCTTAAGAAGTATGGTTATGATTTTCAGAAGATGTGGAATTCCTTTCCATGTACTTTTTGTGGATTGCATAATCATTCAATGGCCAGATGCTGGAAGAGAAGGACACTGATGAAGAAGTTGATGCCATTCATCAAGAACATGGCAAATTAGAAAGACCAATCTCGTCATGCAGATTCGAGAAATGGCAGAAAGAGTTCCGCATCCCAGAAAAAGGAGATTAAGAGGAATTTTTGTGCTCATTGCCAGAGGAATGGGCACCAGGTGGAAAATTGCTAGAAACTGCATCCATCTCACCATCAGAGTAATGGCAAGCCAAAGATGGAATGGAGGCCTATTGCAAAGGAAAAGGTAGTTTCTACTCAACCACCAGTTGACAAGTCAACCCAGGACCAGGTAATACCTGAAAGTGAAAGTCCTTTAAAATGGGTAAGTCAACAATTTTTCAATTATATATTGCATAATTCAGATTGATGAATCGTATGCAGTATTAATTTTGGAGATCATATTCTGTGAGAAAATTCTAAGAGAAAGATTTACCATACTCAGTGGATTTTCTTACTTAGAAAATTTGATTAATGCTCCAAATATATCTCCTAATCATCTTGTGAGTACTTGTTACAGCTTGGATACAGGAATTAACTCATATAAAGCTTGGAGATTGATCTGCCATTTGTGCAGACATTAGAGTTCGCAGAGATCAGGGCAGAACTTCATTCTGTGTAGAGGCATTGTGACCATGCAGCAGAATGGTAGCTGAATCACCGTTGGCATTGACGTCAGGTCAGAACTTCATTTTGTGTAGAGGCATTACAACCATGCAGTAGAATGGTACCTGATATTAGTATGTCAACAAGAGGAGCTCAAAAAGGATCAGCTCAGAACGTCATTCAGTGTCAAGGAATTGCGACCACACATACGAATGGTAGCTGATCAACAGACTTAGCATCATGCATTAGAGGCTCGAGGTCTTGAAAGAGGCTTAGCATCATGTATCGGAGGCGTTGAGGTCTGTAACAGACTTAGCATCATGCATCGGAGGCTTGAGGTCTTGAAAGAGGCTTAGCATCATGCATCGAATGCGTTGAGGTCTGTAATAAACTTAGCATCATGCATCAGAGGTGTTGAGGTCTGTAATAGACTTAGCATCATGCATTGGAGGCTTGAGGTCTTGAAAGAGGCTTAGCATCATGCATCAGAGGCGTTGAGGTCTGTAACAGACTTAGCATCATGCATTAGAGGCTTGAGGTCTTGAAATAGGCTTAGCATCATGCATCGGAGGAATTGAGGTTTATAGAGACTTAGCATCATGCATCGGAGGCTCGAGGTCTTGAAAGAGGCTTAGCATCATGCATCGGAGGCATTGAGGTCTGTAAAGGGACAAGGCATTGTCCATCATTGACATCAGATCAATCAAAGCTCTACGTAATAGGGAGTTCCTTCAAACCAGTTTGGATTCTACGGAATCAACTCGGACCCAGGAGCTATGTTATAGAGTCAAAGAAGATCCTTGTTTTCAGATATCGAGAAGCTTAGCACCATAGAGAAGGAGCGTGGAGGTTTCATTCAGAAACTTAGCACCATAAAGCAGAGGCGTGGAGGTCTTCTTCGGATATCAGAGTGACGCAGCGGAAGCGTCGTGGGCCCATAACCCACAAGTCCCAGGATCAGAGCAGAGTTGTCAAAGTGAGAAGGTTGGAGGAGAAGACCCAAGGGTTTACTACAACAGCACTTCTGAGGTGGCAACAGAGTTATTCAGATTCAGGACAGTATGGAAGTTTTTTGGGACAAAAAGCTTTTCTCAGTGGGGAGGAGTGATCAAGGGATCATTTTCAAAAGTTCCCTAAACATCCCTAAATGGTGTCAGTGCAAAAGATACTCTCGAGATCTTTCCAATGACTGTAAGAATGTGATAAACGGACATCGGGAGCTATAGATATGTTCGGTCAAAGTTCAGACAGTGGGAAAGTCAACTCTGGTCAACTGGTCAATATTGGACCAATCGCACTGTGACACGTAGCTTTCCACCACTCATCAAATTCACTCAATTTTCCTATCGGGAGACAACAAGTGGGCTATATGCTATTGACCGAGTTAATTAATTTCGATACCCCATGGCATGGGTCGAATTTGTATTTATTTGGTAAGTCCACTTACATCATTCCACACACCAGGCATTATGCCACAAACTATGCATATTAATGTTTATACATTAGTATTAAACTACCACATGTTATTGCCAAACTTCCACACACATGGAGAAGTTAGTGAAGCAGTTGTTAGGGAGGCAAATGCCATACGTGGAAGCTTCCACATGGAGGAGGAAATGAAGCGGTGGTAGGGATGCTTATTCTATGCGTGGAAATCCATGTGGAGAGGATAATTAAATGGGGACAGTTAAGCTCACATGGTCTTTTGACCACTTCAAATGTGTGGAAAGGCTTAATTAAGCCTTAAACAATATCCCCCTCTCCTTAGCCGCTCTTTTGGGACTTAATCCCATTTAAAATGCTAAGTGCCCTATTTGGGATTTAATCCCATTAAACATGCAATCCACCCTAATATGGGATAAGCATATCCAAAATGCTACGGGCCAAGGTTTAAAAATAGCCTTAGATAATATTTTATCACATATTTTAAGGTCCCTATTTTTTGTATAAATAGGGAACCCATCTGCATTGTAACACACACACCAAAAGCTTATTATTTGTTAAGCTTATTGTGGACACACACAAAATACGAAGACAAGATCTGAGCTTGGAAGGCGAATGAGAAATTGTTGTTGTGTGAAAACCTAAATTATTTAGGCATTATTATTTTGATTATTATTGACCTATTATTTGTTAGGCAATAATAAATTAAATATTTGTGGCTAGGAGTTATTCAAACTACCTAGTCGGCCCATAGCGCCACAGTAAATTATTGTGAAGCCTGGTATATCGACCGGAGATCCATAGGGCATTGTATTAGCGTCTGGAAGGCCAATCGAGAACTGGAGGTTTCTGAACAGTGGAACTGAAGCCATCAAGCTTGTCGAATACGCCAGGAAGGTGGAAGTCGGGTGCTATTTTTCACCCTTGTCATCCCAAGGTCTAGTTATTCTACTGATAAGCAAGTAAAATTCCATTAGGTTTTCTTGTGAAAGTACTATTGTAACTTACAAGTTTTGACTAGTGGAACGGTTCGACCACGAACCCGGAGACGTAGGCAATTTCTGAACTCTGTAATCAATCTTTGTGTAATTTTCTTTAATGTCTTGCATTTATTTTAAATTGATTACTTAAAAGGAGTAAATCATTGGCAAATAATTAAAGCCTATAAGGGTCTGAGATCAGGTAGTAATAATCTTATTATTTTCAGATCAATGGCGAGGTGCTCAAAGCAATGTTTGGATTTGGCAAGGAATTTTTCCACATAATCTTCCAATATATGATGCATGATGTCATGGAAGATGTAATTCATAGCCCGCTGATATATGGCACCAGTATTTTTATGGATAAAAGGCATGAATCGATAGCAGAAGGTCCCCTAAGGGGTTATGAATGCGATTTTGTGTTGATCCTATGGGGAAATCAAGATTTGGTTATAACCAGAGAAGCCATCCATGAGTGATAGCATCTCGTGACTAGTAGTAAGGTCAACAAGTTGGTCAATACCAGGTAGGGGAAATTCATCTTTCGGGCTAGCTAGGTTGAGGTCACAGAAATCTATGCAAATGCGGAGTCCCCCTATCACCTTAGTGATAGGGACAATGTTAGAAATCCAACGAGGATAATCACTGGGTAAGATGAAGGAAACTGAAAAGAGGCACTGAAGTTCTTCTTTGACTAGACGAGCAATGCAAGGGTGCATTTTCCTTATATTTTTTTGATGATTTTGGCATTGGGAATGGTTACGATATTGTTCACCACTATAGTGGGGTCAATACCAGGAATTTCCTCGTAAGACAAGTGAAATCATGGTTATGGTTTTTGAGAAAAGAAGTGATGGATTCCTATTCAGCAACATCTAAATATTTTCCTATCTTTAGAATGTGAGGGTCATCTTGAGTATGAATGTTGATCTCGATTGTCGATTCATTCAACATGGTTTGTGTCTCAAAGGGTAATGACCGATGAATATATGAGTCTTCTGCACCAAGGTAGGTGAGTATAGATTCATCATCCTGTCATTGAAAGACATTAATCGAAGGTGTATTGTCACTGATCATTTCAGGATATAGGAAGGGTAGAGAAGAGGGAGCCTCATCCTCGCATTGATAAGTCAGAGGCCCCTAGGAAATGGTGTTTATGGAAAAAAAAAAGTTAGGAGGAATGGATTATAGATCCATCGACTCCGTCAGTGAAGGTGGTGATGGTGGTGAAGAAGGTGGAGTGGGTGAAGAAGGTGGAGAGGGGCTAATGTCCTCAATGAGTTCAATGTGGGCCTTCTTGGTAGGTGGTTCAGCAAAGCCGATACAACTATAGTTGTTATGTTTGTAGGTAGTACATGGAACAACAGTATGGCGGCCTTGCTCATAAAATCCAAAACCAAAACCCTTCCACACAAATCAGTGTAGGAAGGTGTGAGTGAAACAGCGCTTGGTGAGTGGCTGGAAGTCAGTGGAAAATGGGTGGATTTGTGACAGTGGTTTAGGTGTGTAAGTGGTAGTATAAAGTCCCCCATAGGTGAGATTGGTACGAAGGTGGGGAGGACCATAAAGGAGGTTCTCTCCTATATGGTGATCATAGCGAGGGTGGTGGTGAAGACTTCCATACTCTTGCGGAGTAAGGAATGTGTTAACACTATATAGGTGATACTCCCCCAGAGTGAGGCATTGAAAAATTTCTTCCAAGGGATCAGTGGTTGGTATGCGGGTAGCTGGAATGGACGATGTGTTAGATGTCGGCTTAGAGGTGGGGCTAATGGAGTGGGAGGCTGATGGTTTGGCCATGGAGGTTGTGGCAGCTATAGGAATGGAGGATTCAGGTGTGGTTGAGGTAGCAGCGGCACTGGTGAGCGAAGGTGTAGGTGAAGAGGCAGTGGTTGTGGAGGTAGATGCTTTAATGGGTATAAGCATGTCATTAGATTGGTAAAGCATCTTGTAATTTTTGAAAGGTGATGGATCAGCCGAAATGGTATAGGTGTGTCCTTCATGCTCAAACTTTACACAACAATGCAAAGTGGAAGGGACATAACTCATGATAGGAATCCAAGGTCTACCAAGCAACAGGTTATATTAAAATTCCCCCTCTAAAATGTAAAATAACTCTGGAATAGTGCGGGGGCCCACATGAACATGGAGGAGGACAGTGTCAAGTGTAGAGGTGATAGCACCATTAAATGAACGCAACATGATGGAATGTTTATATATGTAATTGTCAAGTATACACATTTGACCGAATGCATGGGAAGAGATGATATTAATGCTAGCACCCCCATCAATCATAACACGTCGTACACGTATATCATTGATGTGGACAGAGATGAAAAGAACTGGATCGGGGTCATCGGTTTGGTGCAGTGTGATCTCTTCATCTGAGAAGATAAGGGAGGCAACCTGGTGAGTAGGTGGAGGTACAGATGAAGGTGGTAATTTGGTGAGAGAGGCTATATGATGGGGTGTAATAATGGATGCCACGAGTGTAGGGTCATTGGGTAAGACCTCAATAGATTGAATAACCTCCATGAGAGCTTGACAATGGAATTCTAAGGTTTGGATGAGGTCATATAGGGACATTTTGAGGGGGGATTGGTGTAGTTGTTTGAGCATCATGGGGTGTGTGACCCCATTGGAAATAGGATATGTGGGGTCGTGGATAGTGATTTTAGGTGTGGGTGCATATGGTATGATGGGTATAGGATTGGTTGGTGGGTTGGTTTCCTTTTCCTTACCTTTGTCCTTCTGAGCATGGGTAGAAACATGGATCATGTTGATATGAGGTGGGGAGGTAGGTGAGGTAGGTGAGCCATGAAAGGTATAACGACACGAAGGGAAAAATCCCAGTGGTGGGAAGGAACCTTGTGAGATGAGTTGAGCACACCGACATTTAGGTGGAGGTTTGGTGAGTTCTCTAATGCGAACCATGTTAATTTTGAATCTTGGGGGTGGCTCTAGGATTTTTGGGGGTGAATTTCTAGGTCATTGAGTAAGTATTGAGGGAAGGACTATGGGAATGGATGATGGTGAAATGGGGTCCTCATCGAGAAGGTCATCATCATCAAAGTTTTCTTCGGGAGGACACAATTGGATAAGAACAGTTTTCAAAGCCTTGCAGCACTCCACATCATGCCCTGGAACATGATGGTAGCCACAAATTTTGGTATCGTCAAACCCCTTTGGTTTGGGTTTGAGTGGGTCAAAATTTCTGAGAGAAGGTAATGTGATGACAAAAGTTTCAAGGAGGTTGGTTAAGATTTTGGCATAGGATCCCACTAGTGGATCGCAATGGAAAGTGAAAGTGGGTTTGGGTGTAGGTACGACTGGTTGTAGAGGAACGGTCTTTGCATGAGGGGAAGTAGATCAAGCCATGATTTTAGGTGCTGGTGTGGTCTTGGGTGTTGGTCATGTTTACTTGGTTAGGGGTATGGTAGATGAACTGGTAAGAGAATGTGTAGTTGGTTTGACTACCTTATTGGAGGGTAGCAGATTTTTTTTTATGTTGGACCTTCTTGGGTAAAGGTGATATGGGCACACGAGATCTAAAGGGAAAATTAGATGGTGGAAGGAGGTTTGTTACCCACAGGGATAATGGAGGTGTTGTGAAGGTAAATGGCACAGGTAGTGAAGGAGGTGTGAGGGAAAGAGACTAAAGTGTCATAGGTAGTGAAGGAGTGATTGATGGTATTGGAGGTATGGGTTGTAAAGATGTTACAGGTATGGACGGAATTCATGTCCGGCACTTGGTTATCTTAGAGGTTTGCGATGGTGGAATGGGTTGCTACGTTTTTAGTTTACCAATGGGTGGAGGTTTCTTAACCATGTTGGAGAGGTGAGGTCCTAAGACGGATGGAAGGGGTGAAGGTGATGAAGGTGTAATCAGTGGTTTTGGGGTATGAGATCTATGGGATTGGTTCTTCTGTTTGGGCACTGGATTAAGCTTGGTGTCGGCTTTGGAGGATGTAGCTAAATTTAATTTGATGGGTGGATGAGTAAGGCTGGCAGTTAGGATGACACCTACAGTAGTAATAGGTTTAGGAAAGGAAGATGATGTAGGTGTGGGTTTGGATTTAGATGCATGTTGGGTTATGGGTAGGGGTGTGAGTTGATCCATGAGTGGTATCGTGGTGGAATTTGTGATAGTTTTGGTTTTGTTTGGTTTGATTGTCTGAAATATTTTTAAGTAGATAGTGGAAGTGTCAGCAAGTGACATTTGCATTTGTGTTAAGACATGAAGCACAAGACACCCCCAAAGTAAGGTACTATCCACATAATCTAGGTGATCGACTAGGCATGAAAAAGGAACTATTTTAGGTAAGGTTGATGAGGATCCAATGGAAATTCTAGTAAAATGTGTCTTAGAGATGAGGAATTGTCTAGCTTCAGCTTCCATGGGTAAGAGAGCCGAAAGTAAGTCCACAAGATCTTGGGTAGTTGATGGAGAATGGTCACCTAGAGGCAAAGGTATTTCTACTAGATCCTCAATAGGTGGAGGAGAAAATGGGTGCTCCTATGTGGCTGGAGGAGATAATGGGTGCTCCTTTGTGGGTGGAGGATACAAACAAGCCTCTTCCACAGGTTGGAGATGTATTGCGGATGACAGATCTCTAGGTGGAGAAGCCAAAGGTGAAATGGTCTTGATGTTAACAGGAGTCTCCTTTATGGGTGAAGGGAAAGATGAAGAATGCCCCTCTATGGGTGGAGGAGTAGGTGAAGTGGTTTCAAGTGTAGGTGGAGGACTTCGGGCTAGGATTTCCTCGATGGAAGGAATATGAGGTAATTGGGAAGCAACAGGTGTGTCATTAAAAATAGCATGGACCTCACAAGTATGGCTATCATGAGTTGAGGTATCTCCTGTTTGATCAGAAGAAGGGGTATGATTAGGAAAGGGTTTCTTAGAGATGTGTAGGTTTTGATTGGCAGGTACGTTACAATTATCCAAGGTTAACTCACCTTTCTCGAGCATTTCTTAGACAATATTTTTGAGAGTAATGCAATTGCCGTCACTATGACCCTTTACTCGATGATAGTTGCAGAAGTCGTGCTCTTTATACCACATAGGTGTGGGGTGAGTAGGATCAAAACTATTGTGTGGTTTCATGGGAGGAAGGGTGATGGCACCAACTTTAATGAGCTTTTCTAAGATAGAAGAATAAGGCTCCCCAATTGGGGTGTATTTCCATTGTTCCCATCTGAATTGAAAAATCTAGACAGGAGAAAGATTAGATGAGGGGCTAGCCTAATTTAATGGATGAGATGGGCCGGCCTTGAGTACCACTGTGTTAGCGGTCCCCTTGGCTTTTGAATAATTATTTTTTGGTTTCAAATAAGAAGAGGTATCATTTTTTTTGAATGTCGAGATTATATTGCGTAGTTGGATTTTATTTTCTTCGATGGCCCGAATCTCTAGCTTTTGTGCCATGGTGAATGCTTCATCAAAGGTTCAAAAAGTCTAGACCTGTAGGGTCAACAAGATATGTCTAACACAAGCCCACGTGAAGAGCTCTATGAGTTTGGTTTGTGGTAGTTGGAATGTGAGTTGATTGATCAGGCTACGCCAACGAGAAACAAAATTTGTGATAGATTCATCATCATACTGATGCGTAGAGTAGAGGTCATTCATGGTAACCTTATTAACAATGTTAATGGAGAAGTGATTCAAGAAGGCTTGGGCTACCTAATTAAATGAGAAGATAGAGTGTCTAGGTAACTGTTGATGTCGAATCACAGCACCCCTGGGACTCTGTAACTCGATGGGTTACAGATTCTCAGTGTGATTGCATAACATGGAGCTTTTCCCAAGTGTGGGACCTTGCGAAATCGGAAAAGCTCTCCGGATGAAGGCCGGTTCCTATTCCTCTGTTCAGATGCACACGTAAGAAATGTAGAGGTCTACTCAAAACCTAATCTAATTTTCCAAGGAGACAGGGGGAAGAAAATGTAGAAAAAAAAAAAAAAAAAACCTAAACTAACAGAGGTGATGCACCGAGGAATGAAGAACACCTGTCTTGCCAATAAACACAGACCAAAAAAATGTAATGCAAGATCATGCACAGATAACCAGATTTACAGTGAAAGATCAAGAAGATGCAAATAAACACTGAGAGGGTTGATAATCATCCACAGACATGCCTTAATTTGCTCCAAAGATTGATACAACACACTGCAAAATGCCAAGAGGCAAAGCTGCATTACAGTTTTAAATGGGAGGTTTTAACTCCACAGATTCACCTGCCAAAGAGAAGAAGGGAGGGGCAAAACAAGAATGTCCAACCTTTAGAAAGAAGCCCCTCCTTACAATTTATAGGAAGAATGAGACAGAGAAGAGAGAGAAAGTCCAAATCTACCCCAACCACCTCAGGTTGTATCTAATTCATCTCATTATGGTGGTAGGTGAGGACCATATCAAACCCCAAAAGTGGAAAACTGTATTTTGCATTTTTAAGAACTTGTTCCCACCCAATTAAATATATCCAGTCGTAGTTAGGTAGAGGACACCGTAGGCTTTCCGAAAAGTCCAACCTTGTGTGAATCGGAGCTCCCAGTCAAAAGTTATGGCCATCTGAATATCTGGGTCAGCGTCTGCTTCCTGTCATTGCTCAAAATGTTGCGCCTCCTGAAGGTGCGCCTTGGCGCATCCATATGCATGTTGACAATCCTTTTCAGGCGCCAAAGGCGCAAATATGCTTGTGTCGACAACCCTTTTTGTGCGCCAAAGGCGCATTCATTTGCATGTCAACACTCTTTTCTGTGCGCCAAAGGCGCAAATATGTTTATGTCGACACATGTTTACGTGCGCCACTTTACCTGCGCCAAGGGCGCAACTTTTCCCGTGTCAACATTCCTTTCTGTGCGCCAAGGGCGCGTCTATTTCTATGTTGACATCTTCTTTTGTGCGCCAAGGGCGCATTTACATTTGTGTCGACATCCTCTTATGTGCGCCAAGGCGCAACTTTTTCCCTGTTGACACTCATTGTCGTGCGCCCCTTTTGTGCGCCATGTGCTGAGGTTTAAATTTCTTTGGTTTCCATATTCTTCCACTTGTCTATATCTACCTGGGGGGAAGATATATACAACAGTAACCCACTATACCAATCTAATGCAGGCCCAGTCAGAGACATGGGAAAGGTCCTCAGAAGCAAAGTGTCATCATGGGTGATCAGATAACACCCATGTTTGAAAGACCGCAAATGTTGTTACAGGTCTTCTTTGCTATTGAAGCAGTTGAATTTATGCATTTCCCAATGCATAGGGTATGAATGGATAGGAATGGATGGGTGAATGGGCTCGTTGAAAATCTCGTCGTAGGTGAGAGTGTTATAGGAGTTGGAAACTAATGCCTCCAATGTCTACATTTTGTCCAACATCAATTTAATTAGGTCATTGGTGGGTTGTGATGATTGGATTCCTCCTGTAGCATGAGAAGGTTGGTTTTGGGCATATAATGGGGGTGGGCATCTCCAGTGTATGGTGCATGCCATCGTATAGGTTGATTGGGAAGGAATGAAGTGAAACAGGCGGGTACGTACCCTGAGTGAATAATGGATGGAACCATGGGAGGTTGTTCGATAGTATGTATATGGAGGCTGGAAGGGGTCATGGTAACCCTTAGTGGAAATAGGGGGCTAATGATTGTCGGAATAGGAAAGTACCATGTTCTGAAATGGGGTAGGGGTCACTGACACTGGAGGTGGCAATGTAGCTACAGGTATGTGTGAGACATTAGGGGTAGATGAGATTGTGTTCGGGGTAGTTGTCGAGGGTATTGTGGATGTAACGGGTGCCACGGGGGTAATAGATGTGGTAGTCATAGCGGGTATAGGACCTAACTGTGAAATGATTGGGGGTAAGGTAGATGCAGGTAGCATGGAGCTAGATGGCATTGATGTGAGAGTGGGTGCAATATTGGGGGGGATAGATACGAGCATGCCATATATCAACTAACCCGAGGCATCTCGAGTGGATGAGTGGGAAAGGTAAAACTGTAAGGTGACAATGTTTTGGTCAAGGAGTTGTGTGAACTCTTCATCTCTGGTAGTGATAGTAATAGGCTGGATGGGATCCATGGCTAGTGATAAAATGGAAGGTGGTGAAGGACTAGGTGGGAGTGGTTGACAATTGGTGTGAAATAAAAGTGCACTTGCTTGTTTTTGGGTTAGCACCATGTGAACCAGTACTGATCAGGTAGGGCTGCTTCTCTGTAAATGACACAAAGAATAGCAGCAGAGATAGGGTGAATAGGGCTAGGTGACAAAAGTGATATTGGGGTTACCAAATGGTTGGCTAGAAAAAATGTGAAATATGCTAACTAATGCAGATCAAGGCAAACCGATGCCAATCGGGGGTAACCGCTACTAGTTACTATTGAAAATGGACAATGAGTGAAAACCCAGGAAGAAGGTAAAATTTTATAGGTATGCCAAATCTGATGATGTTTACAACGTCAATGGGAATGATGATAGTGACAGGGACTATGAAAAGTGGTAAAAAAAATGAATGAAAACTGTCCTTTTGTAGTAGGTTAAGCAAAAGGACTTAGAACCGACGTTGGTTAGGTAGAACCGATGACGGTCCGAGAGGGTAACCGTACGATGGTCATTGGACCGACACCGATTATAGTGAAATTGAAATAAGGATGAAAGAAAAAGTGGTTATGAATTAAAATCTGATGTATAATCAGACCCAAACTTTTGAGAATGATGATGATATGGCCCAGGCACACTCAGGTGAAGCCGAAATATACCAGCTATGATGAGGAACATGCAAGGATGAACAAAAAAAAGTGAAGAACATGATCTCTCACCTCAAAACGTAAGCCAAGTAGAAACACTAAGAAAATGTGATCCTAGGAGTGCCTTTTCTATTATGTTTATTTAGCTTATGTTATTTAGGGACTGACACATGAATTGTGAAATATAGATTTTGGTGAGGATGGCATCCTATAAAGAAGGAGATCTAAAAGGTGAGGTTTCAGGTATGTTATGGTGGGGGCAGGCTTCACTCTAAAGTATGACTCAACAGAGTAATGATATGGGTTCCCACTATTCTGTGATCATGTGATCACCTACAGCTTCTTTTAGGTAGGATGTTGTTTAAGAATGTATGTATTTTTGAATTTTTGTGAGGTTTGGTAAGACTCAGAGAAAGAGAAAAGAGAAAAGAAGTGCTTTTCTACGATTCGTTTGTCAACCATCAACTGGGCATGACTTCCAGCGTATAGGTTGCCCTTAATTAATGTGAGATAATGAAATAAATCAGAATGGAATGCACTTATTTTTAAGCCCAAATCAAAATGTGAAATTGGATGACACAATAATATATGAAGAGGAAGAAGGGATGCTCTTTCACTATAATGCAGAAAACTAATGAAAGGGAAGAAGTGATTCTTTTTTAATTAGCACCAAAAGAAAAGTTTCCTTTAGAGTAAATAGAAAGAAGAGGTGGGTTACCAAGGGAAGAAATGTTAGTGTAAGTACACTTTTCAGAAGGGAAACAAACATGTAAAATTTTACCTTGGAATGAATGATAATGCAAGGAACCCCAGAATGGGGTCCCACCGGGCGTGCCAAAATGTTTCACCTTTTTCTTAGATCGTTTCTTTGAAGTGTTGACAAAATAGATAAGGGTAATGGGCATAGGAGGAATACCTGTTCAAGATGCTGGTTGATGGGTTGTTACGCATGTATGAATTCTGAATCCACATCTGATTGTGAGAGCTTCATTTTGGCTAGAAGGAACTACCTACAATGCAAAGCAAGACCACAAGAATGAATTAAACAATATGGGTAGTGAACTGCCTAGCGTATGCTAGATCCGAGAAGTGTGATACTTGCTAGATGGCTATCAGTCCATTGTTTTAAACAATTTAATGTTGTATAACAAAGTAAATCCTATTAGTAATTTGAAATGATTTAGGTATCTCACTTAAAACTATAATAAGAAATAGATCTAATCTAATAGGCTAAGCTATAATAGAATCCAAAGGTCAAATGACTGGTTCTGGGTTCTGCAGATTTGACAAAGGTCTCTGGTAGATCACAGGTGGATGAGGGTGAGATGAAACTAAGTGGGTAGGTCTTTGTTCTAGGATGTGTGGGAAAATATAGAGACCGACATCAGTCTGGTCATGATCGGTGTCAGTTTAGGTTAACTGGTGGTTAGGTTGTGGGTAACCGGCGCCTGGTTACTGTGTAAGAGTCTAGGAAATGTCACAGGAAACAAGCTTGAGATGGGGGTAGATCCTAAGGCTAGATTGAAACGACATGGTAATGGCAAGGCTCGAGTGGTTGGTCCAGGTATGCACAGGTATTGGGTAAAATCTAGGGTATGGGCAATTGGCGAGGCTGTGGGTGAAGGGATGGTCAAGTATACATGGTGGCAAAATGGTTGGAGAATGGTCAATAGGGGCGGATAGGTAAACTAATAACATGAGTAAAGATGTTTGATGAAATGAAATAAACCAGAAAAGTATGACGTTATACTTACTTGGATTCTGGTCCTGAATGCCTTTGAGTGAGGGATGGAGGTGTTGATGAGTGGTTTGAAGGTTGTAAGTAATCACCAATTGAAGAAAAGCATCTGCATGGACTACATGTACATTCCTCTTTGCTTGGTTAGATCAAATCATGGCTATGCAAGAAAAGATATTTGATCTCCTTCCTTGCATGTGTGGTCTCATTGGAATTCACTCTGATGCAAGTACTAATGTTAGTTCTACTTGCATGTAGCTCTGGTTTCGTACTAATTCTCACCAACCTGTAACAGCTTCCAACTTCCAACTTCTAACCTTGAGAATAAAGTTGTTTTGGGGTTAAAAGGGTAATTGACGGTGGTTCTGGCTTAACCGGCGACGGTTAGGGGTAACCGACATTGGTCAAGGCATGGTTTCCTAGGTTTACTAAAGTAGGGAGATACTCTTGATTTCCTCAAAACTCACTCGTCATTAACTGCACAGATTAGAATAGGAGCGTCCTTGTGAGCATAGCCAGGAATGTGGTTAGAGGGAATGTAGGCATTGATTTTTATGGTTTTGGGGTAAGACTCAGTTAGTTATGACAACTTACTAAGAACAGGTCTTAAGGTTGAAGTTGGCTTAGATGTGGTGTCTAAGTGAACTGGATATGTGGTGGATATTATCCTAAAATAATATATTTAAATAATAAATATATTGAGGATAATACATTAATTTAATTAAATTAATATTTATGGGGTGAAATGGGTCATGGCTAGGTGAATGTGATGAAGGGTGCTTATTTGTCGAGGGACCAAAGGGGATTGTGACCTAATTTTAGTGTCTACACCCACATAGATTGAATCATGACTAGGCAATGCATCAGCCAATTTAATAGCTGCTTAAACTAGTGAAGGTGATTCTGGCAGCCTTGGATGGAGTTTCGAGCAAACTTACAAGGGATTCAGAAAGGTAATCTCTCTCAGGTCTTCTATAAGATGGTGAAATTTGATAGTTTTCTATGAGCTCATTGGGAGCCCTATTTATGGTTTCCAAATGCTCAAGCAAGGAGAGGTTATCCAACTTCTCTCCAAATTGATTGTAAAGGGATGTTCCTATCTGATTCCAATTGGTGATTGATCCTGCTACTAGACTCCTGAACCATTGAAGATCTCTCCCCTTGAATGAAAAGGATATTTCTAGCCTAATAGCCATATCTTGTTCAAAAAATTGATGAATAAAAAAACATTTGAAATGTATTAAATATGGTCAACTGGAGTTATATGATTTACCTAGTGAAGATTTTGGAGGACTCGTGTAAGATGCAGGATACATGGAATGGGATTCTGGATCCATTAAGTTCCTCAAGTTAGGAATGATATCAGTAAAATTAACAATTTTTGATTCTCCTATTGCGCAATTATGATAGGTCTAGGAACCATAGTAGACTATAGAAATGCCTAATAGGAGGTGGTGTGGAAAGAGTTATATTTAAAGGTGAAGGTGACCTTTGAACTAGACTTCCTCTTCTTCCTCTTATTGGTGACAATCACCATGATCACTCATGGAATCTCATGTCTTCTACATGTTCTGGACCTTTTAGGTGAGGGATTCTTCTCAGGGACATGCAAATACTACCCAACTGCTGACACTCAGTTGATTTGAAAAAAAGAGTTGCCAACTATTTGTCGTAACTTGTTGTTTCTCTCTACTAGGATGAAAATTACTGAGTTACACACCAAAACTCAAAAAATATGAAAATGAAGTTTTCACTATCCCACTAGGTGTGCCAAAACTGTTGGAGCTCAAATATTCACTCGTCCTAAATTATATTGACATAGAGCTTGAGACAACATGGGACTATCTCAAAGTTTTGAGACTTGAACTGAGATAGATCTCCAGAGAACCTCCAGTTTCCTCTGAGACGAAGACTCGAACATATCTTGCTAAGACTATTCCTACGGAACGAAGAACCGTAAGCTAGCTAAAACTAACCTAAAATTCCAAGGGACTTGGGAAAAAGAGATGCATGAAATTTAAATCCTAAAGTAAGGGAGGTGGATTCTAACAATGAATAAATTTCACTTCCGGGTGGAGATAGTCCAAGTGAGTGAAAATTGGAAGAAAATGAAGCAGCATAGGGTAGAAATTTTTTCCACAGTACAAAACAATATTCAAATCTCCATTTTCATGGAGTGCAATGGATTTCGTATCCGAACAGAGATAAGAACCAGAATTATGAACATTTTAATCTCCATGTAATTTCTGCAATGACATAGTGGTGAAAAAAATACAGTGAGCTACCTAACACTTCTTAGGGTTCTAGTGGGTAGATAAAAGCCAAAAAACATGAATTTTATTTCTCGAAAGGATGTAAAATCCATTACAAAGTAGAAATAAGGCACTAATCCTTTACATAATGCTTAAATTTGAGGTCTGTAACTCGTAAAAGTTCTTGAATTTTTCATCAACATTATTCCTTTACAGTTTCAGAATCTCCCCCGTGAAAAAGGTAGTGAGCTACCTATTGGTGCAATTTATGGGTTCGCACACTTTGCTCTGATTTCCCATGATTCACTTTTGCTCAAAAACGTTTTATTGGCTCGAGCTGGTGATTTGCAATTCATTTTTTCAGTTGGATTATTTCAGATGCCCTCATTGTTGTTATTCTTCCCTAAATTGAAGTAAAATCCAAGTCCCCCCCATCCATTTGTGCCCTGATTTATTCATTTTCATGGGCTGTACCATTTTCTTCTTTGTCAAATCATGAAAGAGCTCGAAATTGATCAAATTCTGAATTCATGCAAGTGTTTACCTAATACCAAGGTTGCAAATGATGTCAAGATATGATTCAGTTGGTTTAAAATGAATAATTCTACCTTCCATGTCAAAAAATTTTAATTTTTGGGGCATTCCTCTGTATTTTTCATGTTTTTGACGGGATCTTCGGGCCGTCAAATTTATCATTGCAAAGTTTATGCTGACATGGGCAGGCTCTCATTGGGCTAGGTGTGGTCGGAAAAATGTTATAACTTGTCAATTTTCAATTTTTGGTGAAGGGATAATTTGTTCCACGGCCCCGCATGCTGCCTTGACTGTGCCTACGTGGCACGATTTGATTGGTTGATGGACCGGCGAGTGGCGGAGGTCACTTAAAAATTGTTTTCCTTCAATTTTTGCAAATTTCTCAAAATCAAGTTTTTGCTCCGAAGGCCCGCACCCAATGGCTATGATGACACGTGGCAGGGGAGGATCAAGTGCAAACAGCCATGGGAGTTGGGAAAATTTTATTGTTTTTTGGCTCGAGGATGTCAAGGGAAAATTTTGACCCGCGATGGCCCTACGGTTCCATTGGAAAGGTGACTTACGTGTCCTAATTTGAGGGAGATCAGTGAGTGGCAGAAATAAGTGGAAACTTATTTGAAGAATTTGAAAGTTTTTGGTTTCAAAATACTAAAATGGTCAAAAAAAATTTCCTGGGGGTCCACATGCCTGTGCCCAATGGGAAGTAGACACGTGTCACAAGATGGTCAGAAATGGAGTGGGGGGTAATTTGTGAAAACTTTTTCTTAAGTCTTTTGAAAAAATTCTCAAGTGTTAAATTTTCGGCTCCGAGGGCCCATGCACCCAATGGAAGGGTGACATACGTGTCCACGAGAGGTCAACTGGAAAAGCAGGGACTTGGATGATGTTTTTTTGGAGTATTTGGCTTTAAGATGCTAAAATCAATTTTTGAGCCTGAAGCTCCGTGACGCGTCACAAGATGACACGTGTGCACAGAGATGAAATGGAGATGGCAGAGGCTTGAAAAAAAGAGCTTGAAGTTTTTTACCCTTCAAAAGTGTAAGAAGGTAAAATTTGAAGGTTCAAGGTCCCGCGTCCAATGAACAGTGGACACGTGTCTAAATTTGGTGGAGTTTCAGAGTGCGTGGAGAGAAAGATGGAAAATTTTGCAAAATTTTGGCAAAAATTTCCAAAGGAAATAATAAATCCACGGAAAATATTGGAGGTTTTTCCCCGCAACTAATCCAGGAAGCGACACATGGCATTTTCAAATGTAAAAAAGAGAGAGCTCGGGCCCACATGGATTTTTTGATGCTTGCAGAGGTTTGAAGGAAAAATTGATGAGTCGGCTCCGCCTCCAATGGGATATCGACACGTGGCAGAGAAACAGTGGGTGTTCGAGGCCCGCAGGGAATTTTGAGAAAATGTTCCTTTTCTGCAAAAAAAGTGGCAGAAATTGCATCAAATTGGCCCATGATTTTGGTGGGGAGGAGGACACGTGGTGCATCCAGGGGCCCGCAGGGAAAATTTTCAAAAATTTTCCTGAAGATTCAAAAAGGGCAGAAAATGTTCAAAAAATTTTTAAAAGGGAGGGACCGTGCCAATGGTTATTTGGACACATGTCCCACCTTGAGTCCTAAAAGGAAAAAAGGTAATTTCGAGGGAGTTTTTTGAAGAGGATTTGGATCTGACCACATGTGGAGGCTGGCATTTAAAGTTGATTTTAATCAATGGCAGCTGTGCAGTTTCATTTTTTGGGCACCATGGGAGCTCCAATAAGTGTGGAATCGTCATTTTTGCACCAAAACACATGAAATTTTAAATGAATCTACATCCCTTCAGCCTTCTGAACATAATGGCATCATTTATTTGAGATGATTCGGTGCCCTATAGTGTTTTTCATGAGATATTTTTCTCAGCCCGTGAAAAACACGTGAAAGGTAAAAATGAAAAGTTGCAGAGTTAAAAATGATGAGGGAAAAAGGTGAAAAATGATTGCAAATGCATGCTGGCATGGTGGAATGCCAAAAACGTGACCCTGGGATGGATAAGGATCTAAGTTCATGCAATATTTTAAAATATTTGTGCATCTCTGGCATTTGGTGAGCTGTTTCACAGTTTTATATCATTTTTCATCAAATGGATAGGGTTTTGTAACAAATTTGATCCCTTGAGCATATTATTTGCGTGGGATGCAAGGATCCAAGTTGGTAGAGGGTATATGATGTAGTTTGGAAACATTTTTTGGGTTTTATTGAGAATTTTGGGAGAAGGAGAGAAGAATTTTCACAGGAGGAAAAACTGGAAGAAGTCCATTTCCTTTTTGAGAAACTGCCTGAGAGCCATTTTGATTCGAGTTTGCATAAAATGTTCATCATGTTGAGTTGGTTTCAGCTGTAAAGCCATCAAAAAGCTTTGAGATTGTCTAAATAACATTCCCTTGCTGATATATTTGATCAAATTCTTGGATTAAATGGTTTTTTCTCTTGGCAAATCTTGCACACAATTGTATTTCAGTATGTTTTCAATTTTTGTTTCATGCTCATGTTGCAATCTTGTGTTTGGGATCTTTATTGGTCATACATGGTCTCATTTCTTGTAGAGGGTTTGAAGGCATCTGCAATCTTCCATTCAGAAGAGCATTCATTTGAGTGGAGATAAATAGATTTAAATTCATCTTACCTTCCTTGTAAATTGAGGGTGTTTGTAAACCTTTGGGTGTACCTTAGGTCATGATCTAACAAGGGGTTCTAAATGCTTTATTGATATTTTACTTCAAGCCTTTGTAGCAGGTTATCAAAGTTTGTATGGAATAGTGCATATTTGGGCATCCATATGTGCACACATCCTGGTTGAAAGAGCACTTCAAATTCATTGAAATATCTCTGTTGTTTAGGTGTTGTAATTCTTTTGCAAGGTTTCCCAAAGAAGGTGATGACTCTTAACTACTCTTTTCCCAATATATCTCATTAGAATTTAATTTTAAACTAACTCATCCTACCTACAATACCCCTGCATTTGCATTGTGTGTCCATAAAATAATTCAATCCTTTCACAAAAATGCACAAATTTGATCAATTTTTTATCATGTCTTTAGCATCTCTAGCTTTGTTTTGAGAACATATCCATCATTTAGTAGTGGCAGCTCCTTTGAGTTTGGAGAATGGATATTTGATCATGTTTTCACAAAGCCTCCTCCACGTCATATGCAAAACACAAGGATATCTTCATCTCCTTACCATATAGGGGCTGCAATACAGGTTCTCTTGCCTTGGTTGATAGGCACAACCTAAAATAGTGAGGGTTAGATCAAAACCCTTATGAAGGTGCTATCCACTCCCTCAAACCTTGAATGCAAACAAGCAGTTAGGTGTTCTCCCTAGCTACAAATGACATATAAAACATCTATATATCCTTGAGTGTCTTTTGCAGAGTCATGATGTTGTTCAAGTTGTGAAGGAGATTAAATCTGGATACCAACACTACCTCTTCACTTCTTAAGGGTCTAGTGGGATAAATTTCGTGAAAATTGGAGGGAATGATCATTGAAAAATTTAGTTTCACATAAAATAGTTTTCATGCCATGAAGTCCCTATTTTTTAAGGATATGGAGGGATGTGTTTTTTTTCAAAATTATTCCCCTACCAATGAAAATCTTATTTTCCCACTTGTTCAAATGAAGGAATTACTCAAAATGCGGAGCGTGGAACCCCGGAAAAAAAACCCAGAGTTTCAAGACCTATTTTTTTGCAATCTGACATCCGCGGTGTACTTACTAAAAATATCATGCCTTCCTACATAGGGCTATATTACTTTGGGTAATCCACCATTTGAAGAGGCTACGAAGAAGGTGGTGAATATAGAGGGATTGTCACAGGAAAAGTCATTAAAAAGGTCATCTCGGCTCGCAATTGACACTTACTAAAAATAGTAAGTAGTTCCACAAGCCCCTGTTATAAATAGTCATTTGGTCCAAAAGGTGAGAGGAACACAATAAGAAGAAATAATTCAAGCTACCATAGTTGGTTGAGGCTAGGAAAAGAAAACTATGACACTTACTAAAAAGAGTAAGTTGCCCCATGTGTACTTACTAAAAATAGCAAGTTGTTCTTAAAGGACAAGTTTGGCACAACGGGACATTAAGGGATAATCATTCAGGTTGATATCACTATTTTGGGTCCAGAAAGACAAACTTTGACACTTACTAAAGATATTAAGTTGTCCCTTCTAATTATAGTAAGTGTCAAGGAAACATGAATTTCAAGTGCATAGGTTGGTCTAGTTTTTCAGGTGTAATCAATCATGAAGGGATGGTGGTTTTTCATGATTTGGAACAATCATCTCATATTAAAAATTAGTTCATCATAAGGCACATCATGTGAATTCATCTTCATCACTTAATGAGCCAGGTGATTCAAAGAGAGTTGATTAGAATGTTTATAATGAGTCAAGGAGTTTATCAACCAAGTTTTAAGGAGGGTCATTGTGGGCATTGTATGTTTTCATCTCAAGCTTGCAGAGGTAAACCTCATAATATTGTTTGTGAACACTCATTCTATGATCCAAGATTTTTTGGTCATTACTAGATTGGGAAAATTATTCACATTTATTCAAGGGAGTAATCTTCATCAGTGTAGAAGATCACTCGTGGCAGAAATCTTTGCTCAAATTTCATTACTACATCAAGGCATTCAAAGTATTTCGTCATAAGGGGTGCTTTCGCTTCATTCCTTCCTTCTTCCTCTCTTTCCTTATCTTCTTTCTCTCTCCATTCTAATTCTTCATTATGTGTCATTATTATATTTCATCCTATTCACTTAAGTGACCTATTTTAAATTTGTAAAAATTATTTTCTCAAAATTCTAAGAGAAATAATTAATTCATAAGACAAAAGGTCACGAGTGGAATATGGAAACAAAGAGTCATGTGAGGGAGGTGAAAGGACAATTCAGATTGTTATAAATTGGTATGGCCTCTCCATTCTAAGGGATTCTATATTTTGAAAGAACTCTTAGTATGTAGCATTGTGATAGCTTGGTTAAAGCTTTGTATTCATCACTACACATGGAATAAAAGCTACACTTCTTCTATTTCCTTTTTTGTTTTTCCTCTATTTCTCTCTTTCATGCACTTTGAAAGCATAGTTGATCATATATAGAATTGGAGAGGAACTTGATGTCCTCTATAGATGAATTAAAAAACTTTTTGTTTTGATTCATTGGTCCCGCTAGCTTCATTGTTCTTTCCTCTATATTTAAGGTTGAACTACTCTAGTTACTGGGTGTGAGCTCTACAATCTACTCATGGTATTAATCTTCCTTACATTATTTCCCCCCTTTTCCCTTCATCACTATAATTTCCTCCCCTGTACCCCCGTACAAGCATGTTTCCACAGGTTCAAGGTAATTTCCATGTGTGTTCCCTGGCCAATTTGGCCATCCAAAATATTATGGTAGGATTAGGATTAGTTTACTTTCAATAATGGGACTTTTATCATTCAATGTAGAGGGGCGTAGCCCCGTGAACATTGGTGGAGGCACCTAATTTATTTACCTACAAAAATTTCTCACCAACAATTTTTGGCAACTTTGTTAGGGAGAGATTGTTCTAAGTGCACCCAAAATTTATCTCTACCCAAAATATCAAAAAATACAAAAACAAAAGTATATATTCAGAAAAAAATCAAAAAAAAAACTTTCAGATTCTTGTAAAATCATTCTTGAAGGTGATCCTATCAAGGAACGAAACCCGGCCACATTCGCTCCCCACACCATGAAGAAATTTCTAGATTGGAGTGAAGTACTAATGAGTGAAAGTGAAGAAGAAGAAGAAGATGTCTACCTAGAAAATAATATCCTTGATTAGCCATGGTTTTGGACTAGGCGTTGACAAAGGAAAGAAGAAAGAATCTATCACCGATGAAGAGGAATGGATTCAAAGGAGACATAAGATAAGGTGTGAAGCTTGAGGGTATGCCAAAATTTTACACAAGATGAACACGCAACTTGAAGCATCCCATATCGAGGAAGAATAAGAGGAGAGTTTTCCTATAGAGGAAGATCCTAAAGATCATTCATACCATATGGTTTTCATACCCAAAAGGTTCTTGAATTCCATTAAAGAAAATCCTATCCTTCAGCCTTTCGATGAAGATAAAATTAGCATTCAAGAAATTGATGAAAGACAAGATGGTGCAAGATCCACTGAAGAATATTTTTGCAACCTCACACATCTCATTGCAAAATTGATAACATTTATCTTTCTTCCACAGCTCGATAGATGGCTTCCTCACATACGGTGATGAAGAAATGAACATGTTGAAAAGAGAATATGTGAAAAGGATTCAAAGCATAATAGAAGGAAATTCTGACCCTGAAGTATTTGATGAAATTTTGAGGTATGTTTTAGCTCTACATAGAAGATATGAACATCTTAAAGCTCCACATCAAATGGAGGAAGAAGAAAAGATGCACCCTATGGAAAAAGACCCAGATAACTTATCATACTATAAGATTTTTATTCCTAGAATATTCTTGGATTTTCATGAAGAATATCTTATGATGGAACCTTCTGATGAAAGTTAAGGAAACATCATGGAAGACGAAGTAAAAGACATGAAGATGGAATCACCATTCAGCAATTCCATCTAGCTTGAGGTAGAACCCATATGGGGAATAATATAATCAATAAAGGAAGATCATTTTTACATAATGGATGATCCAATGCTCTCCAAATAATCCACCAATGATGAAGAAGATGAACAATTCAAAGTAAGCATGAATGATCTCATTTCAAGTTTTAACCTTTCAATTAATCATGAAATGGAGAGATGTGAAGAAGTGTAAGAAATTCACCTGGCATCTTGGTCTAAATATGATGAATTCAAGATGGTCATAGATAATCTTCCATCCTATTTTGATTCTTCAAGTGATGTAGAAATGTTGCATGAAGAAATCGAGGAAGTAAAATAATCAAACTCTCTTCCTGATGTAATCATGGATGATTGAATGGAAGAAGCCCACTCTCTTTTCAAATCTGAGGAGAATGAAAAATTTAAACACAACCTCTACCCACTTGGGGATTAGAATAATAATCATGGTGAAAAAATAAGCTTTCATCTTTCATTTGAGCAATAATATTCAATAATGGATGGTCAAGATATAGCTGAAAATTCTTCTCATACTGCTGCCCCAACATGGTTCTCTACTTCTTAACAATAATACGATGATATGGATTTTAATCTTGAAGGAGTGCCCTTCCCACGAAGATTGTCCCTCTTCTCTTTTTCAGTAAGTATCATGAATCAAGTATGCCCATTTTTGCACAAAAAGTGAATCTTTGGTAACACAAAACATGGAAGACGTGAATGAGGATGTTTCAAATGAATCACAGGCCTATACGGATTAGAATTTTAACCATCTCCTAGGGGTACAACAAGAATATTATTCCAATGAAGATAAAAATGAGCCTATGTAAATTTTAGAAGAATTATCTGTATAAGATATCTTGAAGGATGTGGAAGAAACTGAAGATCCTCAACTCCGCCTTTAACTCTTAACCTAGGATATGGAGATACAAGATAGGTATGAATATATTTGTGCTTCCTATTTTGGTGCACCAATTTTTTATGTTAAGATGGAGTAGTTGGATAAGCTTGATGACTTCTATAATACTTTGTTTGATGATAATGAACATGAAAACATTTCTTTTTCTTCCACATCGTGCGAAAAAATTCATGAATGTAAAAGAAGAAAGGTTATTGTATATCCTTTGGAATTCCTCAATCTTGAACATAACTTCTCTATTGTGGGAAATAATAACATGGAAAATATTGAGCTTATTTGCACCAAATAAATTTGTTAAAAAAAAAAAAAACTGTGAGAACATTGGGAGTGTAATCAAAACCAACTTGTTCCCATCGTTTCGGAATGTTCCACCAATGAAAAACAAGAATTCAAATCAAAAAATCCAATTAAGGGTGAGGGATTCTTATATGGCCAAACCAAAAGTTGAAATTTTGAAAATTATATCAAGATGCACTCTGAATGAATGCATATTGGTGATAATTTCTCTAGATAACAAAGCGAGAGTATGCATGTTTCTTACCAAATGATCTAAAATCAGACTGCACTCACCATCCTCCAAGATTTGATTCATCTTGAACATGTTACAATGCTGCAAAAATATCTTAAGGATGATGAATATCTCTAGCTCAATGATTTAACCTCCATGTCCGAAAGCACTTTCTCAAAGTAACAAAGCAGGATGTTTCGGGAAGTTCTTGAATGGGAAGAAAATCAATTTGTTCTCACTCCTTCCAAGTGTTTTTCTAATATAAGAGACAATTTGAAGTTGCAATTGAAAGAAGATGAATTTTTTCATGATAGGAGAAATTTTCCCACTCTTGAAGACATGGAAGAATGGTGTCATATGGTTATAGGACATAAAGCGGGAGAATTAAGGTACAAGAGTTTTGAGAAAGTGATTAAGTGTTCATTGGATGTAATAACATTTTATATGTAGTATGAGTACGAAGATGAAATTATGGTTGACCTTCTTCTTCTAAAGCCATGAAAATTCATCACCAAATCATTGTTTGATCAAATAATAGTTTTTTTGCTTCAAAGTTCATACTTCAATCCACTATTTCATGATGGCATGTACTTTTCTCAACTTGTTGCCAGGTATGTGTATATAATTTTCCTACCTCTATAAATTTCCCTCCCCCTATACATAATTTCCCTTTCCTTTTTGTGTTTTGTTTTCCCCCCTGGTGCATTTCCCTTCCATTTGTTTATTTGTGTGTGGGTGTGTTTAATAAAGAAAGTTATGTAGCATATTTTTCTAGTGACTTCATAGGGCCCAATGTATAAAGCACTGGTCAATGGATTATATGGTCCAAAGTTGAGATTCTAGATTCTCCATGTCACATATTCACTACACTCAGTCCATGTGTCATGTCTCCAAGCTAGAGCCAACTGTTGTCATGTAAATGTGAAACAAGAAAATTGACAACTTACAAGGATGACAATTATACCCATGTGTTATTTTTTTCAAGTTTTACCCTTCCAAGGAACCCCATGTCTTCCCAGTCAGTCTGAGTGACCTCCCAATTGAAGTTATCTCATCCCTCTAGGTGATTTAGGAAATTCTAATCATTCCCCGTAGGTGATTTTAGGAGTTCATTGAAAAATACAAAATTCATCTGGTTGTGGGAAGGGCTTTCACTGGACTTCCTAGGACTGCAGAAACCCCATGGAGTGGAACAAAAAATAAAAACTAGACAAAAAGGTGAATCAAATGGTTAGGAACATCATGGAATCAATTTATGAATATTCTGAAAGGATCTATAGAAGTTGGGATAGTTTCACTAAAATTAGGATTCACAGACCTAGGCAATGCATAGGGCAAAACAATTGTTGAGCTTCCGAAGGTGATTCTAGGAGCTCCAGATGGAGTTAGGAGAAAAACAAAAAATATTTAGAAATATAATTCCAAGAAATATAATATGGTGAAATTATTTTTTTCATAACACTTTGGTGCAATGGGTTTGCATTAAGTTTTTCTCATACATAAGTGGAGTACCAAATCAAAAATCTGAATTTTAAGGGACCAAATGGAGGAACCAAGACCTATTAATCCCACCATTGCATTCATAATGCCATTTCAATTCAATATCATATAAAATTTAATCAAAACATCCATCAGGAGCTCACATTATTACCATTTTCAGTTACCCTTTTGGAGTGAGTTCGGGAGTTAGTTAAATTTTAAAAGGACACATGTCAGCTCTAAGAGCTTGGTAGGATTTTGTGTTACTCTTTTCCCTTAAGGTTAGGGACATAAATGTTGGAAAAATGTTCCCAGCCCCTAAGGAGACTTCTAGTCACCCATGTGACCAACTTCTAACCCCTCAGTGCTTTAAAGCTACTTTTTTGGCTTTAATCCCCTGCCGTTGGATCTCCACCACGTGTCAAGCTGAGGTGCACTGTAAAAATTGATGTCACTCATGTACCTTTGAGGTAAGGGAAGTCAGGGACATGAAAATGCAACCAAATCAAACACAAAAAATTGAATTTTTTTTGAATTGTTTGCCACTTCTTGTTGTTTCTCATTGCCAGAATAAAAGTTGTAGAGAACACCTCAATCCACCATTGCTACTCCCAAACAGCTCCACCATGAAAACCAAAGCTTCCAATCAATGAATATACATAGGTTTCAAACAATATATTGATCAAAAGAGCCAGAGGAACAAATAATGAAATATAAGAGTAATTTAATTCTTCAAAAACCTCCATTGTCATGAGACGAAGATTCGAACATATCTTGCAAACCAGTGCATGAAACAAAGAACCATATTTTGGTGAGTTATCCACTCTTGAAGGCCACAAAAAAATAACCTTAAAACCCCCCATTTTCAGAAATGAATTCTCATAGTGAATACATTTTTCTTATGGCTCCACAAAGAACAAAGTTCAATTTCCCGTCAAATTGACAACCAGATCAGAGAGAAATTTCACTAGTGAGACAAGAAGAAAAAACCTATCACAATGGAGTTTATTTCATTGCAAAAAGAGAAAAAAACCACACTATAAAATTTCAATCTCCATTAAGGGTTCGTGAGAAAATTGGAGGGAATGATCATTGAAAAATCTAGTTTTACGTGAACTAGTTTTTGAGCTATGAAGTCCTTATTTTTAGGAATATGGAGGAATCAGTTTTCATCAAATTTATTTTGTGTTACATGAAGAAAAAATATGAAAAATGAAGTAAGCCACATTTTCACTTCTCAAGGTTCCAGTGGGTGAAATCGCTCGAAAATTAGAGGAAATGATCGTTGAAAAATCTAGTTTTGTGTAAACTAGTTTTCGTACCATGAATTCCATATTTTTAGGGATATGGAGGGCTGTGGTTTTTTTCAGTTCTCTTCCCCCACCGATGAAAAAATCAATTTTTAACTTGTTTAGATGAATGAATTACTAAAAATGTAGAGCGTGGAACCCCGAAAAAAAACCTAGATTTTTAAGACCTATTTCATTGTAATGTGACATCTACGGTGCACTTACTAAAAACAACATGCCTTCCTACATAGGGGTGTGTTAATTTGGGTAAGCCACCATTTGAAGAGGCTATGAAGAAGGCATTGAACAAATGAGTATCATAGGTAAACTCATCAAAAGGTCATCTCAGCTCGTAATTGACACTTACTAAAAATAGTAAGTGGTTCCACAAGCCCATGCTATAAATATCTAGTTGGTCCAAAATGTGAGAGGAACATAGTAAAAATAAATAATTCAAGCTACCATATCCAGTCAAGGGTGGGAAAATCTAACTATAACACCTGCTAAAAATAGTAAGTTGCCCCATGTGTACTTACTAACAATAGTAGGTTGTTCTCAAAGGAAAAGTTTGGCACAGTGGGACATTAAGGGATAATAATTTAGATCGATATCACCATTTGAGGTCTAGAAATTCAAAATTTGACACTTACTAAAGATAGTAAGTTATCCCTTCCAAATATAGTAATTGTCAAGGAAACATGAATTTCAAGTGCACAAGTTGGTCTAGTTTCTCAAGTGTAATTAATCATAAAGAGATGGCAGTTTTTCTTGGTTTGAAATGATCACATTATATTACAAAGCAAGGCATCACAAGGCACATCATGTGGATTCATCTTCATCACTTAAGGAGATGGGTGATTCAAAGTGAATTGATCAGAACAATTTCAATAAGTCAAGGAGTTCATCAACCAAGTTTCTAAGAGGGTCATCATGGGCATTGTATGTGTTCATCTCGAGATTGTAGTGGTAAACCTCAGAACAATGTTTCTGAACACTCATTCTACTATCAAGGAGTTTACAATCATCATTATATTGGGAAAATGATTCAAAGTTATTCAAGGGAGCAATCTTCATCAATTAATAAGATCACCAATGCTAGAAATCTTTTTTCAAAGTTCATGATTGCATAAAGGCATTCAAAACATTTCATCACGAGGGGTGTTTTTCCTTCATTCCTTTGTTATTCCTCTCTTTTTCTCTCTTCTTTCTCTCTATATTCTACTTCTACATTATGCATCATTATTGTATTTTGTCCTTTTCACTTAAGTGACCTATTTTAAATTTGTAAAACTTATTTTCTCAAAATTATAAGAGAAATTCTTAATTCATGGAAAACAAAAGGTCATGAGTGCAATATGGAAACGAAGAGTCATGTGAGGGAGGTGAAAAGACAATTTTGATTGCTATAAATTGGGATGGCCTCTCCATTCCAAGTATTCCATATTTTGGAAGAACTCTTACTATGTAGCATTGTGATATCTTGGTTGAAGCTTTGTATTCATCACTACACATGTAATAAAAGCTACACTTCTTCTATTTCCCTTTCTTTTTTTTCCTCTATTTCTCTCTTTCAAGAACTTTGTAAGAATAGTTGATCTTGTATGGAATTGGATAGGAACTTGGTGTCCTCAATAGATGAATTTAAAAACTTGGTGTCTTAATTGATTGGTCCCGCTAGATTCATTGTGCTTTCCTCTATATTGAAGGTTGAACTACTACAGTTACTGGGTGTGAGCTCTACAATCTACTCACGGAAATGACAATAATATTCCTTGTATAATTTCCTCCCTTGTACCCCCATACAAAAACTTTTCCATAGGTTCAGTGGAGTGTCCCTGTGTGATCCTTGAGCAATTTGGCCACCCAAAACATTTAGATAGGATTAGGATTAGTTTGATTTCAATAATGGGAGATATACCATTCAATTCCGAGGGGTGTATCCCTGTGAACATTGGTGGAGGAACTTGATTTGTCCACCTGAAAAATTTTCTCACCAAAAGGTATTTAAGGGACAAAAGGGTTTTGTTTAGCAGCTAAAACATACTTTATCACACTACTACTGTGATGGGTACATTATCTACTCTATAGTTATCCCACTATTTTGGTGTCAAATGACATCAGATAATTCATAGGATGTTGGATTAGATCACACTCACACTTACACATGGACCTAGGATATTTACATAAGGATATATCTCGCTAAGGGACATGTAGTGCAACACATGAATTGGTTTGACAAGAATTGACTACAAAGGGTAGTCTAGCCTCACCATATACTACTAATTTTTACTTTTGTTATCTAATGATTTAATGAATGATATAATAAGTATCCATGGTTTCTAATTTTTTATAGGTCATTATAGTCAATGCTAAGGTTGTGTGAATAAGGGTGTCATAAATCGAAGTACATTTGCATACAATAAAAACACATAGAGCGTTAAAAAAACTGACTACAAAAGGGTCTAAGGTCCAAAAGTATTAGGGAAAGAATATATAGAAGTTATATGGTCCTACACATGGCCATTTTCAAGTTCTAGTATAAGAAAAAAACATCTTGAGGTTCACATCTTATTATTCACTCAATCTTCACATCTAGATCTCCTTGTTTACACCTTTATTAGATTTAGAATATACATTAAAAATTTAAGTAATCTAAAAGGATGTATGGGGAGATACAAGAGGTTAATCTAATTAATTAACTTCCAAAATTAATTTAATGTCATATTATAATAACACATTAATTATTGTAACTAATGTATAACATAAGATACAATCTAAAAAACATAAGGAGATGAGTGCACTTAGCTTATTACATATGGATCTGGGAAGTTATAAGTGTCCATACTACTAGAATTGAGAGATCTAAAATTGTGAATGATTTGTTCCTAGAACTATGATTAGAAAATAATCTAATACAAGACCTACAACTCTTCTAGGACTATCATATGGTTTTGAATCTACTTTGAATATGGCTTTATAAATTCCCAAGGTTTTTACCTACCTGAAAATGTCTATTAATCTCAAACTCAAACTATGGCGAGCATGTTACGAATCAATCTAAATATGTTTAGTAATATATCACACCATATTCATGGTGAGAGACCTTGCTAAAAAATAGGTTTTTGTGTAATCCTTTCACCACCAATATCGACGCTTTTATGAAGATTCCTCAAACCACATGTTGTTCTCCACCTAACATGTGATATATGAATGAATGCAACTATATTTGGAAAATGATTATCACCAGTGGCACAAATCTTCGCTCAAATTTCATGACAGCATCAAGGCATTCAAAGCATTTTTTCACGAGGGGTTTTTTCCCTTCATTCCTTCCTTCTTCCTCTCTTTTCTTCTCTTCTTTCTCTCTCCATTCTAATTCTTCATTATGCGTCATTATTTTATTTTTTCCTATTCACTTAGGTGACCTATTTTTAATTTGTAAAAATTATTTTATCAAAATTATAAGAGAAATACTTAAGTCGTGGAAGACGAAAGGTCGTGAGTGGAAAATGGAAATGAAGAGTCATGTAAGGGAAGTGAAAGAAAAATTCAGATTATTATAAATTGGGATAGCCTCTCCATTCCAATGGATTCTATATTTTTGAAGAACTCTTACTATGTAACATTGTGGTAGCTTTGCTAAAGCTTTGTATTCATCACTACACATGGAATAAAAGCTACACTTCTTCTATTTTACTTTCTTGTTTTTCCTTTATTTCTCTCTTTCATGCACTTTTCAAGCATTGTTGATCCTGTATGGAATTTGAGAGGAAATTGGTTTCCTCGATAGATGAATTTAAAAAATTGGTGTTTTAATTCATTGGTCTCGTTAGCTTCATTGTGTTTTCCTCTATATTGAAGGTTGAACTACTCCAATTACTAGGTGTGAGCTCTACAATCTACTCACGGAAATAATCTTCCTTACATAATTTCTTCATTTTTTCCTTCATCATTGTAATTTCCTTCCTTGTACCCCCTTACAAGCACTTTGCCACAGGTTCAGTGGAGTGTCCCTGTGTGATCCTTAGCCAATTTGGCCACCCGCAACATTTAGATAGGATTAGGATTAGTTTAATTTCAAGAATGGGAGTTTTACCATTCAATGCATAGGGTTGTAGCCCCATGAACATTGGTGGAGACACCTGTTTTTTCTACCTAAAAAATTTTCTCACCAACAAGTAAAAAAATAGAAAAGAAACAAAGACAACTTTAGAGAAACTAGGAAAAATCGTAAACCGGATTTGAAAAACAATGTAAATAATAATAGAATGGTGTGGAGGCAAAAATAGGGATTAAAATAAAAATTAAATATCCTATTTTCAATATCATACACTCTCCAACCTACCATCTCACCTCCTTCTTCGTTGAGAAACTCAAATGACTTGTAAGAAACTCCTCATCCTTTATTAAAGACTATTTTTCCTTTGAAGATTTTATCAAAGAGAAAAGGTTGGATAGTCATGGATCTATTTTTAAATTTGATATGGTGTCCCATTTCACCAAAATCCCCATTGATGAAGCCATACTCATCGTGAAACAAATCACTGATAATGAAATGGAAAATCTTGTTGATATTTGTTTGTGCTCTACCTTTTTTAAATTTAATGGTTAAATTTGTGAACAAACAGAAAGTATTGTTATGGGTTCCCCACCTCTCCCATAATTGTAAATCTATTTATGGAAAACTTCGAAGAAAAATTAATTAAATCTTATCCATTGAAACCAGAATGGTGGAAAATATTTTTCGATGATACTAATGTATTTTTGTTTTGTGGGATGGAAAAAATTATTTTCTCACTCAAATTAACATTTTTGTAGTTCCCACCATTTTAATACTATGTTTTCATGTTGGCTCATTATATATCAGTGGTATGGAGACATTGGATACACTATTATTTAGACATTATTATTATGTTTTGTCTTACATTAGTGTTTTGATGCTAACTTGTTGAGACAAGATGTTATATGAGGCACACGATGCTAATTTAATATTCTTATTATTATTTAATGGTTTGGTGATGTTGATATGGATTTTATTAATCCTACATTTATATGGATAAGATCCTATAGATTATGGATGATTTTCATAATTGTTATTTATCTCATTATAGATATATGTTTAATTAATTTGAATGGCTTAGCATATATTGATTTGATCATTTATATGTGTGTAGTGTCATTTTACTTGGTTTGTTGTAATGATAAGGTATGATTTTTTAATCGAGTGTGCAAGTTACAAGTTTACCACAAGAGAACATGGGACTCAAGTTTTGCACCTCCAATATTATGCAATAGGTCATTTGCACCAAATCCTTACCTTTTGAATGATCAGCCTTGTTTTTCTTGTTGTCAGCTTGCTAGAAATATGAAAACCATCATCCTTTCTTGTGTATTTTTCATTTGGTTGGTCTCCTTGGCTTGTTTTTCTCCTTTTGAATGAACCTAGAGTTAATTATTCTAATAACTTGTGTAATCCAATTTTATGGGTTAAACTTTCCATACTTGGATTAGGGATGATTTAATTAAGTTTATCTTTATTTTAGGATGTTTGGTTCATATAATCATGGGCTATGTGGGCCCCACCACCTCTCTAAAAATGGAATTTTTGAGGGGTGATTTGAAAATTGGGGGTCACGCTTACACCAAAATGGACCCCTTGAACCCTAATTGTGGGTTGGAGGCTCTTTACAAGTTTTAAAAGGGATTATCCATCCCTTTTGACACTCTCTTATCCACATATTCATTTATGACTATGATTTTTGGAACCACTTGGAATTTGGGAGGCATGTTATTTTATTAAAATTCTCCTCTGTTATGATTCTTGTCTTATTTGTGAAAGGGACTTTAGGTGACATGGATTTGGGAAGGATATGGGTGACACTTTTCACCATCCCATAGGTTAGTGTCTCTTAGTTTTTTCTTACCTAACCCTTAATTTTGGAGAGGGTTGGGAATTCTTGGTTGCATTTTTCACTTCAATATTTTGGGATCTTGGAGGAGCAAGGACCTTGGAAGGATTGGATTGCATTGGGTGTTGGTCATAACTTTTTGTGAGGTAGGCTTCACACCTCTTAGTTTTTTTTATTGATACTATGTAGCCTTGATGTTTCATTTCTTGTGTTTGATTGTTGGGAATGTATGTGTGTTGTGTTGGTATTTTTACATTTTTTTATCCATCCACCCCTTTTTGGGGAGTGGATTTTAGAGTGCTAAGGAAGAGGTAATAACCCCTCTTTCTCCCACATGTGTTGATGGGAAATCCATGTTGGGATTTTAATTATCCTCCCTTCATTTGGTTGATGTTAGAGATTATTTTACATATGGTTTGGAAACCACGTCCCTTCCTTTCCAAGGAAACATCCAAGGTTTGAAAACCCTTGGCAAGGAGGAGGCATGGAGAGGTATGGACTATGGTATAAATAAGAATTTTGGGAGGTTTGGGATTTCTTTTCAAGTTTAAAATTTAAATCAGTTATAAGAAAAAAAATTGATAAATGAGTATGTTTACCCTCTTCCCCTCTTGAGAAGCTTGCAGCTTCTTGTTTGTGTTTGGAAAATTATGTTTAGTGATTGATTGTGTGTATGTGATAATTTTATTTCACCTCCCTTATGCATCTTGGAGGCATGCATTCTCTCTCTCCCATGGGCTTAAAGGGATGCTAACACGTCCTCCACATTTGGAGATGACATGTAAAGATTTTATTTGGTTTTGTGGACAACCAAGCCACCTCTATTTTGTTTGGATACATTCTATTAGAAGATGGAGCATGATTCTAGAGCTTTGCATGGAGTGTTCATTTCTTGGAGTTTGTATTTTTTGCTGAAAATTTTGACATGTTGCTCCTATTTTAGGAAGGATTGTTCACTTGCATTTTAATATTTTGATGATTTCTTGTAAAAATTTTAGAGAAGAGGAAAAGGTAAGGTGTTTTTGTATTAGAATGGAAGATATTATTGTTCATGTTTTGAGAATGAGGAAAGTTAGATTAGGTTTGTATATTCTTTGGTTTAGGATAAGATTGAATCTTATGTATAAATCTTACACATGGATAGGAAGATATGTGGAATTATTGATTCATTATGGTTTGGGAATCATTGATAAAAATGGGTAGATCTTGTATATTAGAAAAGGAAAACTTGTATATTGTGGTAATATGAGAATTTTTAACACCTTGTTGTCTTTACAAAATAAATCTTGATTTTCTTGTAAAAGAGAACTTTGTTATAGTTGAGTGTATGATATCTTTAGAAACATTTGTGAAATTATGGTGTTGTGATTAAATTTGTATTTTAGTATGCCCTTTATTTAGTCTACTAAACTTTAAATTATCCATGCTAAAAATCATTGATTTAAGAAAGTTGTTTAAGGAATAGGAAAACAGGTTTGAGTCTGTGTGCAATGGTTTCAATAAGCAATGAGTATTTAATAATATTTAAATTTAATATATAAACTTATTATTATCAAATGGAAAATTAATATTAATATATTAACTTAGTCTCTTTCCTTTACTTATTGAAAAATAGAGATATACAGAGAGATTTCTTGTTATAAAAAATTTATGAGTTTTATTACAAATATTGATGAGTATTAGTATATGTGTGTGTTTGATGAGATTTCCTACTTTTGTTTCAAGTTAATGAAAGGGATACAAGAAATCAAGAAACTCAAAACTATGGGAGGGTTTAAGGCTACCTCCTGATGGGGATGATGATGATGAAGATACGAGTGCAAAAGATCCTCTCTGCGGCAAGCTCGATAATGTGCACAATAAAGAGAAACTCCTGATGGGGATGATGATGATGATGAAGACATGGGCACAAAATATCCTCTCTAAAGAGATCTTGATAACTTGCACAACTAAGAGAAACTAAACAAGAAAATTATTAGTAGATAAGAAGGTGAGTTTCCTAATAAGGTCAGTCCCGAGAACTGATAACTTTCGGGGGATGGATGTCAACCCACTTTGATAAAATGATCGATAAATAATGATGGATAAATAGGATACAGATAAAAGATATCTAAGATATAAAGTCTGATAATGTAAATGTTGGTAAAAAATCAAACCTGGTCGGGTCAACGAAAACTCGAGACTGACTAGTACAGTCGACGATGACCACTACAGAGTTTATCAACCAATAAGCATAAAATAGATCTAGAACCTTCTTTAGGATGTTAGATCTGATATTGGGGATGGTGGGGGAATATAGAGGGTACAAAAGAAGGAATATCTGATGAATATATTGATCAGTTTGATGGAGACTAGACTGAGTTGATGGAAAACAAGGCAGGATTTGGGATTTTGATGATTTGAATAGATAGGAAAAGAGATATGGAGAGGATCAAATAAATGTTGCTGAAATGGAAGAGCTCTAAGACAACCTCCAGACCTACAAGAAAGAGGTGACAAAGCAAAATAAGGAATCCAAGTGAACTTCAAATATTCAAACCTCTATGGCTAGCATGCAAAGATTCTAAGAAAACTCCAAGTTGGTGGTTATAGCTCCTGATAAGAGAAATAACATAGCAAGATCACAAGATAGTAGAAACATCAAAGATTTTTCAACCTTTAGAGAGGAGGGGTAGAGGTATATTAATAGGAAACTGTGGAAAATCATCCATTTGGGTGATTGAGATGATGTTTTACTTGATGGAAAGGGGATAAAAAGGGCTAAAAGGTGGTGGTTTGCTATTTTTCCAAGATAGTGGTGCATGGGGGGAATAAAAGGTAGTAGTGGGATAAGAAGACACTAAATGGGTGTAAGGGGAATCTTAGGGTCAATAAATGGGGGGATTTATGGGAGTAATTAGGATGATGGGTGGTTTAATGGGTAATTAAATGGTATTAGGGATGGATTAAGGGGGATGAATAATGATAGGATTAAAATGGGATTAGGATAGGGAAAATGGGATTTTAGAGTGGTAAATGGGATGTTAGGAGGGAAATAGAAATTTAAATAAGAATGGAGGTATGAATGTGTAGAATGACGATGAAGGGGAGTGAATTCATGATGGGTGACAAGGGTACCAAAAATTATTGTCTACATTTTTCCATTTTTGTCAAGTGGTTTGTGTTAAACAAGCTACAAGACAAAAACTAGAAGTGATGAGAGATGATGGCTGAGGTGTTCCTGCTCAAACTAGGGATTGATGAAGGGTAATTGATTACAAGTTTGAAAATGATAAATTGGGAAAGAAAGAAAGAGGATGGAAAGGATTGGAAAAGAGATAGAAATGTGCCCCAAGTGAAGGGGGTGACCATTGATAGGACAAAAATAAAATTAAAATTAAAATTAGAATATGGTGGTGACCTTGGAAACTAATGAACCCCTATTTTTTCATGTTTATCCCATGTAAAACCCTGTGTTATTTTGGTTAAATTTTGCATAATGTATAATTTTGATACTTTATAGTTAATACTTTACTATGTTTTGGATGGAAATGTTGTGTGTTATGTTGTGAAGCCTATTTTCATGTGTGGAAGTGTTAAAGATTGTACACTAAAATTATTGTACACTCTTCATGTATATGGGTGGGATTTTTGACCCATAGGTTTATGGGATGGTTTTGGCCCATGGTTTTGGTACCCATGGTATTGTAAAGCTTCTTAAGCAATTTCCTATTTATGTGGTTTTGTGCATATGGTAGTGTTGATATAACATTGCAGATGTGTCTAAATTTGGGTGTGAATTTTGTACAGTTTGTTGAGCATAGCTCCAAACATATCTGGGTATTGTATTGAGAAAGTGGTGGCTTGTAATAAAATCTGAGAAAGTGATTCTTGGTGGACGTAACCCAAAGTGGGTGAACCACGTTAAATATTTTATTTATGTTGTGTTATTTTTATTTTACACTTTTATTTAAGATCTGTAATACTTTATGTACGTTAGTTTCTACTGTTGTGATTCTTTGAGGGATTGTTCCACATATTTTATCCCTTATTTCCTAACAATTGGTATCATATCCTGGTTTGGTTTTTTGAAGTGTTAAATTGCAAGGAAAGATTTAGCTTGAGTGGGAGCTATGGAAGATGATGGAAGATCAAGGGTTGAAAATTTTAACGGGCATAACTTCAGTTTTTGGAAGATGCAGATGGAATATTTCCTTTATCAGAAGGATCTTTATATTCCATTGTCTAAGAAAGGGAACAAACCCTTGAGTATGATGGATGCGGAATGGGATTTTTTGGATAAGAAGGAACTTGGAATGATATGGTTATGTCTTGTATCTTCAGTATTATTTAATGTTTCAAATGAAAAGACTACAAAAGAGTCGATGGATGCATTAGGGAAGTTGTATGAAAAACCCTCTGCCTCTAACAAGATATTTTTAATGAAAATTTTGTTTAATACAAATATTTCTAAGAATGGTTCAGTAGCAAATCATTTAAATTATTTTAATACTATTATAAATATGCTAGCTTTAGTTACAATAGAATTTGATCAAGAAGTTATAGCTTTATTAATTCTATGCTCTTTACCTGAGATTTGGAATAGCCTAGTAATGGCGGTAAGCAACTCGGTCCAAGTAACTCAAAGTTGAAGTTTGAGGATGTTGAAGGGGTGATTATAAGTGATGAAATGCAAAGAAAAAACTCTGGGAAATCTTTAACTTCAGGGAATGATTTGACTGTGGAAACTAGAGGGAGATAGAAGAATAGAGGAAGTAATGGAAAATCGAAAAATCGAGGAATGTCAAAATCCAAAAGCAAGATAGTATGTTGGCATTGTGGAAAGTCTGGGCATGCAAAGAAGGGTTGTTGGGAGCTTCGAGACAAGAAGAAACAACAGGAAGAAAACAAGGAGGTAAATGTGGCAATGGGTAATGTATGTCAGGATGTTTTGATTCTTTTTTTTGCACAATATTATCGAATCTTGGGTTTTAGATTTGGGGGCTTCTTTCCATGCTACTCTACATAGGCATTATTTTTTCGATTATGTTCAATGAAATTTTGTGCATGTTTTCTTGGTGATGATGATCTTTGTATCATAGTTGGAAAATTTTCTATTTAGGTTAAGATGTATAATTAGAATACATGACTATTGAAGGATGTCAGACATGAGCCTACTTTAAGATGAAATTTGATATTAGTGGGGAAGTTGGGAAGTGATGGTTTTATTATAATATTTACAGCATGCTCTTGGAAGATTACCAAGGGTGCTCTTGTGGTGGCAAAAGGTAAGAAGGTTAGAACCTTGTATTTAACCACTGATAACACTAATGTTTGCAATCTTGTGCCTTCATAAGTGGATAAAACATTGTGGCACTATAGGCTCAGTCATATAAGCCATAAGGGCATGGAGATCATAAAGAAAGATTTTCCTGGATATACACAAATAGGTTTGGAGTTTTGTGAGGATTTTATATATGGGAAACAAAAGCGAGTGAGGTTTCTTAAGGTTGGACCTATAAAGAAAGAGATTAAGTTGGAGCTAGTACATTTTGATGTATGGGGGTTGGATCAGGTATCATCTCTTGAGGGTTCAAGTTATTGTGCTAATTTTATTGATGATGCAACAAGGAAAGTTTGGTTTTATTGTATTAGAAACAAATATGATGTATTTTACACTTTTGTTAAATGTAAAGCCTAAGTATAGAATGAGACTGTTCTTAAGCTAAAATGTCTCATGTCAGATAATGGAGGGGAGTATTGCAGTAATTAATTTGATTATTACTATTCTAAGAATGGAATCCGTAGGAAAAATATGATTCTAAGAACTCCGCATCAAAATGGGGTGTCAGAAAGGATGAACAGAACAATAATGGAACGTGCTAAAAGCATGAGGCTACATGTAGGACTGCCTCTTTCTTTTTGGGAAAAAGTGGTGAGCATAGTTGTGTACTTGATAAATAAAGGACCCTCAAGTGCCTTAGATGGAGGCATACTTGAGGAGGCTTGGTATAGTAAGAAATTGGATTATTCATTTCTTAGAGTCTTTAGATGTAAGGTGTTTGTCCATATAGATCATGATGATAGGACCAAGCTAGAGGCTAAATCAAAAAAATTTACTATCATTAGTTATGGCGGTGATAAATTTGGTTTTAAATTTTAGAGTATTAAGGACAAGAAAATCATTCGATCTAGGGATGTGGTCTTTAATGAGAAATTCATGTATAAGAAAAAATTATAGGAAAATAGGGAAGAATCTACAAAAGAATATACAGTGGTAAAAGATCTTCTGGATGGGAAAGTAACACATGAATCAGTTCAGGAACCTCCTCCATAGGAACCCCAAACTCCTATATTGAGGAGGTCTTCTAGGGTAAGAAGAGAACCTGAACATTTTTCTCCTTCTATTTATTACTTATTACTCACTAACAGTGGAGAGACAGAGAACTTTGATGAAGCAATGTAGGTAGATGTCAGGAAGAAGTGGGAGCAAGGCATGGATGAGGAGCATCAGGATCTCATGGAGAACCGAACATGGAATTTTTTTTAGCTACCCGAAGGAAAAATAGCATTACAAAATAAGTGGGTGTACAAATTCAAAGAGGAAGAAGGAGGCAATAAAAGATATAAGGTCTGGTTGGTGGTCAAGGGTTTTGTACAAAAAAAAGGTATAGATTTTGATGATATTTTGATAGTTTCATGATGGAGCAATTTTATATTAGATGTCATTTTGACCATTGCATGTATATAAAGAAATTTGAAGATGGAATTTATATTAGCTTGTGCTTGTATGTGGATGACGTGTTGGTTGTAGGTAAAAACATGTAGGAAATAAAAGTAATCAAGAAGCAACTAAGTGACTCCTTTGTGATGAAGGATTTAGGGGCAGCAAAACAAATCCTAGTAATCTGTTAATAGGAGTAAAGTTTCCAATTTTATCTCAAGATAGGAAGGAACGGAAATTGAATTTATCTCAGGAAGATTACATTAAGAAGGTATTAGAGATTTTTAACATACAAGATGCTAAACCAGTTGGAACTCCTTTAGCAGGACATTTCAAGTTATCAAAGGAAATGTGTCCCAAGACAAAGTAGGAGAGAAAGCAGATGTCCAAGGTACCTTACTCATCAGTGGTTGGCATTTTTATGTATGTCATGGTGTGTACTATACCTAATATTGCCCATGCAGTGGGAGCTGTGAGTATATTCATGAGTGATCTAGGTAAATATCGCTGGCAGGAAATAAAGTGGATCCTTCGGTACTTGAGAGGGACCATAGGGATAGTTTTGTGCTACATTGGATTAGACACCACTTTTCATGGTAGATTCAGATATGGTTGTAGATGTAGACAGTAGGAGGAGCACGATAGGTTATATTTTCATTGTAGGTGGGACAGCAGTGAGCTAGATTTCATGACTACATAAGCTTGTGGCTTTTTCAACCACAAAGGATGAGTATGTTGTTTCCACAGAGGCAAGAAAAGAAATGATTTGGTTACAAAAATTGCTTGAGGAGTTGGGGCATAATCAGGAGGAAGGAAATTTGCATAGTTATAGTCAGAGTGTTATACACCTAGCTAAGAACTCTACTTTCCACTCTAGGATGAAGCATATATAGTTAAGGTATCATTTCATCAGGACAAATTTGGAGGAAGAGAAGTTGAAGCTGCAGAAGATTCATACCAGTCAGAATCCTACAGACATGATGACCAAGGTGGTCACAAGGGAAAAATTGAAGCTGTGTTTAGCTTTGGTTGGTCTTGACGGAAACTAGTCAAGGGTTGAGAAACTTACTTAGAGAAAAACTAGTCTCCAAGTGGGAGATTGTTATGTTGTGGAGCCTATTTTCATGTGTGGAAGTGTTGAAGATTGTACACTAAAAGTAATGTACACTCTTCATGTATTTTTTTGGCCTCGAAAAACATGCCCCGTATATCGGGAAACGTGTTCTTACATGGGAGGCATTTTTGACCCATGGGTTTATGGGATGGTTTTGGCCAATGGTTTTGGTACCCATGTTATTATAAAACTGCTTAAGCAATTTCCTATTTATGTGGTTTTGTGCATATGGTAGGGTTGATGTAACACTACAGATGTGTCTAAATTCAGGTGTGAATTTTGTAGAGTTTGTTGAGCATAGATCCAAATAGATTTGGATATTGTATTGAGAGAGCGGTGGCTTGTAATAAAATATGAGCAAGTGATTCTTGGTTTACATAGCCCAAATTGGGCTAACCACATTAAATATTTTCTCTTTGTGTTGTGTTATTTTTATTCTACATTTTTATTTGAGATTTTTATCTTGTTATTGCTTCTTCAAATATGGCTTAAATGAATCCCTTTATGAGTATTAACAATATATTTGGAAAATCATATGTTGATTCATCACAGGAGTTAATTATAAACTAGTGCAGGAATTGATGGTGCACTGGCACAAAAATTTCCTTATAACATAAGACTCACCTTTGCATTAGTGTAGGACTCGTCCAGTTCATTAATTTCTACTTCCTTGGAGGAAGGGACTTGCACAAAGGAGACAAGTATCTTGGATAGTTGAACTACAAGTTGATACCGTTGGCACATCAGTTAACATAATGACACAAACATGAAATGTGTGCATTTACCTCAACCTACCTTCATGTGGATTATAAGGCCCAGTCACTCCTAGTTTAACTCCAGTTTACTAGAAACATGATGCAGACAGACACTTATGGATTTATGAACACCATGATTCTTTGGAATCAATCCAAGATCTACAGTATCTTCCAACACCAATTATTCTCTTAAAAATATTTTATTATGGCCTTCATCTGTAGTTAACAATATCAACTCAAATCAAACATTACATAGATTACTCCTTCCACAAGTGTAATTCTTAGGATAGTTAGTCATTGTTTTAGTCGGTGTCTAGTTAAGTAGATATTATTAATCGTAAAGAAAAATAGTTCTCTCCTAAATGGACTAGGATAACTCTGGTATAAAAGAGTTAATGTATTAAGATTCAAAGTTCGGCTCAATTAGTTGATTATTGTCAAAGTAGTTTTTTCAATAAAATTACATATTCATGGTAGATATTTATTGTGTAACTTTAAATTTTGAACATGATGGAAGGGAAGGAGAAAGGGCCACTCCTCCCCAACAAGAAGGGAGAATTTATTGTTATTTCCTTTCTGTTATTTAGCATTCATTTAAATTTCCAACATTACATTATCTTTAGTTCATTTCATTTTGTCTTTAATAATTATTTTTTGGTTATTAATTACATTTCCTCATTACAACTAGTATAGTATTCGTTTAATTTCATTGTTAGATAAGTACTGAGAATAATTTTGATTGTTTCCATTGTTACAAATAGCCATGGACAAACATATATAATATAATTAAAATGTGATTACATTAATGCTTGTCATGTTTTAGTGACGTTGCTGCAGAATTCAAGGTGTTATCAAAGGTTAAGGTGCTAGCTAGAAGTATTGTCTGGTTGTCTAGTAAGTTTCCATTTAGAAATTTTATTTTCATAAATCTTTTAGAGAAATAAGACCTTGTAGTGACACAAAGAATCCTCTATTCTTTGGAGTATGTGGAACACAAAAAATCAAGTTAAGCACTGATAGTTAGGAAATTTTCCTCAGTATAATAGGATTTATTTTTATACCTAGAGACTGTAGAGGGAGATTCATTACAATAAACTTTTAAAATCCCCCTCAAAACTAGCCTATGGAATATCTTACTGACCAAGGAAGGATGGTTGATGAAGTTGATAACCTCAATGGTGCATGAAAACCCTTTTATTGGAAGAATGTTTACCTACCCCATCAAATTGGATCCTAATGATCAGGATCCTATGAAAAATGTATTCCCTTAAATTTTACTTTCTAGGGGTTAGTCTTAGAAGATCCTGACCAATTTATTTTTGAATTCAAAGTGTTGTGCCAAACATATGATTACACTTCTAATTCCCACAAAATCAAGTTATTTCCCTCCACTTTAAAAGACGTGGCTATGAGATGGTTTATGGGCTTAACCCCTAACTTCATCCATAGTTGGGAGGAGATGGAGACAGTTTTCTTGGATAAATACCAAGACTAATATAGAGTATTGGATAGGAAAGAATAACTTTTTAGAATTCAACATAAGGAAGATGAGAGCGTGGAATATTATCTAGATCAGTTCCTTTTCCTTCATGGGAGGTGTGGTACTAGTCTGGATATTAATCTACTCAAAACCTTATTCCTCAAAGGATTTGATGAAGACACACAGCAGGCCTTAAATCTTATGGGAAAGGGAGACATGAACAAACTAGAATTTATAGAAATCATTGACATCTATAGGAATTACTCCCAAACTCTCCCCAACTTTCATAGACAAAAAGGTAAAATGGCCAATAGCGATATATCCAAACTAGGGGAAGAAATTAAAATTTTGAAAACATACCTCTTAGTTCAACTGAACACCTCTTTGGATGGGGAGAAAGCCAGGAATACATAGCCTTTATCCATCTACTTCCCAAGATGTAGGATCAAACATGGGCTTAAGGATTTCCCCTTAGGCAAGATAGAGATTTGTCTTCTCTATGAATTAAAGCATGCCACTGTAGTGCCCACACTTTTATAACTCAGTTACTTGTTGTTCCTCTTACTCTTAGACATGTTTTGGCAGGGATTTGATATATTTTGGACATTACATTAGGAGATTTGATCTTATTAGACATGTATGGAGATTTAGGCGTATAACACCAATTTAGCTTGATTACTATGTTTTCACATTATCTTATGATGTCACAGATACTAATTGATATGATGTTGTTTTGGGACCGTAATTATATTGATGGATACTTAGTTAGTTACATGTTGGGATTCTATGGATACTTGTCACTTTATCATTATGACTAACTTATGGTGAATTATGTATAATTGTGCACGTTGTCGCATTTTCGATTCCAAAAAGATGATACATTAGTCTAGAATTAATTGATATCTTATTTAGTATTTGATTCACATTTTATCAGATAGGTGCGTTTAATGTGTGCAATGAGTGTGTAGGTGACAGGTCACAGGAGAAGGTGGGATTCAGGCCAACTACACAATTTTGCACAAGTAGCCCATGGGGCTAAGTTCTAGCTGTGTTTATTGTATGAGGCATTAGTATTAGGGTTTATTATTTTGGGCACCATGAGTGACCCCCCCCTTTTTGTAATGTAATATGTCTTGCAATATTAATCTTGCTTAGGGTGTTTAGTTTGTGTTGTAAACTTGTTTTGGGGAATTAATGGCCCCACTTACATTAAGTTTTGAATTTGTTTAATGAGGTACTTAATCAAAATGGATTAGGGTCACATGTGAACCCTTGGGTGGGCCCCACACCCTCTACCCTTGTGCCCAAGTGTGCCAAACCCGAATTTGGGCTATTTTAGGCATGTTTAGGGACCCCTTTTTAGTTTGGGAGTTCCCTTAGCATGAAAATGGGCCCTTGGACCCTACCTAATAGGTAGGGGGGCTTATTTCCAAGGTTTAGAGGGAGTTTTCCCTCCCATTTTTCCTCCCTTTGGTCACATCCATGTAAGGGGTATGGTTAAGTGTGCTTTATTAAAAGTTGCACAAGATTTTTTTTGTTATCATTTTGGGTAATTTGGGAGAAGAGGGCTAAAATTCATTTTACCATTTCTCTCTTTTATATTTGGCATCTTTGACCTTGAGGGAAGAGAGGGGTGACACATGTCACCCCCTCATTTGTGAGGATTTTTGCTTGCTCCTCTTCAAATTCTCCCTCATGGGAAAAGAAGAGAACTTTTTTTTGGAGCTTTTTCTTGGAGGCTTGTGGATTTTAGAGCTATAGTTTGTTTGGGTCAAGAAGTGGAAGAGATTGAATTTGAAGAGATTTTTGGAGGTACGATTCTTCAGCTTTATTGTATGTGTTATATCATGCTAGATATTAGTTTGTTTACTTGGAAATGTTTGTTGTTGCATGAAGATTTTATTTGTTGTTTATGTTAGGAATATCTTGATTAGTGCTTCACATTATAATATAGGTTTGTTATATTGTTTCAACAATATAATTTTGTTATACCCGTAATGATATTAACGGGTTGTTTGGTTGTGTGACTTCCTAGTTTGTAGGAGGTCGGTTTTCTATTTCCATGGCTATTTATTAGCCTTAGTATTGATTGTAATGAGGTCGAATACAATATCATAGTATTGTTTCCTGTGTGACAATATTATTGTTCCAATATTTGGTATCAGAGTGATTTTTGTGCACGTCATGGAGTCTTGAGATTTTTTATGGAGCAGAACAATTGTTGTTCATGATTTCTCCTTCTCATGAAAATAATATTTTGTAAAGAACTTACTGTATATCCTTGAGTGTTAGGCCAATCATTTTTCAAATTGTGATGTAAGTTTTCAGGTGGATCGTGATCAAAATTTTACATATGTGGATTTGTTTTATTATTCTCCTTAATGCAACACGTGAGAAAGATGTAATTATCCTCGCTCCTGTTAAGCTATGTCTGCATCCAATCTCCCTACTCTGATGTCAATCTCCACGCGGTAATCTGGACACAAATTTGGAGTTTCCGAAGCCATATGAATAACGGGAGATAAGTTTTTTTCTTTCGTTTTCATTTAAATGTCTAGACCCAGTCGCACATGCATCTCTTTGTCTAATTCACCCCTTCACATGCATTATTAGCATTACTCGATTAATGTAATATAGTTTTATATTGAATTCTGATCTACCCTTGGGTGATTCAAAATTGCTAAATAATGGTGGGAGATTATGGTTTTTCCATTTAATTCCCAAGACATATATGCCGCAGTTATTCAATGAAGAGTGCTAAATAAATCAAGGTGAAAATGAATAGGTCTTGTATTGCATGGTCAATTCAGGCATTGCAATGGAGATTATTCTAGATGGTGTTTATTCAATGTGCATGGATGGGTTATGCTCCATGAAAACTCAATGCATTGAGTTGATGAATATGCTTTGATCTCCATGGATCAAAACAGGATCCCACAAATTTTCTTTGCATGTGGTTTTAAGATTCAAATATAGAGACCTACGTATCTATTTACACGCATTCATGTGTGGTGCATTGCATGCACAACTTTGAGAAAATTTACATCTACGTAATTGCATTATGTTTGGCAGTCTTTTATTTCATCAAAGCGTATTGTAACAAATATCCTCTACTACGCTATTTCTCAATCTATTCATCATGGGCATCTGATCGGTTTTGTTAGATCACTTTAGGACCACGTACAAATTTTTTGGGTCAGGAATCATACCTCAAATATCTCTGCATGCAGTAGATATTTTTTTCAGAATCACCTCAGGCCATATTTCTTTGCCACATGTCTCCCACATTACACGTATCCCACTCAACACTAAAAATTTTTACATGTGTGATTTACCGACTTACATTGGTAAAAATGTCTCACAGATGCATTTTAGGTGTTACCCGGTGTCTGTCAAAATAAAGTGTTTCACATCGCGAGAGAAAAGAATAAATCACAATGTGCAAACTATTGAGCTTTAATGTCCAATTTGTTGAGTAAGCAGCATCGTCTACTGGAGGACGGAGGCACAAGAGGCTAGAAGGCATTCAGCGACCTCTCGTTAGTCACCAATGATGGGGCCACACAAAGTTGTGGTGATAGTGTGTGTGTGTGTGAGAGAGTTTGCTTTCTTTTCTGAGTTGCAGTTGATTTCAGTTGTGTGCAACATGATTTTTTTCAGTGTTCCTATTATGGCTTGAATAAGTGAAATGTTCACATTGAGGGGGGGAATATGGTCTCAATGTTCCATTTTCTCTTTTTCATATTTTTTATCAGTGAAAAATGCTTCCTACATAATTCCCTAAAGGAAAATCATAGTGGACAGATGAAAGCACAAGGAAAAGCAGCATCATGATATTGAGATTGTTGGTTTTCCTGTAAAACCATCCCTGTTGAGGTTTTTGGTTGTCCTATAAAACCATCCATCTTGAGGTTTTTGGATGTCCTATAAACCATCCATGTTGAGGTTGTTGGCTTTCCTAAAAAACCATCCAGATCATGAGCACGCACGGGCGGCACGCTGCAGAAGGAAGTGCAATTTTTGTTCTCCCATGTTCGCACTAAGGGGGGGAATGTTAGGAATATCTTGATTAGTGCTTCACATTATAATATAGGTTTGTTATATTGTTTTAACAATATAATGTTGGTATACCCGTAATGATATTAACAGGTTGTTTGGTTGTGTGACTTCCTAGTTTGTAGGAGGTCAGTTTTCTATTTCCATGGCTATTTATTATCCTTAGTATTGATTGTAATGAGGTCGAATACAATATCATAATATTATTTCATGTGTGACAATATTGTTGTTCCAATAGTTTACTTGATTTTACTCCCTCCATCATATGGCATGATGGAGTTTTGGAGTTTGTGGGGGAAGAGAGAGGGATTTTCCCCTCTCAATCCTCATAGGCTTGATGGGAAATCCTTGTAGGATTTTAGTTACTCCCCTCAAATGGTTGAGGTGGGGAAGGTGGTTCATATGGCTTGAACCTCCTTCCCCATTCTTGGTGAGGAAACCCCTTTGGGGTTTGAAAATCCTTCCAAGAAGGATTGGTGAAAGGGTGGAGAAATAACGAGGGGTTGAATGAATTTGGAGGAATAAGGAGGGTATGGAGATCTTTGTTTTGTGCAACTAATGTTGGTTACAAATTTTGGAGAACTCCTCTTTTCTCTTCCCCATTTTAGAGGTAGAACATGGTTTCTCCTCTTTTTCATCTTTGTAAAATTTGGAGTCTTGTTTTTATATTTTTCTTGTTTCATGTGGATGTAATATTGTTTGTTCACCCTCACTCTTGTGCAAAGTTATGGATAGTATTCCTCTTTCCCATGGGCTTGGGGTAGGTTAGCATGCATTCTAATCTTGGAAAGGCATGTGATGATGCCTATGGTTGGGTGGTAAAACAAGATTCTTCTCCTTGTATGGATTCCTTGAAGGAATTTGAATTTTGATCTCAAGATGGAAGTTGGTGATAGTTGGAGCTTCTTTGTCCTCTCAAATCTTTGTGAAATATTATTTGCATTATAACCTCTTGAGTATGGCTTTATGGGAAGATTATTTGGCATGCAAAATTTCTCATCTTGTGAATTGAAAATCACTTGTAAGATTGGTATTTCATTAGTATTTGAAAACTTTCTTTCAATCTTGAGGAGTTGTTAGGTTGTTTTCTTATGTATTTTAGCATGTTTTGAAATATGATGTATTGAGGAATTTTGCAAAAGAAGTCTTGTAAAATATCTATATTCCTTTAACATGATTTTTTTTTAATATCATTTTGATAAAGAAAGATTATTTATTGGAAAGGTGTTATTACAAAAGAAATAATATTACTTTGTTGAAAGTCTTATTTGTTTAAAAATCTGAAATAATCTTTTAGAATTGCATTTGAAAAGAAAGTATCCCCTCTTGTATTGTTTTGTTTGTAATATTAATGATTGGAATAAGACTAGTCTTGATATCTTTCCATGTGAAGTTTTAATGATTTGCTCTTATTAAGCAATCATATTGAATAAGTAATCTTATTTGAAAAATTTCTTTTAGAAATGAGTCTCTTATCTTATTTGAAACTACCTTGTTACATTCCTTTTAACTCAAAATAGGTGAAAGATTTAACCTAAATAGTTATTGAAAACCTTTAAGATTCTTACTTAACTAATTTAGGTATATTATTTTATAAGATGGGATCATCATTCTTTACCATTGTGCAAAAAATAATCATATTCAGAATTTACCTAATATAGTGTTATTTTAAAATGTAACTGTGTTATATTTAAGGATAGTCATAGTTTAATTGTTGTATTAATATGGGTTTTTATTGCAGGTTTATATATGTTGAAATATATATTATGGAATATTATTTTAGTATATATATTTAATTTTATATATATATATATATATATGTATGTATGTATGTATGTATATGTATATATATAACCTTTTTATATTTAAAAATGTTTTAAATAAAAAAATATAAACAAAAAAAAATTAGACAAGATTCGGGGGAGGGTCGAACCCCGCCCCCCCTCCATCTACGCCACCCACTGCCACGGACACCCCCTGTCCTACCTTTGATGTACCCTCCACCACCCACGTGGCCACCAAAACCCCCACCTCCCCATGTCCCTGTCCTACACAGACCCCTCTGTGCGCCTAACCCCGACCCCCTTACCGTCACCGCTTTCCCCCACCTCCATGAGTGTAACCATCCTCCTCCCACATAGCTCCCTCCTCCTTCCTCACTCAGGCCCTCACCTCCTTTTCTCACCACGGCCACACAAAGCATGATTTGAATATAACAATATTGGTTGGTTGGTTTGGTTGTCATAAACAAATACGATGAGGAAATTATCCTTCCAATCCATGAATCAAACCTCCATATCTCCTCCTCCACTTGCAAGAAGAAACAAGAAAAAAGACAAAATGAGGGAAAATGATATGGAAAAGAAAGGATAGAGATGGTTAGGGAAACTTTAGGGTATTTTCAAAACCAAGGGTCAAGATCATATTTTATCCAAGGGCTCACACTTAACCCTACACCTTTTAAGTCATGGACATTATATGAGAGTGGAAAATAACTTTTGTGGTGGGTGTGGGAAAACTAATAAAAAAGGGGGGGAATTAATAAATCTCAAAGGGTGTGTAGTAGAAATTAAGGTGACTTTAGTAAGATAAATAGAATAAACAATTAATTTGTTTTAGGATTTTATTAGGGTTGAGAAAACTAAAGTGGTATAAATAAATAATTTTCAGGATATGGTTTTCAATGGAACTAAATTTAATTAATCATTATATATATATATATATCCACAATTTTTTAGTCACGCTTGGGGTGTGTTTACGGTGTCCCGGGACGGGGTATTACAGCCACAGACCAATGTGGATTGTTTCCCTTTCTAAAGAACCATCTAAAACAAAACACATAAGAAAAAGTTGAGTTAAATTATATGGCTCATAGGCATGGAGAGAATTTCCAATCCAATCAGAATCAGTCTTATATGTTAAAATCACACTAGGTCCCAAATCAATGGAATGCACCATGGTCATACCCCCAACCTTGGACTCAATAAGTCCCGCAGGAGTGGATCCCATAATAGAATGCACCACCAAGTTACTTTTAACAACCTTGGGCTCCACATCTAAACATTCCACCATTTCAACAATAGTGGAATGTACCTCATGGGTATAGGTAGCAATATTATAATAAAAGAAGACCCCAAGGTCAACAAGATTTTTTGACTAGACCTTCAAATGCTACCCCATCTGAACAACCTTCTCAGCCACAGATACTAGTACAAACTGTGTCAAACCCCAAAATTTTGAGGAAGGGTAACCCAGCCTACACTATGGAATCAAATAAAATTCTCATAGTAAACTCTATGGATTGTAGGAATATCTTGTTATGTTCAGGTAATGTTACCTCAAAACCTTCATCCCCTATCATAGAAGAAATCTTTGAAGATACAAAAAATCTAAAAGAAATTTAGCCCAGTCCTGATGTTGAAGAAACACCTCAAATAAGTGTTGATATTCCTTTTCCCTGCAGACTCTTGGAAAAACACAACATTATAGTTCTTGAACAACCAAAGTCAAAATTGATTCAAGGATTGAGAAAATTGAGTATTGGCACTTCCCCACTACAAGCTCTTAATGAAATCCATGAGTTAAACAAAACCATCAAAGAGATTTTTTTTAATACTCCATGAAGAAGAAAGAATCATCATAAAACCATCCATATTGATGGGAAAATTATTAGTTTACTGGAAGGAAATATGCCCCCTCCTAAATATGGAGACCTTGGAAGTCCTATTGTGACAATTCACATAGGATATGTCTAAATACCAAATTTCCTCGTTGATCTAGGAGCAGCCATAAATGTGATTACCATGGATACCTTGTCCACACTATCACTTCTTGAACCACAGTCAACCTCCATAGTTTTACAAATTTTAGATTAGTCTATGAACAAGCCAAGGGGATATATAGAAGATGTAACCATCAACATCAAGTCATCGTATTATTCGATAGACTTCATTATCATAAAAATGAAGAAGAGGAAGATTAGATACCCTCTAATCCTAGGACGCCCTTGGTTAGCCATTGCTACCACCCTCATTGATTGTAGAATGGGGAATATGGTGATTACAAATGGACATGATTCTAAAAAATTATCAATTTACCCTGCCACAAAACCTTATGTTACAGACAATAGTGGTGTAAGGACAATTCAGATGATTCAAAGGATATTGTCTCTTCTTTAGCCATGGTTGTAATTAAAGAAAACTCAGATAAAATCCAAAATGGTGACCATGAGTCCTTCACTGGAAAAATTATAAATCCTGCACCTGAGTCTTGTGTAAGAGATATTTCTAGTCCTTTTCTATAACTAATTGAAACAAGAGATGACTTTGTGGATGAAAACAGTCAACCTATCATCTGTTCTTTTACACAAAATGTATATTTGACTGATTCCATATTTCAAAACATCACTTTTTCACATATTACTTCCCCAAAAGTTTCCATTGAATGCATTATTGAGAGAGTATCTTGTTGTAGATTATCTTCATCCAGGTACCAAACAACTACCTATTTTCCTAGGGAAGACATTTACAGTTAATAATTGGCTGACTAGTCAAGAAGAGAATATCCTATTTAAACTATTATGCTCTCATCCTCAAGTGTTTGCTTAGGAATTTAGAGATATGAAGGGTATTCATCCTAGTATTTATACACACCATATCTACACCAATGGTGCATGACCAGTCAAACAACCCCAAAGAAGGATAAACCTTGCCCCAAGAGACATTGTAAAAACTGAGATTAAAAAACTTCTCAGGGTGGGATTCATTTATCCAATCTCAGATAGCCAGTGGGTTTCTCCGTTAGTTATAGTTCCCAAAAAGAATGGGAAATGGATAATTTATGTGGATTATATATATTTAAATAAGTAAACTCGTTGGGATTATTTTTCATTACCTTTTATTGATCAAGTCTTAGAAAATCTATCTGAAAAAAGGTATTTTTCATTCCTTGATGGGTTTAGCGGGTAAAATCAAATAACAGTAACACTTGATGACCAATAAAAACCACTTTTACATGCCCTTGGGGAACATTTGCTTACAGGGTATTACCTTTTGGTTTATGTAATGTTCTTGCCACTTTTCAAAGAGTCATGTTTGTAATATTTTTTTATCTCACCCATGAATGTGTAGAGATTTATATGGATGATTTCACTGTTTATGGAGCAACATTCCAAGAGGAAATTGACAATCTAGATAAAGTCCTTTCTAGGTGTTAAAAACACCAATTATCCTTAAACTATGGAAAAAAATATTTATTGTGGAACAAGGGGTAGTTTTAGGCCATCACGTTTCAGCTGAAGGAATCAAGGTGGACCCTGACAAAATCAATATCATTGTAAAGCTCTTGTCTCCTAAAAACTAAATAGATGTAAGAAGTTTTCTTGGCCAAGCTGGTTATTATAGAAGGTTTATTTTAGACTTTAGTAAAATAAATTCTCCATTGTTTACTCTTTTAACTAAAGATTCTAAATTTGAATGGATAGAAGCATGCCAACAAGCTTTTTATTCTATCAAAGAAAAATTGATAAACACACCAGTGTTGAGAGGCCCGAATTGGAACCTTCCCTTCTATATATAAATAGATGATTCCAATGAAGCAGTAAGGTTGTTCTTGGACAGCAAGAGAAAGGAGATCTTATGCATTCTATTTATTATATTGGTAAAAAACTCTCCCCTGCTAAAAGAAACTACACCACAACGGAGAAGTAATTTCTTGCATTTGTATATACAATCAACAAGTTTCACCATTACATCACAGGATATGAAGTGATTGTTCACACTGACCACTCTACTATTAAGTATATAATGAATAAACCCTTAGTGCATTTCAGGATTGTAAGGTGGTTGTTAATGCAATAATTTAACATTAAAATCATTAACAAGCCAAGGAAATAAAACATGGTAGCTGATTTTCTTTCAACACTTACCACTTTAGAAGAATGAGAGAAATCCAATGATGATTTTCCTGGTGAACATCTATTTACAGTTTCTACTACTTCTCCTTAGTTTACAAATATGGATAATTATTTGGATACAAGAAAGTTCCCAACCTTTTTCAGATAAAAGAAAATAAAGCAATTAGTTAAACAAAGTGTGATGTATACGTGGTTAAATGGAATTATTTTTCAATGTGGACATGACCATGTTCTACAAAGGTGTGTAGCTGAAGATGAAGTATTTGACATACTTATGGAATTTCATGATGATCCATTAGGAGGGCATTATTTAGTTCAGAGGACCATTCATAAAGTTTTAGGAGTTGGTTATTATTGGCCTTCCTTGTTCAAGGACTTCAAAAAGTATGTGTGAAGATGTGATCAATGTCAAAGATGGGGAAACCAACATTTACATCTGAAATACCACTCCACCCTCAAGTTTTATTATAACCATTTGAGAAGTGGGGATTGGATTTCATTTGATCAATTGACCCAACTTCTCAAGGTAAATAATACATTCTGATGTGAACAGATTATGTCACCAAATGGGATTAGGCACATGCACTATAATATGTCAGAGATGAAAAAATTACAGATTTCTTATATGAGCATATCTTCTAGAGATTTGGAGCACCAAGATCAATTGTTTCGGATCAAGGACCAAAATTCATGTTAGGTGTAATCAGTTCCTTTGTAGGAACATACCAACTAAATCACAAGAATTTGTTACCATGCCATCTACATTCCAATGGGCAAGTGGAGGTTACTAATAGAGAGTTGGAGAATACCCTGACAAAGATAGTGGATATCTCAAGGAAAATTTGGGTTAAAAAATTGCCTAAAGTTGTTTGGGCCTACAATACTACTTGGAAAACAACCACAGGATTTACTCCCTATGAGTTTGTTTATGGGAAGAATCCCATTCTTCCCAAAGAATTTGAGATTCAAACCTTGAGAATAGTTGTTGAGGTAGGAATCAAATTTTCATATGCACCAAAATAAAGGATTGTTAAATTAAATTATTTGGATGAAATGATACTTCAAGCAATACACAAACATAGATCATCCAAAATTAGAGGTAGGTATGGCATGACAAGCACGTTAAACCAAGAAAGTTCTAAAAATGAGATTGGGCTATGTTATTTGATTCAAAATATAAGGATTTCAAGGGGAATCTGTAAACAAGATGGATGGGCCCATATCAAATTGAAGAGGTATTTAATAATGGGATAGTTCAACTAATTATAATTGATGGTGAGAAGAATTTTGTGTTGGTTAATGGACATAGATTGAGGTTGCATCATAAACCAGCATCCATAGAAGAATTACAAAATGTGCTTCAAGAATATTCAGCTCTAAATTGTTTGGAAAAAAATTATTTGTCCAATTCAGCTCAGAACTTATCTATTTTTCATCAAATATAAAGAGGGGATGACTGAAAACCAAAAATGGAAGTCATAATCCTTTGAGGCATTGGCTGAAAACCAACAATGGCAGCCATTGTCTCTTAAAAAAATTAAAATTTTGAGAATAAATAATAAATAATAAATTCAGGTGGCTAAAAACCAGCAATGACAGTCACCACCCTTGAATTAAGTAAGTAATATATGAAGGAAAACATGTGGATTGAGTGTCAAATCAGCATGGAAATGATGTCCAATGATGTGATAAGAAAAATGTAATGAGGTATGCGCAATATTCCCCTCTTAAATGTTGAAAAATTTAATTTATGAAATGTTCATTATGGTACTCGTGAAAATTGACTACCTTCTCCATTTCCAATACATTTACATGCTTCACATATCCCCAAAATATCCGCCATTCACCTCCATAATAATCACCACATGTACCCAATAACTATAATTATCACCTTGGGATTTGTAAAACCTTTCCTAATTCATGTCATTTTATTTATAACCAATTCATCCCCCATGTCACTTTCCAAATTCTGCCATTATACTCCTACGCTAATACTCATTTCATTCTTTTTCTTATTCCTATCTCTACAAAATTTATCAATCTAGTCTTGCGCCCTTTTATTTTCAGCTTACCTACTTAAAACCAGTCATGGGACCCAGGCTAAAGCATGATCCAACCAATTTAGTAGAATTGTTAGCCGATACAGAATCGGTAGAAATATTTCAAAAGGTAGGGTGACTCAATTTTCTACTTTCATATGAGGAATTCAACACAAAAATGACATAGGAATTTGCCAAAAACATTAATGAATGGTGTTCTATTGTATAAGGTAAGAAAATTCCATTCATCCCCACTATAATTAGTCATCTTTCAGGAATACCAAAGGAAGGTCTATCAGTTAGTAATAGGACATTATATTCTGAAATTATTAAAATGTTTTAGTTGGAAAAAAGGAAAAATTAGAATTGGTGGTGGGTAATAAGGGGAAAGCCAAGGGTATATAAAGGAATACTCTACCAGAGCCTTGGGAAGAAATTACTAAATGGGTAATCAAACATTTTATCTGTGAAGCAAAATATGAGATCATTTTTGGACCTATGTTGAGAATTTCGATACACCTTCACCATGGCCAAATCAAACCCCAGCACAAAATCAATTTGAATTAGTTTTTGTATGATTTTTTTTCCTCAGCCACCAAGAAATTTTGTTGGGGAAGATCCTACCTAATATACCAAGTCCTAATACATTTAATTTACAAACATCAGTTTGTTAGAATGAGGCATGACCCTAATAAATGGTTGAAATTTTAAAATAATTTTTCCCTAGAGTCTGAATTATTCCTAGAGAAAGACCCCTCCACTTCTAAGTGACCTAATAAATTCCCTATAACCTCTAGGAATGCTCAAGATCTCAATGATACTCCAACTGAATTTGTTCCTTCTCAAGAAGAATAGGAAGTCGTGGTCATTATGTAGACCCTACTCAAGACACCACCAGTGTCTCCCCATCAATCTGAGTCACCCTCTATTCTTGTTAAAGAAAAATATTTTGATCAAACCCCTACCTTTTCCACTCAACCTTTTGTCCTATAAAAAGTTAAAGAACTAATGGTGGAAGGAGAACCTAATTCTCCTCAAGATCCTGATAAAATTTTACCACAAGTATTATCTTTGTCCAAGGTCCAATTTGAACTACATCTAGCTTATGAGATAATTACATATCTCCAATTCTTTCTTGAAGCTAAGGAGTCCACTTTCTCCTAGCTGGAAGTTGAGAAAAATAAAAAGATCCAACAGTTACATCAAACTATAGAGCAGTAAGAAGAGGCAACTCTTCAACTCCAGTAATCCCTGGAAGAAAAAGAGCAACAAATCCACTCCCTTTAGGTCAAGATAGATGAGCTCAACACATCCCTTGTAGTTTTGCAAGAAAATAGGTAGGAAACAAAGAACATGGTCACTAATGAGAAAATAACTCAGATAGACTTCATGTTTCCCTGGATTATTGTCTTGAAAGGTATGGTTAAATGGATGGAGGAATGTTATAGGCTCAGGGTAGTTGTTGATGAGAATAACACCTTCAAGGAGGAAAACATGTTTCTCAAAGATAATTTTCTTATTTTTTTCCATTTGTATGATCAAGTTATTTCATGTAGACCTCCATCTAATTTTTATACACTATTCCTGAAGGAAAAAATCTTAAAATGGTAGATCTCTAGAGCCCATGTTATGCAAGATATTGAGTTTGATGACGACTGGAAATTTTTTGGTGTTTATGCATCAAGAAGTGATTTTGAAAAGAATATCCTATGTGAAATTTATGTTCACAAATTTATTCTTCCTAATTAGATTGAGATCCCCATAAATTTATATGTGGGTGAAGTGTGATTGAGTTCATTTATATCTACTATAACGAACTAGTCTGAATGGAGTGAAAAAAGGGGAAAATTTGTTCAAGAAGAATCCAGTATAGGCCTCTTAATAAGGCATGATCTTCCTGCCCCTATTTGGTTCTTCAACAAATTTTGGTATCAAGTATACTATTTACAGTTGGTGGACCAGTAAAAAGATATTCTGAGAACTTGTGTGAGAAGTTTCAGGAAGTAAGTACTCCCAATGTTCAATGTCAATTTCCTTACATGTTAAGTAAGGTAAGAGTTGTTTGTAGAAAATTACAAGAAGAAGGAGGTGATTTCACCTACTAACCTCTATTGGTCACTAAAAAGGGATAAGAAACTCTAAAAAATCATTCCAGAAATGCAAGAAAATTGGATTGGGATGAGGTATAGGCCTCCATTAGTAATTGCACCAGTACCATGATAGAATTCTATAGTTGATCATCTAGAGGGAAGTTATAACACTTGGAGGAAGTTGGTTACTGATTTCTTTGAGTTCTATAATACTGAATTGGATGAAACATGGAAAACCTTTTCCAATGAGTATAATTATTCAAGGATAGTTAAACAATTGAATAGGTATCAGGAGGAATTTTTAATTCTTAAGTGTGGGGGGTGATGAACCCTTATTTTATCATGTTTATCCCATGTAAAACCATGTGTTATTTTTGTATCATTTTTATGATGCATAATTTTTACATTTTATAGTTAATACTTTACTATGTTTTAGAAGGAAATGTTATGTATATTCTTGTTATTTTTTTCTTTTTCTTGCTTATTCAAATATGGCTTGAATGAATCCTTTTATGATTATTAAGAATATATTTGGAAAAGTATATGTTGAGTCATCACAGGAGTTAATTACAGAATAGTGCAAGACACATTGGTGCATTAGCAAAGGACTCACCTTATAGCGCATGAATCACCTTTGTATTAGTGCAGGACTCACCAAGGAGCGTGGGACTCATCCAACTCATTAATTTATACTTCCTTGAAGGAAGGGAATTACACAAAGGACATAACTAGCTCAGATGGCTGAACTACGAGTTGATGCATCTGTTACATTAGTTAACACAATGACATGAGCATGAAATATGTGCCATTACTCAGCCTACCTTCATGTTGATTATGAGGCCCGGTCACTCCGATTTTAACTCCAATTTCCTATAAACGTGGTGCATACAAACACTTATGGATTTATGATCACCACCATTCTCTGGAATCAGTCCAAGATCTACAGTATCTTCCAGCACCAATTGATTCTATCAAAAGAGTTGATTACGGTCTTAATCTGCAGTTAACAATATAGGTTAAAATCAAAAATTGTATAGATTATGCCTTCCACAATTGTAATTTTTAGAATAGTTATTCATTTTTTTATTCAGTGTCTAGTTAATTAGATATTATTAATTACAAATAAACTAGTTCTCTCATAAAGGGACTAGGACTTCTCTAGTACAAAAGAGCTAATGTATTAAGATTTAAATTTTGATTCAGTTAGTTGATTATTGTCAAAGTATTTCTTTCAATAAAATTATATATTCAGGGTAAAGCTTTATTTTGTAACTTGTAACATTGAACCTGATCGAAGGGAATGATCAAGGGCCACTCCTCCCTAATGAGAGGGGAGAATTTATTGTTATTTCCTTTCTATTATTTAGCATTCATTTAAATTTCCAACATTGCATTATCTATAGTGCATTTTATTCTTTATTTAATAAGTATTTTCTATTGATTAACTCCATTTCCTCATTACAACTAGTATAGTATTCAGTTAGTTTCATTGTTAGATAAGTACTGAGAATGATTCTTACTAATCCCTTTGTTGTAAATAGCCATGGTCACTGCCCTGGACAGAAAAATATAATATAATTAAAGTTTGAGTAAAACGACGCTCATCAGAAACACATCGGTAGGGACATAGCACGACCTGCGATGGAGGTGATGTCAATGGCCTAAAGAGCATGTGAGTCAAAAAGTATCACTACAAGATGGAGGGAATCCAATGGGAATCCACTCAAATGGATTTTCAATCTGTGGGACCAATGAGTTAAAGGAAGACAATAAAATATATACAAATAAATATGAGGATGGTCAAGATAAAGGTCTGGCTGATGGTCCAGCAATAAATCAAAGGAAAAGGGGTATGCATTATCCTTCAAATGTGAGGAAGAGAGAAAATATATTCTTGGGGGGGATGGAGATGGAAAATATGGCCACAACTATGGGATTTAAGATGAGTGATGGAGTCCCAAGAAGGGCACAAAGATGGCTACAGAGCAGGCTGCTCGATGTGATAAAAGATGTGCAAGACATATAGATAGGCCAAAAGATGGAAAAATGAGCTACTCAGGATAATCCAACGTGTGTTATGGGTGACACACAAACCTGAAGTGGGAGGAAAGGTAATTTGACTAGGAGATTAGTCAATATGAGATCAAAGAATCAAATTGGATTTGGGTCAACAATGACTGGGTGAGTCGAAGGTGACTAGGCTTGGGTCAATGGCAACCAAGTGGGTTGAAGGTGACAAGTGTCGACATAAATATATAAGCAAAAAAGAATGTCAATAAGGATCATTTGAATGGCATGAGTTTGATGATCAAGAGCTCTAAGAGATATAAAAGTGTGATATTTTAGTGAGATGGAAGCCAGCGAGGGAGAAAGGAAGCACCAGAGGACCCGAAGAGTGGTAAGAGTCAAAACACTAGCTTAGTTTTTTAATGTAAGTTGTTTTTTTTTGTTTTTTTGGGATTTTTTGAATCTTGAAATGGGCACCAAGGGGCGGTCAATGACGACTAGACACGGTATTTTTGGACCATGTAAAAGTGGCATCGACTTATATATGGATGGCATTGACTACAAAAAATGAGGTTTCAACCTAGGGTAGGTCGGTATCGACTGGATGGGTAGTGGTTTTGATTGATTAGGGTAGATAGAAAGTGATTAGCTTTTTATGATTGGATACTAATGGGTGTTTTTTTATTTATTTTGTATGCCAGAGATACTTTATATTTGAGAGACAAATTCTTGGGCATGTTTGGGAAGATTAGGGGATTTTGTAGATGCAGAGTGGGATCATCTAGAGGCAATGGGATTGTGTAGATTCTACCACTATCAGAGGGTGTCTAGGGATACAGGGTTTATGATAGAGTTGATAAAAATATGGGATTTGAGGAAAAGTACATTCTAGATCCGGACTGGAGATATGACAATCACACTAGAGGATGTGTATCACATCTTAATATTACTAATTCAAGGGGCATCGATAGTTTTCATTATAGAAGAGGGGAGGATGGGTACATTGACATGGTTGTTTGTAGAAGAGGTCCCATGGATTGATTTTGTTTCAAGAGCTTTTCATCTTGAGTCACTATATCAACCAGCAACACTAGGGAGTTGGCTGATATGTTTGATCATGATGGCAGTTTATTTTTATACTTTAACATATTCATATGGGGCTATATTCCCATGGGCACTAGAAGGGGAGCTGGAAGTTATTGTAGAGCATAGATAGTTTTTTCATTTGGGACAGCTCTATTGGCTTAGGTATACCATGAGCTATGGATGTATGTCACAGAGAGGAGATTTGGATTAGATGTGGTCTTTCTATTAAATTTTTGGGCCTACGAGCATTAGATGTGGTGAGGCCATAAGGGCTTCCATGGGTGATAGGTGATCACATAGACTTGGCTGAGGGGTTTCTATGGTAGAGAGTTGATGAGGCTCACAAAGATAGAGAGGAGTGAGGAGAGGATTGGTATAGGGAGAGGTTGGGGAGATTGGATGTGTAGGAGGTTAAATAGAGTCCATATAGAGGGTTCCCTACATGGCCTGGCACATATACATAGCTAGCGAGGAAGAGGAGGGTGAGATGGGTACAGGGGCGGAGACCAAAGATGGTGGAGGAAGTGTAGTTTACACAGGTGATGAGACATTTTGGGTTAGTTCAGACGATGCCTGGAGAACCAATTAGATACATATGAGAGGAGAAAAGGAGGGACCTACCCAGCCTTGTGATGGAATACCTATTGGTAGAGGACGAGGAGCCATAAGATACTGATGATTATGATGTGGTAGTTGGAGAGGGGTTTGTAGAGTGGATGGAGGAGGCGTGGGTAGACTAGGTAGCTGAGGAGAGGGCATAAGGAGGAGAGGTAGTAGTACCAGTAGGAGGAGAGGATGGAGATGGAGGAATGGTTGAGGAGATATCTTGATTTCATGTGAAGTTGGATGTAAGTTGGCAAGAGTTATATAGGATGTGCCAAGAGAGGTACTTGGCTATACATCAGCCAAACAGGTACCACGGGCAGATAGAGGCCCTATGGGCCAAATATGGAGACATGGGTAGTGCATTTGATACCGCAAGGGATAAGGCTTAGAGATCCTCACAAGGATTTGGAGAGATGGCTCCATCTATTATTGTGAAACTCGAGTAATATTAGGCCCTAGTTGAGGAGGTGTGCTACTATGAGTGTACTGTTATGATGAGGTTACCAGATGTACCGTATTATGCAGCATATATGGTTGGAAGGATATTGGATCAGCATGTGAAATCAAGGAGCATCACAAAAATGGTGTATTTGAGGTGTGATGGAGGAGTAGATATCAGGTAGACATCCACGCTAGAAGGACTTAGGATTTCTGATTTAGCATACAGCAATTAGCAAGTGAGCATTTTATGTACACTTTGATGATTTGATGTATAGATTTTGAGATAGATATTTGAAGAGTCCTATCACGGATGTATAAAACACTTTGATGATATATATATATATATATATATATATATATATATATATATATATATATATATATATATATATATATATATGATTTTTATGTGATTTACATGTGTTTTGATGAGTATATTAGTTATCTTTCACGGTTTATGATTATGTTTCAGTGGATACTGATATTTGATTAGAATTGATTATAGATGTTGATTTAGATGATGTGATAGATCATGATGTGATGGATGTGGTAGACATAATGTACTATGATGGAGATTTAGATTAGATGTGATGGGTTGAGATTTATAGATGTAGATGTGATGGAATATGATGGACATGATGAATTGGATGTAGATGTAGATGATGATTATATATTGATGATGATAATGGATTTAGATTAGGCATGATAATGTGATTTAGATTGGATGTGATGTGATAGATTAGGTGGTAGAGGTAATTAGACATAGATGATGAGATAATGGAAATGGGAGGATATTATTGGATTGGATTAGATGAGATAGATAAAATGCAACCAAGAGAAGGTGACCCAAAATATATGAAGTACACTGCACTGTAGTAAAGAACACACATGGAAGTGATGCCCTAATAGACCCTAAATATTGGCTAAGTACCAAGAGGCATGAATATAGGATCAGTAAATAGAATGGCGCTCAGGGAAAAGTGTGCATGAAGAGGTTTTAAGAAGGGTTTAAGTGAAACTAGGTCACACGGGAGAGGTAGAACAATGGTTTAAAGGACTTAGCCATATTTGGCATCATGGAGTCACTCGAGGAAAAAACGTGAGGACCCAACTAAGCATGATATTTGGATAAGGTACCAGCCTCAAAACTTAGAGGAAAAGAAAAGTATATTCCACACAGGGAATATACCCTGAGACATCATTATAGTTATTGGAAGGCTTTGTAAAGAGGATAAGCATTTGCCAATGGAGGACCACATTGACACTTGACACGCGATCTGCTCATGAGAGAATTCATGGCGGTGGACATTGATCCTATTTAAATAAGTTCTTAGGATAGAAACAAAGGAAAGAAAAAGGATGAGAAAGGGAGAAGGTAGTGCGAAGGTGTTAGAAGGTATGGGATTGCTAAGAGAAGGAGGGTAACGAGGTGTTGTAGAAATGTTAGGAAATGCTAAGGGTTTAAAGCTCATGATGCAAGGGTTTAGAGTTCTTAGTGCTAGAGGGTTATAAGGGATATCATTAAGCATATATATGGGTACTGGGGTCTGTAACAAGGGTTATAATGGGGAGATCATAGTTAGGATCTTTGATCAGGTGAGTTTGCAGGGGTTGGACCTCTATCATTTGATGTATATGGTCTGAGATAACCCTTTTGAATGTAATAAGGCTAGTATAAAGTATTTTAAATCAATACACATGGATATATTATGTACATATTGTTTATGGGTGTAAACTCTCATGTTATTTGGCTTTTCATGACTCCGATCCAGTTCCTTGTGCTTCATACATTGTTTATTTACCTTTTATGATGCATTGATGTGTAGATCTGTTAGTTATATCTTATCTCTTTAAAGTAGATGCATGTATTTATATTTTTGTAAATAATCCTCCATTAATGGTGGAACTCTCTTCCAAAGCTCACATAAAGGAGGGGCTCAGCACCTGTGTGCACCTCAGGTGAGTGCTCAGCGTATGTTGGGTGATACATTGGCATGCTTGGGGTTAGAAAGAGGTATTGAGGGTAAAATAATGACTACATCTTGGTTCCATTATCGGGACCTCTTTTGAAGCTATTATGAGATAAATGTGTAATGACTGAGTGCTTGACCTTGGATAGTGTCAAAGTGTGGCTCAAAGACATAAAGGATGAGTTTTCTCAAAGATTTAACACTGGATCTGATTTTTATGCACATAAATGGGTAGATGATCACCTGTATCATGAGTTATATGAGACATTTTTATGTTGTTTCCCATTAGAGTTGTGTGAATGGCTATCATCATATGCATCAAGGTTAAGTTGGTACTATAGACCTCATGTTTGGACCTAGGAGTAATATTAGCAGTTGCATGATGTTTATCTGACATGGACCCATGTTTTTTATCACTGGTGGAGTAGAGTGTTGACTAGTTATACTTTGGAATATGTTATTTCTATGTATTCTTTCCTAGAGATTACTGAGTTTGAGTTATTGAGGGAGCCTAGAGGATCATTTTTGTGTGTTATCCCACTGGCTATCAAGATCTTGGTCATTACTTTGAGTTTAGAAGCATTTCTCATGGCTGGCTGAAATCCTGATATACACAGAGCGCAAAAGCTGACATGGTAGAAGATGATGGACCTTGCAGCAAAAATGAAGAGAGAGGAGAGGTGGATCAAGTATAATTAATCTCGGGAGAGGGAGTTGGAAAGACAGCAGGAAGCTACAGGAGTGATGGATTTATGGAAGAAAAAGTTCCGAGAAGGATTTGAGGTTCACACAGAGGAGGTGGAACCTGAGTAGTCTAAGCTACCCCATCTTGGCAACTGTGGAAGAGAAACCCCCTCGGATTTTAGAAAAATCTTGTCGTATGAAGAAAGGAGGAGATTTGTAGACATGCATCTTAACCCACATGGTAAACAGACCCTTGTGCTTATTTTTCCAATTCCTGAGATAAGTTTTGATAATCCAGTTGGTATCGGTATTGGTAGTCAAGTGACACCTAGGAGGTAGAATTTTTAATTTGGTACATCTATGGCTACTCTGTCATTTCTTGTGTTTGGGGGTATTTTGTATGTCGCAACATTTGGGCAAGATGTGGGATCACAAGGTTTTAGTATCGCATATGGGAACAGTGTAGGAAACACATCTAGTAGTAATTCAGTATCATATACTTTCGATGCGTAGTTTAGCATGACGGTGGGATCACAAGGCACTGCTGCATTAGGCCCCTTACCTATGGCAGGAGGAGGATCTAGTGGGTCTAGTGGTGGAGGCAACACCGGATGGAATCAAGGTCCTAGAGATGGTAGACAAGGTCCACAACACCATCAACAAGTGTTTTATGAGATGTTGTTCCACTTACTTAATTACAAGGGTGTTGAGGATACCAAGGAATATTTACACAAGTGCAATTTATTATGTTGTGCGAAGGTAATCACTGCCCTGGAGTGGAAGGCAAGTCAGTTTGTAACCACGTTATATGGATGTGTGCATTACTAGTACAAGAAGTGATGGGTGTCGTTATTCCCTTCATTTAATAAACTTCATGTTGATGTCATATTCAAACCAGGGGTGTGTCTAAAGCTATATGCAACAAGAATAATCCTTTCGATCTAGTAGTTGACTGTAGTTATTTTTGTATTTTCTAGGGGATATTTTCAATGTCTTAAGGATTTCTTGGTAAAAACCTTATTTAAATAATACTATGAAAAACTTTGTTGAAAGGAAACACATTGAAATCTTTGTTGGAAGGAAACACACTTTTCAAAATGGAAATAAACACACTTGCTTTTGGTAATGAACACACTTGCTTTTGGAAATAAACATACGCTTTTGGAAATAAACACACAACTTAGAGTGCTTAAAAATGGTTGCAAGAAGAATAAGAATCTATCTAGACACCTGCAGGAATGAGTATACAACAGAGTTTAACTAGAAGAATTAAAGTGATACAGAATTAACAGATCTAAACTATTTGCTTAGGAAATATAAATACCAAATAGATGAATATCTTGGTCCTTGGGGAGTGGGCCCTTGCTCCTCCTTGAATCAGGATTTAACAACTTAGAATTCTCTCAAACAGGAATGGTTGTTTATTGATAAAACATTCAGTATTATAAAACATACTGGATAAGGGTACTTTGAACTGTATTACTTATTTTATATCTATATCTATATCTATATTCTCTATTTTTTATTTCTCTACTACAGGTCTTCTTATATATACATTTACAATCATAGTTGTCTCTACGATTCTGATGAAATCGAATCATGCCCAGAATAGATGTTGACTCGGATTGTGGCTGATCAGACATCTGTAAGATAACTATCCCTGGATCTGTGATCGGAAATCTTCTCATCCTTTCCTGATTGAAAGGGTCGTTGATGCTAAATCACTAGATGTGGTTAGAATAGATAAACTTCCATCGGTTTCGAAACTTCAGAGAAGTTCCAGAACCATAGGAAATTGTTAAAGATCAAAACAATGAGAGTTCTAGAGCTATACCCAGGAATTCAAGAACTAAGTCTGAAAATTCCAGAACTAAATACTGGAGTTCCAGAACTAAGTCTGAAAGTTTTAGAACTAGGTGATGAAGCCATTGAATGTGTAATGGAGTTCTGGAACTAGCTTGGAAGTTCTGGAACTAAGCCGTATTGGAACAGATGCTACCAAAAACATGTTGAATGCTACATACTTCATTTCTTTGACCGATTGGACCTGCTTTATTACAAAATTAAATTTCCAACACACTTCATCAGGAATTTTAGAGCTTTTAAATGTTAGAATCACAATCAATCAAAAGACGGACAATTACATCCTAACTCATATCAGATCAAATAAAAGTCACAAAATGCAATCAAACTTAATAAAAAGGAGAGTAATATGAGATCATTTATTGTACATTTAACAGGCATATTCGTGCCTCATCATTTCCCCCATAATTACTTGTTTTTAAGTCCCTTTAAAAAAATTATTCTTAAAAATTTGGGTTATGTGTTCTGCATTCCATTTGATTTCTTAGATCAAATGGCTGAAACTAGATTTCCAATGCTTAAACTTAGAGGTACTATACCCTGCTCCTGCTTCTATTTTCCTCTTCCACTCTTCAAATTGAGTAGGATCTTGAGGTTCTCTATTTTTCCAAGGAGACATGGGGGTGAGAAGTAGAGGGGGCCTTGTTTGCATTCCCATCCATATGTGCCTGTAGGTCTCATTGATCTGAGGAATTATTGTGCATAAAGATTTTGCTCTTTCTAAACTCCAGATCAGATTTGTAGGGGATATTACTTCCCTTCTTCTCAAGGAAACTGTAAGAAGTTCCCACCTTTTCAAGCATCCCTCATAAATATCTTCAAACTTCTCCTCCTCATAGGAGGTAAAGGTATCAATACTTTTTTGTAAGCTAGAAAAATAATGTATCTTGAATCATTCATCAAAGGCATGAGTTCTAAAATGTATGAAGAAGGCAGAAGGTTTACCATAGTGAGCCCTCATGCAGAGACCAGTTGAGCTAGCTTTCAATAAAAACTCAGAATCCCTTTCCTTCCATGCAATCTGATTTTGCAGAACAGAGACAAATGCATTGAGCTGAATTTCCCCCACATACAAATTGATCATAAATCCTGTGTTTTTTTCTAGCATCAGATTACAAAGATAGAATTCACACAGAATATTTTTCTACTCAGGACTGGCTAAAGAATAAGTTGTCATGAATTCAGATTCATCTTTTAGTTCATGTGGAAGTCCACATGCAATCCTTGACAACTGCCAGTGAATGAATTGTTCTTCCAAAAACACACTATATGCAGGAGAGGGCCTCCTGCAGGCAAGCAATTTTTCACTCATAATGCAGACCATCTGTATTTTTGCAAGACATTTATATTTGTCTCCTTCTTCCTTATAAAACTTTTCTTCCCACTCTTTTCTTGCCTTCTTTTCTTCTTCCATCTTAGTCTTCAAATCTTCATTGGATGTTTTAGCTTCTTTGAGTTCCCTGCAAGTGTCATTCCATAGTTGTTTGAGTGGAAAATAAGTTAACTCAGTCTGTGCAGAGACTGTGGACACAACATTCTATTTTCTGGAAGTTTGACATTCTTCCTCTTTCTCTATCAGCTATTTTTTAATTACTGATAATTCCTTAGTCCTAACTGCAAGTTGAGTTGTTCACTTTCCAATGAGCATTTCTCTCTGTCCTAATTTGAGTTTGAGGAAATCCAATTCCTCATCCTTTTCCCTGATAATGAGCTCTGCTCTAGACAAGAACAGAGCCTGTTTAACCTGATGTTTTTCTTCTTCCTCTGAAATTTCTTGGGGAGTTGAGCATTCTTCTTCTATCAAAGGAAATTTACCTTTTCGTCTCTAGGATGCCAACTCTTCTTCTTCATGTGATAATGTTGATGGTTCAGCCAATTCTTGAAAATCCTGCTCCTCAAGTCTCTCATCTCCTTTATCCATCTCAACTTGGCTTGGTTCAGGAGGAGTCATGGCCATGCTACCCAAAATATCAGTAGCTTCTTTTTCCATATTTTCCTATTCACTCCTTCCCTCTGGGGTTTCCCTTGACCTCTTATGAATTTTCCTTCTTTGGGGAATTTCAACATGCCCAGTGGTGGATTTCCTTCTAGAGATTCTTCTTACTTTTTTTCTTGCTCTTGCATGGGTGAACTATCACCATCAGAGATAGATATTAGCTCCCCTGTAGCTGCTGCAAGAAGAAGGAATCTCCTTCAAAGGCACAGAAGATTCTGTTGTTTTGATATTTCTCACAGATCTTCTTCTTTTTGGTATATTCTCTCTTCCCACTTCCTTTTATTCTTCTGTAGGGGCATCAATTTCCAAATTAGTTGAAGGATAAAATGGAGCTGGTATTGTCCTCTTGATAATATCAGGGTTTTTCTTAAACTTTCCAAGAAACTTTTCCCAAATTTCTTCTCCATTTTTCTTTGACAGAAAATGGTGTTGGCATACCAAATGAACTAACCCGTGATGCCTGATTGTCCCAACACCCCAGGAATACCTTTGGGCCATGGTCTGAATAGAATAAAAAAGAAACCCTAGAAGGTTTACTATGTATTCTGGTTTTGTGGCTCCATATCTCAGATATATGAGCATCTTCAGGACTTCTTTTCCTACGGACCCAAATTGACCATCACAGGTTAAATACTTCACTATCCAAAATGCTACCCTATCAAAGGGTTTGGGAAAAACTGGCCCTTCTGACCCCTTTTATGATTTTCTTTGTGTTGTAAATGTATTGGGGTTCAGTTTCCCCTTCTTGTAGTAGGGTTTCAACTAGTTCTTTCAAGGTCCCTTTGGCAGGATGTGGGACATGCACAATTGGCACCCTAGACACATTACTTATTGTATTCACAGAAAAAGGAATAAAAATATTTCTAACCTTTATCCTGGATTGCTCTAGGTTTATGACGAATTCTCTTACTAATTCATCGTTATACTTTGAAAACTTTTTCAGGAACTCTAGCCATCCTGCATGCTCAAAGATAGATGCCACTTCTTCATCCGCGAGTAGCTGGGAATCATCCTCTGGTTCCGATTTCTTTTTAATCCCCATATTGACTCAAATTTGATTTCCTTTGATTCTGTGCAAATCGGCTACAGGGCTTCTTGCTTAGCTGTGGAACTGATGATTTTAGCTGTGGAACCTCTGTTCTTAGCTATGGAACCTCTGTTCTTAGCTGCGGAACACAAGCCTAATTCACTGCTTCTCCCTCAAAATTTCTCTACAACTATTTCATTTGATTTTTCACTAATGATTACTCATGATAACTATGCCGCCACTTATTCCATCCAAATCATCTTCATGATTACTCACTTTTAATCATAATGTATAAATAGATGACTCATCATACCAACTTTTAAATCAAGTCTAATCACACATGCAAACTTTTAATCTAACCCTAAATAAGTTAAAAGATATAATTACCGTCCTTGATGGTGTAATCCTTTCGTTATGATGACTCATCATTCCTACAAGTGGAACAAAAAATGGTTAGAAAAGACAACTGGAATTCCAAAGAATTCCCTTTTATTTGAATTAGCCATTTGAGGAGATCAACCGCCATTGCTGGTTTTCAATTGACCTCTGAGAGAATTTTTTATTTTTTATTTTTATTTTTTTTTTTGGGGGGGGGGGAAGAAAATGCCATTTACTGGTTTTCATTTTCTTCCCTTTTATTCTGGATCTATCATCTAGTTATTTGATCATTTTGGAAGAACTGGGTTCTTCCATATGATCAAATTCTTTGTCTGCTTCAATCTTCCTCAAGAATTCATCCTTAGTAGGAGGCTTCCTATAGATTTTTAGCCTATGTCCATTGACCAAGAGTGTTCTTCTGCTGCCATCAATGGGAAGTAACTGAATAGAACCATTGTTGAATATCTACTCAATCTGATAGGGTCCCAACCATCTGGTTCTCAATTTTCCCTTGAATTGTTGGTACTTAGAATCAAACAGCAATGCCCAGTCTCCTACTTTGAATTGATTTTTTCTTGATATGTGTGTCATGCCATTACTTCCTTTGATCTTGGATTATCTCTATCTGCTGAAGTGCTTCCATCCTCAATTCATCCAATTCATTGAGTTGAAGGATTCTTTCCTTTTGAGCTGCATCCAACTCAATACCCACCTTAACTGTTGTCCTCAATGTTTTTAGTTCAAACTCAATGGGAAACAAAGGTTTTTTCCCATAGACTAACTCATATGGTGAAAACCTTGTTGTAGTTTTCCAAGTTGTATTATAAGCCCAGACAACTTCAGGTAGTCTCTTTACCCAATCTTTTCTCCCAGCTTCAACTGTTTTGGTAAGGATGTTTTCCAATTCTTTGTTTGTTACTTCAGCTTGTCCATTTGATTGTGGGTGATAAGGAGATGACTTCCTATGATTGATTTGGTAATACATTGTGAAAGCTTGGATCATATTAGACATAAATTGTGGTCCCTGATATGAAACTATGCTCCTTGGTGCTCCAAACTTTACCATAATTCTGTGCCAAAGGAAATCAGCAACTACTTCTTTAGTGACATTTGTTCAATGCCTGCACTTCTACCCATTTTGTCACATAGTCAGTACACACAAGAATATATTCCTTTCCTTGTGAAGGAGGATTAAAGGGACCAACAAAATCCAATCCCCATCTCTCAAATGGTTCAATCACTACTTGAGGTTGAAGAGGCATTTCATTGGTGAAAGTTGGTTGTCCCATCCTTTGACAAGGATCACACTGCTTGATATATCTCTTCACATCCTTGTACAGAGATGGCCAATAATAACCAGTGCCAAGTATCTTATGAGTTGTTTTTTACTGAATAGTGTCCTCCACTTAGTTCATCATGAGATGCTTGAAGGATGTCAAAGATTTCATCTTCTCTTACACACCTGCGTAAAACCAAATCAGGACCACATTTAAATAGCATTCCATTTAACCATTTGAATTGTGCACTGGTTTTGATTAACTTATTTATTTGTTTCTTAGTGAAAGAAGGAGGAAACTTCCCTGTTGCAAGATAATTTTCCATATCAGCAAACCATGGTGTAACTACTGAAATAAAAACAGTTGTTCATCTGGAAAGTTATCCTTGACTTGATCTTTCTCCCCTGTAGTGGTTAGTCTTGACAAAAAATAAGCTACCACATTAGATTTACCTGGATTGTCCACAATAGTAATATCAAATTCTTGTAAAAGTAATAACCATCTAATTATTCTTCCTCCAACCACTGGTTTGTTCATTAAATATTTAATTGTTGAATGATCTGTGTGTACAAATATTTTGTACCCTGTAATGTAATGTCTGAATTTATTGATTGCATAAATCACAACAAGAAATTATTTTTCAGTGGTGGTGTAATTATTTTCAGTGGGAGTAAGATTTTTACTAAGATAATAAATAGCATACATTTTTCCTTCTTCATCTTTCTGTCCCAAAACTGCACCAATGGAATTATTTGAGGCATCTGTTTGGATATGAAATGGATTTTCCCAATTAGGTCCTCTCAATATTGGGGCAGTGATTAATTTTTCTTTATTTTTTTCAAATGCATACTGACACCTTTCATCCCAAAGAAATTCATAGTCCTTGGTTAGAAAATTAAACATGGGGGCAGAAATTTTACTGAAATCTTTGATAAAGCACCTATAGTACCCAACATGTCCTAAAAATGACTTGATATCTGTGGGGGTCTGAGGAATAGGTAAGTCTGAAATGATCCTAATTTTGTTTTGATCAACCTGAATTCCTCTTTTTGAAATATGGTGTCCTAATACAATCCCCTCATCAACCATCATTAAACACTTTTCATGACTAAGAGACAGATTTTGTTGTTCACATCTTGTTAATACTCTGTCCAAATTTCTCAAAGCATCATCAAATGTATCTCCGTGTATAGTGAAGTCATCCATATATACCTCAACACAATCATTTGTTAGATCAGTAAATATTGCAAGTACATCTCTCTAGAAAGTTGCATGAGAATTACATAAGCCAAATGGTAACACCCTATAGGCAAAGGTACCCCATGGACATGTAAATGTAGTTTTGTCTTGATCTTTAGCAGCAACTCTGATTTGATTGTATCCACTAAAGCCATCCAAGAAGGAAAAGTATTTTTTACCTGAAAGGTTGTCTAGGACTTGATCTATGAATGGTAAGGGAAAATAATCTCTCAGTGTGGCTTTGTTCAGTTCCCTATAGTCAACACATATTCTCCATTTTCTATTCTTTTTAGGAACAATTACAAGAGGAGATACCCACTGACTATCTGAGATAGGGTAGATAAAACCTACTTGTAATAGTTTTTCAATTTCTTGTTTGATTATATCCCTTAAGGCTAGGTTAATCCTTCTTTAAGGTTTCCTAACTAGTTTAATGTTTTTAGTATAGATGTGATGAGTGCAGATACTTGGGTGAATTCCCTTCATGTCTTTGTAATCCCAAGAAAAATATTTAGTATGATTTTTTAGAACATCAAACAATTTAGCTTCTTCATCATCCTTCAACCAGTTGTTAATGTTCAAAATTTTACCTGGTTGAATCTCAACATGCTTGGTTCCGATGTGTGATGAACTGATTTGTTGAAAGGGTTCCATTAAATTATTTAGTGGACATGCATGTGGTAACAACATATGATATGTAGCAACATCTCCAAAATTTCCTTGAGACAGAATACTGGAAAAACGATAGTAAGGAGAATTATAATACTTATCTATTTGTAGGTCAAACTCTTCGTCACTGCTTCTTTCCAAAGATTCTTCACCATTCCCTAATGTATTTGAAATTGAAGCTACTGATTCTTCCTCTCCCCATGAGAAATCTCATTCCTCTGGAGTGAAATTATTTTCAATCACAGAGAACCATTTTTGCCATGATTCTGGAACTAAATATGGTGGTGCCAGAACTAAATGTGGTGGTTCCGGAACAAAGTTCACAGGTTCTGAAACTATGGTCACAGGTTTCGGAACTATTTATGTTTGCTTCAAGGATAATTTGGTGCTCATTCAATGGTGGATTAATCGTCTCTTCTACTTCTCTTGTGCGATCCTACAATGTGATCATAGCCAAAGAAGACAAATTTTTCTTATTAGTATTAGGAGAATCAACCCACAATTTTTCTTGATTTTCAATAAAAGGTCATGTAGAAGGATATAAGGAAATTTTCTTAGAGTTATTATCATTCGAGATAGTCATATCACCTGACCTGCAATCAATTAAGGCATCAATTATAGCTAACCATGGTCTACCCAAAATAATGTGATAACCCAATGTTTTACCTTTTGGTTGCAATATAAGGAAGTCAACTAGATATTCCCATGACTCCACCATAACCGCCACATCTTCAATAATCCCTTCTAGTTTTGCTACAGACTGGTCTGCCATCTACAATATGGTATTAGTAGGTTGTATACTTGTTAATGGTAATGTTTTCAAAGTGTCCATTTTCATTACATTTATAGACACACCCAAATCTACCAAAACATTATGTATATCCTTATTCCCTATAGAGATATAAATAACATGACTTCCAGGATCTCCGTATTTGAGAATTAAAATTTTTCCTGCTAATAAATCAACAAGTTTCCCATCTACTTTGATAGTCTTGGGGTATTGTTTCTTCCTTTCAGGATTTTTCAAACATAAGATTTTGATTAATTTGTTCAATTCTAGAATGTCCTTAATTACTTGTAACAGTGGTATTTCAATATTCAATTTCCTTAATTCATGTACCAATTTAGACTCCTTGGTTTCTATAGCTTCTTTAAATCTCTCTGGAAATGGAGTCTCAGTAGTGTCGATATCTGGTTCCTTTTCTTTTATTTTTATATCCTATTTTGGAACAACAGTACTAGGGGTTTCATTTTCTTCTGTCATTTCAGTGATTATAATAGGTGGATTGCTAATTATTTTGTTAGATCTAGTTTGAATATCCTTACAATCCATGGTATTTAGATCAACTGATTTTTCTAGTTTTGTTCCATAAACAGGAGTTATTTGTTTGTTTCTTGGGTTTGCTACTGGTTGTACTAGTATTTGCATTTGGACTATATTCTCAGTTTGTGAATTTTGTGCAGGGGATCCCATGATGGCTTGTTGATTCTGATTTGGATATGTTTTTCCTTGAAGATAATTACTAGGGTTCCATCAAGGTTGTGACCAAGCATAAGGACTTATTTGACCAGCCCATGGTTGTTGATGTCCCTGAGCATACCAAGCTTGACTTGCCCAATCCTAAGGGTTTCATGTTGGTTGAGGTACCCAAGGTGGTTTTCCCCAATTTTGTGGTACTTTCTGAACAGCCCATGGCATCGTCTAGGGATTAGGAACTGATCTTGGCATAAACTCCCGTTGGTGAGGTTGTCTCTAAACAAAATTCAATTCTTCTATTTTGGATGATGTATTGGTTTGTTTTAGTTGATTCTTTATGACTGGGAGTAGAGAACAAGCATCAGTATCATGGTCTTTAGATTCATAGATAAGACATAATTCCATTTTATCCAAAGGACAATCTCTTATTGCATGTTTCTTCCTTCATCTAGGACAATACATAGCCAATGGTTCAGTTTTAGCATTTTCTTTAGCTTTTAATCCATCCATAGTAGAGGTTAATTGAACTAAAATGTCTATTTTAAAGTTTTCTAACTCATCCATTAGTTTTTTCATATCTAGATTCAGACTTTTCACCAATTTTCCTTTTCTAGGTCCACCCCTTGTTCTGGAATAGCTTCTACAAATATCCTTAATTGATCAATGTCTCCACCTCCTATCAAGTTAAGGGCTTCCCTATATTTTTCATCCAAAATCTTAAGAAAAATGGTTTTACTTAACTCCTCTTGAAGTAAAAATCCACACCTTTTGCTCACAAAGAAGAATCTATCTAAACAGTCTTCTATATTTTCATCCTCTTGCTTGATTTTAAAGAATTTATCCTCCCTATTTCTCCCTCTACAATAATCTTGGTATTTGTCTAGGAAGGTAGTTTCCATTTGTTCCCAAGTATTAATAGAGTTGGATGTTAATCCCATGAACCACCTCATTGTTGCATCCTTCAGATTGGATGGAAACAACTTGAGTTTTTTATTATTCGTTTTGTAGTCATAGGTCTAACATAGTACCTGTAACTCAAACAAAAATTGGTCAGGGTCTTTAGATGACATCCCTCTAAATGTGGGTAAATGTGTAGGTGAGATATTTTTCATTGGTGTATCATCATCATCCAATTGGATTGGATAAGTAAAGGTCCTATCAGGTTCTCTTTCAAGTTCCCGTGCCATTTTTAAAATATTTTCCAAATTTTTCTCCCAATCAATGTGGTATGTGGTATGCCTTGGAGAAGGTAAAAAATCAGGATTAGGATGTTAACTACTCAATTGAGAATCAAATCTCGCCCTAAATGGATATTGAGAAATAATCCTTCTCCGAAAAGTTCTACTTCCTTTAGGTGACTGATCTAAGAATTCCAAAAGGTGGCAATTTTGTTTCTTGTATAACAGGGGATGATGGTGCCTCCAATTCTTGATCAACTTCCTTATTTGGACTAGAGGATGTTATGAATTCTTTTAAAGATGTTTTTGAGAGGAATCTACCCTTTGAGTCTCTTGGTCTACTCATAAATTTTATGATATAGTAGGGAAGATCCTTCAACTACTAGATGTATGATTGTTGCTCTTGTTAACACCTGATTAGAAAATTTCAACTAGTGTGTCCCCAAAAACGGTGCCAAAAATGATGGGTTTTGTTATTCCCTTCATTTAATCAACTTCCTGTTGATGTCATATTCAAACCAGGGGTGTGTCTAAAGCTATATGCAACAAGAATAATCCTTTCGATCTAGTAGTTGACTGTAGTTATTTTTGTATTTTCTGGGGGATCTTTTCAATGTCTTAAGGATTTCTTGGTAAAAACCTTATTTAAATCATACTATGAAAAACTTTGCTGAAAGGAAACACACTAAAAGCTTTACTGGAAGGAAACACACTAAAAGTTTTACTAGAAGGAAACACACTTTGTAGAATGGAAATAAACACACTTGATTTTGGAAATAAATACATAACTTGGAGTGCTTAAAAATGGTTGCAAGAAGAATAAGAATCTATCTAGAAACCTATAGGAATGAGTATGCAACAGATTTTAACTAGAAGAATTAAAGTGATACAGAATTAACAGATCTAAACTATTTTCTTAGGAAACATAAATACCAAATAAATGAATATCCTGGTCCTGAGGGGAGTGGGCCCTTGCTCCTTGAATCAGGATTTAATAACTTAGAATTCTCTCAAACACGAATGGCTATTTATTGATAAAATATTCAGTATTACAAAATATACTGGATATGGGTACTTCAATCTGTATTACTTATTCTATATCTATATCTATATTTTTTGTTTTTTCGTTATCTACTGCAGGTCTACTTATATATACATTTACAATCATAATTGTCTCTATGATTCTGATGAAATTGAATCATGCATAGAATAGATGTTGACTTAGATTGTGGCTAATCGAAAAGCTGTAAGATAATTAACCCTAGATATGTGATCGGAAATCTTCTCATCCTTTCCTGATTGAAAGGGTCATTGATGCTAAATTACCAGATGTGGTTAGAATAGATAAACTTCCATCGGTTCTGAAACCTCAGATAAGTTCCAGAACCATAGGAAATCATTAAAGATCAAAACCATGAGAGTTTTGGACCTATACTCAGGAGTTCCGGAAATAAGTCCGAAAATTTTGGAACTAAATACTTGAGTTCCATAACTAAGTCCAAAAGTTCCGGAACTAGGTGATGAAGCCTATGAATGTGTAATGGAGTTTCGAAACTAGCTCGGAAGTTCTGAAACTAATTCATATTAGAACAGATGCTACCGAAAACATGTTGAATGCTACATACTTCATTTCTATTACCAATTATACCTGCTTTATTACAAAACTGAATTTCCAACACACTTCATCAGGAATTTCAGAGCTTTTAAATGTTAGAATCACAATCGATCAAAAGACAGAAAATTACACCCGCACTCATATCAGATCAAATAAAAGTCACAAAATGCAATCAAACTTAATAAAAAAGAGAGTAAGATGAGATGATGGTCATCATTATAAAGGGTGTGTGGATGGAGGAGGTCGAGGTAGAGGATTTCCAAGAGGATTTATAGATCGTGGTAATCGTGGGGGCAGAAGGAGTGAATTCCCTTATGGAACCTACTATAACTGTGGATCTACATAACATTACAAGTGTAAGTGTCCCAATTTGTTATAGTGCTCTTGGTGTGGGAAAAAACAAAAGTATGAGGAATGCCAAGAATTATTTGAACACATGAGCCAAAAGTAACGGAAGGATAAGGGTTCTAGGATGGTGAGCTTAAAGTGTGTTGATCAATAGTAGATGCCAAGGGTGGCATGTGATTCAGAGTTAGAACTTGTACTGGTGATAGCGCAAGCTGAGGTTACGCACGCCAGGGAGATACCAAAGAATAGATTTCTGATTACGAGAGAAGAAGTGGTACATGGGAAGTATCTAGACCCTACCCATCATAAGGAATTCTATCAAGAGACCATAGAAGTAATCAGAATTCTTTAAGGGGAAATTCAGTGTCTAAAAGAGCAATCCATGAAGTTAGAGCAGAAGAAAAGTATTGAGGTCAATCAAATAGATATAGATGATGTTAGAGAGGTGTGTAAGATGTTGCGCCAAGAAAATATCATCCCTCTATTAGGATAATGGTTGAGAGATAAAGTACCGAGCATTGGAGGAGAGCGCGAGAGGCAGGTTTTACATGTTAATCTACCTCCTCATAGCCTTGACTATGATAAGGAGATTACCTTGAATATATTTGTTGATGGATGGCTCCTAAGTAATATTCTAATTGACATGGGCACAGAAGTTAATTTTCTAACCCTAGTTGTATGGAATCAAATGGGAATGCCCCCATTATAGCCATCTTCAAATGTGTTACATATGGCTAATAAGACACAGGAAATGTCCATTGGTGTTTTAAAATATGTTGATATCACTATCCAAGGGGTGAAATTCACTAGAGACATTGAAGTATTGACGCTTGCTGAGGTGGAAAACTTTCTAACGTTACTTGGGTGCCCCTAGTACTATAAGAACAATGTTGACTTGCATTTCAATAAGGGGTATATAAGTTTTGAGAACAAGTAGGAACATATTATCATTCCTTTGATGAATCAAAATTCAGTGCCCTATACTGATCCCTTGGGAGAAGAAGACCTAGGTAGAATCTATGTGCACATTCTCAGGGAACTTGAGGTTGTGCAACCAACAAAATAAGGAATTATTCAGTGGGAAGATGCTCAATCTATAAGTGATACAACTAGTGTGGGATGTGGAAATTGGGAGCACGGGACATATGAGTTAGTCGGAAGGTAGTTAGAGGCTATGTGACAAGAGTAACAAAGATGCGCTCAGTCAAGCACCTGGGAGGAAAATGGTTACCAAGTTACACTAGAGGAGAAAACCTTGATGTTTTCCTGCAAGCAATGGAGACCCACTAGAGATGTGAGGTTGAAAGGAGAAGTATGCTTACCTATTCTTTTCTTAGGACCGCAGTACATTTGTGGGTGACCCATCGTGATAACCTTCTAGAGTGGTGTGAGGTGAGAATCATGTTCTCTATTAGGTTTCTCCAAAGCAATGGACCTACTGCTATACAATATTATCATGGCAAGGAACTCGCCTCATTTCACATCTAGGAATGTGAGGAGTCGTAAATGGAAGGTGTGGAATCATTTCCTCCATCTTTATGGGTGCATAAGCTTTACTCTACCTTATAAGGTTGTACGCGCACATGGTACATTCACTTAGAGCTACGCCGTCAGACAAGAAATTGGCAATATTTGATGTTTATCTCCTTCAAAATCTTGAGTATCAAAGTATTAAACCATCAGTGAATGAGGCGTTATAGGTTTTTAAGCGTGTAACTATGGGAGATAGTGCCATGGTAGATGATAGATTACTAGAGTTGTTCGATGAACCTGGTTTGGAAGCATGCTTCAATGAGGAAGAATCAGAGGAGATACAGCTTGAGCGTGCATGCATGGAAAAAGAGAAAGGAAAAGTGGTCTATGTGATAGATGGTGACGAGGTGGAAAAATTAGATGTTAACCATACTTTTAGTATGTGCAAGGTTATGGATAGTGTTGATGAGAAAGCGTGTACCTACAATGAACCCCTAAAAACCAAGAAGGTTAACATTGGTTCAAAGGTAGAGCCCAAGGAAGCTAATATTGCAGATTACTGGACAAAAATGGAGGTTTAAAATATTATTGATCTGTTGCGTGAATTTCAGGATTTTTTTCTATGTGGGTACCATGAGCTTAAAGGATTTCACCACTCCTTGCGAGAAATGAAGATCAAGTTAAAGGAAGGTGAACACCCAATTTGAAAGAGACCTTATTAAATGAATCTAAATCTATGTGTCAAATTCAAGGAAGAGATTAACAAGATGATCGCATCATGAATCATTGAGGCTATTGAGGAATCAGATTGGATAAGTCTGATGGTCATCATCATTAAGAAGGATGGGAGGGTAAGGATTTGTATTGATTACAAGGATTTTAATGCAGTGTGTGTCATTGATCCTTTTCCAACCCCCTTCACCAAAGAGATCCTGGAAGGAGTAGCTGGGTGCAAGATCTATTCTTTCATAGATGGATTCTTAGGATATCATTAGGTTAGAATTGCAAAGGATGATCAAGAAAATATGACCTTCACTACTAAATGAGGAATTTTTACCTATACAATCATGCCTTTTGGACTGAAGAACACACAGGTTGTTTTCATGCATTGTGGTTCAGGCATTTCAGAACTTCATCCATAAATTTCTATAATTCTACCTGGATGACTAGACAGCATATGGATTAGTGAGGGACCATTGTTATAATCTAAGGCTAATGTTTGAGATATGTCAATAGTTGAGTATATCTCTTAATATTAAGAAATGTGTTTTTGCTACTCCATTCATCACTGTGTTGGGATATATCATATGTAAAGAAGGCTTGTTGGTGGATCCTGCCAAATTTTTCATTATTGTGGGATTGGGGAGGTCAACCAGCCAGAGCACAGTGTGCAGATCTCTTGGACATATAGGGTATTACCAGAAATTTATCAAGGGGTATACCAAGATCGTTGCATCGTCAAAGGATTTTCTGAAGCACAAAAGTACATTTCATTGGGGAGAGGCACAACAAATGGAATTTTACACGTAAAAGAGTAGGCTTATCATCATGCCCATATTACGCTTTCCCTCTTTGGATAAGCCATTCCATATATATGTTGATGCTTCATGGATGGAAATTGCAGCAATCTTAGCACAACCTGGAGAAGGAATTTTTGACCATCCGTTGTGCTTTCCTAGTAGGAAGCTAACCCCAACAAAACAAAATTATACTACCATGGAGCATGAGGCATTATCAATGATCTACGTAGTGAAAAAATTCTAGAAGTATTTGCTAGTGATGCCTTTTATCTTTTACATGGACCACATGTCATTAAAGTACTTCATGAACAATCTTGTCTTGCAAGGGTGAATATGCAGGTGGGTCCTATTGTTCCAGGACTTTGATTTTACGGTTTTTTTAATACGGGAAAGAGTAATTTGGGGTCTGAGCATTTATCAAATATTGACTTAGGAGAGGATGCACAAAGTATTGAGGATATGATGCCAAATGCACAATTTCTCAGATTGCAGCATGCCCCCTCTAACTTGGAAGATATTGGTGTGTTTCTCAAAATGGGTGTGGTGCCAGAGGGGATGAAGAATTTGGAAAGGAATTTTTTAGTTGTATGCACCACATCCTACATGTTAATTAGTGGATACTTATACAAGTTAGGTTGTCATGAGGTTTTTCATTGGTGCATGCTTGAGCATGAGCACACTCCAATCATGGAAGAGGCTCATCGTGGAATTGTAGGGGGAACTATGCAGGGAATGCAACCATGCACAATATCCTTCTAGCATGATTTTTGTGGGAAATAGTTTACAAAGATTGTATCGAGTATTGAAAGGCCTGTGACCACTACCAACACCTTGGTAAACTAGGTAAAAGAGATAATATTCAATTAAGATAGATTTCCAATACAAAGTCATTCGAGAAATGGTAAATTGACTTCATAGGCCCTATTTCTCCAGCCACGCAAAGGACAAGTTCATGCTATATCATTACATGCACAGATTACCTTACAAGGTGGGCAGAAGTCATGCCTACAAGGGATTGCATAGCGGCAATAGAAACTAAGTTCTTATGTAAAAATATAATCAACAGGTATGAATGCCCACTGAGCTTAACAAGTGATAGGGATACTCATTTCTTAAATGAGACAGTTAGAATTTTATTGGTAGAATTCAAGGTGGCCCATCACAAGACTACCCCTAATCACCCACAAGATAATGAGACTTCTGAAGTGTTTAAAAAAATTTTGAATCACACATTGACCAAGATTTGTGATGTGGGAAGAAAGGATTGGGATGGAAAAGTTTCTATTATGTTATGGTCATATCAGACTACTTGTAAGAGACTAAACAAGGCCATACCGTTTCAATTGGTGTTTGGTGTAGAATTTGTGTTACCTGTTGAATTCATGTTACCATCGCTACGTATAACGCACGTAGGAGGGTTAGCTAACGAATAAGAACTTGAGGAGAGGATTGACAAGTTGATGTAGGTTGATGAGAGGTAGGCTATTGCTCACTGGAGTCAGAAAATAGAGAAGTCCAGGAAGAAGGCATGGTATGATAGACACTTCAAGAATAAGTAGTTTGAGGTTAGGTAGATGGTTCTCTTATATGATTCCAAGTTTTTGCATCATCCTGGGAAATTCAAATTCCATTGGTTGGGACCATACATTATATCCTATATACTTTATTCAGACACTTTCTAATCACAAGTATTGGATGGAACACATTTTCCAGGCCATTTCAATGGGATTAGGTTGAAGCCCTACTATAAATATGTCTTCTTTTTGTTTGTAAATAAGGCACTATTTCCAGTTAGCCTAGGATTTGCTTTGATGTAGTTTACTTTCTTTGTGTTTCCATTTCTTGTTGTTTTGTTTTGTGCATGTTTGTGTGCTAGTAGCCACTTATTATTTCAAAAAAATTATATGTGTAGAGGACCGTGCATCCATTTTTGCGTGGGGTGGAGTGATGTGACAAGTGTTGTAAGCTATAGTTGTTGATGGCCTAGGTTGAAAAATAAAAAGCACGTGGATTGGAAGATTGTGTGTAGAAGATGTGAACATGAGGTAAGGTTGGTGTCAAAATACTTTATAGAAACTGCGTGCAAGAATGAAAAGTGCAGGAACAACATGAGGTAGGTGATTTCAAGAACCAAGATTAGGACATAGAGGAAGAATTCCTTCAACCTTATAAGTGCGTGTGTAAGGATATATGGTCAGTAATGGATTTTTGAATGCCTAAAGGTTGCCAAAAATTTTCACATAGGATTGAGTGTGGAAGAAAATCACTGAAGGTTGGTGTTGGAAAAATCCACCTTTATTTTGAAATAACATTAGTAGGTGGCATGGCATTTATTACAGAGAAAATCTAAAGTTATAAATAGAATATCAGGGATGCGTTATTCTTTACCTTTTGTTTTAAGTTATCAAATAGCTCTCACGAACTAGGACATCCTTGCAAAGAAGGTCTGATAAAATTAGCAAAGATTTGCATGCATAGCTAGTTTGATCAATGAACCAAAGTGGAAATGAGTACACGGACGTAAGCAGAGAAGGTATGTGGAAGGATCCCACAAGTGTTACGTCATCTTGTGGAAAAATGGTTTTCTAAGTTGGGGTTGCATAGCTAGGGCACAGGACATGGAGGGATTTTTTGAGAGTGGAGCCATGAAGTTAAGTAGAGCCAAGACCAGGAGAGATGAAGAATTTTTAAGGACCTGACAAAGGCATGGCGTCAAGGAAAGTAGAAAATGTTTTACCGAATAAGGGCAAGGGCAAGGTAAAACAAGCCATTTCTACCAATTTCAATGAATAATAGTACATGGAAATGTAGTACCTAGACGGAGTATTACTTGGTAAGGAATGGGTGTCTCATGTCAGAAAGATGGTTGTAAGTGATTATAGCCATCGAATGAGCACCATAGAAAATGAGATGACACTAGAACTGGTTTTCCTTACAGAGAAGAGGACCCCAGATGGAATGCCTATCTTTGATAATGAAGTGAAGGTGAAAATGGAGAAGGTTGAGTTATTGCAAATCTATGAGTTTCCCTATTTTAGCAAGCCTGAGTGACTATACCAATGGTTGATGTTGTGCATGCATTAAGACCAATTCTATTTCATAGGTCGGAGGATGCACATAACCCCCAGCAGATTTCTAAGTTCACTAACCTTATCTACAAAGGAGAATCACTGGATGATGATTTGGGAGACAAAGAAGCCATTAAGAAGACCATTGAAGCTTATGACTACAAGAAGGATTCATGCTACTTCAACATTTCTGTAATCACCGACCCTATGATGAGGATGGTCATGCACCTAGTCACAAATCTGAATGGGTAAGAGAGATGGACACATATCAAAAATACATGGTTGAATGTATGTTGCAAGATATCGGAGGGGACCATCTATAACCTCTCATCTTTTATTGCAGAGGATATTATAAATGCCATGTGTGATGGAGAGAAGATCATATTTGGTAATGTCATCCTCACCATTGTCTTTTTTAGAGATTAGAGTGCCCGATGAGCCGGATAAGTTTGTTTGTGAATACCCAGAAGAGAACCCCTCCCCCACCAAGAGGTTTGAACAGTATACTTGTGACACCATAATGACCACTCATAAGGAATGCCTAGAAAAGTGGTATAAGCATATGTGCGATGCATTTGGGGCTGAATGGAGAATATTTAGGCAATTACCTTCATTATTACAAAGGAAGGTTGAGATCACCATATACCAGGATTTTTGTATCAGAAAATTTACATTCATAGGTGGAACCAAGAGTCCTTGGTGTAAGTTACCTTTCTCCTTCACGGTGTAGTACTTCCAGGTCGGGTTCAATCGATTCAGAGAGGTGAAAAACTCAGGTTTGATCTAAGTGTAGTAGCTCAAGATTACTGCGAGCTATGCAGGAAGTTAATACACCCCAATAAGTGTGCCTATGTGGATAAGTATGTCTCCCATGAATTGCACATGTTTAAATCAGTAACATTTCTTGTTACATGGAGGACACCAGTGAGGGTGTATTTACGCCTAAGGCCTAAGTATGAAAAGGGTGCTTATGTTAAAGATTATGTCTACATTCCTTAGGACCCTATTGTGAGGAAAAAGGTTATGTCAAGGAAAAGAGAAAGAGGGGAGGCTCCTGAGAAAAATGTGTCGAGCGCGCAAACAATAGGGACATAGGATTCGAGCGCATGTAAAAGTACTTACATCCGCCGGAAGAGGTATCCCATTAGAAAAGACACTTTGTAGAAGGAAGAGTCACCCGAGAGAGAAGAAACGGAGAATTCCCCTTAATTGGAGTCACTAGTAAGGAAGAATAAAAGGGTGAAAAAAGGGTCGGACTCAGGAGAAACAAAAAGCATAGAGCCCGACAAGGGTGATGAAGATGATGAAGAGTGCAGTGAGGCTCAGAATCATCCTATGTACGATGTACAAGAGTTGGATGAATAAGGAAATGAAGAGAGGGATGAGAACAAGGAAGGCACTCATGAAAAGGGGGGAGTGAGGAGGTAAACATGAAAGATCAGAAGACCCTGACCCCGACCGAGGAGAAAATGGATAACAATATAGATAGGGAGGTGGCAGATATTATCCAACAATTGGTGGAGCATGAAGTAGAGTGAAGTGCTGAAGAAGTGTTGAAGGAAACTAAGGAGAGCGCAAGTGTAGGAAAGGATTATGGGAGCATGGGTCGAGACCCCAGCTTAGCAGTAAGCTTCCCAACAGCAGCGTGCATAGGTGGAAAGGGCACAGTAGTATCACAAGAACACAATATGACTTATATTAATGATCCAAACAAGGTATTGTACGCACGGTTCCAAAGTATTGTGCCCACCAAACAAATCCTCGCTTGGTATTGTTGTGATGAAGAGGGTGCATACCCGCGCATGAGGAAAATGTTATCCTAGGATTTTGAGTCCCATGTTGATGAACCCGAGTTTGAGGCAAATCATGATGCATTGATGAAGATACCAGATACCAAGGGAGTAAACCCTCTTGTAAATTCCAAGCAATTGTCAAATGAGCAAGTTTGTAACACGCTCTATGTACATGAATTAGTTAACAAAGCAAAGGAAATCAAATCTAAAACCTAATATCTTCAATACAATGCTAACTAGATCAATATACCATCATGCTTAGAGCTTAAGCAAAGCTAATCTATTAACATATTAACATTAGAACATAAAAGGAAGATTCAAACTAACATGCTAAACAAATCAACATCTATCTCTAATTGAATGCTAATGAAATGAACCTATTTAGATCCTTAGAAATTAAATGGTTTGATTGTATGCTTGAATCCCAAGGTTTCAAGAATGGAATCTTGTCAATCCATGTCTATAAGACCATTTCAAATATCTCCATATGACTTCAAACTTGGAAGAATGAATGCAATAAATAAAAATAGCTAACTCCTCTAATGAAGAATTCTCTAAGATGACAAAATGGCTACAACTTAGGCTCTATGTTGATTTAGGTGTAAGAAGAAAGGTAGGAGGAGGGCTCCTTATAAAGCCCAATGGATAAAAGAATCTCTACATTCCTTTACATGTGGGATAATAGGGAGGTTTGGTTAGTTGAGGATAAGGGAGGTTTAGAAAGGGTTGAGTCAACCTTATGAATGTTTATTTTGTCCTTTAGTGACTCATGGGGTTTGAGGGGATTTATTAATTAACCAAAGTGATTAATTAATAGGTGTGCAAGCTTATAGAATATTTTTAGAGGAATAGTTAGTATGATTTATGTTATGAGAGGATTTTAATCAAATAAATGATGATTTATTGATTAAATAGAAGAGAGAATTAATTAATTAAGAATAATTAATTAATCTAGATAGAAAGATGTATTAATTAATTAGAAATAATTAATTAATATAGATAGAAAGGGGAGCTTAATTAATTAGAAATAATTAATTAATCTAGATAGAAAGGGGAGTTGATTAACAGAAGGTCATTAATTGGCATTGTTGTTGGATAGAAGAGTTAATTAACTAACATAATGTAATTAATTAACGATGATAGCAGAGAAAATGTGTGATATTGACGATATGTCATCAATTTACAGGAAAGGGTATAATTAGCGCAATTTAAGTATTTAAATTACTCGAGATAAATTATAGGTGTCTACATTTGCCCCTCTTTGAGGTGGTGTGAGTGACGCCACTTCAAAGATAGTAGACAAATAAAATTTTGAAGACATATAAGAAAAATTAATAGAAGTGAGAGAAGCCCCCTCAAGTGTCGATGGGTTGATGATAGAAGGCAATCGACGATCGAAAAAGGTGAAAGAAATGGATAGAAGAATGGGTAGGGGCAGGATGCCCCAAGTGAATTAGAAGAATAGTCTTGATAGGAGGGTGATGTAGAATAAATATAGAGAAGTAGAGATAAGAACTACCTTTCATCCCTTGCATTAGAAACAACCTTAGTGTCATCATATTTCCAAAGATCTATGCCATTGATGCTTAATAAAAATATAAGCATACGAAAAAAGTAGAATGACATAAAAATCCATACTATGAACAATTTTCCATTGTTGAAAACACCAACTCAATGAAACATACAAAAAACAATGCAATATGAGAATGAAACAAGCTCATTTAACAGGGAGAACAAGTACAAACACACATATTCCAAGCAACAGTGGTCAAGACGGTTATACAAATGTTTTGTTATCAAGATGGAGATCCCCAAATGTTCGTGATTGATAACAAGGGTTAAAAATGGTTCCCCTAGTAAGGATACATGCAAGGGGAGATGATAAAGGATGCTCAGGTGCAATGATAAAGCGTTCGTGCACAATGAAATAGTATCAGGCAACTAGATGTGCCCCAAATTACTAACAAAGTAAGTAGGCTAGCTTTGTAAATGGTTATAAATTGGATGATCTGTGAGTCATTTTATCTTTGAACACATGAAAATTCCAGCAAGATATGGATTGAATACCATGTGCAAGACACGATTTTTAGTCGTTATGAGATGGTTTACCTAGTTTTGCAAATTTTGCAAATTTTAGGATTGTTGAAAAAGTTTTGAAATTTTTTGGATTTTGAATTGCTTTTGTTTATTTTTTTAGATTTTTTTTAGACTTTTGATGGTTTGGATAGAGAAGAAGTTAGAAGAATCAGCAAGAATCTCCCAGGAGAAAAATAAATTCCCCGGGGATAAGAAAGAAGCAACAGGTGGAAAATAATGCCCCAGCACAACGGAAAGATTAACAAAATTTAATTATTTAATAAAAAATAATTATTCGATGGAGTGTGTAGAAGAAGAAATATTTCCTAAGAGAAATAAAATTATCCTAGTGAGAATAAATGAGTACCAGGTGGCAAATAATGCCCCATCACAACAAAAAATAAAATAAAATAATTATTCACGGTGAGTAGAAAAAATAGCGTGACAACGGCGGTCAAAATAGGGTATCGAGCATCACAGCTGACGATAACGACATAATATACCCCACACGAGGGGGGAAATCATTATGATCAATTTGTTTGTTACCAACCACTGCCGAAATTTATCGTGAGACCCTTGATAGCGAAAAGGAAAATGGTGAGAGGATTATCCCGCATGAGACACACCGACTAAGTTCAAGAGTATACCCGACATGCATATCCTCCTTGAGACAAACATTTTATACATGTATACATGGAAATTTTGATGTGGCACATTTTTCATGGGATGATTGATTTTATTTTTTATGATTGATTATGGGTGTTGGATGTATCATGATGTTATATGGTTTGATTTTACACTTTGTATGTATCATGATGATAGTTGAGATGTTTGTACCACATGTGCTTGATTTTGACATGATAGATCCATAGATGATATCAATTTTATTGTACATGTGATGCTCTAGATTAGTGGATGGGATGACATGATGATATTGGTGCAGGGGGGATAGATTTTGATATTTTTGATCCCTCTTGCCCTCATTTGATGATACGATATGCGATGACTAGCTTAGCATTCATGTATGATGTATACTTAGTTGTTTATTTATATATGATGTAGAGATGATGTTATATGTGATGATATTGATGGAGATATGATGATGTGATAACAAAACTATGTACATGTGATAAGCAGACACAAGAAAATGTTAACAAACTTAACCAAATATACAGTGCTAACCAGCATGAATTAACACAATTATTTACAAGCATGCAAAAAACACAATTCATATGTATAAGTAAGAATGAATCTAATCTAAGCAAGAAAAGATGAATCTTATCAAAGTATGTCTAAGAAACAAACTATACAAATGTACAAACAAGCAGCAACTATACAAGCAAACAATGTACACAAACAAAGCAAGAAACAAGATAAAGTAAGTAAACTAAAGTAAAGTTTTTGTAAGATTGTTTTGTGAAAAAAAATTCTACTATTTTTTATGTTTTGTGGTTTTCTATTATTTTGGATTTTGATCATATTTGAATGTTTTTATGATTTTCAAACATATTTGAATTTTTTTGCGATTTTCGAACATATTTGAATGTCTTTGCAATTTTCAAACATATTTGAATGTTTTTGTGATTTTTGAACATATTTAAATGTTTTTATTTTTATTTTTGAACATATTTAATTGGTTTTTATGATTTTAAAAAATATTTGAATGTTTTTGTGATTTTCTAGGGTTTTCCAAAGCTATGCACATGTAACCGAGAAACGTGGATGCCCCCAGAATTAGACAGAGAATATACAAGGGCATGTGCCACGTGTTTATAAACAGAAAGGTGAGGTTGCAGAAGTTCCCCCAGCGTTAGATGAGGAATATACAAAGACCATCCCTTCACTTATTTACATGAAGAGAAAAATTTGGATCAAGGCTTAACAGGATAGGTTCACATGGAATCTCGGATGCAGGTGCGGAACTAGCCCTAGGCTAAGTAAAAATACCCTCCAGATGCAAGATGTTTGTCAACAACGAATCCTCCCAAGGTGCCGGAAAATAGTTTTCACCAAGGGACTTCTCCAAAGTGCCACAATTGTGTGGTTTTCACATATGGATGACTTTCTTTCTCTTTTCTCTTATTTTAATTTTTTTGTATTTTTATCATTTTTACTTTTTTGTTTTGTTTTTTTTATTTTTGTGCCATGTTTAAGCATAGAATTTCTTGAGGTGCATGGCATTCATAGGCTTGTGGATCTCATCACCATTGGGATTGGAAATTTTGTATGCTCATGTTCCATATTTTCCCACAAAGACGTAAGGTTCGAACCAATGTGGTTCAAACCTTCCTTTTTTCTCTCTTTTCACCCTTGTGTTGAATTGATTTTCTTTCATGACCAAATCTCTGACCTCAAACTGATGAGGTATCATCCTTTTGTTATAATTTCTGGAGACCCTATTCTGATACACCTTGAGATGGTTAAGGGCATGGATGTGCTTTTCATCCAGGAGTTTTAATTTTGCTAGCCTAGCCACTCTGTAATCCTCATCCTTGTCTAGATAATCCCTAAGAGATATTCTCAGGGAAGGAATCTCTATTTCCAATGGGATGATAGATTCTATCCCAAACACTAGGGAATAGGGTGTCGCACCAGTAGGGGTATGAATGGAGGTTCTGTAAGCCAAGAGGGTTGGGTGAATTTACAAATTCCAATTGCGACCTTTCTTACTCACCATCTTTTCCATGATCCAGACCAATGTTTTGTTGTTGGCTTCATCCTGCCCATTACCTTGAGGATAATATGGTGTAGACCACTTCAATTTTATTTGAAATCGATGACAAAGATATTTCACTATCTTATTTTTGAAATATTTTCCATTGTCAGTAACTATGGCCATCGGAATGCCATACTGGAAAATAAGGTGATTCATGATAAACTTTGAAATTTGAGCACCCGTAACATAAGTCAAAGGAACAGCTTCCACCCACTTAGTAAAATATTTCGTAGCTGTGATGATGTAGGGTGAGTTTTCCTATCAAATCCAGTCCCCATTTTAAGAATGGCCACAGGGTTGTGATCAGGTTGTAATGGATGTGATGGTGCATGGGTGAAATTTCCATACTTTTGGCATAGCACGCATTTCCTCACATAATTGTAGCAATTTGTTTCCATATTAAGCCAATAGTAGCCTACTCTTAGTAATTTCTTTACTAAAACCATTCTATTTGTATGGGCATTACACACCCCTTCATGTACCTCCTTGATTGCTTGGACTGACTCCATTACATCTAGACAATGCTACAGATTCCCACCATAGCCACGATAATAGAGTGTATCTCCTAAGAGGGTGTAACAGGATATCTAGTGGATGAGGCTTTGTTTTTTAGATCAGGGTATGGGAGGAAAGGTATTATGTTTAAGATATGCATGAATGTCTACATACCACAAGGAATAGGGACCAACAAACTTCACATGCCAGGCAAGATTTTGGCATGTCATACGTAGGCTGGTGTAGATTCTCAACAAAGAAAGGCATGTCATTTCTCTCTGGTGGAATTTGTAGCATCGAACCCACGGTTGTCATTGCATATGCGGAGTAGTTCTGTGCCCTTGGAAACTTTTTGAATGTAATACGCACAAAGTATTCTTTCAAAGTTTCCACCAGTAGGGGATGAGCTTTTCATCCTTGACTTTGCATTTGTCGTTGACTTGTTTGATGATCAATTTTGAGTCTCCAACGACCTTGACATGGTGGATATCCCATTTGATTGCTAGCTTTGTCCCAGCGATGAGCACTTAATATTCTGTAATATTATTTGTATAAGGAAAACCTAGATGGAAAGCTTGTGGTATGGGGTCTCCTGAAGGAGTAATTAGCACTACACCTGCTCCCGAACCATGGAAATTGAAAGATCCATCAAAGTGCACTTACCACATGACAGATTCCTTGATATACATTAATGATGTATCTGGTAGATCCATACTGATAGGTTTTGTTCCCGGTAACAGTGCTTCTACTAACTGATTGGAAATCACTTTTCCTTTAACCGAATTTTGGTGTACATACTCTGTCAAATTCTCTTATTAGAATGATCCAATTATCCATTCTACGCGTAACGGAGGGTTTTGATAACAGGTACTTGAGTGGGTCAATCTTGGATATAAGCTTGGTTTTAGTATTCAATAGGTAATGGTGTAGTTTTTGTAAGGACAAAATGACAGCCAGATAAGCTTTTTCAATATGAGGATAATTGAGCTCATAAGAAATTAAGGCACGGTTGAGATAGTACACAGATTTTTCTTTGTGACTTAGGTCATATTAGGTGAGCAACGCGCCAATAGAAAATTGAGTAGCAGAAATATATAGAAAAAGTGGCTCATTGAGAATTGGAGGCATGAGGACAAACGAGATGGCCAAGTATTGCTTAAGCAAGGTGAAGGCATGTTGTTTCTCTAGTCCCCAAATAAAGGCAACGTCTTTTTTAATAATATGGGTGAATGAATGGCATTTTTTAGCTAGCTGTAAAATAAAATGGTGGATGGCTTGTATCTTTCCTTGCAAGTTGCGTAGTTGTTTGATATTTTGTGGGGGAGGCATTTCAGTAATGGCAGTAACTTTAGTTGGGTCTACCTCAATCCCCCTCTATGATACAATGAAACCAAGTAAATTTCTTGACAATACACCAAACACACACTTCTTTGGATTTAATCTGACATTGTATTCCCGTAGGCATTTGAAGATACGCCTCAAATTTTTAGGGTGATATGCTCTTGTCTTGGATTTCCCTAGGATATCGTCCACATAATCCTCCATGATTTCATGAATCATATCATGGAAGATCACCGTCATTTCCCTTTGATTGGTTGCACCTGTGTTTTTAAGGCCAAAGGGCATCATACAATAACATAAATTCCCCCAAGGGGTTGTGAAGGTTGTCTTGTGTTGATCTTCATTTGTTATTTTAATTTGATTGTAGCCTGAAAATCCATACATGAGAGATAGCATTTTATATTCCGCAGTTGAGTCAACAATCATGTTAATATTGGGAACTGGGAAATAATCTTTTGGACACGCCTTATTGATGTCTCTAAAATCTATAAAAATTCTGATCCCGATAAGTTTATTTTGTACAGGGACTATATTCAATATCCATTCTGAGTAGTCAATAGGTCTAATGAATCCTGCTACCATCAATATTTTTAGCTCTTTTTAACCAGCAGAGCTACCTATGGATGCTGATGAGGCCATAAATTACCATTATTTTGTCCTTCCAAGTTACCTTTGAAAGTGGATTTAAATGTAATCTAGGAACTTATAGTTTACTTAAGATAGAGTATAAGATATATATCTTGTTCATTCTTTAGAAATATTTTTTTATCTATCTTGTTGACTAATCCTATTGATTATTTGGGAAAAGATGCAAAGTCTTTTGTATGTAGGCCATAAAGGAAAGATAATGCTACTATTAGGAAAAATGGAATTGATCATAACCAATATATTTAAAATCAAGTTTGATTTCATATTCAAATTCCTCTCAAAAAATTATGCAATTTCAAAAAGATAATCATCTCAATCCGAGGTCACATGCAAAAGTTATAGTTGTTTTAAGTTAGTTGCGGAACTCGCAGAGTTAGTTCCGGAACTTGCAGATTTATTTATGAAACTCACAGATTTAATTTTAGAACTTGTATCAATTGAATAATAGTTAGTTTTGGAACTTTCAATTCGTGGACAAATTAGATTTAGTTCAAGAACTTGCAGATTTAGTTCCGGAACTTGCATAAAAGGAATGACAACTTTAGTTCCAGAACTTGCATCAACGAAATGACATTTTTTTAGGGATTGTGAAAACTCATAGATTCTAATGGGAAATCTGATAAATATTTTTATTCATAGAAATGTGTTTAAAAAAAAATTCATTCATATTTGCTACAAGTTTTACCAATAAAGAGAGATCTAATTTTTAGTGAGCTGCAGTCCGAGGAAAAGTGTATCAAACGAGCACTAAAAGTTCCATAAACAGAAACAGAAAATTCAAATAGAAAATATGAGAGAGTTTTTTTTCATAGAAATGTGTTTATCAAAAACCTCATTCATATTTGTTACAGGTTTTACCGATGAAGAGAGATCTAACTTTTAGTGAGCTGTAGTCTAAGGAAAAGTGTATCAGATGAGAACTAAAAGTTCCATAAACAAAAACAGAAAAGTCAAATGGAAAATATGAAAAAGGTTTTTGTTTATAAAAATGTTTTTAACAAAAACCTCATTAATATTTGTTACAAGTTTTACCAATGAAGAGAGATCTAACTTTTAGCGAGCTGCATTCTGAAGAAACGTGTATCAGATGAGCACTAAACATTCCATAAACAGAAACAGAAAATTCAAATGGAAAATATGAGAGATGTAACATCCCCATTTTATACCTTAGAACAAGTAAAAAAAAAATTTTTGATAATTGCATCCTGGTTCTAAATACATAATTTAGAACTCACAAATCAAATAATCATTCATATAACAGACAACCATATGCAGCTGTAATGACTCGGAGTACTTCCGATCTATTCATTCCATGACTCGGTAATCTATCGATCTATTCATTCCATGACTCGGTAATCTACCGATCTATTCATATGTAATAAGAGTTGGTGTTTTTATTTAACACTTTACTCTTGCGGTTCTCTTCCCTACTCTGGGATTCAGAATGCTCTGTCCAAGGAACCTAACTGAATAAATGTTACCATTATTCATCGGCATCTCATCCCTTAGACTAGGTGAGTTAGAACAACGCAATCAGCAGCTTGCGATACTTTGGCCAAAGATTTGAAACATATTGTTTATGTCTCGTATTCCTTAACGGCATACTCGTCAATCTGGAATACGCCCTTCACCCCATTCTTATGTTATATAGAATGTCCTACACTGACTACTGTCAGTCCTTCCTTTCACAACTTAATCACTCGGAGATAGATTAACAAGGTGATAATGTTATATGGATGCCCATGAGGATTAGGGATACGGTGACATACTGGTTTAACCCTGCAGTTAGACCAATGTGTCAAGATACCCCGAACCTCCTAGGCAGCCTTATAACCTGACCACATTCCTAATCAGTCCCTGAGTAACTAATCCGGTCACCAGTGTAAATCTTAGCGATCAATGCAAAGGGTGTCGCCATAAGTCACCTGCATTGTTGTAACTTCGAGAAGATCCTAATCTTCTCGGAGGTATAACCCTGCAATTGTCTTGTGCCATCAACCTTTAAATCTGCCTCGAAAAGATCTACTTATTAATATGCGTTATTCACTTTGAGTATTAAATTACTTTTAAGACTTCCCCCATAGGTTATCCTTCCCAAATCCCTGGATTCTTCGCCTTAAGACGACCTTTCTCAATAAAACCCATTACATGGTGGAGTTATTAAGGTCATGGTCTCATCAAGGAGTCATTAGAATATTCATGATTCTAAAACAACAGAATTGGACAATATCTCATAACCTTTACTTGAGATTGCCATCTGAACTCCATTTGATTTATATCAGTTCTCTAAACTGAATTTATATCATACTTATTAGTATAAAGATATAAATGATTAAGAATCCAAATTAATATTGTCCTGTCATACTCAGGACTAGGGATTAGTAATTTAATTCAGCTTGTTTAGCATTCTGCTTAGGTTCATTTTTAACCCATCTTTTAGAAGGACAATTACTTAAATTCAATATTGCTTTCGCTAGAACAATAAGATCTGTTAAACACTCATATGAATTCAATCACATTTTCTTTAAGCTTTCATTGTCAATCACAAAAGCATCCAAATCACACAAAGATAACATTGCCATTCTGGTATAAAAACCGAAGAAGGTCAACTATCAGGACTAGAATACAACACATAAGTAACAACCACTTATTTCCATTCCTTTCAGAACTATACAATTACATTTTATGCAAGCAGCATACTTGTTACAATACTAACGGAAAAGAACATCTTTCCACATTTAGTACACTTATAAATTCCAGCAGTAATTCATTATAAAACAAATTAAATAATCTGATCAGCCTGTCAGATCTGCATTGCTTTTACCTCTTACGGCAACCATCTGCAAAAATAGTCAACATGAGTCAGTTCAATGAACTGAGCATGATAAGCACTAACTCTTAAAACAATTGCAATCCATCAATTGTTTTCATTAAACACCCTGTTTAAATGAGATCAATAATCCAAACAAGTAAACATGATTCAGACTATGCCTTTGTAATACAAAATGACTACAAATGTGTAACTTTATCATTGTTACAGAATAGTCCTAATCACTTCTCAAATATTCCATCAAATATTAAGAATTAAAGAACGAAAGTATCCAAACAATTATCTTGAATCCAAGATCCGTAACATTGGACAGATCGTTACTTTCATCAGAAAAGGAAATATCATAGCAAATCATGATTTCCTCTAACAAGATACAAGAACAATTCCAACTGTTAGACATATACCGACAAGTATTACAATAATAGAAGAGAAAGAACCAAATCATTCATACTTCCCTCCACACAAGTTCACTACTGTACCGTCTACACATATGAAATACATTCATCCAGTATGTATACGAACAAGTCCGTCAAACCACATGAAGAATCACTGTCATAATAAAAATCGATCACAACAAGGCTTTTCGACCCAAGTTCGAAATCAAAGAACCTCTAGTATTGTGGTCAACAATAGACTACATTGCATTAGGCTATTGGATGTTTCCCTAAGACTAAGCCAAGTCAATCACACAAAATTTCCGAACATGCTCAGTCTCAATCAGACAGGAGTAAACGGAAAAGAATATAACCAATCTATTCTCACCTTGGCGCATTCAAGTCTAAAGTATGGTATTCGCGACTCATTTCAACAGAGCCTGAACACGAGATAATTATCCATACTCAAGGAACTCAAACAGAGACAAACGACAGTGTCCAAATATCGGATTCAATAAGAGACAGAAATACAGGTTATCTTATAAGAATTCAAATGATTCCAAACAGTAGTAACAAAACAAATAATTGCATACGATTCCATCTGAGCTCAACAATCGGAGCATAATAAAAATCAGGCAAGCAATTTAATTACTGATTTCAAAACAAGGAATCTGACTGAACCCTTGCCAATCTTTTACACAAATTGCACAGACTGAAGACGTAAAAATATACCAAAAGGATCTGTACCACAAAATCTTTGCGACACGATGGTATTCTTACGAATAACAGAGATCAAAATACATATTATTCCCTTAAGTCGCTGGGACAACAATTTCCAATATTCATCTATATTCAGCCATGAATCAGTGATTCAAACACATAAATCATTCAATCGACTCTACAGAGTCATTCAGATTAAAACGAATATGAATCTATATTTTACATTGCATACTGTTAACGGGTTATTATCCATAACCACGGAACCCAACAACAGTATAAGATAAAATAGTTAAAGAATCAATCTAAGCCATTTAAGGTAAGCATTCAACAAAAAATCAAGTGTAAGCAAATCAAATACCGAATTTTCATAACAAGGGATTCAACTGAGCCTCGTCCAAATTCCCAAACAAGCTTACACACAAGGAACTTAAATGCATACCCAGGAAGTCAATACTAAATTCCATTACAAATAACAGAGGTCGTATGACCTGCTACTTCTACAAGATTCCATCGGAATTCAAGTTAACAAAACTCAAGGAGGTATCTATATCCTCAGCAGTGGATCATAATATACGATTTGTTCAGAGGACTCCACAGAGTCGTTCTAATATAATACACATATCCAACATGAAAATATAAATATGTATAGCTTCCTCAGTGATCCATTTATACAAATCATTCACTAAACTCTTCAGAGTCGTTCCAATACATAATATACATACATCCATAATGCATACTGTAACGGTTAAATCTCGTTACCCCAATGAAAAAGGAAAACAATTCCAAAGAGTTGCAATAAGATACTGTCACACCGAAAGATGTTTAAACTCAAACAACCTTCAAGACAAAACGAAACCCAACAATATCAATAACTACCATCATCAAAACCCACGACAGAGCTTACAAAGATTTCATAACACTGAACAATCAAACAGTTCATCAATATTTCTTCCAACTGTTTCCAAAACAAGAATCGACGACCAAAAAATCGACAGACATAACAATGGCCTATACCCATCACAGGAACGATTCATGGGCTCACGCCGAATAGGCCGAGCATTCAAACATTTCACATGTTTCACATAATTAAGCCAGAATGCAAACACAAGGAAATAATGCCACAGTTCGAATTTAATAAACACCCATCCAAGGATAAAAGAAAATTCAAACCAGAAGAGATACAGTGCCAAAAACACACAAGGACATCCATAGAAAAATTATCAAATTCCATAAATCATTTGAACAGAGTTGTTCTAATGAAATCACTTGTAAGACAGCAAGATTTTTAAAGGTTAGGGCCTAACATGCCTGGATTTTTGCTCAAATTTCCGAAGCAGACCACTGGAAGAGCTCGGGCTTCCTTTTCCTTTTCCAAGTTAGAGCGATCAACAAAATTTTGCTATCTCCATGGCATATATATTCTCCTTGCCAGAGAAAAGAGCTAGATACCCTCATACTCGCCATGCAACTCCAAGAAAACTGGTGCGAAGAACCAGTGAACAGGTAGAGAGAAACCCAAAATTTGCGACAAGCCAAACAAACCAACAACTTCCCAGTTTGCATGCCTTCACGCGAGTTCCGAGCTCGACTATCGAGCGCATTGAATGCAATTACACCAACTTTCCCGCTCAAACGCCACTTCCACCGACCGCAAAAGTTGGCGACAGTCAAATGAAATCTCAAGTTCATTTTTAGTTTTGGCGACCTGCCACGTCGGCACAGGTTAGCCGTTCCTAAAGCCTCCGCCAAACCTGTCCTTCATCCTTATCCCATGCATTTAATAACATAGAAAACACCGCCCATGGTTCGCACCCCTCCATAGGCCCCTTTACATTCTTGATCATAGTTAGGTTAGTATCTTAGGTTAGAATTTAGGATAATACATATTCTAACCATATTACACATAGATACTAACTTAGGACATTAACACTTAGCCTAGGTCTAGGTTAGATTAACACTAATCTAACCCCTAGGTTAGGTTTAGTCTTAAGTTACTAATCATTAATAATTCCTGTTAGGTCTACATTCTGTATACTCAGAAAAAGACCTACATCATACCTTCCTGAACAGGGTTAGCTCCTGTTCTGCCTTAGGCTGCAGAATTGTATGTAACTGAATTATTACCTGGTCCACAATCGAGACCTTCCAGATATACTTCCATATCGGGAACCATTTCATTTCACCTGATCAGCCTGAGTCATACTCCTGACTAGCTTATTAAATGCTTCTAGACCTTGCAACCTGTTCAAGGTCTGTAATTTTTAATTCATCATGAACAGACTTAGAGCAATACTTGGATCAATTCCACTGATCCAAGATTAGATCTTAAAGATGGATAACTCTATAATTCATTCCGAGATCAGATTAAACTCAGATGCAAAATGAAATAGATAAAAGAGTCTAAACATATTCTGACTCAGTCAAAGATCTGCAAAGAAATTACAATACATATCAAGCATGATTTCTAAATCGAGGAACACATCCTTTTACTAGAAATCACATATCAACACTTGTATGCTCAGGAGGAAGTAACAATAGTTCAGGGTGTTACAAGAGAGGTTTTTGTTCATAGAAATGTGTTTAACAAAAACTCCATTCATATTTACTACAGGTTTTACCAATCAAGAGAAATCTGACTTTCAGTGAAATGTAGTCCAAGAAAAAAGTGTATCAAACAAGCGTCAAAAGTTCCACAATCAATAACATCAAAATCAAATGGAAAATCTGGGAAAGGTATTTGGTCAAAATCATATTTTGAGGAAAACCTCATTCCAAAAGAATAAAATGATTATGATTCTTATTACCAAAAAGCAAGGAGAAGATTTGGGAGTAAATCTTCCTAAAATAAGCAATATAAGATTTGACTTCAATAATATATCTCTCTCCATATTTTGTGGAGATGGAGATCTTAGTTGTTAGGATTGGAATAAAAATAAGATCAGATTGTATTTCCTAAAATAAGGAGTTGGTTGGATGCATAAATTATAAATGCAACCTTCCACACTGAGATATGTAATTTTTCTTTCTCCCAAGAAATAAAGATTTGTTCTTTCCTCTCAAATATTTTGTAGTTTTAAAATTGAAAGTATGATTTAAATCCTCTTCAAAGAAATGAGTTGGCCACTTATTTCAAGGAAGATAGATCTGTGTATTTATGTTTATGTTTATTCATTTGTCTATAATTCATTTTGTTGTATTGTTTTTATTTTTGTATTGTGGAAATTCAGTCTATTGTGAACGTATAGGTGTTTCGTTTAATTATGTTTATTTCCAATTCAAGCAATTTAAATTTATGCAAGTGTGCTTAAATTTATGTAAGTATGTTTAAATTCCTGCAAGTTTTATTTCCTTCATGCAAGTTTGATTTATTTTATGCAAACTTTATTTCTGCAAGTGTGGCTTTCAATTTCTGCAAGTGTGATTTATTTTATGCAAGTTTAGTTTGTGTTTAAAGGAGTTGCTTTCCAATATCTTCTTCTCTTAATGCATATAGACATCAGACACCAGCCTTAGATTTACATTATTAATAGTGAGGATTGACGACCCTCATCATATGTATTTTTCTAAGTTTCTATTTGATGGGATTGGCGTCTACGTGCACAACTAGGTTATGCACTACCAAAGTTGGATCCAAGCCCAACATATCTGCATATAACCATGTGAATATATCTACAAATTCCCACATAAGCATGGTGAATGCCTTTTGCTCCCGTGCTGAGAGCGAAGCTCCCAGCTTAACTATCTTTGGGTCATCTTATGTTCTAATATTCACATCAATAGTTTCTTCCACAAGAATTTTTTACAAATCCTCCATATGCATAGGATTGGGAGGAAGGTTGAGATCTTCTTCCAAGGGCATCTCTACAAGATTTTCACCCTTCATGTGGTCATTTTTCTTGTCCTTATATTTTGTTACCTATTTTTCAGCTAGTGCCTCAAAGAGGTTTTCACTGTGTGACTTGGATTTTTGCTTTTTCTGAGACTTTTCATTAGAACTTTTGCCCTCAATTTTTCTTAAGTTTTTCTCACCACGAAGCTTAGCTTCCTCTCCAAATTACGCATAGGTGTCTAAGTCATTGTAGAAACCCTCCTTATGGTCTTTAATTGGAATTATATCTCAAATACCCATGAATTATGCAATGGCATCATCATTTTCAAAGAGGTCCAGTGGTATGTGACATTGTTGATCCCATTCGACAAGGAAAGGCTAGACAAGGTCAATTTTAGGTTCGGTGGGGGTTAAGGTAAGGACAACAGTATCTATGAACAGGTTCGTGGAGGCAAGATCCTCATATTGGCTACAGTGGGAATCCATGTCGTTGTCTAAATAATCAAATTTATTTTCACACTCAGAACAGGTAACGTCTTGATCATTGGGGTATGAGTCATATGGTTGAATGTTGATAAGATACCTTTTTGTCTTGAAATGTAGGAGAGGAACTAGTTTTTTTGGTCCTTGCTCATTCTTTCCACATCCTAGACCCATGTAGCCCATATAATACATCATTCGGCTAGACTTCTCATACTCAAGGATTCGGTAGCAAGTTGGCTGAGTATCCTCTAGGACCCAAGTCGTGGGTGGGTCCAAAAAAAATTCTTCGGAAAGTAATCCTCCAAGTAAGAATTTCCCAATAGTTTTCTCATCTTGAGGCTGTCTGAAATGATAGTTAGGTCTACCTCTTGTTTTAGGTGACAATGATAGGTCTAAAACTAGGAGATATTGTTGTACATTATATTCTCCACAACTGTATTCCAAAACTTTCATATCCCATGAATCAAAAGGAGAAGTGGATGTAGAATCTTCATGGGCACAAGAACTTAAGGAGTCTGAATCTACATGTGATTCCATAACTTTTGATTGAAGAGGAACAACTATATCAGCAGAGGGACATGTATAGGAACCCTTACACGTTAAAATTTTGAGATCTCTATAGTGAGCGAAGGGTTCTGGATCTCTTTGTATTGTAACAATGTGTCCCTCATGTTTCAATTTTATGCACTGATGGAATGTTGACGGTATTTCTTGCATGGCATGAGTCCATGGTCGGCCAAGAATCATATTAAATGGAAGTTCCAAGTCTAAGACATGAAACTTTGTATGATGATAAGTTGGTCCTACCTCCAATGGCAATGTGATTGTCCTAGCTGACTCCCGCTCCTATGGTAATAATATGGGATTCTGGATCTTCTTCTATATGTCCCAGTTTTTTAATTAGTTTCAAATTTCATATATTCAACCTTGATCCATTGTCCACAAACACCCATTTTATCTTCCGACGGGTAACAAATACCTCAATATATAGGGGGAGATTATGCATAGGATCCTCACTAGGGATATCCCTATTATTAAAGGAGATGTATTCAGTTGGTGTAATATTTTCCATCGTGGCTTGAAGATGTGAAGGGTCTACTTCTAATGGCACTCCTAACCCCTAGAGATTTTTGTACAAGATGTCCTTATGTACGTTCGATATTGCAAGAAGATCTAAGATTGAAATCTTGGCAAATGTATTCTCAATTTGTTCTAAGAGATTGTAGTGACTATCTTGCGGGGTTGACAGAGAGGGTTCTAGGATTGTGAGATGGGCGCACCTTGTTACCGCAATGCAATCCTTTCTCTTTATCCGAATGGTATTCACATGGTCATTGGAAGATTGAATACATCCAATGAGTGAATCATAGTGATTATTGTCACTCTTAGTATAGAGGTAGTTTGCAGCCTTGTAAATTTTGGATGACTCTCCTTGATCCAACCTTTTCTCATCTAACCTACCATGTTTAGGGAACGGTTATTTGAATATCCCCATCTTTTCGTTTAGCGTTTGTGTTTTTTCTAGGGTGTTAACTTCTATCTCTCCATTGTCAATGAGATCTTGGATGTAGTGATGGAGTCTTAGGCACTTGTCTATCTTGTGTCCCTTGACACGATGCAAATCACAATAGTCATGTACTTTATACCATAATGGTTTAGAAGCATTGTCATCAAAAGGTTATGTCATGGGATAAGTATTTGAGTTGCATCCAATTTCTTTAATATTGTAGATAAAGGCTCATTGAGAGGAGTGAATGTTCTACGTTTAGGTGGTGGTTGAATAGGTCCTTTGATCAGTTTAAAAGGTTGACCAGCTTGAACTGTTTGTACTCGTTTAGAATCTTTGATTCCCTCTCCCACCACGTTCTTGTTTTTGTTCAAGATTTTTAGCTTCTCCATGGGTTTGGCATTTTGATTATCTTCAGAATGTGATTTGATGGTTCCTTTTTCAATGAGGGATTTTTCTATTTATATGCCCTTTTTAATGACATCTTCAAAGGTACAAACATAATGCATTTGTAAATGGAAAGTAATGTCGAGGTTTAGATTGGGCACAAATATGCTCACAAGTTGTTTCTCAGGAAATGAGCAAGGGAAGCGGCAGGCTATCCCTCACCATCTTTGCAAGAAGCTAGTGAATGTTTCATTCAGGCATTGTTTAATACCACATAATTTTGCCATGGTTATGTCACTTTCTATGTTGTACAAGAAATTTCAAGCAAACCTTTCTACCAATTCAGGCCATGTGAAGATAGACCCACAAGGTAAGCAAGTGAATCATTTTAAGTCTTGTCCCCCTAGACTCTTAGGATATATTTGAATGAGGTAATTGTCATTATATGCCACTTCTTGTCACACCATGTAAAAATATTTCACATAATCTCATGGATCACCTTTCCCTCTGTATTTTTCAAATTTTGGCATGTCAAACTTCTTAGGGAAGGGTTGAAGCATCATAGTTTATCAAATGCATGGGGACATAGCTCTTCATATCGGTATTTCCTGCTATTCCCGACATTACTTTCTTAAAGGCTTATAAGCGTCACTTTCATGGACTGCATTTCTTGTGCAAGTAATTTCTCTTTAGTAGGAGAAGCAGGCATATATATGTGATTGTATTCCATATTTTATCCTTCTTGGTTTTCCATATGAAGTTCACTAGCCTTGACCTTAGGTTTTGTCTTATGCAAAAAAAAAATTATTTCCTTTTGTACATGAGATGTGCGCAACGCTAATTATCAACTAAGGTTTTGGATTTTCTATTTAATAATGACTTCTCCTTCAAGAGGTTCTTCTTCTTCTTCATGGCATGGAGGTTGTTCTACATTCTCATGTTCTATTCTAACTTTATGTGGTATCTTAATGAAGGAAATTTTGTAACCCACCACATTATTGTTTCCTACATTTGATGTAGAAATGTGGCCATGTGTTAGGATATCTTCCATGTTAATGAGAGGTTGTTCCTCTTCATTAGCATCGTTTATTGGTGGGATTGTTTCTTATGTTATACGAATTCTACTTCCTAACTCCACCACTCGTGCCAGCACCTGATCTTTGTTTCTATAAAGGAATTCATCTAGCAAGGTGAGGTCAAAGTCAAATTCCGCGTGTGGTGACTCTAACTCATCACCGCTATGATCTACCATTTCTTCTACCTCTTTCTCTATAGAAAATAAAGGCCTAAGATCATGGCCAATAAAGGGATTTGACCCTTGTTTGTTCAAATTTTCCCAATTTTGTGTTTGTCTTATTTCCAATGCCTACTTTTTGGCTCCTAATCTTATTTTAGTGGCCATGATGTATGAGAGTTTCACTAAGGTGTTTTGAATATGCTCAAAATATATTGATCAAGCCTAACTAAAACACAAAATAATGTCAAGAATTATAATGAATGTCAAAGTATCAATGTGACAAAGTGATTTCTCTAAATGAATAAGTCAATAGTGAGAAACAAGATACAATCACATAATTTTTAGTTCCAAACCAATCAATCAAATGATATACTTCCTAATTCTATTTCCAAAAAGGTAGTTGATGTTTTAAGATGATTAACAAAATGTCACTACTTATGTTGAGTTCAAATAAATGAACAAGGATTAAGTAATAATAAGGAGTTAACATGATCTCTAAACAAAGTATACTAAAAGCATGCCCAAATCCAATCAAGACCTATAATCCAAAAAGAGCCAGTTATAATTGTGAGTGACACAACAATGTCACCAAGATATGTTAACCAAACTTTGCCAGAAAGTAAGATATTGATATCAAGATGATATTGATATAACACGCACAAGTGGTAACACTAATACTTTTCAAAATCAAGGTAATAATTTGAATCAAACAAAAGCTAGAGTATACTTAGAAATTGTTAAAGTGTAGATAATGTAACATCACAATATATATATTTAGGTCAAGTTTACAAGAAACAAGACGTAAATACCAGAATTATAGTGACATGATATAAACAAGATAACCATTCAAAGGAGAATCAAAGTGATGAACCAAGCCTCACTACGATGACGATCTTGACTTGGGTATCAAGATCAAAAATGCTAGTAATGATATGAGAACGTCTCCACACACTTTAGATGTTTAACAACTCAGCCACAAACATGGATGAGCATAAATAGACAAAAAAGTGGTGAATATAATCAATTAGCAACATAAGGGTCGTCACTCTTCTTCTAATTGAAACAAAGTGTCAAAAGAAAGTGAAGGAAGTAGATCAATTTGTGTTGAAAAATGTTGACCTCACTTTGGAAAAGTTTCAGCTTGCCTTAGGACAAATGAAAAACTAAGAAAAAGTAATGCTTCACATGTCTCGTGATAAATAATGTCTCCCAACTTAAATTAGTTTTGATATGGTCCAAATTGGCTCCTAGTCAAAGATAGTTTCCTAGGTGGTTCACTCAACTAGGTGTCACAAGTTATCTAAGAGCGAACTCGATTTTCCAAGAAAATCCACACTAACTAATTCTTAGAGTATCTCGGCTTTACATTACCCCCTTCAAGCATAGTGGGTAATAAATACGTCCATCGTGTACTCTTATTAGGGTCTCGATACGGATAACTTTGATCCTAAATCTCACAAATGGTAAAAACTAGTCAAGTAGGTTGTGCGGATCGCTTCCCGTTTCGTCCACAAGCTTCCCTCTTGCGTAGACTACTTTGGGGTTCCTAGGACCACCCTCATTGTTGTAGCTTAACGATTATGCCAAAGGGGTTATGTCCTAGTTTTAATCGGATAGGGTGTACCCTTATCTAAACCTGCAAATCAAGTGTTTTGAATGTGGTGTGTTTTTTTATCTTTTACACTTAATTTAGTTTAGACATTTGTCGTTTAGCAACCTACAACACACGTTTAGTTAGGAATTTTTTTTTTGAGCTCCTTTCTTTGACAAGTGTTTTTAGGTCCTGCACTCAAGTGTTAGTAGTTCTCCAAGAAAATCACATTATTTAAAAGAGGATTAAGATTTTCTTTTGATTCTCAAGATCATCCAAAGATGCAAGAGAAGATCATACACAAAAAATAATCCAACTAAAAAGTAAAGGAAATCTTTGCAATCAATGAAACATACAAAAATCTTGATAAATGTTCATTCCCTTAAACCAAAAATTAAAGATGAAGTTTCCAATTTACCGAATGTTATAAAATAAAGACTAAAGTTGTTTTTGATTCTCAAGATGACTTGTTACGGTTATCTTTGCAGATGAACCATCAGAGCCGTCAGATACCTTAGGTTAGTGGTATGTGAACCCTAAGTTAACCTCCATATTTTAAAGAAGTTGGCTCTTCTCTATGGTGTGAGGTAGGGTTAGGAGAAAACTTAAAAGAAACGTAAAACTAAGGTGATGCACCAAAAAGGGAAGAATTTAGTCACAAGTACAAATGCTTAAATTGGGAAGAGGTGAGAAATGAAAAGGGTGGATGAAATGTACCACAGGCCATAGATGATTCACACAAAGCCCTGCTTCAACTACTCAAGCAGAACTTCGGAGAACAGTAATAACATTAACGCATGCACAATATACCAACATCGAAATAAAGGCTATCAGAGACAATACAGATATACAAAGGATGGAAAAAAATGCATCACAGGGCATATTATATTACTCCAAGAAGTATGCACATTATTACAACAAATAAGAGGTACGAAGAGTGTTATTGTAAAAGCTCAGAGAGAAGGCTAGAGTTCCAGACCTCTTCCTTTTACTAAAGAGGAACTGAGACAGAAAAAAAAATTAACTAACTCCCGATATGAAATATATTTGTTATACAGCCTTCCATTACAATATATAGGATGGGAAGAAAATAAGAAGATCATTCCCAAACTATTTTCTAATTGTTTTTCAATTATGGTAAATGGTGTGAAGTGACAGAAGTAGATTGCGAGATATGTCTCACTCTTCCCCATGATCTATTTTCAAGGAGTGATATCCATACCTATTTAATGCACCTCTTAACTATTTTACAACTGAATCCCTTGAAGTAGACTCACCTTCCAAATATTTATTACATATCTAAACTTTATGCATCGGGTTATGGGCTCATGATTTCTAGTGGCACCTATTTTTATGTTTTTCTATTAAAATCCCTTTGAGTGTAGGAGAACAAATTAAGTATTCACAAGTTCACACTTCTTTTCACGGAACTGTGCATTAATTTTTTTGCTGAAAAGACAAGTCAAATGACCCTTTGCCTCTTACCTTTTGAAAATATTTGATCTTTTAAAACTTTTAGGTAGGTTTTATAATTTCCCATACGTGGTATTTTTCCCATCACCAATCTTTCGCAACCTACTTCGAACTTGGATCCCATTTTTTGTGAGATCCACGCGAAGGCCAAGCACATCTCAAGGGTCTCTACTTTTCTTTGTCAGTTTTCAAAGTGTGTTGGGCTGACACATGGCACCGTTCATGAGAGCTTGAGAAATTAATGGATCTTCCACATATTAATGTAGAGACTTTTTCTTGGGCGAAACCCTTATAGTTGACTCCACATGTAATCCCGGAAAGATTTTGGGGCTTCATTCTCCTCTTTGATTTCTGAACTTGCGCTAGGCTAACACTTGGCATCTTCCACGAGATCTACTCTCTTGATTTTTCTTGTCCCAACTTAGTTTCTCATCTTTGATTTGGCTAATTCTTTCTCCCATATCATTGAAGGCTTGACCCTTTGAGTGACTTGAATCTGCAAGAATCTTATGACTTCTTAGTCGATTTTAGCAGGAATCTACTTGTTATCTAATTTTAGTGGGTGGTGGAGGAAATTAGATAACATCACCCTAAGGTGCAAGAGAAGAGAATACACAAAATTTAGACCAACTATATAGAAATGGAAAACTTCGAATCAAAGGACCATTGAAAAATGTTTTGTAACAAGTTCATTCCCTTAAGCAAAATGAATAATCAAATTTCCAAGTTAATCTAAATGTTAAAAAATAGAGATCAAAGTTGTTTTAGATTCTCAATATCACCAAAGGTGCAAGAGAATAGCATACACACTCTTTCATCTAAATCAAGTAAAGCATGGAAATACAATATTCATCAAAACATTAGACATGTTAGAAAATGATCAGTTTTAAAATAAAAGTAAAACTTGTAAATTATGTAAGTATAAATCCCAAATTTATGTTTTCATTACATATTTGACTTCAATACCTTTCTAACACAAAAAAATGGATTCATTTCAAGTTCGGGAGAAAAAGTTATGGTCTTTGGAAAATGGGTTATGCATATGTTTTTATGCTCATGGGTATACACTTGACATGCACTCAAAAATGTTAAAAAAATGTTCCTTAATCTACAAAATGGTCAAAATTTTCCAACCAAGATTCAATTTTGACAATAACCCATCACATTAATATATGAATAGAAGACTCAACGTTATCAAATATTAACATTCATGACCAAAAACTTCACATTTTCAAGAAATTGACAAAACTGACATGTAGAATGTTAAAAAAGTAAGCTCTAAAAATGAAAACATGATAAAATCTTGAAATTTTCTCACCAAGATTCAATTTTGACAGCAACCCACCATATTAATATATAAATATAAGACTCGGCACTATCAAACACTAACCTACATACTCAATAATTTAACATTTTTAAGAAATTGACAAAACTAGCATGTAGAATGTTGAAAAAGTAAGCTCTAAAAATAAAAATTTGGAGAAATATTGAAATTTTTCCATCAATTCCAATTTTGACAACACTTCACATCCTTTATACCTATAAGAAAGACTCAATGCAAACTCAACAAAATAAGTTAAGAAAAAAAGTTATGTAAATATATGCAAAAAGAGGATTAGTAACCAAAATTGAAACTTAACTACAAAAACTTGAAATTAAATGCAAATGATAATGGAGTAAGTCCCACCGTGCGTGTTAAATGTGTACATGAATTAGTTAACAAATCAAATAAAATCAAAGCTAACACTTAATATCTTCAATAAAATGCTAACTAGATCAATATACCATCATGTTTAGAGCTTAAGCAAAGCTAATCTATTAACATATTTGCATTAGAATATAAATGAAGATTCAAACTAACATGATAAAAAAATTAACCTATATCTCTAATTAAATGCTAATGAAATGAACCTATTTAGATTCTTAGAAATCAAATGGTTTGATTGTATGCTTGAATCTCAAGGTTTCAAGAATGGAGTCTTGTCAATCCATGGCTACAAAACCATTTGACATATCTCCATATGATTTCAAACTTGGAAGAATAAATGCAAGAAATGAAAATAGCTAACTCCAATGAAGAATGCTCTAAGATGATAAAATGGCTATAGCTTAGGCTCTATGCTCATTTAGGTGTAAGAAAAAAGGTAGGAGGGCTCCTTATATAGTTCAATAGATAAAATAATCTCTACATCCCTTTACATGTGGGATAATAGGGAGGTTGGGTTGGTTGTGGATAAGGGAGGTTTAGAAAGGGTTGAGTCAACCTTAGGAGAGTTTATTTTTTCCTTTAGTGACTCATGGGGTTTGAGGGGATTTATTAATTAACCAAAGTGATTAATTAATAGTTATGTTAGCTTATAGAAGATTTTTAGAGGAATAGTTAGTATGATTTATGTTATGAGATTATTTTAATCAAATAAATGATGATTTATTGATTAAATAGAAGAGAGAATTAATTAATTAAGAATAATTAATTATTCTCGATAGAAAGGGGTATTAATTAATTAGAAATAATTAATTAATGTAGATAGAAAAGGGAGCTTAATTAATTAGAAATAATTAATTAATCTAGATAGAAAGGGGAGATGATTAACGGAAGGTTGTTAATTGGCATCATTGTTGGATAGAAGATTTAATTAAATAAATCCAAGGAGTTTTTCAGTGAGTACTCAAAACACACACTTGGTAGGATTAAGACAAAGGAAGAAACGTATGAGACATCTGAAAAGGGTTTTAAGGATGTAAAATTAGTCATATCAATGTTTGGATTTACCCAAGCGGTCATCGACATAATCCTCTACTATTTTGTGGATAAGATCATGGAATATGTAGGTCATAGCATGATGATAGGTGGCCCCTACATTTTTCAAACCAAAAGACATGACGTGGTAGCAGAAGGTTCCCTAAAGAGTTATGAAGGATGTATTATGTTGTTCTTCTGGTATGATGAGAATCTGATTGTAACCAGAGAAACCATCCATAAGATAGAGCATTTCATGGCCGGTTGTTAAGTCAACTAGATGATCAATGTTAGGGAGGGGAAAGTCATCCTTTGGGAAAGCAAGATTTAAATCTCAAAATTCTTTATAGATACAGATATTTTTATAGGCTTTTGCAATGGGTATGATGTTGGAAATGCATTGTGGATAGTCGATAGGCTGGATGAAGTTGGAAAGAATCATACATTGCAACTCTTCTTTAATAAGAAGGTAAATATAGGGATGCATGTGACACATATTTTTCTTAATTGGTTTGGCATCAAGAATGGTGAAAATGTTATGGATGACGATGCTCAGATCAAGGCCTAACATGTCAGTGTATGACCATGTGAAGGCCTGGATATGCTTGGATAGGACAGAGGTGAAAGATTTTAGCTCTTGTGGATCAAGAGATTGCCAAAATTTAAGGATGTGGGGTTCTTTTGGATTCCCTATGTTGATGTGGGTGGTGGATTTGTTGAGAATATTGGATGTTCTCAGAGGTAAGGACTTACGAAGATGAGAATCTTTTGCCCCCATGTAGGAAATAATGGATTCATCATCTCTGTATTGAAGGATGTTGATGGTAGGGGAATCCTCCTCTATCATCTCAAGGTATTTAAGAGGAAAGGACTGAGTTTCACCTTCAAACTAATAGGTGAAAAATATGAGGGAAATGATGGAGATTAAAAAAAATAGGGGGAGAGACATGGTTTCATCCGTGTCCATGGGGTGTTTGGATGTAGAAGGGGATAAGGACTCGATTTTGATGGGGTATGTGGAAGAAGCGTGTGTGGTAGATTTGGTGGGATGTTCTTTAAATCCGAATCCAAACTTATCGTGGGGTTTGCAGGATTGGTCAAAGACAAAATCACGAATGCCTTTCTCATTACTCCCAAGCCCAAATCCCTTCCATGCACAATAGTGGAGGTAGGTGCAATCAAAGGATTTATTGTAGAGGAATTAAAATTCATTGGTGTATGACTTGGTATGATGTTGATCATCAATGTGAGAAGAAGTTAAATTAATGCCACCATAGATAATATTGGTTTTTTAGATGAGGTGGACTGAAGGAAATTATATCTGTCACATTATATTGATACATAGGAGATTTATCGGGTCTACCAATTCGATTGGGTGTGGGAAGAGAATTGAAAGCGAGGAGTTGATACTCCCCTAGTGATATATGTTACATCAATTATGGAGAGATTCGTCATGAGGTAACTTTGATGCAAGTACAGAAGAACTAGTAGATGTTACAGAGGATGGATCTTGCTTAGGGATGAGAATGTCATTTGTCTAGTAGGTCATGTGGCATGCTTTTAATACAAGAATGTCAGAGGGGAGTGTATGGATTCTCCCCTCATGTTCATACTTAATGCAGTGATGAAGAGTACATGGGATGGAACTCACCGCACGAATCCATGGGTGTCCAAGCAACACATTATATTGAATCCCCCCTCAACAATATAGAATATTTCATGGAGGATCTTTTCATCGACATCAATAAGGAGGATAATTGTTCCCAAGGCAGGGGCAATAATGGGCATTAAAGGATCAGATTACCAAGGGTGACTGGGCAAAAATGGTGCTAGGAATCTTAATTTAGTTAAAAGTATGGGATGATATGATATTGATACTAGCACCATTTTCAATCATCAATCAGAAGATGAAGGTGTCATTAGTGCAGATTATGATGAAGAGGGGAAGATCATGCTCTTTAGGTAGCATGTTAAAGATCTCTGAAACCTTGAAGGAGATGGCGATGGAAGCTGCGAGAGCTTCAACAAGGGCTATAAAAGGTTGGGACTCATCATATGAGACTGGGATACGTTACAAGGCTTTGATGATTGGGAGATATTTGGATGATCTCATAGAGGGACATCTTGACAGGATCCTGATGTAGTTGTTTTACGATGCTTGGTTTAATGTTGGTGGGGTTTTGAGTTTTTAGTGTGGCTGGGATGGATACCTTCACCTTGGATGAGTAAGGGGATGGAGTGGGCTCATTGGGAAGATTATTGATGATGAATTTTGGTTTGGAATGGGTAGATGATTAGGACTCTTGAGGGCGAAAGTGAGTGGAAATATGAACAATGTCTAATAGAGAGGGGGGTCATCCTTAGAAGATGTAAGATTCAGAGGTGGGATGGTGACAAAATACATGGATGAGGAAGTAGATTTAGAGGTTTTCTAAATTATATATTTGACTGGAGAATTATACTTTGATGTGGATGTGATATCGGATGGAAGAGGGTGGTCTTCTTTGATGAAAAGGTCATATTATTATTTAATATTTCTATGAGGGTTCGGAGGGCCCTACAATGCTTTGTGTCATGTCCAAGGATAATATGGAAGGAACATATGATGTTGGGATCAAACCACATGAGCTTCATCCCACATGTGTCAAAGGGCTTGATGGGTGGAAGGGTGATCATGGATGATTGGATGAGATACTTAAGGATTTTAGTATAAGATCCTATGGGGGTTTGTGAAGGTGAAGCCTTATAAACTTTGGGTTGATTTGGTTTGGGTGATGATGATGAAGGTAAGAGATGTGTTTTACTCTTGTGAAGATTTGTAGGGGCCTTGGATTCAGATTTTGTTTTGGATGCTTTTGATTCAAACTTAGAAGAAGGAATAGATGATTTGGATGTAGATTTTGTTTTGGATGCTTTTGATTCAAACTTAGACGAAGGAATAGATGATTTGGATGTAGATTTAGAAGGAGGGGTAGATTATTTGGATCGAGTCTTATTGGTGATGGGTGCTTTGGATAAAGGGAATGATCCTAGAATAGAAGGTGGAGGCCCCAAGATAGATTTTTGGATGTTAGATGGCTTGGATCGATGGGAATTTGAAGGAGGAAGCTCCAATTTCTTATGTGGATGAGTGAGATATTTTTGGATAGGGGCGCCAAGTTTCTTCAATTTTTGTTACAATGTTTTACCCTTGACATGGATGATGATGATTTCAATGGTAAATTCATCCTTAGAGGTAGATTTAGATTATTTGGATATGGATGGTGTTATAAATGTAAGGGTTTGGGATGAGGATGGTTTTTGGATAGTGTAATTGATAGGATGAGAAGGTGTTCTAGATGGTTTGATAGTAGGAGGTGTTGGTATAGAATTGGTGGAACTTGTAGAAGATGAGGCTGAGATATGGGCACCACTTATCATAGATTTGATAAGAGGTTCCCATTTGGTAGAGATGAGAGATGTTGTGGATTCATATGTAGATATAAGTATAGGTATGGATATGGATGGAGTTTTTGAGAAAGGCGTATATACGATAAATGTGGGTAGGGTGGATGTAGATGTAGTAGATGTGAATGTAGTAGATAATGATGCAGTATATGCAGATATAATGGAAGTGACAGATGTCGAGGTAGTGGATGTGGGAGTGTTAGGTGTGGAAATAGTAGATGGGGTAGAATGGATGTGGATGGTGATGTAGAATCTTGAATCAAGGTATTGATTGTATGGGCGTCAGGAACTTGGGATGTAGAAGGAGTAGCTTGATTATGGAATGGATACTTGAAAATGTCCAGAGGTTGGTTAGTAGGGGTATTAGGATTGTTTACTTGAAGGTCCCCTCAACCGATAAGCTGATGTACAAGGTCCTTAAAGGTATGAAATGTTTCAATACCATGACCACAGACTCGATGATCCTTACAATAGTGGTCACCGTGATACCATGTGGGGACGTGATTCATCAACGGGGAAGATATGAGGAAGTTGGATAAGGTTGGAAGCCATGAGTTTATCGTAACTATAGGATCCCCCCATAGGGGTGTAGTTAGGAGTTGGTCTAGGAGCCCTTTGTAAAGGCTCATCATGGGATGTGGATGGGAATAATATTTGACAACCATAGAACTTGCCACATTTTTGTATTTATCATTATGAGAGAATGGTGACTTGGTGCACTCGGTTTCGGGCTTGTAAGAGAGGAGTTTGACATGGCCTTGCTCAAGGGCATGTAATTCTAGTTTTTGATTCATGGTGAAGGCTTCCTTAAAGCTCTACAAATATTAGATTTGAAGGGTGTATGAGATGTGTTTGGCATATGATCAAGAGAAAAGTTAGATGAGTTCAGTTTGGGGAAGAGAAAAGGACAATTTATTGATGATTGCATGCCACCTAGTAACAAAATTTGTGATTGATTCATCTTCAAACTATTTAATGGTATAGATGTTGGAAATGGTTATCTTTCAGGTGATATTAATGGAGAAGTGTTCTAAAAATATCTACGCAAGCTAGGTGAATGAGAAGAGAGAATGTTGAGGGATGTCATTATATTAGTCCAAAGTGGGCCCAACCAACAACATAGGGAAAGTGTGAAGTATTAGATCTTAGTCGTGGACAATGAGATAGCATGTGTGTCTAAAGGCACAAACGTGTTGTTGAGGGGTCTTATTACTATTGAATTTAAAAAATTTAGGGAGTTCCCAATGGGAGGATATGGTTTCATAGGGATGGATGGATTGATGGGTTCATTACAAAAAAAATTGTAAGTGAATGAGATCTTGGGACCCAAAGTAGTGGCTTTCAAGTTCTCCAACCTACTTATAAAAGTTTTCATGGGATCGTTTGAGGTATGGGGATGATAAGGTGATCGATGGGTTTGTGGATTATAAGAAGTGGGTGGGTTGGATTGCGAATAGGATTGATGGTGTTGAGGATATGTAGGAGTCTACGGGGGTGGTTGATAAGGAGAAAGATTACTGAAGGGTTGTGATTGGATGGGTTGTGAGATAGGATGTTGGGAAGGGATGTAAATGATTGGGTGAGATTGAGTAGGCTATTATTGGATGATAGGGGGATTATATTGGGGATGTGTTGGATGAGTTGGTTGAGATGCTTGGACAAGGTGATTGGAAAACATGTGTTAGAAGGTGCTTCGAAGTGGGGGTTGGTTGGTATTTTTGAATCTGAAGGGTGGGGTTGCAAAGTAATGACATTGGCGTGGAATTGGGATGTAAGGATGGGCACCGATATTTGAATGATTTACTCGAGTGGTGGAGTAAGTTGTATTCTTGAGGATTTTGGATAGGGGCGTTGATAACAACAATAGATGAAGATAAGATGGGGAGAGAAAATGTAGGGATGGTGTTATTGCGGGGTATATTTGGTGGAATAGGACCCACCAACTAATTGGATTAATGAGTCTGAGGAATCATGGTAGAAATTGATGGGAATCATGTTCATTTTGTGTTATGGAAAGCTCATTCATGGCTCTAAGGAAGAAAATAGCGAGTAGGAAGTGAGGACTTGGGTGGATTCGGGTTGAGAGTGATATGCATAGAGTTATTGAAGGGGAGTTCCATCAATGGGAAGATTGGTGGATTTACAAATAAGGTAGTCATGAAGATCAATGGTATTAGCGTCAAGGAGTTCTTGAAACTCTAAACATCTAGGAGGGATAGTGGGATGCCCAAAGGTCTATAAGGAAGCTACAGATGGGGGTGTAGTCAGTCTAGAGGGGATAGAATGATGGTAGATGAAAGGCTTAGTTTCAATATTGGGAAGGGTTTGGACCATAGAGAGATCACTAGAAGGGATCGTAGAAATAATAAGTTGGGAACCGAAGAGGAAGTGATCAAAGGAGTGGAGGAAACGATGGCAAGAGCATATGTTTTTAGGATAGATTTTTAGAGATGGGTTTGATGAGGTTGCGTGTTCCATTTTTCTTATTTGAGATAGAGTAAGAATGGGCATGAAACAAGTAACAAGAACTTATTTTGATTATTATTATGACAATCAAATCATGCAAGAAAGTGTTAATTATCTTGTTTATTTAGAAAAGTGTGAAGAAGAAAAATAAAGGCTCACAAGGAACCTAAGAAAAGGCCAATCTAAGGATGGTTTTAGGATGTTTAGGATGGCGTCCTTGATATACTCAAAGGTACGTGAAGCACAAATATGTGATTACTACTAGTAGGTGACTTGATATAGGGGCTACACCCATACTTCACACACCACAGCGATAAGGGTGTCGAATGCTTAGCCAATATACTGATAGTCAAAAAAATAGTAGCGTGGCTAAAACACTATGGTGGCTTCTTGACTAGGTGATGAAATTTCAATAATTCAACCTGGTAGAATAAATTCATGTGTGTAAATTTATTTGTGATTTTGGATGTGTGTGGAAGGAGTGAATGCAAAGCATTACCTCCTACTTTGACTATATGAGCAAGCAAACATGAAGATTTTATTTTTAGACCCAAAACGAAATGTGAAATTTGATGAGAGAAAACAAACAAAAGAGGGAGAAAGATGCAAAAAGGAGAGAATAGGAAAAAAATGAGGAATACCTGAATAAACATTTTTTTCTTTTTTATTTTAAACTTAAGCACACGCGTAGTTGATCCAAGCAAGCAAAATCTGCAAAGCACGCAAGAAAGAAGGCGTTACTGTAACGCCTGTTAAAACAACCCACTTGAGACCTAAGAAACAACCTAGGATTAGTTAGGAAAATTATGGAATAATTTTTTTGTTTAAAAGAGTCTACTACCAGGTTACAAGCCAACAGTTGTCACTAAAAATTTCCAGAACAATTATAAACCACTAGAACATACTTTTCCTTTATTAACAATTATTAGTGTCACAAGGTCCAAAATTTTGGGTTAGAAGGTTCAACTAGGTTCATAGGGTAATTCCTCACCATATCCACTCTCTAACAGGATTAAAGATTAAACTTGATTTTTCTCACACTTAATGCATTCAAAATTTCCCTAAATCATTCCCATTTGATAGGAAATTTCCTCACATTTCCATTGATATAAAGAAGTCCTCCTAACTCCTCATAAAACTCAAGTTATGGGCCAGCGGGCATTGGGGTGAAAATTTCCCCCCAAGAGTGGGCCTACAGGCCCAAGGGTGAAAATTTGCCCAAAGGGCAGGTTGGCAGGTCACGGGGAGATTTTTTTGAAATTTTCCCATGCGGGGCAAAAAATCAATTTTGCACACGCGCCCCCATGAGTCTGTCAAGGACACGTGGCGCCCTCCAAGCCAAAACGGGGAAAAACAAGGGAAGGCGAGGTGGCAGAGATGTTTTGGAGAATTTTCCAAAGGGGGTAAAAAGGGGTAAGTTGCACGTGCGGGCCAGCGCATCCACGGAAATGATTTTTCCAAGGCAAGGGCGGGAGTGCGAGGCCGCGGAGATAATTACAAAAAATTTCCAAAAAAAAAATTCTCAAAAAAGATAAAGTTTTAAGGGTTCCGGCCCTCATTCGTGCCACGTGTTAGGCATTCATTGGCTGCAGGATTGCGGGCCGGTGGAGGAAACTAAGAAAAAATTTCAAAAATTTTAAAAAGCGCCAAGGAAGAAAATAGTGTCGCGCCTCCATCGTTGCCTTATGAGGCCACATGGCAAATTCTAATTGGTTGCATGCCGGCGGGGCGGCGGAGAAAATTTTGAAAATTTTCCCAAAAATTTTCCTAAGTCCCAAGGGAAAAATTCGGGCCGCGGGCCCGCCAAGGAAATTTTTCCCAAAATTTTAATGCCAAGTGAAAAAAACTTCACAAGGCCATAACTTTTGATAGAGAGCTCATTTTTGGGCAAACGAGGACTTTCTAGAAATCTATTGACACCCTCTTTGCAAAGGATTCATTCATTTTATATTTTGATAAATTTTAAGGGGTAAATTTCATGAAAATGTTATGTGGAATTTTTAAAAGCAAACTGATAAATTTTAACTTATAAAATTTTGTTCAAATTTGATCTTATCCTTCACTCAACATGCCAAACAGACATGGAGGATTATTCTACGAAGGATTTAGGATGCATTATAAGGTAATTTTACTTGATTGATTTCAAATTTGAATTTTTACAACTTCTGACAGCTAAAAAACTGTGAAAAGGTTTGGGCCCGATTTTGCAACGTTTTAAAATATTTTCTTAAGTGTTTTAGTCTACTTGGAATCATTTTGATCACCTTAAGATCAATTTAATATTTCATTTGTATTTTATAGATTTCAAGGTCGTTCTAATTAATATTTGATAAAAAATTTACAAGTATACAGTGGAATAAAAGATGGAGTTTATACAATTCAAAACAAGGATTAGTTTTTGCCTTTTGTTATACTATAACAACATTGAATTCATTTCATGCTCGTTTAAAGTATTTATCTTTCCTTCAATCAAAATGTAAAAACAAAAATAAAGATTCTATTCTTTTCCAATCATGCATTTCAACAAGACAGGACAATGCATTTTCTTCATACATACTTCCTTCTTCCATTTTTCCAACCAAGGATTTCAAATACAGAATTTTAAATATAGCAATGTCATTCTGAACAAGGTAAGACAACTTCCATAAGTTCAATGAATCTTTTACAATTCTTTTCATATATATTTTCAAAATACAACATACAGAATACATGTCTTTCTTTTCTAATAACATAACTGAATACAGAGCACAACTCTTTTACATTTCAAATTTCAACTTCTTTTTTTATTTCTTCCCAAAATTCATAATACAAATCACATTTCCTTCACATTCTTTCAAAGAAAAAACAGAGTCTATCTCTTTTTCATTTCACTTTACAAATTTCATAATCCATACATCCTCTTTCCATTTCAAAACATTTACATTACATCCACTTCAAATTGGGAAAGGTTACAATGGGATTTTATTTCACAAGGTACTGTCAAATTGTCTTTCTCCTCAGCTCTAGAACAGCAACATACATTCTTCTCATTCATCCAATTTGATCACAACAGGAGTAGGGGAAAGGCAACGCTCTACATCCAACCAAGACATCCAATGAACAGGAGAAGCCATCATTCTTCATTGGCCCCCGAGCCCCAACCACAATGCAATAAAAAATGTATTTCAACTCATGGCAACAACAGGCTTCCACATCACAAAGCAATCTTTCAACATGCGCATTTCAAATTAAAAACATAGTCCAAACAAAACAGCAGTTTACAACTACATTGAAACATTAAGACAGAAATCAAGCTTTATCATGCAAGCCAACGGAGCAAGAACTATGGGGGAAGCTGTTTATGCCTCCCAATGGGTATTGGGTATCCACCTGTAACAAACCATCAATATAAATCATCACACATATCCTTATGCCCCCCACAAATTTCCTTATGCCCCCCACAAAGTAAGAAATGCAAGCTATTTCTTTTCCATGGTGGATCACAATCCCAAACTCCCTCCATAAGAATTATGATGCCACTGGCATTCCCTTATGCCTCCCCACATAGATTCCCCATAGCCTTCTCCTACATCATTCCCAGGAAGCCTACTCAACCAGCCAACAAACACACCAAACATTCACCATTCACACAAACATAAAAATAAATAAAAGTATATATGAAGAGCTAAGCTCCTACCTTTCCCTGGTAGATTTTGTTCCAAAACCACAAGCTTTTAATGCCAAAATACAGTCCCAAAATCAGCAATACCCAAGTATGAAAATTCTCTCAAATCTCCTCCAAAATCAACAAGAGCTCCAAATAGCCCAAGAAAATTCGCCCCAAGGAAGCATTCCAAAGGTTCAACAACCCAAAACAAAGCAAGGAGTTTCAATTTTATAGAAGAGGGAAGAGAAGAGGATGAGGTGGATCCATGTAGGATGCCACATCACACATCCTCAACTCCTACACAAAAGTCAAATTCATTCTCCAAAACACAATAAAGAGGTGGGTGAATAATATGACAAATAAACTTACACACTCCAAAAAGCCCACACCCCAAAGGACTGAATTTAATAAAATGTAAGAAGAGTGCAATTAAAACTTACAACTTGACTTATAAAAATACATTAAAAAGGTCTAAAATAAACCCTCCAACCATAGGTATGGTTGGTAAATAAAATTAAGAGGTATGGGACGAGTTTTACTTGTCCTACAAGCCTCCAAAATTAACCTCCAATGACAAATTTGAATTTTCAAGGAGGTGGAGTGTTTCATACTCCAAAATCTGACTTACACAACTCTTACACATACTTACACATCACTTACCACATTTAATACACGAGCCAACAACTTATATAATTACTCTCTTATATCTCAAATTTGATTTATTTATTTATTTTAACAAAATGATTACTCACATTAATCCTCCATAATTAAAAGAATAAAGAAATGGGTAAATACATCACAAAATAAACACATGCAAACAATAATAAAAAGGAACCACATTAATAAAATACACATAACCCCTTAGTCACATTCAAAGGTAATCCCCCCATGGGAATCCCTAACAAAAACAACACACACACACACACAAAACATGTTGCCATGGTGACCTTGTTGAATTTAAATAGAATTCCAATGTGGTTGGTCTCCAATCCCCTGATGTTTGTTGTGATATTTTTAACTTGCACAATACAAATACCCTTCGGCCTTGTGGCCATATCAGAACATTCAAATGAATATATTATAATTTCAAAATCATCAATATAATATGAATCACAACAAAATCCAAATAATCAACAATATCACTTACAATTTCATCAGCAACTATATAATCAACTTTAAATTTAATTTTCATTTTCTAGGTCTACTCAAAATATACAATTATCACAAGTCCGAACAACATCTATAATATAACCATGTCAAATAGTATATCAACATCCATAAAAAATGTCTCTAACAATCATCATGCATCATATATGAATCAGAGTCACCAATAATCCATGCTCTAACATCTAATTATCATACTAAATCAAAACTATCACAATGTTCGTGGTATAGTCAATAGTGTCATGATCAGTATCAAAAGGTGTCAAAGGGAAGTGGGCACTACAGTTACCTACAGAATTAGTAGAAAGAGAGAAATAGAAAGGAATATGGAAAATGAAAATAAATAAGGAACTCACCAAAGAGGAAGGGTGCGTCCACCTAGGTGTGCCATAATGTTTGAGGATATTTCCCACTCCTATTTCTAGTAAATGAAATGGATACAAGAAATCAAGAAACTCAAAACTATGGGAGGGTTTAAGGCTACCTCCTGATGGGGATGATGACGATGATGACACAGGTGCAAAATATCCTCTGCGCAGTGAGCTCAATAACATGTTCAATAAAGATAAACTCTTGGTGGGGATGATGATGAAGATGATGAAGAAACATGTGCAAAATATCATCTCCATGGCGATCTCGATAGCCTACACAAGAAAGAAAAACTAAACAAGAAAAGTATTAGTAGATAAGATGGTGGGTTTCCTAACAAGGTCAATCCTGAGAAGTGATAAATTCCTAGGGATGGATGTCAACCAAATTTGATAAAATGATTGATAAACGATCATGGATAAATAGGATGTAGATAACAGAGATCTAAGATACGCTAGATATGTTAAAATAAAGATCTGATAATGTAAATACTGGTAAAAAATCAAATCTGGTCAGGTCAACGGTGACCCAGGACTGATTGGTACAGTCAACGGCGACCCATGCAGAGATGATCAATAGATAAGCATAAACAAATCTGGAACCTACTTTTGAAGGTTATATCTACTATTGGGGATGGTGGGGGAATAGAGATTGAAAAATAATACATATATGATGAAGATATTGATCAGGTTGATGGTGACTGGATTGATTCAACAACGACTAGGGTAGGATTTGGGATTTTGATGAGATGATTGGATGGGAAAAGAGATATAGAGAGGATCAGAGAAAGGATGATGAAATGGTAGAGATCTAAGACAACCTGAATTCTGAAAGAAAGAGGTGACAAAGCAAAAGGACTCTAAGTGAACATTAAATATTCAAACCTCTATATATAGCATGTAAAGATACTAAGAAAAATCCAAGTTGGTGATTGTATCTCCTGAGAAAATAAATAACACAGCAAGCTTGCAAGATGGCAGAAACTTCCAAGATTTTTTAGCCTTTTGAGAGGAGGGGTAGAGGTATATTAATGGGTTCGACGGTGACCCATATGGGTCACCGAAAACTGTGGTAGATCATCCACTTGGGTGGTTGAAATGACGTTTTACTCGATGGAAAGGGGATAAAAAGGGCTAAAAGGTGGCGGTTAGCTATTTTGATGAGATAGTGTTGCATGGGTAGAATAAAAGGTAGTGGGGGATAAGAAGACATTAAATGGGTGTAAGGGGAATCTTAAGGACAATAAATGGGGGAATTTATCGGAGTAATTAGGATAATGGATGGGTTGATGGGTAATTAAATGGGATTAGGGATGGATTAAGGGGGATAAATAATGATAGGATTAAAATGGGATTAGGATATAGAAAATGGGATTTAAGAGGTATAAATGGGATATTATGAGGGAAATGGAAATTTGAATAGGAAGGGAGGTATGAATGTGCAGAATGATGATGAAGGGAGGTGAACATGGGATGGGGGACAAGGGTACCAAAAATTGGTGTCTACATTATGTATACATGCACAAATGTATGTATGTATCATCATATATAAGGAGTTATACATTTGTACATACAATATAATCATGTTATATAAACCTAAAAGAAAAGATAGAATTGAAAATTTTTTTATCTACTCATATGGATAAATTTTTGTAATTTTATATATACATATGTTGTCATGATAAATGTCTAGCATGCAAAATTAAAAATTTGGGCCATGACAACTAATGCCACAAGTGAAAATTTCCTCTCTCGATCACTGTGAACCCTTCCTTTAGCCAGTCTTCCCTAGAAACAAGCTAATAATATTTAAAAGTGTGTTTTAATGAGTGTGTGTGTGTGTGTGTGTATATATATATTCACAAGGTGAGTGATGAAGTCACTAAGATTTGAGGAAGAACAACTGCTCTTAGAGGCATGGAAAGGGCCATTTTTGGCCATTTTGCAACTGGTAAACACCCTCTAGAATCCTACAATGAAGATTAAAATCATATGATATTTTTTTTGGAGAACGATGAAATCATCTAAGACATTTTAGGGAAATTTTCTGGAAGAAATTGAAGTTAGAAAAAACATGTGCAATATCGGGTAATTTTGGGCACACGGAATGAAGGCTCCAACGGTGAAATCCAATTTGTCTGGATGATTTTGGGAGTTACTTAAGGATTTTGGATGAAAATAAATAATAAATATATATATATTGGAACCATCTACATGATGGACACATCAATTTTGTTCCAAGACTCAAAAACATTCTCTGAGAATTCAGGACACTACAACTGCCCCTTCTAGCTAAGATTGAAATAGGCCCTAAAATGAAATACAATGCATAATTTTATCATTATAATGGATGCAATGATCTCAACATGTGTGTTAGATTCAAAATAATATACTTTTTTACCACAAAACACTCTTTCATGCTCCCAGGGTAGAAAAAGCACTCCCAGTGTCCTCAAATGCACATGGTGGGTGACATCAACACTTCAAAACTCCTTTTTTGCACTTCTTCACCCTTGGTGTCCCCTTGGATTTTCCCTAAAATGAAAAGAGGACAAGGGAGACACCAAAGTGTGACCCCCCATCATTTTTGAGGTTTCATCACTTGAGAATATGACTTTGGCTGTTAGGGTGAGAAAATGAGAGATTTAGATTACCTCGCTCACTTTTCATGATCACCAAACCCTCAAATAACACTTTTTCACTCTCTTTGTCCCCTTGTATTTTCTTAAATTTTAAAGGTGATAAGGAGGATGGGGTTAAAATTGTGACCCCCATCATGTCAAACCAATCACAAATCACCCCTTGCCACTTTGGCACCTAGGTTGCACAAACTAACATTTTGTCATGTCCCCCTTCCGTGTGCTTAAACCCAGATCACAATTTTTCACCCCTTCTATCCGTATTTTCCTAAAGTTGTAGATTAGATAAGGGGGAATCAAAATTGTGACCCCCTTCCTTCCATGTAGCTCATGATCACACAAAAACAAGATTTTAGCCCTCGGTGCCCATTCCCAGCCCCTGCATCTCACCCACAAGGAACTTGAAACTGCCACTTTTAATCATTTTGTCTAAGTCATAATTTTTTTCCCTTGTGTCCCCATTTTCCCTCTTACACATTTGAAACTCCACTTCAACAACATCCCAACTCCATTTAAGTTGTTGGGTCAAAGGTGAGTTATGATTTGTAAAAGAAAGTTGAATACTCTCCACCTCTCACAACACTCAGACTTTTAATTATTTAGAGTGTTGTTGAAGTACCCTCCCAAACCTCCATTTTTACTAAGAATGTTGTTGAAATTTCACCAAACATATATGTCCCAAAATGAAGAAATGTCCATAACTCTCTAACCATGTACTTGTTTTCAATGAAAGTTTACCTATGTACTCCTCCCAAAACCACCTTTAATATGATTATAAGATAATTTCCATTGATTATCTATATGATTTACAGCATCCATCTAAAAATTTTAGACCCATAGGTTTCCTTTACAGATATACGAAGCTATGGTAGACAAAAAAACTTCAAAAACTAGAGTAGAATGTCCTGAAGTAAAACCTTAAATTTTAAGACTATTTTCATTGCAATCCGAAATCCATAAGCCGTCCTTCCAAAAATAGTAAGTGTGCAAGTCTTCATATGTCCAAAAATAGTAATTTTCCAAAAAAACTCAACACCCATGATACTCCAAAAAATTAATAACTATCATGAGGTGAAAATTGTGAAAACTTACTAAAAATAGCTAATGATAAGTGGGTTAAAAGGATCCTCCAGAAAGGAATGGAATTACTGCCAGAAGTTATCTCACTATTTGAATTTTCCCTAACCACTACCTCCAAATTTAAAGTGACCAAAGAGGATATCGAGAAATAAATATCCCACGGGGACAATGTGTTTCCATTGTTATCTGAAATGAGAAATCTTGATTCTCACTCCCTAGTGAACAAAATTGTGTTCACCTCCATCTCCGACAACTTGTCTCCTATATGGTATCACATGATGAGTGTTAGGTATGATATGATAAATGATTTTATCTTTGAGCTTGTTTCTTGTAGAGAGCATACATCCCAGATCTTGGAAGGTATTATCAATAGTGTATAGAAGTTTGGGTCACCTCCATTAAATGCACATTCATCTGTCGAATGTCTCCTTAAGTCCTTCCAAGAGTTGGTCAAGAAAGAGGTAGGATATCCCTTCTCATTCAATGAGGACACTTTGGAATCTCTCTTAGAAATTAGAGGCAGGGTTCATTTTAAGAGACCTCTTGGAAATCGGATGTGGAGAATACCTGGCGAATATCCCCGGAACCGGTTTCGCGGGAAGGCGAATTTTTTGGGGGTTGTATGAAAAAATTTCGCCTGATTATCAAGCGCTGCAACAGAAGGCTGCAGACGCGCGACGGGAGATTTTACTGTCGCGCATCAAAAAAGACAGCATCCTCAGTGACGCCCATCACTAAGGTCTGTTGACGCACGTCACTAAGGTCTTTTGACGCGCATCACTGCATTTTTTTTTACGCGCGACAGCAAAATCTCCTGTCGCGTGTCTGCAGCCTCCGACCTCTGCTTTCTCATCAAAAAATCTCTATGTCGTGCATCAAAAAACTCTTTGTCGTGCGTCTACTATGTGTCAATATCTGTTGTACCTCCTTGTCGCGCGTCAAAAAAATGCAGTGACGCACGTCAACAGACCTTAGTGACGCGCATCAACAGACCTTATTGACGCGCGTCAACACGGTTGTTGACGCGCGTCACTAAGGTCTGTTGACGCGCATCACTAAGGTCTGTTGACGCGCGTCACTGCATTTTTTTTTACGCGTGACAGCAAAATCTCCTGTCGCGCATCTGTAGCCTCCGACCTCTGCTTTCTCATCAAAAAATCTCCGTGTCGTGCATCAACAAACTCTTTGTCGTGCGTCTGCTATGCATCAATATCTGTTGTGCCTCCTTATTGCGCGTCAACTATCCGTCAAGGTCACCCGTCAACAAATAACCCTCATTGACGCGCGTCAACAGACCTTAGTGACGCGCGTCAACAATCGTGTTGACGCGCGTCACTGAGGTCTGTTGACGCGCGTCTATAATACAGGATATATCATATTGTTGAAAAATGTGAAGTAGACGTGTTCTACCTGGCAAATAATCTAGGTTTATATAGGGGATATTTTTCAATGGTAGGCGAAGCTGACCCCTAAAAAAAATTAAAGTGTAATTTTTAGGCGAACAGGTCACTGACCCATGCCAAAAAAATTGCCTTTTCAAAATTTTCAAAAATGGAATATTCGCCATATTACGAATATTCACCACTAAAATTTTCCGTGATTAGAGGTTCAATCTCTAATATTGTGACGGATCATCAAGTCTAGTTCAACCAATACAAGACCCTTGGCAGTAATCCTACAACTTATATCATTGCTTTGAGTTTTGTTTGTATACCACATGAATACAAGGTGGCACCTGTGGCGGCCCATTTTAGTAAAGAGTTTAAAGGTGAGGAAATCATTTTAGGAGTAGTCCCTCAATGTTCTCCAATAGCCATTTCTTCATCAACAAAGGCTTCATCTTCATCAGATTGATCAACTCTCTCTCTCTCTCTCTCTCTCTCTCTCTCTCTAAATCTTCATTAAGGATGTTCTTTTTCACTATTTTGTCGTATTGACGTAAGTGACCTTTAATTATACATTGTAAGAGTTCTTTTTTCATTGATAAGAAAAGGACTCGCTTCTATTATGTAGGAATATGAAAGGTCACAAGTGATGAGGAAAGATGAAAATTCATGTTGGGGGAGATGAAAAGACATTTTTTAATGTTAGAAATTAGAATGGATCCTCCATTCCAAGGGGTTGTCAATAGTGGGTTGATAGTGGATAGGTTTTTCTCTACTAGATACAAGTAAAAGATTACTTTCTTATATTCCCTCTTGTCTATTTTTCCTCTACTTCTTGCATATTCAACTTTTTAAGCATGGTTATCTTGTAAAACTAAGAAAGGACTTGGTACCTTTGATGAATGAATAAATATAACTTTGTGTCATTGTTGTTTACATGGTTAAATTCCTCTAATTGACTGTGAATATACTTTTGTTAATGATGTGAAATATGCAAGTTCTTATTCACAAAATTAACCTTCTCTTCACTACATTCTTGCTCCCCTCTACCTCATTTCCTCATAAAATTCTTCCCTTGTACTAAGTACAAGAAATTTTCCACGGGTCTAGTGGAGTATTCATGTGTGATCCCCAAATTTACGGCCACCTGTTGATTTTTTTTTGCATTCAATAAATGGGAGCCTTTTTATTACCAAGAGGAGGGAATTGGTCTTAGAGCGTTGGTGAAAAATCACTAATGTTTCCTCACGACAAATTATTTCACCATTGGCACCCATCATGGGGAAGATTTTTTTGTTTCTAAACCACTTTTAAAACCACAAAAAATCCTAAAAAATACATATTTGAAAAATTAAAAAATTATAAATTGAAAACTTCATAAGCCTTGATGTTTACCATGAATTTTTCCACTAATGATTATTGTTACAAATGCTCCAATTCTGAAACATCATCTTCTTTTCTTCCAATACACTAAAGAGGACATTACAGAGGATTTAAGGAATTATATTTGAAGCAACAAAAAAAACTATAATCACTATCATGCTACTATAAGAATTCTAGACTTAGAAGAAGAATGTGCCCAAGCTTTGGAACGTGCTAGACAAGTTCCAAATTGGCAAAGGAGAGTGTAAAGAAATATTTTTTTAGTTGAATATAAATCCTACAAATTGGTGGAAAGAAGATATACAAGGGCTAATTGAGAAAGTGGATTAATTGACATGGAATTTTTAGAGTAACAGCAAGGTGATTTTATACTTCCTATTGTCCAAACTACAAGGTAAGTTGGTCAAGATTAATTTCCTGAATTTGATCCTAACTTTCTTATTGGAGAGCCCCTTAAGGAACTGGCTGCAACACCATTAGATATCGTTCCTTCGAAAGAAGAAGAAGAGGAAGAAGAAGAAGAAAGAATGGTTGCATGTGTAACATCTTGGAATTAATTATAATTCATTTATTGAATTATTCATGTTTGATGACGATTTAATTAATTAATAATATATACATATATAAATATATATACATTTATATAAATGTGTGTGTCTGTGTTTGGCATTGATTGACGTATTGATCGATCATTATACCACTTAAGTTGTGTTTGATTTGGTGGGTACATGGCATTGTGATTTGGTTAATGGAGTTAGTTTGGTTGTTTCATGGCATTGTTAATTGAATTATGTGAGGTGGAGATTCGCCCCGCACCCCATCATATGGTTATGTGGCTTTGGAAAGTTTATTAAACTTAAGTTGTATGACAAATTTAGCAAATAGTTAATAAGGTTTATGGTTTAATTCTTGTTTGATAAGCCACGAAGTGGCATGGGCATTCAAGGAGGTTTGGTGGGAAATTAATGCAGGCAACAAAGACACCTTGGGAAATGGAAGCTTCCTTGAGAAGTTGAGGCATGCAAATAACTCATGGTTTTAGTTTTATTTAACTATTTTTGGAGCTTTGTTTGGGGTTGTGCATGGAGTTTTTAGGGGATAGTTGTTTGGTGACTATGCATGCGATTTCATTATTATTATGTTTGGTTATCATGGCGTTTTTATTGTTTAAATATTTAGTTGGAATATTTAATAGTGTTTTGAAGCTTTCAACTTGGAAAATTGTTGAGAAGTTTGGAGGCAAAAGACAAGCATGGGTTTTTCTACTCTTATTCATTGATGTTATTTTAATGGATTAACTGAATATGTTTTGGGTTTTGGGAATATTATGAGATTTTTAAAATGATAAAATGGTTTGTGTGAAATAAAAACAAACTTGTTTTAGGTACATATTTTTCTTTGAGAATCATTGTTATCATTTAGTTTATAACTCCTTCTTGAGCATTTCCGATATTATTCTTTTTTCGTATGAATAATACCCTATTGATTGCGTGGATTAAATGAATTTTAGATTATTTATTAAAAAACCAGATTCAGTTTTGGAGAAGTTTGGTTTTGTATAAGTATGGTTGTTTTTATTTCATTATATCCTCTCCCTCCTAGACGTATTGAGTTGATCGATTTTTTTTTGTGAGCTTTTAATTTGGAGAATAGTTGCTAAGAGTTATGGGTTATGCATCTACATTTGTTTTCTATTTGGGAACAGTTAAATGGTTTCAGTTCTAATCTGGAAGTGATTTGGTTGGGTGAATGGAAAACTTGAAAAGATGAAGATGGGGAAAATGTAAACTAGACTTACATTTTAGTTGATTATTGCTTTCAAATTTGAATGTGGTGATTTTTGGGACAGCATTCAACACCATTGATTGTAACAATAATGTAGGAAAACACCTTTTCATTCTACATGTATATGATTTATGTTTGGGATAGTTGATGGTTTATTGTTGATATATATGAATTTTGTCTCGAATTTTGAGATAGTTAAGCATGAATGTTTTGAGTTAGTTTTGGAAATATTAAAAAGGGATAAAGGCTTATGACTCTTTCTGTTATTTAATTTTGTTATGTGTAATACAATTGATGATTATTTGTTTATTATTGAGTAACTCTCTCTTTCCCTTCTTGGAACTCGATATTTTGGTTAAGTTACGATTAAATGAGTCCTTACATGGAATTGTTGAATTTCTGGTAAGAAACAATTATATATAGGTGGATTCAACTCAATAAGGGTCTCTAAAATAGAATTACTTCATTAGTTTTCAATTAATTGAGGTTCTGATTAGGATATGATTGATTGTTGCAACATTGTGAAGTTTAACTCTATTTAAATATGGGTTGTTAGGTAGATTGTTGTCATTAATGACCGCTTGCATTATGAACTTTATAGTTATTAATAGCGCGAAATTTGGAAAATATTATGAGTTATTATATTTTTAATTGAGGTTTTGTGATGTAGTATATGACCCATTATTGCCTAAAAGTCTAAGCCATGTCGGCTAGTTGTATATAGTAACATTGGACACAATATTTTTATTTAATTAATATGTTTCATTAAGATATGTTTCTAAGGTAGATTTCATAATATAAACTATGGATTTTACGATTATAATTTATTTATTAAGAATAAATTTATCTAATCTCTCATTATGTTATTTCATTATAATTACAACATAGAATAAGAGTATGTGAACTCATGCCAGTTCATATGAATTGGCCCATATCTATATATTTCTCCTACATTTTTGCAAGAAATGTTAGCATACTTGAAGTAACTGCTTGGATTAGATTTTGTGATTATCTTTACGTCTTGAGTTTATTGGGAAATAAATTAGAAAGGATTATTTGTAATCAATTTGATTATGCAATTGAAATATCATTGCATCTTTAAAAGGGCATTATGGCCAAATATATTATTCTTGTTCATTATTGTTAATCATTATTAATGAAGATTAGGATATTTGTCCTTATTTGAAATATGGTCTTATGAATTATCTTATTTGAACTGAAAATATATATATTTTAAATATAAAGTTGGTTTATTAATTAATCTAATAATTTATTAAATTATATGATTATTATTATTTTCATTAATTAAAATAAAATAATCAAAGTAAAATGAATATCGACAGATAGACCAAAAGGAAACATAGAAAACAAAATAACTATGTTTATGTACTTTATGGTATTAATGAACTAATTATGACAGGTAGATTTATTTAAAAGACTCGATATAAAAAATGAATAATGATCCTACACCTAACAAAAATTATTAAAGTTGTTAAAAGTACAACAAGAAGAACTAATATTAGTTAGTAACTCATTGAGTTATTATGACCTTCTTATGGAAACCTATTAAGTATTGTGAATTAATATTTTTTTAAGAAACTTGTTAAGGATGACTTAATTACATTAATTAAGGTAACCTAAATATAAGGAACATGGGCATAATGTTCCTATATCATATCGCTAGAAGTTTAGCTTCGTGCAAACTTAAGATGGCTACGGGAAGGGTAGTGAGGACGTAATGATGGGTAATCATTGCGTGGTCACTATGTTTCCCCTATGAATCCTATGATGGTACGGATGAGATAATTTTCATTTAGGGAAATTAGCTAGTAATGGAATCTCCCTCTTCTTAACTAATTCACCTTCTTAAATAAAAAACAATCTAGATAATTGTATTGATATGGTTGTGTGGTGACGGAAGACGAGTTTCGTAGGCTAGTGTGCAGTCTCAAAATTAAGCTTGCAAAACAATGCTTGAAAAATTGGCCAAAGTAATGTATTAGCTAACTACATTTTCTAATCACCAATCCCCTAAATTAACAGTGTTAGATACCATATGGGAGCTACATGAATGTCTTACAAGTAGGAACTTAGGAAATGCAGATAGTTCTCGTAACATGTCAAATGTTTAACCAAGTATACAATATTATACACACTTGATTAGAGTGACTTAAGGGATATTGTGGAGATCCGGATATACCCTTACAGTTGCACATGGTTATTATATGGTATTATATGGATCATGAATATTTTAATTATAAGATAAATAATTATGTTAAACATTGGTAACATTGATTGTACATTAAGTGTATCTTTAAAAAACCCTTAATTTGGATTATCATAATGGGTGTTGCATTTTGGTATCAGAGTTGTAGGTTTATCACCTCTTGGATTCAATTGATTCATAATGCTAATGGACATCTTATCCTTTCATTAATAGGATATGATGGTTAGAATAAGGGTGAACTATAAAGCGGGAACCAGTTCAACTAATGTTGGAGGTTTGACGGCTGATAAGTTAGATGAAATTTTCACGATCCTTCAGGACACGTGTAACCAAATAGTTGCCTTAGAGCAACAAGTTGGGGGTGAAAATGAAGAGAAAGAGGAAGAACAGCCTTAATATCATGACAATGAAAATGAGTGAGGGGATAAAAGAGCTCGTTTGGCTATTGAACTGTCTAGAGACATAAAAAAGGATCATCCCACCCAAATTTGATGGAACTACCTCGAGGAAAGGTGCTGAAAAATAGGTTAAGTGATATGGAGAAGTACTTTGAAATAAGGGATTTTTCTGAGGAAACTAAAGTAATATGTGGTGTTTTCCAACTCTATAATGATTAATCTTCATGATGGAGTAACTGAAAGATGGAATTTAAAGTAGATATTATCTCCATCACTTGGGATCAGTTCAAAGCATATTTCTTTCAACATTGGTTGCCTCAACTTTATTTTGATTACAAAATTTCATAACTTTAGAACTTAACTCAAGAAAAATTGACTGTTGTGGAGTATTGTGAACGTTTTACAAAGTTGTTAAAATACATGCCCCAATATCAAAAAGATGAAAAGGTTAGGATTCATAAGTTTATCATGTGATTAAACCTAAACATAAGAGGTGAGGTGGATGTTGATGGACCATCTAAAATGGAAATAGTGTTTGAAATGCTATAAGGTAGGAACAAAATTTACAATCCATTTCAGCCTTTAGGGAAGAGAAACGCAAGAAAAATGTTAGCTCACATGTCCCACTTACTCCTAGGAAAAATTTATGGAAGAAATAATGTAAAAAAATGAAGTATGCCAAAAAAAATACATCAACTAAACCTACTGTAAACGCAAGAAAGAATGAGTAGAACAATGTTTCTTTTGGAGAAAATAAATTTGAAAGTAAAGTGCCTATTGGGGATGTTTTAAATATGGTGGTGATCATTATGTAAAAAAATATCCCCAAAATAATTAGGGAAATAACCAACAATAAAGAATTCATGTTGTAATGGGTAATCGCCAAGAAGAAAAATAAGCTACTCTAATAGAAGTGTCATGTAAGCTTTATGATTTTCTCGTTACTATTTTGTTTAACACCGGTGCTACTGGGTGTTTTATTTCTAGTAATTTAATTGTAAAATTATCTAAGAAAGGTGGATTTATTGAAAAACACTTGGATTAACCAATACGAGAATGATGTTATTCATGTGGTGGAACAATGTTTGTTTGAAGCAGTATTGGAATTACCTAGTTTTAGTATTGAACTTAACCTTTATGTGACTCCTTTAGGGTCTTATGACATCATAATAGGAGTAAACTAGTTTTCCAAACACAATGAAAAAGAGTATTTCTTTGAGAAGCGTATATAATGCCTTGATGACTGTAGACACCTATAATTACACCCAAGCAATTTAAATACTTAAATTGCGCTAATTATCCCCTTTCTCACAAATTGACGACATATTGTCAAAAGCACTCACATTCCCTCTTGTTGTCATTAATTAATTACAATACGCTAATTGATTAAGTCACCTATCCAACTAACACCCTAATTAACAACCTTTCATTAATAAAAAACCTCTTCTATCTAGATTAATTAATTATTAGTAATTAATTAGTCTCCCCTTCATTTAACTAGTAAATCAATATTTAATTGATTTAATCCCCTCATAATAGCCTAAATCGTATTAATATTCCTCTAATTGGCTTCTATAAGCTTACACCTACCTATTGGTTAATCACCTTTGATTAATTAAAACACCCCCCAACTCCCATGACTTGCTAAACATATATTAAACCCTTCTAAAATAACGTTACCTTTAATAAAGCAACCTTATCCATTCCTAATCATGTTTTACCTTTATCCCACATGCAAAGGGATGAAGTGTTTCCTTTATCCATTGGGCTATATAAGGAGCCCTCCTTCTACCTTTATACCTACACCTAAACTTCTTAAGAGAGTAAATGCAAACCATATAGCTAAGAGACTAAGAGCTTGCATTTTGTCCTCTTGAGAGTTCATCATCTTGAAGAGTTAAGCCTCTTTCTTATAAGTTCTTAGGTCATATGGGAGGTTTCAAAAGGGTCTTGTAGCCCAACTTTGACTAGCCCTCATTCCTAGGCTCTTGGAACATTAAGGACAACTATTTTTTATGGCCATGGAGCCTACCTAGGTTCCTTCATTCGCATGTTGTTAGAGAATAGAGCATTTCTAAATGTTTAAGCATTGTTAGATTCAAAGTTTTGTATTAATTAATGTTTAGCATCTAACCCTTGATTAATTCTTATTATGATGGTGCTTAGAATGTCATTTAATTCTTGTAAATCAAGACTATTTAGGTGTTAGTCTTCTATTCACATTTAGCATTAGTTTAAAAACAACACTTGCACATAGACAAGAAGAAGAAAACCATCATTCAAGGAATAAAGAGATATTTTGAAGTTAGAAAAATATCTGCAATGTAACTAAAGAAGGATAAAAACAAAGGCCACCTATTGTACGTTATTAAGATATTGTACGCTATTAAGATATCAGATTTTACTCTACAATGAAACTAAAGAAAACCAAAAACAAAGGCTACATGTTGTATGCTATTAATATCTCAAATTTTAGTGAGGAAGGTAAGACTTCTTTGGAATATTTTCCACTTTTATGTGAGTTTAAGGATTTATTTTCAAAATAATTGCCTGGAATTCCTTGTAAAAGAGAGTTTGACTTTACAATTGACATTAAACCATGAACATAACCAATATCAAAATCACCTTATAGAATGAAAACAATAGAGATAGTAGATCTAAAATCAAACTAAACTACATGAACTCTTTTCAAAAGGATTAATCCTAGCTAGTGTGTCTCCTTGTGAAGCACCAATCATTTTTGGTAAAAAGAAGGATGAAACGTTAAGGTTATGCATTGACTATCGGATGCTTAATAAAGAAATGATAAATAATAGATATCATTTTCCAATAGTTTATGATCTTTTTGATCAGATGTAAGATGAATCTATTTACTTTAAGATTGATTTACCATCTGGTTATCATTAGTTAAGAATAAAAGATGAGGATATTCACAAAACAACATTCATAACATGCTATGGGAATTATGAGCTCACTATTTTTCCATTTGGAATCACTAATGCACCAATAACATATTTTAATCTTATGAATGACATATTTCAAGAATACTTAGACAAGTTTTTTCTAGTTTTTGTTGATGATGTTCTAATTTACGTAAAGAACATTGATGAACATAATGAACACTTAAGAATAGTGTTGGCAGTATTGAGAAAAAGGAAATTCCATGGTAATATTTCAAAATGTTCCTTTTGTCAAAATTAAGTACAATATCTTGGCCATATCATAAATAGGGATGGGATTTCAAATGATCCATCAAAAATCAAATCTATTACTAAGTGGTTAGCACCTAAGAATGTACATAATGTTATAATTTTTGGGGGACCAGATGGGTACTACAAAAAAATTGTTAAAGACTTCTCAAGAGTGTCTGGACCAAAAACTTCATTGTAGAAAAAGGATAAAAAGTTTGTATGGAATGAAAAGTGTGAGAGTGCATTTAACTTGTTAAAATAAAAACCTATATTTACACCTATATTAAAGGTTCCAAATCCCGACAGAAACTAAATTCATGGTTACTAATTCCTCGGGTAAAGGATTGGGTGGAAAAATTATTCAAAATGACCATGTAATTGCATATGAAAGTAGAAAACTGAATGTGCATGAGAAGAAATATGCTCCCCATGACTTAGAGTTTGTTTTCATAGTCCATGATCTTACACAGTATTGGAGGCATTATTTGTTTAGTAAATCCATTTGAATTGAAAACAAATCATTTGCCGATGAAATACATTTTTACGTAGCCCAATTTAAACACAAGACATCATACGTGGCTAAAATTTATATCCTAATATACTTTGATATGAGTTACATCAAGGGAAAAGAAAATCCAGTGGATGATGTGTTGAGCTACAAGAAGCATATTTCTACAATTGTGACCCTCAAAACTCAGTTTAAGGAAGAAGTTAACAAACAACTTCAAGTTGATTCTTACTATCAACAAGTGAAAATTACGTTAGAAACAAATCTGAATGATAGAAGATACAAGGGTGATGACACCCTTTTATTATTATTTTTGTCTCATATGTTATGTATCTTATCTACCCCTGCACTATTATCTTGGTGATTCTGTCAAACATTTTCAGTTGAACCTAAAACTTATGGCACATATATATTAATTAGTGTAATTATTACTAAGTTACTTTATTTTATGGATTTTGAATGTGCATTTTAATCTCTTTGATACAATGAATGATTATTGAGTGATTTATTTGAATGATGTACTTGTTGTAAAGAGTTATTATGTATCGTCACTACCATGCAACCGAAGAAACTCTGTCAGAAAGCAAAGAGGACTCGTCTGTAGCAACTAGCATGCAATAACTGGGACTCATCTGCAGCAAAGCACCTGCAGCCAAAGGAAAATACACACATATACATAGCCGTGATTAGGGGAAAGGTGGTCAACAAATATTCTTCACCTAAGTTTGCACCTGCTAATAAAGAAGTAGTTATGTCAACAAGAGTAGATCTCACGCCAATGTCTAATTATTCTCTGCAACTACAACTTGGAACTAGTTGATTTAATTTCACAACTGGCTATTTGAATGAACAGTTAGTTATGTTGATGTATTAGAACAATTTTCTTCAGTTTTGATTGCATGTATAAGAATCTATGGATTTCTTGGGAGTGATCTAATGCATAATCAAAATTTAACTACTAGTTAAACGAGTATCCTCATGTATCTGTTGAATATAAAGAGAATGATAAGACTTTAGCAAATATTGATCCATAGGAAGGAAATTATTGTAAGTTGTATTTTGTAATCTTCATGTTGGTGAATAAAAATATGGGTTCTATCATTTTGTTGTAGACACATGCCTTAGGAAGGGATAGTGCCAAAGGTAGGGCCCACTTGTGGTTTTCTAAACCCCTTTCCTTCTTCCTTGTTGTTTTAAGTTCTGTGCATGAGTAGATTAGAGTTGCAGCAAATCATTTCCTTACTTATGAGTTGTTTTACATGTTTTATTCAATAATTATAGTATCTATTTTTATCTGCAACCTAGTTTAGTTCCAGCATTATATTTTTAGTTATTGTGACTACAAAATCCTTTAGTTGTATCTCTTGAACACTTGTAACTGTGTATACAGCACTGGCAGTGTTGAAATTCTATGTCCCTAGGTTTGATGAATAAATGAATGTGGATTAGTGAAGAACATACTAATTGATGCAAGTTAATTTGCACCACCAAAGGGTTTAGGTAATGATAATAACAATGTATGAATCATAATGAAGGGGGAATGTATACTATAAGTTTTAGATTAAGAATAAGAAAATTCTCCACGTATGATGGCTACATTAGAATATAATTTGTAAGGGATCCAATGTACCATGTCAAAATGAAAGTTATCGAAGACAGGGTTTGGAAATTTCATAAAAAAAAGGTGAAAGAGTACAAAATTTATGAAATCATGTTTATGAGGTTGCATGAACAACCACCTTAGGTCATGCAACTATGGATCTCAACACTCAAAATGGATACAATACACACACACCCATCCTTTGCACAAAGGAAACTGAGATCTTATCTCTGTTCATTTTCAATGGGGAACTAAAAACAAACAAGAAACGTATTCTAGTTTTATTACATACTACAAATATGATAAGATGTAATATCAATCCATTAATGGATATGACTCTGCATTTTATAGTCCTTTGTGGAGATTTATGAACTTTTATCAAGTCTTTTCTTGTGAGCTAACTCTAGTTACCTCAAGAAGAAGAAAACCACCTAACTGAACAAATCATTCTCTCCCTTCAAAAACAAAAAACCACCCTCCTTATCAAGAATTGTTATGGAAGGTGAACCGTTTAATTTTCTGTTGTCCTATGTTTTTACATGGAAAAAATTCACTTAAAAATAGGACAATCATACCCTAGTGTCAAAAAAACAATTATGTCATACCTTTCAAGACACCCTCGGGTCAGCCTATTCTCCAGTTTCAGTCCCATCCTTTCCTTCCAATGTTCCAATTGTGAGTTTCATCCTTCCCCTTAGATGATTCAGGAAAAATAAGATCATTCAAGTACTTTTGGAGCAGTCTCTCTAAAGACAAATTTTCAAGTAAGCTTAGGAAGGGCTATCATCAGCCTTTCTAAGACAAGTACATAATCAACAGAGAAGTTTTAAAGGAATATATTCATCAATAACGTGTATCTAGGAGCCAAAATCATTTTGCAACTAATTTAATAATATTCTGAAACAATTCGGAGGTTTAGGAGCCAGTTCACCAAATGTGGGTTTTTGAGGCCAAAGAAGCTTGTATCGTAAAAGGGTACCTAAACTTCAGGAAGTGATTTTGGGAGATCTAGAATGATTTCTGAGATAAAAAAATATATCCATGAAAATAATTTTCAGTCCTCTACATGGTGGTGAAATTAGATCCATCCTGAAGCCCATGCATTTTTCTAGCCAACTCATTCTTTCCAAGCATAGTTGGTAATCCTGAGGAAAAATGAGATTTTTGAGGGTTTTTTAGTCATAATAAAGGCATGGTACCCATACCATACTTCTCAAAATACCTTTTCCATAAAAAATCATATAAATAACTGTTGATGGTGAATCACAGCACCCCTGAATATCTACAACTCGATGGGTTGAGACTCTCAATGCGATTGCATAACATGGAGCTTTTCCCAAGTGTGGGACCTTGTGAATAAGGAAAGATCTTCAGATGAAGGCCAGTTCCTATTCCTCTATTTAGATGCACACAAAAAAAAATGCAGAGGGTTTACTCAAAAAACCTAATCTAACTTTCCAAGGAGATAGGGTAAGAAGATTCATAAAAATAAACCTAAACTAACAACGGGTGATGCACCGAGGAATGAAGAAACATCTGTCTCGCCAATAAACACAAACCATTAAAATGTAATGCAAGATCATGCATAGATAACCAAATTTGTAGTGAAAGATCAAGAGGATGAAAATGAACACTGAGAGGGTTGAGAATCATCCATAGACATGCATTATTTTCTCCAAAGATTGATACAATACACTACAAAATACCAAGAGGCAAAGTTGCATTATAGTTTTAGAATGGGGAGGTTTGAACTCCACAAATTCACCTACCAAAGCGAAGAAGGGAGGGGGCAAGAACAAGAATTTCCAACCTTTAGAAAGAATCCCCTCCTTACAATTTATAGGAAGAATGAGAGAGGGAAGAGAGAGGAATTCCAAATCTACCCCAACCACCTCCAGGTTGTATTTAATTCAACTCATTATGGCGGTAGGTAAGAACCCTAGCAAACCCCAAACATGGCAGAATTGTATTTTTTTTTTTTGAATAACTTGTTCTTACCTAATTAAAGATATCCAATCGTAGTTGGACAGAGGACCTTGCAATCTTTCCAAAAAGTCCAACCTTGCATGAATCTGAGATCCCTGTGAAAATTTATGGCCATTATGAATATTCTGCAAGCCAGGGTTTTGCTTCCTGTCGGGGTGTGGGATTCTCAAAATGTTACGCCTCCTGAAGATGCGCCTCGGCGCATCCATCCTTATGTCGACATACTCTTACATACGCCATAGGCGCTAAAATTTCCATGTAAAAATTTCTTGTTGTGCACCTCCAACCTGCACCTTGGGTGCAAATTTTGTCAAGTCGACACTCTATGTTGTGTGCCTCCAACCTGCGCCTTGGGCACAAATTTTCACATGTCGACACTTTGTGTTATGCACCCCCAACCTATGCCTTGGGCATGAATTTTCATGATGTCAAAAATTTGTGTCATGTGTGCCCCAAACCTGCGAAACCTTGGGCGTGAATTCCTTGCATGTCAACACTTTGTGCTTTGCACCTCCAATCTGCGCCTTGGGCGTGAATTTTTCCATGTCGACACTTGTGTCGGGTTTTTGAACTTCTCCGGCATATTTTGCACCTTGTGTCGCGCGAATTTTTACATGTCAACACTTTGTGTTGTGTGTCTCCAACATGCGCCTTGGGTGTGAATTTTCACATGTCGACACTTTGTGTTGTGCGCCCCCAACCTGCGCCTTGACTGTTGGTGACACAATAAATATCGGGCTTTGAGTTTCTTTAATTTCCATATTCTCCTATTTATCTATATTTCCTCATGGGGTAGATATATACAACAATTTGGTGACTCAACGGGGTAACCTTCCTGCTAGGTAGAAGAACAGTGGCCTTTTAAGCAATCCATTAGACATGGAGTCATAAGAAATAACCTGAAACCAACTTGATCTTTGATCCCTGAGCTTGATAACGCAAAACTCCCTCTCCGAGAGCACGTTGAACTGTAGAAATTCAACCTGAGGAGCAATAAAACCTGTGCCAAAGCACTTAGTGAAATTGAAACCTAACTACAACAAGACAATGTGCATACACACTTAGAGGAATTGAAATCTAGGCTAATATTTACAAGGGTAAACCTTTTCCTTTCAGTAGAAATGTTTAAGGTAGATTCTGTTAATCGGAATCGGAAGTTCATTCTCCATCCAATGTAGACAATTGGAAGGCATTACTACTTCTTACATCCCGTGACCATGTAGGGGCCACTTCAAATGGCATCAAAATTGGAATGCCTTCCTGGTTTTGCCCGATCTGCATCCCATTTCAGAACTAGATCCCCTTCCTAGAAGGTCCTTGCTCTTGCTTTCTTATCAAACCATCTTTTTACTAAGGCCTGATCTTTCTCAATTGTTTGAACTGCATGTTCTCTAATTTCTTCCAATTCCATCAACTCTGCATACCTGGCCTCCATTGGTTCGAACTCAGCCAACTCCAACTGCTTCATGAACTCCAATGCAGGCAGTTCTAATGATATAGGCAATACTGCCTCTTTCCCATAGACCAGCTTGTAAGGGGAATTACCTATAGACCTCTTTGGTGTTATTCTGTCAGCCCATAATGCTGATTTTAGCTTGGTATGCCATGTTCTTTGATTTTCATCCAAGTCCTTCTGATGATTCTTAGCAAATTTTTGTTCGTGGACTCTGCCTGTCCATTACCCTGTGGGTAATAATTGGAAGAGGTGCTCAAGTAGATTCCATTCTTGAAAGCCCATTCTGTAATCTTGGAACCTATGAATGCCAATGCATTGTCTGATATGATAGTGGCCGGCACACCGAACCTGGTCACTATTCCTTCATAAAATTCTAGTATATTACACTCGTTTGCCTCTTTGAGCGCTACTGCTTCAGTCCACTTGGTGAAATAGTCCGTCGCCGTGAGAATCCACTTGTGGCCTTGGCTTGAGTTTGCATTGATGACCCCGATGAAATCCAATCCCCATTGCATAAATGGTTGGTCAACCAAAATTGGGTGCAATGGAAGTGCTGCTAGTCTTTCTTTGCCTGTGAAGAGTGCACATTTCTTACACTTTCTTATCCATGTATAGCAGTCATTGAACACTGTGGGCCAATAATACCTTGCCTTCATTATCTTGAGAGTTGTTACTCGTGGGGCGAAATGTCCTCCAGAATCTCCATCGTGAAAATCTCGTAACACCCTTTTAATTTGATTTGTCCCAATGCACCTCAATAGAACTCCATTGATGTCTTTCTTAAACAAAACACCATCAACAAGCACATATGGAATAGCTTGTAATCTAAAGTATCTCCTCTTTTCTTTGCTCATTTCTGGAGGGCATAGGCCTGTCTGTAGGAAGTGTATCATACTCTGAGTCCAACAAGGAGTAGGCACATCATCATTTTCCTGTTCTTGACCATCCTGTAATACCAAGACAGTCTCTTTTTCATCACCTGCTTCAACTTGTTGACTCAAGGCTAGTTGTTCACATAGTCCCTTTCCACGTACTAGTTTTGTGACCTTGATCTCGATGTCATATTCCATGACACGGGTTATCCATCCTACACGTTTCTCATTCAGATCCTTGTTTAGAAGGAAGTCCTTGACTCCCCGCATGAGAGACCAATAATTGGATCTTGTTGTTTGAGACTAGGTGCTTGAATTTCTTTAAGCTCTTGATTACTGCAAGGACATGCTTTTCAATGAAAGAGTACCTAGTTTCGTATTCCTCCAAGCCTTGACTGAAGAAAGCAACTGGTTGTTCTAATCCTTCTTTGTTTTGTTGTACCAGGATTGCAGAAATTGTGTCTCCACCACCGAAGGCATATAGCACGAAGTCCTTGGAGAAGTCTGGATTGACGAGAGTTGGAGCTTGAGATATAGCCTCTTTTATTGCCTCAAAACTTGCCTTGCCTTCAGATGTCCACTTAAATTCCATGCTCTTCTTTAACATCAGCGTTATTGGCTTTACGAGAGTTGCAAAGTTTGAAACAAACCTGCAGACACAATTGATCCTTCCTAAGAAGCTTTGAAGAGCCTTCTTGTGACTTGGCAATGGCAACGCTTGAATTGCTTCAACTCTTTCTGGGTCAATCGTCAACCCTTCCTTTGAAACAATATGGCCTAGAAGTTTTCCCTCGTGAGCCAAGAATATGCATTTTTTGGGATTCAATGATACCCCAAATCTTCTACATCTCTGAAATACTTGCCTCAAATGACAGAGGTGATCCGCTGCATTTTTTGAGAATACAGTGATGTCGTCAAGATATATCAGAACTATTTTATTGATCAACCCCTTAAATGCCATATCCATTGCCCTTTGGAAAGTGGCTCCAGCATTTGATAGCCCAAATGGCATCTTCTTGTAGGCATAGGTGCCCCATTTGGTGGTGAAAGCCGTCTTGAACTGGTCATCTTCTTTCACCATTACCTGATTATACCCTGAGTAGCCATCTAGGAGAGAGAATCTCTCTGAACCAGATACTACTTGCAATATTTGTTGCATTGAAGGAAGTGGGTAATGGTCTTTGAGAGATGCCCTATTGAGGTCTTGGAAGTCCACACACAACCTGATTTCTCTGCTCTTCTTCCTAACCGGAACCAAGTTTGCAACCCAACTTGAGTGCTTGATCGGGAATATAATGCTTGCCTCTATTAGCTTGTTTAACTCTTTCTTCATTAGAGGCTCAATGTGAGGGTTGACAGGTCTCTGCTTCTGCCTGATGGGCTTAGCATCTGGATCCAATTCTATGGTATGTTGTGCCAACTTCAGATTGAATCCTCTCAAGTCTTCATAGCTCCAAGCGAAGACATCTAGAAATTCTTGGCAAAGCTGTATGAAATCTGATTTCTCCTGCTCAGTGGCCACTTTACCAATTTGAAGTGTTTTGCCTTCCCCAACCAGAATTGGCCCTGAATCTTCTCTCTTGACCTGTATGTTAGCCTTTTCCTTACGGAACTGGTCATTAGGGTTGAAGATAGACTCCAACGTTACTAAACCCTTAGGAAGCTTGTTTGTCCACAGCTGCACTACTTGATCCCCATACTGCTGCTCTAGCCTGTCCTGATTTCTAGCTGAGAATTCAGCCTCTTCTTGTAAAAAATTGACGATCTGTTGATCGTTCTCAAACACCTTCCAGCTTGTGTTATTATCTGGAACTGCTGGCCTCACAATCACATGGATATGTGGTTGTGTTTTTCCCCTTCTGATGTTGTCAACCACATCAAACGTTGCTCCAACTGCTGCGAGCCTATCTGCGGCTTCATTTTTCTTCCTGGGTATGGACACGATGTTGAAAGCTTCAAAATCCTCAATGAGGTCCCATACCCTGTTCTTGTAGCTCTTCAGCAGGTCATTCTTTGTAGCATGTTGTCCCCCTAACTTGGTTGACGATTAGCTCACTATCTCCAAACACCTGCAAGTTCTTTATGCCCTTTTTCCTTGCCCAATGAAGTCCATGAATCAATGCCTCGTATTCAGCCCGTGTTGTTTGAACAGGAAAACTGGAAACGAAAAGCTGAAAAATATTTGATGTCTTGTGGTGAAATCAACATTGCACCACCTCCAGCACCTTATCTGCTTCTCGAACCATCGAAAAATAATTTCCAAACTTCGTTTTCATCCTTTTGTTCAGGCTGAATGATGTCAGGAATGGGTGAATTTTCTTCGTGTACACAATACACGCCCAATTCAGATTCTTCAATTTCCTTGTATGGGTCAAATTCATGACTCTTGTTTGCCCATTCATCCAAAGTCAAATCAGGAATTCCCTCAACCTTAGTACCTATTTCTAGATCATTTGAACACTCCTCCTGATCAAAAGCTGAGCAATTTGCATTGATAGGACTTGGTACATGAGGCTCAATATGGAAATTGGCAATTGGTTCTGACCTGATTGTTGCTTTGGCCCCATACCTTGTTCTGAAAATCATGTGTGACCAATCTGCAGATAAATATCCACCGATTTTTGAAGTGAAGTCTCTTGATAGACACAACACAAAGAGTGGCGGGAGGTCAATCACAGAAACATCTTGTAGAACTGTAACATTAGGACAGGAATGTACTATTAGGATTAACCCCTTGATGACTCCAACAGTTCCTATTGCTGTTCCATCTAGCTACACTACTCCTTTCAGCACTGGCTCATACTTCAGACCCAGTTGATCTGCTATTTGCTTCGGCATCACTGAACTACTTGCCCCTGAATCTATCATGCAGTTGTGTACCAAGTGGTTTCCAACAACCAATGACACATAGAATGGTGGAGGCTTCAAATTCTTGCTTGTCTGGCCCCCATCATGTTGCACTGCATTAGTGAGAACTTTCTCATGTCCCCGATTTGATACATTTGAGGCAGACCAATTAGCCATTGCAGCTTGCAATAAATCTCGTTGCCCTGGGATCGCAAGTGATTCCCACATGGAAATGTTCACATGTGTCTTCTTCATTTGATCGATGATGTTGAAAGGGGATGAATTGTCCTTTTGTTGTCCCTTGCTTGGCGTAACCTTTTCTGGAGCTTGAACAGGTGCAGGTGTTGCTACAAAAGGTACCTTGGGCTGATTTTGCACATTTGGAGCTGCGTTTGGTCTACTGACCCCTTGTTGTGTAGGAGTGGGCTGAGAAACAATTGGATTAGACGGTTGTCGCTCTTTTATGCTTCTCTTCTTTGACCATGTGTTGGAAGCCACGCCTTGAAAAGGTTGTTGGTTAACTCCACAGAAGTCTTCCGTTTTCCAATTGGCCAATGTGGTTTCTGTTGGAGGTCATTGTTGCGTTTCTTACTGCTGATTCTCTTCTTGGCTTGGTTCTTGAGGCACACCAATGGTTTGCACCATCAAGGCCTGATTTAGTGCACCATTGAAACACGTTGACTGATTGTGAGGTAGATTGCAAGGGTAACACCAGTCGTACTCCTGTGCCATGTTATTTTGTGTTGGGACCAAGGCTCTTGAGGATGTCGTTGCATTTGGATCATACGGTCGAAATGGCCTGGCAGCTTGAGGTTGTCCTTGGTTTTGGTTTTGATTTGCAGCCTGAGGTGGTGGTCTATTTTGTTGGTATGAGGGCCTAGCTTGGTACTGTGCTTGAGGCTGATACGGTCTAGAACTTTGAGCTTGTTGTCTTTTGATAGTCACTAGCTCATTTCCAAGGTTCTGCAGTTGTTTCATAACCTCCTGCAATTCCTTTGAAGTATTTGAAGGAGTCGATGCCTCATTATTGCTTTGATTTCTAGGGGTTGGAATGGGATTCAGTTCTGGTGCTTGACTGGTTGTAGGATTTCCCATATCTGGATAGAGAGGCATTGGTGGCCTTGGTGCAAGCTTGCCAGCTTGGATCAAACAGTTCTCTGCTTTGATAGCTGTGTCATAGGCCCCTGGCAGCGTTGTCCCTCCCATTGATTGGATCATCATGGCTATGTCTGAATTTATAGCCTTTAAGAAATAAAGGAATGCGCCTTCGGCGGTTGGTCTAACAGCTATTGGAATCCTGTCCCATGTCCGTTGGAATCTGAAGTTGAAATCTGTCATTTGTTCGTTAGGAGCCCTTTTGATTGTTGTCAGTTGTTCCAATAAAGACAAATTATCCACCCTCTCCCTGAATTGGTTACAAAGAGCTGAACAAAGTTGGTTCCAATTCGTAATAGACCCTGTTGCTAGGCTCCTAAACCATTGTAAGGCCTTACCTTTGAAAGATGAAGCCAATAACTTGACTGCAACATCCATTTCATTTATTTCGTGGATTGCACATGCATTAGCAATGTCCTGAATGTGATCAATAGGAGTAGTATGATTTTCTCCTGTGAAATAGGGGATATTCTTTAGCACTGCAACTGGAACTTGATTCTGAGCATTTAGGGCAAGTGGACTACTACCCGTGAAATTGACAAAGGGATTCGGTGGTAGATGTGCCATTATGATTGGCCTAAGAACCCCGGTTGATGCGAGAAAATGTCTACCAGGTGGAGGTGTAGACAAAGTCCTGTTAGGTGGAGATGGTGATCTTTGTGGTCTTCTTCCTCTCCTCCCTCTGCTTGGTGATAGTTGCAAGTGGAAAAATAGCCCCTCTTCTCGAGTATTAGACCTGGTTCGAATTCTTCTCATGTGCATGGGCAACTTGTGCTGCTACACTGCTAAATTCTATCCCTTCAGAGTTGCCAGATGTGTTAGAGAACAAGCCTCAAAAAGGATGGATTTTGCCAAGTTACACACCAAACTTGACAATATTGAAAATGGAATTTAAAACTTCAAAGGACCCAGAGGATACAGTCTTCAATTGGTAATTCAGGTCTTGTTGTGTAGCTGCTAATCCCCGAAAGGTACAGGTAGAAAATCAGGTCATGCAATGTAACTTACAAAACTTGAATTTCCATGTGTCGAAACTTGGGACATGCTTAACATCTGGGAAAACCCGAAATAATAAAAACTGTGAAATTTTGAAAGTCAAAATCTCAAAAATCTAAGAATACCATTTTGAGGATTATTCCCCAATCTACCAACTAGTGAAATCTCGACTTGTTTTGAGCGAGTTAAGCCCTTGGAAATTGATTTCGGAGTTCATCCTGGTAGGTTAAAAATCCAAAAATTGTAAAACTTACAATTTCTAAGTCCAAATTTCTTGAAAATTCCTTCAAATCTTGTGAAATGACCTCTTGGTATGACCGAGCGTGCCAAAACTATTGATGGATGGCGAATCACAGCACCCCTGAATGTTTACAACTTGATGGGTTAAGACTCTCAGTGCGATTGCATAACATGGAGCTTTTCCCAAGTGTGGGACCTTGTGAATCGGGAAAGCTCTTCGGATGAAGGCTGGTTCCTATTCCTCTATTCGGATGCACACAAAAAAATGCAGAGGGTTTACTCAAAACCTAATCTAACTTGCCAAGGAGACAGGGTAAGAAGATGCATAAAAACAAACCTAAACTAATAAAGGTGATGCACCGAGGAATGAAGAACACCTGTCTTGCCAATAAACACAAACCATAAAAAATTCAATGCAAGATCATGCACAGATAACCAAATTTGCAGTGAAAGATCAGGAGGATGCAAATGAACACTGAGAGGGTTGAGAATCATCCAAAGACATTCATTACTTGCTCCAAATATTGATACGATACACTCCAAAATGCCAAGAGGCAAAGTTGCATTACAGTTTTGAATGGGTGGCTTTAATTCCACAAATTCATCTGCCAAAGAGAAGAAGGGAGGGGCAAAACAAGAATGTCCAACCTTTAGAAAGAAGCCCCTCCTTACAATTTTTAGGAAGAATGAGAGAGGGAAGAGAGAGGAAATCCAAATCTACCCCAACCACCTCTAAGTTGCATTTAATTCATCTCATTATGGTGGTAGGCGAGAACCCTAGCAAACTGAAAAAATAGAAAATTGTATTTTGCATTTTTGAAGAACTTGTCCTCACTCAATTAAAGATATCCAGTCATAGTTGGATAGAGGACCTTGTAAGATTTCCAAAAATTCCAACCTTGTGTGAATCCGAGCTCCCTGTGAAAAGTTATGGCCATTTGAATATTCCCCAAGTCAGGGTCTGTTTCCAGTCGGGTTCGGGATTCTCCTTTGCATTTGCATCGGGTTTGGAGGATTCCTCGACATGTGTTCACCCCATGCTTTCCAAACTCCAAAACCCAATTCGCCTAGGTAGTGTTTCAGGTTTTTGGAACTCCCAAGCATCAAGACATGCCTTGCGATTTTCATGCTTCATGTCTCATGTTTACCGAAACCCGAAACCCAAATTCCTTGTGTTGGGTTTTTGAAATTCTCCGGCATATTTTCCTTGTGTTAGGTTTTTGAAATTCTTCGGCATATTTTCCTTGTCGGGTTTTTGAACTTCTCCGGCATATTTTCCTTGTGTCGTGTTTTTGAACTTCTCCGGCATATTTTCCTTGTGTCAAGTTTTTGAACTTCTCCGGCATATTTTCCTTGTGTTAGGTTTTTGAACTTCTCCGACATATTTTCCTTGTGTTTGGTTTTTGAACTTCTTTGACATATTTTCCTTGTTTCATTGTCCATATTTACCTGGGGGTAGATATATACAGCAATAACCGTACAAAAACTCATTCAGGAGCTCAAGTTATGGTCTTTTCAAGTTGCCGCCCAGGGTATGCACTTCGATACTTAGTCAAATTTTGGGATGCCACATGGCAGCATGAGGCTGAGGCACCTTTTTGTTCCCTCTTCTTCCCTCACCAAAGGGACAAGAGGGACAAAAATATGCACCATCCCCCCCTTTTTGGCATGTTTGTCACCTATGTGACCGCGGCAACCCAATTTAGCCCTCTAGACCAGCTTTTTTAGCCCCCCTCTCATTACACACATGATGAAGAAATGGCAACACCAGGTTGAGGAAAATTTTTATGCACCTATTGTCCCATCCCAAGGGGGAAATGGGGATAAAAAAATTCACCCTTCCCCAGGCTTCCTTCAGGTCACGCATACGACCAAATGTTTGCTCCAAAAGCTCATTTCTAGTCCCCACTCTCTATTCCTCTCGGCCAATGTACAAGTAACACATGGAAAGATTAGGAAAAGGCACATTTTTGTGCAACTATTTTCCTGTTCCAAGGGGGGAAATGGGGACAAAAAAATGTGTCCCGCCCCCTCATGTATTCCAAAAACTATAAATACCAAACTTAGCCAAATTTTGCTCATTCCCCCACTTTTTTTCCACATGATGTCGAAACTCTGTTGATTTTTTCCTAGAATTTTTCCTCCACCATTTTCATCCTCCATTTAATTCCTTCATGCTCCCATGATCTGAGAAAATCAAAAACACAAAAGAATCTAGATTTTTGAAGACCAAAAACAAGATTTTTCGCCATAGAGACTTCGAAACCCGCGAGGAAGAATTTCTCATATCTAACAAACTGGTGCACGAATCTACGCGGGGTTTTTTGCAATCATCGTCATTTCCAAGCGCCTTTGGAATCCAAGTGAAATATTTCGCAAGCATGGCCTGAATTTTTTGCAGCAAAGAAACCCCAATTTCCTTGTGGCAAATTTTAAATTTTAAAATCTTTCACTTCAGAGACCAGTTGGAGCTGAAAATCGAGAAGTGCATCAAAAATGAAAAACACATCAGAAAAATTGATTTCATTGAAAATTGAGGTCCATAACACCTCTTTCTAAAAATAGTAAGCCTCCTACATAGGGACTTGTTATTTTTAGTAATTCTTCACAAAGAGCAGTTTCAGTGAAAGTGGTGTGCATAGAGGTCATCTAGAAGGAGAATCGGAGTGGTCGAAGCTAGAAGGGGTGAGAAATCTCCATTTACTAAAAATAGTAACCCCCCTTTTCTGGTACAAGGAAATGCTTCAAAAGCCATGAAATTCGAGTTCACATTTTGTTTAAGTTTTTCATTCCATATGTGTAATCAATCATGAAGAAATGGCGGTGTTCCATGGCTTGGAATGGTGGTTTCATGTTTACAAAATGAGCATTCTTCATTGTCATCAATGGTCTACTCATCGATGCTCATCACTTACCATCTTGGTGCGTATGAGTAAAGTACATCACTCCAAGGGAAATCTTTGTCAGCAAAGCATGATAGTGTCACATAAGATCATCATGAGTGTTGCCCACATGTCATCTGGAATCCACCTTAGGTGATCTCAACAGTGTCTTTCGACGCTCATTTTACGGTTCAGGTTGTCTGTGTATCATGTGCAAGGAGGATTTTATGAACATCATCATTAGACTTCCCATGATGTGCTTCATTGGAATATTCAAATCAGTATAGCAGTATTGTAAAGGGTCATGGCAGGGTCAATTTCAATCTTCAACTTCTTCAAAGCAGACCTTAGTGAGCAACTCTCACGGTCATCAAGGTGATCATTCAACAGTGTTCCTAAACACTCATCTCAAGGTGTTTATGTGTCATCTAGGGAGGATTTATCATGGTGTAAAGAGTTCAAGGATCCATAGTTCATCACATTGGAGCATTTCACCGGATCATCTAGCAAGGATCACTCAATCCACGGAAGCATTTTCTTCATTGACATAGTTCATTCTCTCTCTCTCTTCTCCTCCCTCCCCCACTTTCTCTCTCCTCCATGTTCTATTTCTTCATTAGGGGTTGCACTTTTTCACTATGCCTTATTTATTTTAAAAAGTTATTTTATGTTTATAATGTAATAAGTCACCCTTAATTCGTAAAAGAGGACTTAATTTTCTCCTAGGAATTCAAAAAGTCACAACTTGTGTAAGGCATATGAAAGGTCATGTGGGGGGTAGGCGAAGATTCATTTCCCAAGTCAATAAATTGTAATGACACCTTCTTTCCAAGGGATTGTCAATTTTGTGTGTTCATGAGAGAGTATTCCTTGTGAAAAAACAAAAAGATAGCACTTCCTCTATTTCCCATCTATATGTTCTTCTCACTATCGTTGTTGTACAATCTTGCTACAGCATCAATGAAGAATGAAGGAGTTTGTTCCCCTTTTTGATGAGGAGGTTTTTGAGACTTTGTGTTCTAAACTTTGTCCAATTTTGTTGCCATTTGTAAAATTGTAATGAAATTACTTGTATAATTCAGATCATGAGCAGAAATATAACACCAAATAACACAATATTCCAGAATAATGATCTCAATATGCAATTAGAATAGCTTCGCCACTTCGAGGGGGCAACCTCTAAACCATACAATAATACTCAAATGCTCCAATCATGATAAACTATTACCTACTAACCTCTATATATACTATTCCTATGATATGGCCAACACCAAGGCCAACTCACTAATGAAAATATAACATATATGAAAGAGATACATAATGATAAGAAGTTATGATAGCCACAAGTCGGCTATATACATCCAATATAAGATATATGATTAAGGGCGTAGCATGCCCCTCCCCTTTGAAGCAACATTGTCCCCAATGTTGAGAAGAACTGGATGTTGTTGCAGAAAATTTGCATCCTCCCAAGTTGCGTCTTCATTGTCTAGATTTTTCCACTTGATCAAATACTCAATGATGACCCTTGTCCTCAACCGCTTAGTGCATGTCTGAAGGATGCATTCTGATTCTAGGATGATTCTACCATCTTCATCAAGCTAGAGTAACACTGTTTGGGTTGATATTGTATGTACAATTACCTTCTTTAGGCAATATACATGGAAGACTGGATGAATTAGAGTAGCCGGAGGAAGATCCAGTTTGTATGCTACATTGCCAATCTTCTGTAACACTTGATAAGGACCATAATACTTAGGTGAAAGCTTGTTATCCATTTTGTGTTGTTTTAAGGACATTTTCTTATATGGTTGTAAACGCACAAAAACCCAATCACTGACTTCAAAATGTCTTTCACTACGATGTTGGTCTACTTGCTGCTTCATGCGGTTTTGTGACATGGCCAAATTCTCCCTAAGACTACAAAGCACCTCTTGTTGGTGTTGAATATGTTCTTCAACTGCTCGAACCTTTGGCTGGACTCTCAAAGATGAAGTGATAGATGGTGGATGGTACCCATATAATGCCAAGAAAGGAGACATTTTAGATTAAGTATGAAAGGAGGTGTTATACCATCATTCTGCCAGTGGTAACCATTGGACCCATCTCGCTTGCTTATCTGATGTAAAACAACGAATATATCCCTTTAAGCACTTGTTTACCACCTCGGTTTGCCCATCAAACTGGGGATGATAAGAGGAACTACGAGCTACTTGTGTGCCCAAGCATGAGAACAATTCAGTCCAAAAATTACTAGTAAAGATAGGGTCTCGATCACTTACTATAATCTTTGGTGTCCCATGTAGCTTCTGAATTGTATCCCTGAAGGCCGTTACTACTGTACGCACAACAAATGGATGTGATAAAGCACAAAAATGGGATATTTGGTGAGTCTATCCACCACCACCATGATTACATTTTTACCTTCTAATTTAGGCAATCCTGTGAAGAAGTCCATAGACACCTCTTCCCACCTCTAGCTAGGAATAGATAGAGGTTGTAAAAGACCTGGGGACTTAATTGTTTCGCCCTTATTTTGTTGACAAACCATGCATTCTGCCACAAAATTTTGGACATCTCCTTTTAGCCCTTCCTAGAAAAAATCATGCTTGATTCGATGATAAGTCTTTAAGAAGCCAGAATGACCCCCTACTGGAGAAGCATGGAGCTCAGATAAAACCCTATTTTTAAGGATTGAATTCTTACATAGATATAATCTATCTTTATACCATAAAACATCTCCTTTCCATCAAAAAATTTCTGACATGTTTGGATCTTGTTGGAGAGTCTGAATGAGATTTTGTGTACGTAGGTCATTTTTCCATTCAGACCTTGCATCCTCTATCCAATCCTCCTATAATACAGATATGGCACACAATAATCCCTGGGCAAATTTATCCTTCCGAGATAAAGCATCAGCAACTACATTCTCTTTCCCTTTCTTGTATATTATCTCAAAATCATACCCCAACATTTTTTAGACCCATTTTTGTTGCTCTTCTGATGATAAACGTTGCTCTAAGAAGTATTTCAAACTATCATGATCTATCTTTACTTTGAAATGTCATCCCATTAGATATGGTCTCCATTGTTTCATTTCCTGAAGTATTGCTAACATTTCTTTCTCATAAACTGGTTTAGAGATATTCTTACCTTTGAATTGGCGGCTCTCAAAGGCAATGGGTCGCCCTTCTTGCATGAGTACTGCCCCCATACCATACCCTAAAGCATCACATTCAACAATGAATGTTTTTGAAAATTCTGGGGTGGCTAGAACTGGAGTGGTGCACATGGTCTCCTTCAACTTCTCAAAGGCCATAGTAGCTTGCTCGTTCCAATGGTAAGAGTCCTTCAATAAAGTTGTGAGTGGTGTTGCGATGCTGCCATAATTCCTTACAAATCTACGATAATAACCTGTAAGCCCCAAAAGTCCTCAGAGATTTTTTAGGGTTTTGGGAACCTTCCATTCAAGCATGGCTTTTATCTTGTTAGGATCCACTTTAACACCTTCATAAGAGACAATATGACCCAGATATTCAACCTCCTTGAAACCAAAAGAACACTTACAAGGCTTTGCATAAAGTTAATGTTGTTCAAGAGTTTCCAACACCTTATTTACATGATGCAGGTGTTCCTCCCATGTTTTACTATAGATTAATATATCATCAAAGAACACTGAAACAAACTTTCAAAGAAATGGCTTAACTATGGAATTTATCAAGCTTTGAAATGTAAAGGGTGCATTTGTTAGTCCAAAAGGCATTACCAAGAACTCATAGTGTCCTTCATCTGTCTTGAAGGTTGTTTTATGAATATCTTCATCCTTGATTCTAATATGATGATATCCAAAACAAAGATCAAGTTTTATAAAGCAAACAGCACCTTGTAACTCATCTAGCAAATCATCAATTACATAAATAGGAAACTTATCTTTAATTGTGTACTTATTGAGTTCCCTATAATCTGGACACATGTGCCAATTGTCATCTTTTTCCGTACCATCACTACAAGATAAGAGTAAGCACTTTAACTATGACGAATAAGTCCTGCTTCTAACATCTCTTGAACTATCTTCTCAATCTCACTCTTTTGCATATAGGGGTACCTATAAGGTCTGATGTTGGGTGGTTGACTCCCTGGTACTAGCTGGATGGCATGGTCATGGTCTCTTTTCAGAGGCAAACCCTTGGGCATTTCTCCAAAAACCCCTGAGTGCTCATCTATAACTGCTTGCATATCTGCGGGTATAAATGTATTGGAATGATGTGCTTCCAATGAAAATAGTTGTGCTACAAACCCTTTTGCACCCTTCTAAGCAATTTTTGCATCTGATGAGAACTTACCATCTGTGGGGACTTTGCTCTTAGTCCTTTTAGTTTAAAATTCCTCCCTTCTGACTAAAATTGCATGAACAACTCTGGAAATTCATTTCAATGGTTCCCAAGGTGGTAAGCCACTGAACTCCTAACACAATGTCTGCTCCTCCCATGGCAATGGCATACATATTGCTAGTTAGCAAGTAATCTCCCGTGGTGAGATTAATGTTATGGCATTTTCCTGAACAACTAACAGTTTTCCCATCAACGATCATGACTTGACATTCTGGAGCTAGATAAACAAAGTAGTTCAAGCGTACCGTTAACTTATGATTCATGAAATTGTGAGTACTTCCCGAATCAATCAACATTATTACCCTCTGTTGTTTTAAGAATCCAACTACTTTGAGAGTTTGGGGAGTGCTAATACTAGAAATTGCATGGCATGATATTGTTGGTTGGGGATCTCCTAATTCCTCCTCTGGCTCTACCTCTTCGTCTTCTTCATTTTCTTCTTCTTCAGTAGGTCCCTCAATGTAGAACAACTTCTTTTCCGCACACTTATGTCCTAGTCCAAATTTGTTGTCACAATTAAAACATAACCCTTTGGCTCTCTTTTCTTCAATTTGTTGAGGTGTCAATCTCATTGGCCGAGGGAATGATGGTGGAAGGGTGTTACGATCTCTGATAGTACCGACAGTTTGTTTTCGACTTAAAAGAAATTTTTCCTCTACCCTACTGTCATGATCATAGAGTCTGAAACCTTATGAATATTAAACATACGCACCTCAGTCTCAATTTGTTCTTTAAGACCCCCAAGAAATAAGTCATTCAAATTATCTTCAGGAATATTTTCCACCCGTAAAGAAAGGTTTTAGAATTGATAGATGTAATCTTTGACTATTCTTGTTTGTCTCAGCTTTGCTAATTGGCTGAAATAATTCTCTGACACACTAGAACTATAGTGCAATTGCAACTCTTTGGTGAGTACTATCCATGTAACATTGAGGCCACTCTTTTTCCTTTGAGCACATAACCATCGATACCAAATGAATTGGTCAAGTTCAAGATACAACGATACCATGGTAACCTTTTGTCCCAATGGAAACTGATGAAGATCAAAGAAATTCTCCATCTGGTTAATCCAATTGAGTGGATCCTTTCCATCAAACTTACGCATTTCCACTTTTGGAAGCATGTTACGGGCTTGTAGAGTGTTTGTATTTGGATTGGTCATGTTTGCAGATCCACCCTGGCTAGTTTGTTTATTACTTTGACCTAAAGATCCACCATGGTTAATATGAGTATGATTGAGTTGTGGCTCATTAGGAATGATATGATGACCCATGATATTGTAGCTAAATTGTTGAACGAAATCCTCTAATCGTTGTCCAATATTTTCTACATCTTCTTTGCTGGCCACTCTACCTTCAAGGTTTCGCAACTCTAACTCAAGATAGCTGACCTTCTGGTCAGTTGAAGTAAACCCTAACCCTGAGGACTCTATAAATACCCCTTCTGACTCTAACTCCACAACTATTATGTCATCCTTATCAGGGGTTTTACCCGGAGTGATGGGATTCTTTTTGCCTCTTGTCAAAGGCCCAGCCATGATGCCCCAAAATGGTAAGATTTAAGGATCAAGGTCGAAATTTAGGGTTTCAGATTTCAATAGGAATTCGGCCAAATTTTATAAAACTCAAAGAACAAACTCAAACTAATTTTTAATCTTCTTTCTGTAAATGTAAATAACTTTGAAAAATTCCACAAATTGCACCCCATGTAGCCGAATTATGAAAAAACATAAAACCACTATAACTTTTGTAAAACAAGTCAAAAATTATTAAAATTTTGAGGGAAGCTTACTTGACTGATTTTGCCACACCACAAAAAAATTGCAGAAAAATTCGCTGTCGATGTTGAGATATGGATGAACCTTCAAAATTAGGGTTTGACGCAATGTTGGCTGAGTTCAAGCTTTGATACCACTTATAATGAAATTACTTGTATAATTCAGATCATGAGCAGAAATATAACACCAAGTAACACAATATTCCAGAATAATGATCTCAATATGCAATTAGAATAGCTTCGCCACTTCGAGGGGGCAACCTCTAAACCATACAATAATACTCAAATGCTCCAATCATGATAAACTACTACCTACTAACCTTTATATATACTATTCCTATGCTATGGCCAACACCAAGGCCGACCCACTAATGAAAATATAACATATATGAAAGAGATACATAATGATAATAAGTTATGATAGCCACAAGTCGGCTATATACATCCAATATAAGATATATGATTAAGGGCGTAGCAAAAATTGCATTTCTTCTAATCTGTGTGTTGGAATTTTCTAGTTAATGGTTGTACGAATCTAATTTTCTACCTACAACATTAATTTCTCTCTTTTTCTCACTCCCTTTCCCAATATCCTAGAAAACTCCTCTCTTGCAAGCAATTGCAAGCTTTTCCGCGGGTTCAGTGGAGTGCCCCTATTGGACCCTGGCTAAGAAACAAAATTTCACGTGCACATATAAACATGGAGATGCACCATTCAAGTAGAGGGACTTAGATTCCTATAGCGTTGGCAAGATATCCATCGATTTATCCACCCAACAAATTTTCTCGCCAACGGATTCCATATGTGAAATGCTTTGCTTCCCTTCTTGATTGTTCATCTTATTGTTAGTTATGTGTTAAGATTGTTGGGAGCATTAATATTTGAGCTGGTCCCACAATCATCAGGGTTTACATGGTTTTGGTGCATGCGGTAAGTAAATAAGGCACTAAGCCACTTGTTGAAACATCTAATATCTTTACATCGTAGGGGATGTGTTAAGCTTTGTTTTTGCCCACGGGTTATTACCATAGTCACGAAACTTTAGTCTCCATTTTATCCTTGAGTCCCATAGTTTCTATGGACACATGATGGACATAAATGTCTCCATAATTCTTCTTCTTCTCTTCATCTTTATCATTCATCCCTCGAGTCGTAGATGACTTGTTTTCATTACTCATTCCCTTCATTTTTTCTTCTAAAAGAACCTTTGTATATTTCTCCTCTACTAAATTTTTGGTAGCATAAAACTATTCTTCAACTTTTGTTGTCATGATGTAATTCAGGTTCGTTTAAGCACTCATCCATGTCATTCTAGAATGATTCTTTTATTGAAACCTCTTTATTTTCCGTAACAATAACATCCCCAACATCACTCCTAACACACAATCACCATGTCATCTTCTCGAAAGCTAACACATTCTGCCTCTTACTTGTCATTTTAGCTATGTTGACTTTTTTGCCTCAATGTTTTTACATGTAAATATCAACACACAAGGTATGATGGGAATCAAACATTTGCATATGCATCTCCTCCAATTATATCTCTACTACCATACCAATTTCCTCTTGACTCAATGTTCTCTCAAAGTTGTAGTAGAAGCATGTCTATTAGAGTACATTAGCATCATCACCTCCTCCAAAATTGTAGTGGATGAATGTTTGTTAGAGGATGTTTGCATTTGTACCTCCTCCAAATGGCATATAAACTACAACACCACTCCCCTCTACACTTAATATTATCTCAAAAATTACATGATGTGCATTCACTTGCACTTCATTATCTCCACCTTCATGTCCTCTTATAGACATACTTCTACTACAATTTCTTCGAGAGTGGAGATAATTTGATCCAATAAGAAAATAAGAGAGAAGAAATACTTAACAGAATATTCAAGATAAACAGAAGTGAGAATGGCATACATAAGATAACAAAAATATTTATCCAAAGAAACCCTTTCGGGAAAAAACTCAACACAGTAACTTCTCTTTCTTATTGTTTAACTTCACCGTTCACAATACAATAATTTACTTCCAAGTCCTGCTCTACCCTACTACATGTCCAGTTGTATGTAAGCACATCAATAGTAACCATAAAAGTGGTTTTACAATATAATGGTACCAAAACCATCTGCTAATAAAACAATCCATAATGATTCCTCATAAATCATGGGTTTTGACACCCCCATATACAAGTAACAAAGGTGTACAATACTCCTGGATGTACAGTATGCAAAATATTCAACATATTCTAACAAAGCATGACTCCCAATTCATCTACCTTCAAGGCTACAAAAAACAAATTTATCTCCCTTACCTCTTCACCATCAAACATAGTTGCATCACAATCTAAAAACGACCATTTCATATCCTCTTTTTACATATTCATTACAACTTCTTCCCTATATTTTTGTCTAGTCAACTTCAATGTTCTCTTATTCAAAGGAACATCCCTCCTCTTAATTCTTATAAATTGAAGTGATGCATGCCATCTTTCTACTTTTTTTCCTTCAACACTTTAATTTCTAACAGCTTCTTTTGCTTGCATGTCATTCCACAACCACCTTGGGCTCTGTGAGATAGTACACTTCTTGTTAGGTTATAAGGTTTTCCACCATCTAGGCTTGCCTATATAATGCCTCCCTCCACTTCAAGCCCGGTTATTGGTGTCAAGGCTAGAGCTGGTGGAGCTGTGAACAATGACGCTACCACAAACACACCCCCAGAAGTTTGTCCCCAAAGTGTTGCACGAGATAATATATCTCCCCTTGATGTTATTTTTCATGTTTTTGAATTCAATGTTGCATGCCAATGGCTTGAACAATTTTGTCTTATCGGCTAATTTTTGGGTTGAATCCCCCCTGAAAGCATGCTCAAATCCTGGGTTAGCTCGGTCTGGGCTACTCATGGCATCAGGATTGAGAGATTTTAAAACGTGACGAAAGGGTTCTTTCTTTTTCGATTTTCTGACCCTTCGCATGCCCCAGCCATTCTAAACCGGTCAGCGACTTGGTATGTTTGAAACTCTTTGTTGGTTCTCTCCCCTTGGACACATGACTTTATTGTCTCTTATTTAAAAACCCTCAAATTTCCCATTTGGGTTGAATTTCTTGGTATGTCACTTGCTTACATGCCCTTCTTACATCAAATTGCCTCTTCTATTGGACGAGTTGTATGCATGGAGCCGCAACATTTCTACAGTGCCCGATCCCAAAAATGGGTATGTGTCAAGGTTGACCTCTCACAAGAATTAAAAGAGTTTGTGAACATTCAAATGGGCAACACTCACTACTCAAAGATATTTCTATATATCAACCTGCCTAATACTTGTTTTCACTGCCAGGTTACCAATCACAAGATCCAAGACTGCCTATTGTATGTGTCACGCAATCTCCCCACGACCAAAGAGGTTTTCGAGGCCTCTAGGCCCCAACAAGAGGAAGGGTGGAAAACCGTAGGGGGCATAAGAATAAGCACAAGGTTTCTCAGGACAAAGCGATGCCTAAAATTGGTCCCAAAGAGCTAGTTGTTGACAAACATACTCCAGTTTTCAGACATTCCCCAGATCTTAATTCTACATATTCCGCAGCGATGTTGCCTAAATTCTCTATCTTGCCAAAAGTATCTAACATCCTTATCAACTCTTCAAACTCCTTTCGAATTCTCAATCTCTCTTGATGTCCAGCTCACAAGGCCCTTCCAAATGGGCTCGAAGCCCTACAAGATACCCAGTGTCAAGTCGTCGACATAGCCTCGCGCGAAGTCTAGAGTCGACAAAAGAAGAGTGCAATATTGAATTCTCTTAGAAGAAAAAAAGTGGAATCGTAGGATTTCTCGAAGCACAACAATGCTCAATTCTTGCAAAACCAGTTTGATGCTTTGGATAGCCTGGATTTTGATGGTATGGTATTATTTTGGTTCAAATTGCATACAAAATGAACACACGGATTTAATCAAATAACACCAGAAATGATATTAAAAATATTTCTTCTATTACATCTAGGATATTATTCAATATACTTGGGAGTGATTTATACAAATGATTGATCCTATGAAATAGGAGTCAAGTCTTATCCTTCACAACATTCTCTCCACTTATCTCTAATCCGTCATATCTCTCACACTCATAAATAGCTACGTGAGTTGTTATTACAACTCACTCACACACTCACACAATATTAATAAACTATATTATTAATATGAGTTGTATTAACTCATTATTAATAATATACACAATATTAATATAACTAATATTAATATCCCACTCAAATATCTATCTAACCTATGTAATAATGTGAGCACTAAAGCAAATATTCCTAACATTCCCTCCCTTAGTGCGAACAGAGGGAAAATATTATCTTGTACTGCTACCAACCTCCAATGATAGTTTTACACTCAGCTAACCACCAACCTACAAATACCCAAGATGGTTTTACATTTGATTTACCAACAACCTACATACAAGTGATGGCTTTACATGTGGTTAACCAACAACCATAACAAACTATGGTTTTATAAGGTCAACCAACAACCTAGATATAGCAATACTCTTTCAGCTCTCATCACCTTCTTACATCAAGGGAAAAATACAGGAATTGCTCACACATTACAATTTTTAACAGGAATGATCCATATGTTCTTATTTACATAAAGTAAACACGCAACTGACATAAAAATGGCACAACACCATTGTGCATCCCCATTGCTTGCGGCTGGCGAGAGGTCGTTGATTAACCTCCTTCCTTCGTTGCCTTCATCCTCCATCTGAAATTGCTTAGTTACTCAACAAATTTGAAAATGAAGCTCAATATGAAATGCCCCCCCCTCAATTTGAACTTGGTCATCGCGTACAAACGAAAATGCGCGCAACCTTTTTTTATTTTGTTTTTTTACAATTATCCTAATGATCACCTAAATGACTTTAAAAAAATTGACTCGACTTTAGACAAAGGACGACAACAAGAAAATAGTATTGTGACACAAAAGAAAAAAAATTAAAAAGTAATTAAATATTACTTTTTAATATAACTATACAAACTATGTTGTGGACGACTCTTTTACAATGACAATATGACTTATTTACATTGACATGAGACAATTTTTTTAATTTTATGATAGCATGATAATACTATACAGAATTACGGACCACAAGTTAAAAAACCACTAATTTTGACAATAATATGACTTTTAAGGCATGTATAGACTTAGAAAATCTAATAAAACAACCTAATGAATTAACACATTAAAACCTACGGTGGATAAACAAAACACAAAATAAAATGAAACTATGGATTATAATGCATTAAATAAACAAATGACCACTAAACTATAAACTTGAAACATTTTTATTAAAACACGACTCTATAAACTATTAAAACTGATTACAAATCTAAACATACCTAAAAAAACACAAAAGCCTAAAAACAAGCACGTTTACCTAATATGTAAAACTATGGCTTTATGATTTACTCTTGTGTGGAGCTAAGTTGTGCCTTTGAGTGGTTGATTGATGATGTATTGTGGTACCTCTGGTAAGAATAGCACATCCATTTTGTGCACCGGGAAATATTTTGTGAGTGTTTCCGTGCCCAACACCTAGCAACTAGCGACGACAATACGCAAGTTAATCAATGTTTAGATGAGGCAGAAATTACGGTCACGTAGTGCATGAGTACAGACGTTGCACATATCTGATCTATCTACGCATGCATGTAGTTGGACGAGCCAATGACTAAAAGCATTGTATGCAAAACTATAAGGAGAAATAATATATCCTTTTACATTAACGCCTCCTTTACCATATGTGTCTCTTTTGATCTGGAAACTCCGACTGTGAATAGAACAACAATATATGATGAATCAACTTGCCTTAACAAATCTACACGACTATAGATAGATCACATGGGTCAACAATAATAGAATATTGCTCAATCTCAATGCAAAATATGACATTTTGCTTTTGTAAGGATTTGTGTTTAAGTTGATAAATTTGTAGATCTAAATGTCACTGTTATCCAAAATAAGCCCCTTGCTTATTTTTTGGCTAACTCCCTTCATTCCTTCCTTCCTTGTGCCTCAGCTAATTTTTTTCACTTTTTCAGGCACTCAAAATTTTCTGGAAATGGTTTCATTGAATAGAGAATCTTCTCAGCTTTCCAGAAAGGTAAAGTTTTCCTTCTAACTCCTTATATTTTGCAAGTTATGGCTCGGCGGAGTTTTGGAGGGAAATTTTCCCAAGGGAGGTCCGCGGGCCAATCAGAATGCGCCACGTCAGCGGCGGAATGGCAGGAGGTGGGAGATATTTTGAAAATTTCCAAGGATTCGCAGGGCACACAAAAGAAATTTTTTGGCCCGAAGGCTCGCCAGCCAATAGGAGGAGGCCACGTGTCCTTAGGGTCGTCGGAGTTCGCACCGGCGGGAGGAAGTTGGAAAATTTTCAAAAGTTGGCGAAAAGGGGAAATCTCAGCCGGAAGGCCCGCCAATGAATCAAAATCTACCACGTGTCCTCGGAACATCGGGAGGCGAGGGTGCGGAAGGAAATTTGCCCTTTTGCCAAAGTATGGAAAATAATGAAATGAAAGCCCGCCCCCGATGGCCCGCGCCAATCAGAAGCTGCCATGTGTCCATGTGGCCGGCGAAAATCTTAAGGCGGGTCCGTAGAGGAAAAGAGCTAGTTCAGGCCCACGCCAATGACATGGCGCCACGTGTCCTGTTCGGGGCAATGGTCGGCAGCAATGGAAAATTTGAGAGTAGGGGCCCACCAACGAATCACAACACGCCATGTGTCTTCGGAGCGTCGGGTCGACGGAGATTTTTGGAAAATTTTCCAAAGACCGAAAAGGCATAAAAAGGTAAGAGGAAGGCCCGCGACCAATCAAAAGGTGCCATGTGGCATCAGACTGGCGGGAGTCGAAACTTTTTGGGGAATTTTTCCTAAAGGTCAAAAAGAGGGAAAATTTTAAATTTCAGGCCCACCAAAACTCAATTTTGCCCTAGTTTTCCCTAAATCTTCAGAAGGGCATAACTTTTGATCCAGAGCTCGGATTTCCGCATTCTTGGTGGCATTGGAAAGCTGGTGAAATTCTCTACATGATGGATGGTTCAATTTTGTGTTTTGGTGGGGTTTGGAGAGAGAAAATCAAAAACACCTTTGGCACGGGAGGGAGAACAGAACTAACGTTTCAACCACCAATTTTAATGGAGTATGGCGCACATTCTTCTCCAACATGGTCAAAAACATTGGGGAATGAACTTTTGAGGGTGCCCATGCTATTTTAATGCAATTTGGTCGGTGGTTGAAGCATCCTTTCATGTTTTCCCGCGTTTCTCCTTCCTGAGCTCGATTTTTCACCATTAAAAGTCAGATTTGGCTCATTTGTAAAGGGTTGAACATTTTTTATGTTTTGCAGACTCCCTCTTTCACCCTAGAAAGTGATTTTGTGGAATATCATACCTCTTTCAGGACTGCAACATGTTTTATGCCTCTCTGCTATTGTAATGCATGTATTTTTTATATTGGAAATGACAATGCAAACTCTGTGAATGAGTTTCAGTCCTCTTCTTGTGTTGTTTGCTTCACTTCTGATCTTTCATTACATTTTATCAGTTTGTGCATGATGTTTTGTTGCATTCTCTTAATCTGTGTCAATTTACATAAATAAATGTTCACCACTCCTTTGGTGTATCACATTATTAGTCTTAGTTTTATTTCTTTGCATCTTTATCTCTGTCCCCTTAGAATTTAGAGTAGGATTTTGAGTTTAAACCTCTGCAACTTTCAAGTAAATCAAAGGAGTTGAGGATCCAGCCTCTAACCTGGAGATTCTTTTCCCATTTTCACAAGTCCCACACTTGGGGAAAAGATTCAATGTTGTGCAATCACACTGGATGTCCATTATCAAACTAGAAATCTGATAAACAACCACAGGGTGCTGCTGATTTGCACTAACAGTTTTGGCATGCCCGGTGGGATCTTAGAGGTCTTCCACTTCATCTTTTGCATGTTGGTGTGTTCCTGTGAAGATTTGAGCCTTTGGAGGCATATTCAAAAGCACATCTGGCGACTCCATCCGGTAAATAACTCATTCTCTGAGTTGTAGACCTATTTTCCATCCATTTTCATCCATTCTTCTTTCCATCTCTTCCATCTTCTTTCATTCCATGAAGTTGTGCAATCATGACTTCATTTCTATCATGGGATTCACATTTACAACAGCAGTATATCCCACCTCTGACATGTTTTACAAATCCTCCAAATCAACATTTTGAACAAATTCAAAATCAGCATACACGCCCATATGAGCAATATCAAAACCATTTTGGTTGTGAAGCATATCAAGAGCAAGGGTACGCATGCAATGAAGACAATCAAATGGAAGATGTTGATTTTGTGGAGAAAATCCAAAAGATGGAGGCAAAGATGGTGCAATCAAGAGCAACAGTTCAAATGAAGGCCTTCAGAATTGGTTGCAGGACTCCTTGTCCATGGGGAGGCCCTTTTCCAAGACACTTCAACCCTTAGGAGAAGCCGGGCTTCATGATGGAGATGCTGCCCCAACTTGCACAATGGACAGTAGAGATAGAGGCCTATAAACTTGGTGCTGAACAACCTTGTCAATGGGTAAGTTCTACACCATCAACTGGTTCTTCTCTTTCCATTCCTCAAGCAACACCATCTAAATTTGGGCTTCAATTTTTCAGCTTCCTATTGAATGTTGTCCAAAATGTTGAATCCATTTCTCCATTCCCTAGTCTTCCACCCCAACTCAATTCTTCTTTCCTCTTTCCTTCCAAATAGCCATCCCCTCCACAAGAGCCAATAGAAATACCCTCTCCTCCAAAGAAACAAGAGGTTTCACCTCCTCCACCACCACAAAAAATTGTAAAATCAATTGAGTTACAACCCACCCCTCCTCTTGCATTCCCAAATCCATGTTGGGAGAATGAAAATCAGAAAATCAGTCATCAAGGACAGCAAGAAGAAGAGCCAAACAAAGAAGAAAAAATCAGAAGTTTGGTAAGCTTGGCTCTCAAATTTGGGATGGCAAAGATCCCATTGATGGTTAAGCCTTCAGAAGAGGTTGGAGTTGGAGAACAAGCGGCAAACAAGGTTGATTTTGTAGCAACAGTGAAGCAAGAAAAACAACAGCCTGTTTGTAATGAGTTGAGTGTCCATATTGGCACTTTGCCCAAAGAGAATACTGATCCAATTCAAGTTGCACAATCAGCCATGGAGGAGGAAAGCTCTGAAGAAGATCTTGCAGTCCCAACTTGTCCTCTAGAACAGCAGATTGAAGAGTTTGACTCGACAAACTTCATGCTAGAGAAAGAGTTCTATCAAGAGCAAGATTGTCTTCACGTAGCAAAGAAAGGAGAAGCTGCTCAAAATCCAAAAGAAGAAGAGCACATTCCAGCTGTGAAGGAGAAAAGTGTAGATCCAAAGGGTTTGAGCACAAAGTAGGCTATAGGAACCTTCAGTTCTTCTTTCTACTTCATCTCTCTCGAGTTCTAGTGCTGAAGAAGAATTTGATCTCCCAAACTCAATGATTGAAGATGAGGAGAACCATGGTGAACAAGTTGTTGATCAAGAGGACACCATGGAGAAAGTTGAGCTTTTGCAACAGGACACCAATGAGGCAGTTTATCTGTCAGATTTGGAGGACTGTTTTGATGGAGAGGAACCGGTTGAGTTTCCACCTTTCTCTCTTTCATCATCCACATTCCAAACACAAGACCCTGTTGTCATAGAGGAGAACATTCATTTGGAGCAGCCTGCATCTTATAGCAACTCTTTAGGATTAAGATTGGAAGATTTAATTCTTCCATGTTCTTCATTGGGGGAAGAGAAACAACAGAAGAATTCCATCACCCCTTCCACACCATCCATCCAAGAAGGTCTACAAGAGGACTCCATTTTTGGAGTTGAAAATCAGGGCTATGAAAATATCAAACAGACCAGACCTTGCCCAATAAGGTATTTGGCTTCATTGGAGCCAAAGGAGAAGCCACAACTAGTCATGCTTACTCCCAAGCATGAGGATGGGCTACAAACTGTCAAGGATCAGTTGTCTTACCTCTTCAATTCAAATGCAAAGCAACTAAAAAAGGTATTCAATTTGGTTTTAGCTGACACCTTGCTGATTTGGGTAGAGGACTAGCTTCTTGTTGATTTTCCACTCATCCAACCAGCCATGTTCAGTGCCAAATTAGTTGCATGGCTGCCCATTTTGAAGAAAGGAAGTTATTTTGCACAACCAGTTGCAGGGTTTGTTTAGCTCACATTTGCTTCCAGTTAGAGTAGAGTAGGTAGGTTTGCTTTCAGCAGAAGAAGTTCTTGTGCACACTCTGCATGTTCCATTTGGAGTATGTATGATTTTCAATTTTGTACATAGTTTTTGGTGCTGCTGGTTTTTCTCTTGCAGAGTTCATTTCAGTGGCATTTTGGTAAGAGCAACTCTAAGTTTAGTGGGCTTCAAGTGGCTTAGAAGGAAGTTTTCAAAGTTCAAATCAATTTGCAGGCTACAACTCATGACACCATGCCCAATGGATACTTCAAAGGCTAATGATCATTCATCTAGCAGGCAGATGACCCCTCTGAGTCGCCAAATTGTTATCCAAAATAAGCCCCTTGCTTATTTTTTGGATAACTCCCTTCATTCCTTCCTTCCTTGTGCCTTAGTTAAATTTTTTCACTTTTCAGAAACTCAAATGGTTTCATTGGATAGAAAATCTTCTCAACTTTCCAGAAAGGTAAAGTTTTCCTTCTAACTCCTTGTATTTTGCAAGTTATGGCTCGGCGGAGTTTTGGAGGGAAATTTTCCCAAGGGAGGTCGGCAGGCCAATCAAAATGAGCCATGTCAACGGCGGAATGGCGGGAGGCGGGAGAGATTTTGAAAATTTCCAAGGATTGGCGGGGCGCACAAAAGAATTTTTTTGGCCCGAAGGCCCGCTAGCCAATAGGAGGAGGCCACGTGTCCTTAGGGTCGTCGAAGTTCGGACCGGCGAGAGGAAGTTGGAAAATTTTCCAAAATTGGCGAAAGGGGGAAACTCGACCCGAAGGCCGGCCAACGAATCAAAATCTGCCACGTGTCCTCAGAGCATCAGGAGGCGGGGGTGCGGAAGGAAATTTGCCCTTTTGCCAAAGTATGGAAAATAATGAAATGAAAGCCCACCCCCAATGGCCCGCGCCAATCAAAAGTTGCCACGTGTCCATGTGGCCAGCGAAAATCTTAAGGCGGGTCCGTAGAGGAAAAGAGCTAGTTCAGGCCCACACCAATGACAAGGACGCCGCGTGTCCCATTCGAGGGAAGCGGTCGGCAGCGATGGAAAATTTGGAGAGCAGGGGCCCGCCGAGGGCCAATCAGAAGACGACACGTGGCATCGAAGCATCGGGCCGGCGGAGAATTTTTTGGAAAATTTTCCAAAGACCGAAAAGGGCGTAAAATGGTAAGGGGAAGGCCCGTGACCAATCAAAACCTGCCACGTGTCATCGGGTACCGGCGGGAGGTAGAGACTTTTCGGGGAAATTTTACCAAAAGGTCAAAAAAGAGGGAAAAATTTTAAACTTTCGGGCCAGCCAAAACTCAATTTTGCCCTAGTTTTGCCCTAAATCTTTAGAAGGGCATAACTTTTGATCCAGAGCTCGGATTTCCGCGTTCTTAGTGTCATTAGAAAGCTGGTGAAATTCTCTACATGATGGAGGGTTCAATTTTGTGTTTTGGTGAAGTTTGGAGAGAGAAAATGGAAAACGCCTCTGGTATGGGGAGGGAGACATAGAATTGACGTTCTCAACCACCAATTTTGATGAAGTATGGCTCGCATTCTTTTCCGGCATGGTCAAAATTCATTGGGAAATGAATTTTTAAGGGAACCCATGCTGTTTTAATGCATTTTGGTCGGTGGTTGACGTAACCTTTCATCGTTTTCCTGCGTATTCTCCTTCCTGGGCCCAAATTTTGATTGTTAAAAGCCAGATTTGGCTCATTTTGTAAAGGGTTGAACATTTTTATGTTTTGCAGACTCTCTCTTTCACCCCTAGAAAGTGATTTTGTGGAATATCAGACCTCTTTCAGGACTGCAACATGTTTTCTGCCTCTCTGCTATTGTAATGCATGTATTTTTGATATTGGAAATGACAATGCAAGCTCTGTGAATGAGTTTCAGTCCTCTTCTTGTGTTGTTTGCTTCACTTCTGATCTTTCATTACATTTTATCAGTTTGTGCATGATGTTTTGTTGCATTCTCTTAATCTGTGTCAATTTGCAGAAGTAAATGTTCACCACTCCTTTGGTGTATCACCTTATTAGTCTTAGTTTTATTTCTTTTGCATCCTCTACCTCTGTCCCCTTGGAATTTAGAGTAGGATTTTGAGTATAAACCTCTACAATTTGCAAGCATACATCTAATCAGAGGAGTTGAGGAACCAACCTCTAACCTGGAGATTCTTTTCCCATTTTTACAAGTCCCACACTTGGGGGAAAGATTCAATGTTGTGCAATCACACTGGATGCCCAATATCAAACTAGAAATCTGATAAACATCCAGGGGTGCTGTTGATTTGTACTAACAGTTACTGCACGCCCTAAGGAGAAAAATCAATATAAAAGACCTATTGTATTTTCCACATTTCTTCGTATCTAAGATGTGGGTTCCGCTGAAATTCCGATAGTGTTTTTCTTAGAAATAACTCTACAAACTCATTAAAATTTAAAGAAACCCAGATCATAATATAGAAATTATGACATGTTTTTTAGAGCAATTTCAAAAGATTTAAGCGATTGCAAAAAGGTAGATGAAAATCATAAAGAAAGGCAATATAAAAATCACATAGAGCTACCATTCCTGCTCTGATACCAAATATTATTTTGGTTCAAATTACATACAAAATGAAACAGATTTAATCAAATAACACCGGAAATAATATTAAAAATATTTCTTCTATTCCATTTGGGATATTATTCAATATACTTGGGAGTGATTTATACAAATGCTTGATCCTGTGAAATAGGAGTCAAGTCTTATCCTTCACAACATTCTCTTCACTTATCTCTAATCCCTCATATGTCTCACTCATAAATAGCTACGTGAGTTGTTATTACAACTCACTCACACAATATTAATAAACTAATTATTTATGAGTTGTATTAACTCATTATTAATAATATACACAATATTAATATCCCACTCAAATATCTATCTAACCTATACAATAATGTGAGCACTAAAGCAAATATTCCTAACATATGGCCCTCGATTCACATCTCTCATGAATTGTATCTCCTGGAATGTGAGGGGTCTGTCTTACTCCAATTGCAAGTATATTGTTATAGATGTTCGACATAAGTTTGCGAACTTGGATATTTTGTGTTTACAGGAAGTAAAGTTGACAGGTTTTCAACACTCTCTGGTTGTAAAACCATTTGGCTCTCTGGTTGTAAAACCATTTGACCTTATAGTCTCGCTATTATTAGCAATCACGATGTGGGAGGTGGGGGATTAATTTCTTTAATTTCCCCAAAATGGCGGACCTTCAGGGCCATCTAGGCCATCTAGGCCCTCTTTACTATTGAAAGTCGCCCTTTCAATGTCATCAACATTTATGCTTTGAATGATGCGACAGAAAGAGAAAGGTTATGGCGGTGGATAGCCAATGTGATCCCTTATGTGTATTGGGTCATCTGCGGTGACTTCAATATGGTTGAGTTGCCCATGGATAATTGCGGACACCTTCCCATGCGATGGAAAATTAGCGACAGAGAGGCCTCGTTTTTTATGCATAATAAATTTAGATTTTATGACATGAACGCGTTACACCAATCTAGCTCTGAGGCCTAGTTTATTTGGTCCAATATTCAATGTGGATCGGATGAGGGTCTTAAACGACTTGACAGGGCTATGTTTTCTACTCAATATTTTTTTTATTTTGACAACATTTATTCTCTTCCTATGGAATTGATGTTAGATTTCATCCTTTCTAACCACTTTCCCATCAAATTTTGCATTCCCTGGCAATCCAAGCGCCCTTTTTGTCATGAGTCTCAATTCTTCCTTAACATGGACTTGATGGAGCATGGGCCCACGCTCAATCATATCAAGCGGGTGTGGAACTTGGTGCCCAAACCACGTCACATGCACAATCAGCATCCTCCTTTGTTGCCCAGTTGGACCCGGTAGTGGTTCGATGTGATGACTAAGACAACTAGGTTCCTCAAAATTTATGGGCGACAGCGGACTAGTATCAAGTGCTACTCTTATTGTGCCACCTCCTCCACACTCATCTGAGTGGTGATGGCGCTTGAGGGCAACCCTTTCTCTGAGCCCTTGCAACCGCAGGTTATTAAGCTTCGACAAAAAAATCAAATCGCCAATAATTACAATGCTCAGGGTGCGCAAATCCGCATCCAGCTTCATTGGCTCAAAGTTGGGGACCGAGTTTCGAAGGAATTCTTTCAAATGCTCAAATCCAAGCATTCCTCCCTACATATCAATGTCATCGGTGATGACGAAATGCATATCACTGATCCTCAGCTCATACTCTAGGCATTTGTTAATCATTATAGACAAGTCTTTCAAGCCCAAACCCCCTCGCTTGAGCGTAGCGCTACCATGAAACAATGCTTGGCTATTGTGTCATGCAGATTCTCCCCAACATAAAGAATTGCATGTGATCGTCTACTTTCCATTGAGGATTTGTAGGAAGCGGCCATGCAAATGGCCAATGACAAGGCACCTAGATGCGACAAATTTCCTTGTGAATTCTACAAGGCACTCTGGGATATTGTTTACATGGAAGGATTACATGCTCAGATGCTTGGTCCCCATATCAATAAAGGGAATATCAAGTTTATCCCTAAACCAGGTGATCCTGAGTTAATTAGTAATTGGCATCCCATCACTTTGTTAAATGTTTCATACAAGATCATAGTCAAAGCTCTTGTCATTTGGCTTCATCTCCTTCCAGCCATAATTAGACCAACGCAAATTGGGTTCATTCAAGGATGTTATATCCTCGACAACATCATTGTTTTTTGGGAAGGCATGGAGTGAGCTCACAGGGATAATCAACAAGCTCTCTTCATCAAAATTGACTTTGAGAAGGTTTATAACCGAATTGAATGGTCATTCATCTTAGTCATGCTTATAGCTTTAGGTTTCAGACCGAACTTTCTTCAAGTTGTTAATATGTTCTTTTCAAATGCCTCTGCCCATGTCACCATTAATGGACAAAGCTCAAAGTCATTCAAACTCTTCTGATCTATTCGGCAAGGTTGCCCCCTTGCACCTGCCCTTTATGTCTTAACAGCTGAAGGATTTGGTTACTTGCTTGCTCAAGCCCAATCTCAGGGACTTGTCAAGGGTATTGCTTTACCCTCTAGTGATGGTGCTCAACTGCTTAATGGCCACTTCACTGATGACTCCTTTCTCACTCTCATTAAAGAGGAGTGCAACGTTAACCAAGGCATGCAATGCCTAGAAGTTTTATGTTTGGCTCCTAACTCTTCCATTTAATGGCGTAAAACACAATGCTACAAACAATTGTTTCTTCTCGCACCTGCTTGGTTGGCATCCTATGAGAGAAGGCACCCCCTTCGGCCGCTTTACATGGAAAGGTATTGACTTTACGAACCTTCTCATTGCCCATGTCCCAATCAAAGTGGTGGGCACCTTCATGATTAAAAGCATCTTGAAATCTTGCGAGCAGATTAAACTTTGGCTTATGTGGAATGGCAATGACTTCCGTAACAGCGTTTCCTTCAATCTCCACTCTCTGTCGTGGTCCCTTGTGTTCCAATACCAAGGTCATTGTTTTGCAGAGGTGTCTTGGATTCTTGCTCTCCGCTTCTTCAAACGTGGAATACGCACTATCCAAGATCGTTTTTACAAGCACACTCAATCTTGGTTGCCCTTGCAAGAGCTCAAGGTAAAATTTAAATTGGCCCTGCCAAACAGAACCCTCATTGAAGATATCATTTCATTCATGCCAGATAACATGATTCCTAATATTGTTGTTCTCCGGCTTGTCCATGGTGGACAAACTAAAAGTGGTATGTGGACACCCCCTTCCAAAACTACTCAGCTAGCAAAGGCTATGCGTGGCTTTCGCCACAACTGTCCATGGTGGAGATAAGCTTAACACTCGGTGGGGAATTCGGTCCTCACGTTCTATCTGGCTAAGGAGATTTCTTACAGTTTGGTCCGCCTATGTGGAACCCAAAATAGCACACTTTTGCAGTGTCTGCTTCATCAAGGCCTCTCACTCGACACACGTCTGGATCAATTGGGAGTGGTTGCGCCAAAATGCCCCTTCTTTGGGCATCTGGAAACTCTCCAACACCTCTTTTGGTATTGTCGTAAAGCTCAAGGTGCTTGGGATTAGATTCATTCCTTCTTCCAACCTTTCTACCCTGAGTGCTTCACTTGGCATCGTGTCTTATTGGGAGACAATCCCCAATTGCCGCATAAATTTACCCAGATTTGGCATGCTTTCAGAGGGGAAATTTTTTTTTGGTTATGGAAAGAAAGGAATGTTGGTTTATTTGCTAATGTTGATGTTGATCACCACTTCTCGATTTATGACAAGTCTATGGTTGTCGCCAATGTCTTGTTGCAGATTAAAGTTCAAGCCAATAAGGTGGCATTGGAGGTGGAGCATCTACAAACATTGTTGCACCACTGGAGCAACGCCCCATGTTGGACCACAACTGTCGTTAAACCAAAACCCACAGCCATTAATCTCTGTTACAATCACCAGAGTTGGTATCCACGAGAGGGGGTTAACCCATGTCACAAAATTCACAGGGAGCGTTAGACGCACATGCCAACAATCTCCCCCCAGCATTACTCGGGTGACTTTCAAACTCGAGCCCTGTCACTCTGAGACCATTTGTTGGACCACGATTTTTCGTTAGACCAAAACCCGCAGGCATTAATCTCCGCTACAATCGCCAGAGTTAGGAACCATGAGAGGGGGTTAACCCATGTCGTGAAACTCACGGGGAGCACTAGACGCACATTTCGCCATCCCCCTCTCGTTGTTCTCTGCGACGTAGCAATGCCAAAGCGGTCGGCAACGAGGTGGTGAACGCTGGAGCCACTCCCAACGTCGCTCATTTAGCTGCGCTCGCCACTCTCCTCACAACTAACCTTCCCAGAGGAGCTTCACTCCCCCGCCTTCAGCTCGTCATTGGGGTTGGTATATCCCCCCACCTCCCAGTCAACACAGTTGGGGTTCACCACCTGCACCCAAGCCTCACACTCATGACAGGTGGAACCTTCATTACCAAACAAGTTTCCAAAGTTGGAGCTTACCATCTCACCCTCTCAGGTGCCTTTTGAAGATACTGAAGAACAAAGCCACCATGGATCGGGCTAGGATGTGTCGCACTCCAACAAAGATTTGTTTGGCACTAGTTGGCACGATCAACATATGCCATTGCAAGACAACAATTCACAACAGCGGCATAATCTTCTTTATTTTTGATGTATTGACGCTTTTTGCTCTCCCCCGTTCCTAGGCTTTTTTGCCTATTTTGTTTCATGGCTTTGGGGCGTGCTTCCATACCGCTCAATTTTTTAGTGAATTATCTCGTATCATTTTACTTGTTAAATTAATATAAGATCTTATTCATCAAAAAAAATCTAACATGGACAACACGGTCCCACCTTTCAAGTTCCTCGTTGCCTCAACTTCCACTTGGGCTTGTATTTCGCTCGATATAATCTTTAGCTTAGCCACTTCCGCTGCATACCTCTCATTCATCTTTTGCATATTTTTCTCACTTGCTAGATTGTCTATGGACCTCTTTGTTAACACTTTATTCTCAACTCACCTATACAAGATGAATATTTTCATTGCACCTTCTACTCGTTGCCGTCTTAGTGGTGGATGTACCTTCTCTTCACTATCCACGTATACATGATAGAGAACACTCACCCCTTTCTCTTTTCACCTACCCACTTTTTCCATAGTGAGGAATACAACTACAATACCTTCCACCCAACACACTGGCAAGAAATTCCTACTCTAATACCTTGTGATACAATCATGGTTAGGAGATTAAGCAAAACACCAACTTAGACCATGCACCTCCGGATCTCAACATTCAAAATGGGCACACACACACACAACTCTTGCATGGAATGGGCAATTAAGAACTTGTCTTTATTTGCTTCCAACGAGGAACTACAAACAAGCAAAATTCTTCTTCTAGCTTTATTACAAACTACAAATATGCAAAATACAATGTCATTTGGTTAATAGACGTGATCCCACAATCTAAATTCCCTTGTTTAGAATTGTGTTTTTTGTTAATCTCTACTTGTGAGCCAAACTCTAGTTGCTCAAGGAAGAAGAAAACCACCAACTAAACCAACTCGACTTCCCCCTTCCCCCCTGCATTGTGAGCCAAACTCTAGTTGCTCAATGTGTAATTTGCTGCTAATGGCCATTGCCCTTTAGTTATTTTACATATCCAAATAAGCTTCTATACACCTAGGTGATGTTAGCAGGAATATAAAGAATTACAGGAAATGTTGACAGCAAGATAATGAACGTGCAGTCTTCTAATTTTTGTTTAGTAGCACAATAACTTCTAGTGCAAATGAATAAAAAATTAGTTAATAATAAACCGAAACAACTGTTAATAATAAAAGCTCATTACACTTGCCCATAGGCATCCCCAGCTTTTTGCTAAAGCTCCAGAGTGATCAGATTTGTGATAACCATGAAAAGGCTTTATGATGAATAGAGATTTGTTAAATGAAGTATGCCATGACAACACATTTTTTAGCTGCAAAATACTAGAATGAGTAGTATCAAGAAAATGTCAACTGTTTTGCACTTACAATTGTTTTCTATGTTTGAAGACAAGCGCATCTTCAGACCCGAGCATAGAAGCACCCTAAAAATGAGCATCTGGATTCCCTAAAAATAAGTATCAGCCTTAATTGTTAGCTAGATACACAGAAATGAGTCCTCAACTGCCTACCAAACCAATCCATGCAAACCTTTAATGTTATAGAAATAATGGAGAAAATGCAGAAAAGAACCGACTACAAGCCACAAAATCTTGAATGCAAATCATGGCTGTCACATTCATACGGTGTCTTTGTAATGAACCCAAACAAGAGGCAGGATTGTAAATTTTTTAAAGGCTTCTTACATGCAAAATTAGACCAAGCTCATTGTAACAGAAAACACCTTTTAAAACCATGAACACCATTCTAGATTGCACAAACAAGAGTCTGTCAAAAGCACAAACAACCCGTACATATGCAACATTGTCATAAATTGACTATTTCTCACCACGTCCAATGTTATACAGGCAAGAACAGTTTTTCAAATCCTATACAAGATAAATACCATAAAAAATCATTTACAATCATTCACGTTCCAAACATTGGCATACTCCTGCATAAAGCACCAAACATATTTACCAATTATGTTTGTGACTCGGGTTACAGAACAACAATACAGCTCCAGTAGCTTTCACTTATGGAAAGAGATATTTGGGCAATGTTATGGGTTTTAACTTGCTATTAAGACATAAACACTGATTATACATTACCAGTCTATACAAGAGTGAGCTGTAATGAAAGGCCTGTGTTTAAGGACACAAGTGCCAGCCATAAACTTAGTGTTTATGGCAACTAACAGCTATGCACTCAATTAACACCTTGGACAATGACGCAATGTCATCTGCTTCTGTTATACTTGAATGACACTTAAAAATATATATGTTCGACTCCACTGAATACATCACTAATTGTAATCATTCTGCTAAGGTATATAACCCCAAAGATTTACAGGTGCCATAAAAAATTGCACATGCAACTTGAAACAGACCAAGGAAAGCCATTCTCTCAGGGTCATCTAAAGCATATCCTACTAGGTAGACTTTATCTGCAAAAAAGAGAGATATTATAAAGACCAGTAACCTTGCTTAAAATTAAATGCATTATTGGATAATGCTTGTAATAAAGGATTGTGGTGAACCTTAATACCAGTGCCTATTATCATCTGCACTCCTGCTCGAACCAATCCTTGGTGTGGCAAATTTTGATCTCCCTCTCCCTTTGTTGCTAGCAGAAGCTTTTGAACTGCTGCCTTTAGTTCCAGTTAGTGCATTATTTACATCAGACAGGCCATTCTCCAATGCTTGAACCAGATTCTCAAAATAATTACGAGTTACACTGTGCAAAAGTAGGAACTTTTAAGTTCAATGGAGAAGCACTCAAAAATCAGATAAGCATGCGCACAACTAAATTTGGAATTACCGGATTAGTAAAAACTAAATTTAGTATTAGTAAAAACTAAATTTCGAAATAGTAAAAACTAAATTTAGAATTAGTAAATACCTGGTAAGACCTGCAAGCTTTGTACGGAAGTCATTAAAATCTTTTACAGCACTTTCACCCTCAATATAACCTTGTAATTCTTTCTCAGCACACTGATGAAGTCTTTCTAATCCAGATTCGGCTTCACCTGAAAAGGAAGGTGCAGAACACTTTACCCGGCCTTAGAACCATCCCAAAAGCAACAGAGCATTGTTAGATACTGCTGAATAACAAGCATACCTTGCAAATATTCAAAGAATATTCTTTTAGCGTGCTCAATTTCTGGAAGATAATACCCATATGCATATGTCCATTTCAGCACACGCCTACATTCAACTATCTGCATTGCAAACAAGAGACCACAATAAATTATATTACTAGGTTAAAACAGAAGTAATGCATAACTATCTATCATTAATTAATTGATATATATTACAGAATTATATGAGCTAAACCGGTTCTAAAAGAGAATATATGCACATATTCACCATATTGCACATATATGTTTTTTCTGGTTTGGGAACCATATTCTCTTAACACAGGAAAGTTCACATTTTTAAAAACAGAAAAAAGAACAAAAATCATTCTAATTCAGTTTCTGAAAACAACAGCAATTCCTTTACTTGTAGAAGAGTCCATTTAGAATATATTACATGGAAATGCATCCTAAATGTCAGGAAAAAATGAATCCTCTCACACTAAGTAGCCAGCTCGGGTACAGTATGTGTACGGGTATGAAGTACCCGATATGCGGGTATGGCGATTTTTTTTGCCTTGAGTACGTCCGTACAAAAAATATATAAAATATAAAAAATTGTAGCCTAATAAATCAGAAATTGTCTTTTGTGGTCTTTTATCTTTGTTTTTTGTGTTTGAGTTACTTTTTAGGGTTTGAATTAGTTTTGTATTATATTTTTTGTGTTTTAATATTTATATTGACTTTTGATTGAATAAGAAAAAAAATTAAAAATCTGTTTTTTGACTGTGGGTACCCCTTGGATACGTCTACAGGCATACCCGGGCACACCCGTACACCCAGGACATACCCAAGACGTACCCAAGGGGTATCGCACCCATACCACGTCCCAAGTACATACCCAGGTTGGGTACGAGGCTGGTGGGGGGGGGGACAAACCAGCTACATAGCTCTCACATATTGCTAAAACTAAAAACTCTTCACTGATTTAGATCTCGATGCTTATATCAAATAACAAAACTGATGTGTGCAACAAAGCAATCCCCATAAGTCCAACTCCTCTATCAGCTGTCTTTCCCAGAATTTCATCATTGTAAGAAATTTACTTGTCTCAACCACAACACTTAAGTTTTAATAATTAATATTTTAGTCATCCTGGAAAGTGGCTTTGTTGCGCAGCTCAAACATCAATAACAATTCCAAGCCCATTCAACAGAAATTAGTTTGACAGACATCTCAATAATTTCAAACTTTTCATAGTTTTTTCTCAATGATTTTTGAGCTCAACATTACGCTTGTAAACAGTCGGATCTTCCATGTGTGTGGTAAAATCACAACCGACATCTTTTTTTATATGATAGCTCATACTAAATGACCAAATGGATGGACAAAGGATGTTTTGAAGTTTTCCCCTACTAGGATAAGGCAATCACAATTCTCCTCAGCGCATTGAGGGCAGCCATCTAAATGTACTAAAGATGTTCATATCTAATTCATTAAAACATGTTGAAACATTTGACTGCAACTGAAAAGCTTAACAAAATAACTTGTAAAGAAAATAAAAATGTTAAGAGCAAACCATTATTGAATTACAAGTGCTCTAACGACTCCAGAAATAGCCATACCTTAAAATATATTCTGAGACTGCAAGTCGGTAATTTTCTTATGTCCTCCTAACAATGGTGTTTCTGAATACTAAAAACCGTTGATGGTTAAATCCAATATCATTTGATTTGATATACAGCATAGGATCCCTAAACATCTTCAAAAAAAAAATTGGTGGTTAATCACAACTTCAAGTTCCATCTAATCCATTTCCAGAGGGACTTCATTCTGTCTGTGGTGTCATTAACAGATAGATTGCACTTGTAATTGCGCTCTAAATCTTGCTCTGACAGATGGATTGCACTTGTAATTGTGCTCTAAATCTTGCTCCAACTATTTCTTCTTCTATTAAATACATGTGAAAGCTAGCAAAGGCACCCCCATTTGCTGCAGTGGCATTATAGATGTAGTGATTGCAAGATGGTTGTGGGTCAAATGAATGAATGACAACTCACAGCTAGACCGAAGTATGAAGATTGCAATGACAATCAAAAGATAGCCACATAATAACACTTCACCCATTCATTCTTCAAAATATGGAGACATGACATTTCATTGATACTCTAACACTCGGCTCTGTGCAACTCGCAGGTTGACTTCCTACACAACTGGGCTGGCTTGCCTTCTTTGCTACATTACCAACTATAAGCAACAAAACTCTTATTTCTGGACCAAATATTCCACGAACCCAAATTACAAACTAGCTCCTACAACCCATTCTGTCAAACCTTTTTGTTCAAATCTACTAGAACCGCTAACACATTCTTACACATGCCATATAATGGCAAGGATGTCTCGCAAGAAGTTTCTGGTGTGAGTGAGTCCAGATCTCCATCTGAATGCTAGTTGCACACATTACAGAACTAGTTTAGAAGCAATGAGGTACTTCTGCAAATCACATTCTCAGATTTCTAACACATTCTGATGCTGCAGAGCCAATGCTCTCTGGTCGGCCATAGAACAATTCTTCAAGCAATGCATCACCCCAACAAGTGGTGGTTCACAGTACTTCAATCATTGTCACATTCTTTGTCATTATGCCACTTCTATTCATGACAATGATGCTAGTTGCAGGCTTATGCACTGAAATTTGCCACAAATGTGGCTTACATAGCAAATACAGCTTCGGAACACTTATGCTACGTCAGAATGCTGCAAAGCTGGTAAATGTGCTTTGGGATGATGAGTGTCATGCTGATGCTGGATCACTACTTATTACAACCTTAGTCACCGCATTCGGCGGATTTCATTGAGAAAAATCAAAAATCGCCGAATCTAAAAGCACGGATGAAATTCGTTTAATTTGTGAATTAAATTGTGCCCTATTTCATCTGTATCTTCCACGCTTTTGTTTGACCTTCTTTGTTCTGCTTCGTCTGTATCTTCTACATTGTTTTTTTCCCTTGCCTATTTTTGAAAAGGGTTTTTGAATCCCACTTGAGATAAGAAACAGTTCCAAGTCAAGGATGGCCTCTGGGCAGAAATGGCCTCTGGAGGTCCTGATCTGCTTTGGTTCGTGGCAAAGCTGTGTCGATTCGTCAAATAGGGTTTATGGAAGAGAATGTTCTTCCAAGTCATGGGAATGGGATTCCCGTGCAATTATTCCTCTTATCAGTGCAGGCAATACCTATTATAAGGTTTTTTAAATAGATTTTTTAGTATTATGTATTTAATAAGATTTTCTTTTGTTTGTATAACTTTAAAAAATGTTTTTTTATTACGTTTTTAATACATTATAAAATATAATTTGAATAATCTTTTTGTGGGATTTCAATTCGTATATATTTGATAGTTTTTTATAATTTAGATATTATAGTGTATTTTATAACTTATAGAGTATAATTCATTTCTTATAATTTTATTTAAAACTTTTTTAGTTTTTATTATATAAATTTAATTTAATGTTCTTATTTTAATGTGGTTTTTATATGTTTACAAAAGAAATGTGGGTTAGTCAAATTTAATCACGAATTTTATCACTAATTTTTTAGTAACGAATTTTATCCTCCACGAATTCTAACACAAATTCGAATGCGGTGACTTAGATCACAACTACTCGATGCCCTTTGTTACGAATTATGCAAGTTGCTGGAACATTCACTGCATAACGTGCAAATCAAACTTTGCAAGTTGGCAAAATACACTTCCAAAGTAGATAAAGACTGCAAAGCAATTCTTCGTCTTCTTTGGCCTACAAAGTAACTTTTGGTTTTATGAAAGCTGAACCAAGCTTGTGAATCTCTTGCAAGACTGTGAAGCTCTCCAGACTTGCTAGGCTGCCTAGGCTTGTGAAGCTCTCTGGGCCTGCAAAGCTCCCTTACACTTATAAAGCTCCTCGAGGCTTGTGAAGTTCTAAATTGAACTGCAAAGCTTGCAAAGCTCAAAAATACCTAGCAAAGATCAAATCTGTGAATCAGCTGCTGGGCTGCTGGAATCTTCACCCCGAAACACTCTAGTCTTCTTAAAGATTATCAATTCTACTCCATGTGCAGGATACTTGGAGATCCATGGAAGCACCTGCATTATGTAGCCTTCTTGGGAGTTGGCATTTAATTTCCCTCAACTTTCCCAAACATCAGTAAACATCTATTAACCGTTTAGAATTCTTCTTTGTACCTTTGCCATTACAAGCAGACATCTACTTCTGATTAACCAATTATATATTCCCCATGGTGATTTTCTTGCTGCAAAATTCTAAGTTGCAGGAAACACCCTTTGAAGGGTGTTTCCCCTTATAACACTTCTAAAGTGGCATAGGAAACCACAACACTGGAAAAATGTATTAGAAGCTAAGTAAGAAACAGGTCCACAACGCGGAAACGCCGATTTTCAAAAACACCTTGGGTACGAAATGTTACAGAACGTCTGTTCAATATATTATAAAAAAATTAAATTTAAATAAATATATGTGTGTGTGCATGTGCCTGTGCCTGTGCATGCGCATAGTACTCATTTTCAAAATTTTAGTCCATGGACCATAAGAGATAAAGCACTCAAAATATTTTGTATTCATTGAAATTCTAAAGATTCATCATTCAACACAGTTACAATTTCAATGTTTCATGTAGACATGATTATAATCTAGATTCTAGAATATATCATCTAAATTTTCCTCATAATCATCTGTCATGCATCCATGTTTCAAAAATTATAGTTATAACCTGCTTCATTGTATTCATTTGATTGAGGATTCCAATGGAAAATTCTATTCTAAGGAGCCGTAATATACTGAGTCAAAACCTGGCATTTCTTGGTTTCTGCTAGATTCTTTCTACTTTCTTTGGATTACTATTCTGACCCAAACTATCTTTAAGCTTGTTTAATGTACCTCCTTGTTAGTATAGTTTTAATGTTATAAGACTTCACAGCTGAGCACACTGTAACTTATTCCTGGGTTTGGAAAATTCTCTCAGCAGAAATATAGGCTATATTTGAAAAGATTGAGTGAAGTAACACAACAGCAAACTGGAATAAACTCTTCCTTTTAATACAGAAGCCACAAAACGTCCCGGAAATGCCAGGGGCGTTTTCAGAACGTCCCCAGCAATTCTGGGATGTTTAGTACATGTTTCTGTACCAGAAATGTTTCGGGCTGGATACTGGGGGGTGGGGGGCGTTTACTGGCAACATAGACTAGAAGCGCCAAAAAATTAGAACATAACTTTAAAATAAAACTTGAAAAACTAACAACATTTTTTTAGTATTTTTATTTTTTACATGTATTTATATTTTTGAATAATTTATTGTACAGGCATTTCTGTTTCATTTCCTTTCCAAGGGTTCTGGAATATCCGACATTTCCATGTTTCGGATTCATTTCCATTTGCTAGTAAGTTATGCAAAATTTTGAGATACCTCTAAAGATTGTAACACTTCCTTGATTCCACGACTTTTCTTGGTATTTACATCTGTTTCTAAATCTACAACCTTGACCATAAAATGCAAAAGTGTGAAGCTGCCCTGCTTGTAGGAAAACCAAATATTAAATACAAAATGATCACTATTCCAAGAGGTCCAAGGGACAACACACTAAACAAGGGTTTAGATGTGATAAGCATATGCAGAAACAATATAAACAAAATTGAGACGAGAAAATAATGGATCTAAAACAAAAAATATATTAATGTGTTATGTATTAAGCATACTCTCAACAGAGATGTATGGCTACTCATCCTCTATTATTTGCTTGCTCTTTAATGCTACAGATCTGTATACATGCCACGAAAGCATAAAGAACCGTTACGGAACTTGAACCGCTTGGACTCCCATATATGATTTTTCTCCTTCTTCCATGTATGACTTCACCTTCCAACAGTTACGTGGGCTTGACTGACAGGTGTGCAGAATGGTAACAGATGCTCTGGCATAACACAAGCCCTAGAAATGCCACCTGTCATGGCACAGCATGGCTCAGTGTATCTTTGTGTCAACTGTTTGTTTTGTGAGTTTTGGATGTGCAGGCTTCATAGAATGTGAGGGGGTTGTGCTGTGGGGAACACAGAGTTGCACCAAACGGCATTGAGAATGATCATCAAAAACTTGGCAGGGCGCTTCCACTTGCCCCTGCAAGGGTTTTGCCCTTGACAAATTTTGGGACTCCACCCAACTTATGGAGTATTGTTGTCTTCTGAGCATCAGATACTTTTAATGGTAGCAGTAAAACAGTGATGAATAAATCGAAGCTTGACTTAGGGGCAACACACACTCATGGTGTTCAGTGTCAAGTCTCTGGAACATATTGAGAATCACCTGAGGTACTGCTCCAAGAATCATCTCTGACTCATTCTGCCATCCAAGACAATTCTCGAGGAGAAACAGCAGCAAATGCCATTATTAAGATGCTAAGGAGACGATTGGTAGGAAAGAAACTGCGCAATGCTGATAAGTTGCTGCATAATCTCCAAAGAGCAAAAGCAACTCTCTGGGATCACAATTCGAGTTGGCCACTATTAAGCAAAAGAGGCAATTAACGAACACTTAGAAGATGAACAAGAAGTTCAACTCCATCTCAGCAGTACTACTATCCAAATATGGACACATGAGAGATAATTGTTTTATAGAGGACCCCTCAGATAATGAGGATGGCAGTCCTGTTGGAATGCCAATTTTCTCTATAATGTGGTTTTCCTATGCTATGGTTCTTGAAATTTCAGTCTCCAGCTGTTAAATTAATTAGTTTGGTTAATTTATTTCCATAGAGTGATATGAGATGCTCTCAAAGGCATTAGAACAGTTGAGACTATTATTGGTAATTTTATTACTCCTTATGAGGGTTTTAATTTTATTCATTTGTGAACTTTGGCTATGGAGGCTTTTCAGGGCATTTCCACATGCCCAATTTAGAGTTTCAGTTAGGTCTTTTGTTTTACTTTTTAATAGAAATAAATTATTAATAATGGAAGTGTCTTATTTATTTCCTCCATAATCAACCTGTTCGGGTCTGGAATAAGTAATTTTTTCATTTCATTCTCTAGTTAGCAATGTAAAAATCCTCTTTCTTGATCAAAAATAATAATTTTATAGCAGCAATAATTAAAAGGTGGCAGGTGGGGGCAGGGTACTATAAACACGCAAATGCTTCAAGTGTAAACACTTTGCACTACACGCCATCATTATTATCATTAACCAATATACCATCTTATTTTTCCAACAGGATTCAAATCACATAGAAAGATATGCTACAGCTCAGATAATTGATTGCATCCGATTGTAGACACTAATCTATTTTCATCTTTCCTATTGGGGGTTTCTTGCGCTTCTTCCTTTAATTTGATGAGTTTTATCTTCTCTAATCTCATTTTAGCTATTGCATCCTATTTTTTCACTTTCATCTTGGGGAAGGGGGTCATTTAGTTTCAATGATAATAAAAAACAATTACCATCAAATTTTTTCTTCTCTCTTGATTCCTATTCATCAATTTCATTTTTTCTCATGGGTTTCACTGCCAATGATTCTGTAGCAAGAGTACAAAATGCATTGACCAAAAGGTAAGTTCTCCTGTGATGGGACCCTACCACCTAACAAAACAGGGCCTTATCAAGTTACCAGATGCATTCCAATACCAGGTTACACATCCTTCAAAATTATTATCAAAGATTACATGGGCTTATGAAATGTATCAAAGTTCCATTCAGAAATTTGAAGGCTTACAATTTAGTGGCGACTCTGTCTGAATGCCCACACATTCATTTCGCTCACTATCTCATACTAAACTGATAGCATTTGGGAATATGCCATATAGAAAGTTGAAAAACACCGTGTAAATCCTGTTATGCCGCCCTAATGATTCTGTGGCAAGAGTACATCGTGGATAGAACACAATGTTAAGTTTTCCTGTGATGGGTACCCTACCACCTGGCAAATTGGGGCCTGATCAGATCCACTCCAATATCATGCTGCACATCCTTAAAAATTGTTATTAAAGATTAGCTAGGGTTGTGAAATTCATCAAAGTTTCATTTGGCAATTTCTACGCTTGCAATGAAGTGGCAACTCCGTCTACATGCCCAGACATTTATTTCTCTCACTATCCAATACTGAAGTGTCAACATTTGGCAATACAGAAGGTAAAAAAGCACCATGTAAACCCATAAATAGGATAGCTAAGACATTTGCAGAGATGGATGAGTATGGGTCTATTCCATAACTACTGTACAAGAGAGTACCAGTGGATTGGGAAGGAGCTGAGAGAGGAAGAGAAAAATCTTCTACAGACTGTTAAAATATGATGCTTATATAGCATATTGAACAGTTATACGGTTGTTTAACTATGCAACCAATTGTAACTACCTCCTATAATAAATACACTCTGCCTGTGCGCCATTTAGACAGTGCAATTTTTGCCTTCTGTATTCTTTTTTCTCTTTGCATATTCCAACATTGGTATCAGAGCCTCAAAGGTTGCAGTTCGAGGAAGCCTTCAAGAGGCACGAACAGCAAACTCGAGGAAGCCCTAACAAGGCACGAGTTTGGCAAAACGGTTCGAGGGCATCGTGATTCGTATGCACAGGCGAGGGCAGCGCAAAAATCGTGGAAGGGATTCGTGAAGAAAACGAGTTCGTATGCACAGACGAGGGCAGCGCGGGCAGCGCAAAAATCGTGGAGTTGCAAAAAACGTGGGCATCGTTGGTCAAAAATCGTGGTCGCTGGAATCGCTGGCAGTCGCAAGCAAAAATCGTGGGTTTGTGGAATAAAAACGAGTTGCTCGTGGTTCGCTGGAGGAAATACCACAGTCGCAAGCAAAAATCGTGGGTTTGTGCACAGAACATGAGCAGCAAACATGAACAGCAAAGGTAGCAAAAGATTTTATAAAATGTTATAATTTTTTACCTACCTGCCACGTATTTGCATTTTCCTACAGCCACGCATATTATTCATTCATTTAATATTTTTGGCTGGAAAAGAATATGTTATTAAGTGTGGGGCAAACTTTTATTTTATTATTTTCAATTACTTTGGAATAATAAAATGTCAAACATTGCAAATTTGATTTTGCCGGATACACAAAAATTAACGGGCACGAATTTTAATGTGTGAAGCCATAAGATCTTGACACTGGCAGAATTTCGTGGTTTTGAGAAAATAATCACGGGTGTCGAGAGTAGACCTACAGCAAATTTCGATGATTATGACAAACGTCATCGGGAGGCTCTTCTACTATTAAAATTGTCGGTATCGGATGAATTGATACCTGAGGTCTGGAATGCCACTGAGGTGAGTAAATTGTGGGTCAGTCTGAAGGACAAATATCAGACGTCGGAGAAGAGTCGGGTTCTATACCTCAAAAATATGCTTTTTCCGTAAAATTACAAGAAGGTGGATCGTTGTCTGAGCACCTACTTCGGATGAAAGATCTCCAAGATCAGCGTGCTTCCATCAACAAGCCGGTTGATGATGATGATATGGTGGCTCTCATTTTAAATAGTTTGCCCTTCTCGTATGACTCGTTCGTGGAGGCTCTTCATTTAATGGGTGAGAGTCAAACTCTTACGTTTGACAAGGTGTGTTCCTACCTGTTGCAGAAGGAACGGAGACAGACACAAGTTCAAGAGTCCAGTTCTAGACAATCTGAGAGTGCATTTGCTGCACAGTCCAAAGGAAAGTGGAAAGCGACAGGCTGATGCGTCGCCTTCCTCTCCTAAATTTCCGATAAGGTGTTACTATTGTCACAAACTTGGTCATGTGAAGAAGGATTGTCAGAAGCAACTAAGTGCCCTGAAGAAGCGGAAGGGGCAAGCACATGTGGCAACAGTTGAGCAACACGAGTCAGAAGATGAGTATGCCGTCATGGCATCTTGCTCGGATGGTGGCAGCCCTATACGGTGCTGGTTTTTTTATTCTGGCGCATCACGACACTTCACGTGTCAACGAGATTGGTATGTTACTTTTCATGCTAATTCTTGTTCTTCTGATTCAGTTACTTTAGGGGATGGGAGATCACATGTTGTGGAAGGGATTGGGGATGTTCGTATCATGTTAAATAATAACACTAAATTGCTTGTGAATAGTGTTAGATATGTGCCTAACATGAATAAGAACCTGTTATCCATCAGTCAGTTAACTGATAATCCTCATATCTCTGTAAACTTTTCTGGTAAACAATGTATTGTGTCTGATGTCAAACATAATACGGTGGTTGCCCTGGGAATTGGGCATGGAGGTTTGTACAGACTCGTTGATCCTGCCACGGTCAACTTGCATGCCTTATTTGTGGTCGAAAATACCAATGTTTTGTGGCATGAAAGATATGGGCATGTCAATCTTCCGTATTTGGCCCGTCTTCATAAAGACAACATGGTTGTTAGTTTGCCTCCTATCCAGGAAAAGCAAGATATGCGTGTTGGATGTTTTGCAAGCAAACAAAAGTGGAAACCTTTTCCTCGTGAAGGTGTTTGGCGTGCAAAGGGGCTCTTAGATCTTGTCCATGCAGATCTATGTGAGCCATCGTGGAAGACTCCCACAGTCCTTGGTGCACATTATTTCCTCTTATTGGTGGATGATCACTCTCGGCGGATGTGGATCTATCTCTTGAAAAAGAAGTCTGATTGCTTTGCTTCTTTTGTCAAGTTCAAGGCATTGGTGGAGAACCAGACCAGCCGGCGGATAAAGACTTTAAGATCCGATAATGGGGGTGAATTCACTTCTAAACAATTCGCTATTTTTTGTGAGAAAGAAGGGATTCAGCGTCAGTTGACAGCACCATATACTCCCCAACAGAATGGGGTGGTTGAGAGGCGGAATAGAACCATCGTGGAGATGGCTCGGTGTATGATGCACAGTCATGGAGTGCCATACACATACTGGGGAGAAGCTGTTAATACAGCGGTCTATATCCTCAATCGCAGTCCTTGCAAAGCCTTGCAGGAGATCACACCAAAGGAGGCATGGTCCAAAATCAAACCAGAGGTATCAGCTTTTCGTATTTTTGGTTCAGCTGCTTATACTTTGGTTCTTGATCGTAAGAGGAGTAAACTAGATTCCAAAAGTTCTAGATATTTCTTTGCTGGTTATAGTGATCATTCTAAAGCATATAGATTGATTGATACTTCCACTAATAGAATCATTATTAGTCATGATGTTGATGTAAAAGAAACAGAGTCTTTCTTTGGCTGTAATTAGCAAATAGACCAGCAACATGGCAGCGATCAGCAAGGGGTGGTCACAGAAATTGGTTCTCTTTCCTTGCCTGATGATGAGTCTGGCCATTCTCATACTCCTCCACAGACTCCAGTACAGTCTATGCTCTCTCCTACTGAGTCTTTTCCGTCTCCTAGAAATCAACTTGCATTGGTTTCACCTCCGGAAGTCCCACTAGCTTCCGAATCCTCAGTTCAACGACGGCCCAAGTGGTATTATTCCACTATTCAGGATCTAACACAAGACAATTTGTCTCCACTCTTAGATGGCCAATCTCGCAGACTTGTCAAGAGGATTGATTACTCTGATCAAAGCTCAATTTGCTCTTGCTTCTGATCTTCTCCATATTCGCGAGCCACAAAAATACTCTGATGCACGAGGCATACCAGAATGGGAACTGCCATGCAAATCGAGTATGATGCCTTGATTAAGAATGATACCTGGAAGTTGGTGCCATTACCTCCAGGTAAACACCCTAATGGTTGTAAATGGGTGTACAAAATCAAGTGTAAAGCAGATGGTACTTCGGATAAGTACAAGGCTCGACTTGTTGCAAAAGGTTTTTCGCAACAGGAGGGGATAGATTATGAGGAGACTTTTGCTCCTACTGCAAACATGGTCACTTTTCGGTTACTTCTTGCCTTTGCCACTCAATTTGGTTGGAAAATATATCACATGTGAAAAGTGCATTCTTGAATGGCGATTTGGAGGAAGAAGTGTATATGACTCAACCTGAGGGTTTTCAGGCATGTGGTCGTGAGCATCTGGTATGCAGGTTGATTAAGTCCTTGTATGGGCTTAAGCAGGCTCCTCGAGCCTAGTATATTAAGATCGATACACATCTCAGAGATTCGGGCTTCAAACGAAGTCATTCTAATCCGAATCTCTATGTCAAAAGCACAAATGATGACATTGTGATTCTTATTGTTTATGTTGATGACCTTGCCATCACAGGCAGTGGAGATGCTGCGATTCATAAGGTAAAATCAGATTTGTGCACTACTTTTGACATGACTGATTTAGGCCTCCTTCATTATTGTCTTGGTGTAGAATTCTGGCAACAAGATCACTTCATTTTCATTTCTCAAGTTAAATATGCCACGAATCTTTTGCAAAAATTTAAGATGTATGATTGTAACTCATCATCTACACCTATGGAGGTCGGGCTGAAACTTTCAGCTCATGATGATTCACCACCGGTCGATGAAACATTGTACAGATAGTTGGTAGGTAGTTTGATTTATCTCACCACTACACGACCGGATTTGTGTTTTGCTGTGAGTTATCTTTCTCGGTTTTTGTCTAAACCGAAACTCATTCACTGGGGAGCAGCAAAACGTGTGTTAAGGTATGTCAAAGGAACTCTTGACTTTGGCATCTTGTATCAGAGAGTTGCAGATTTCACGTTGATTGGCTACACAAACTCTGATTGGGGAGGTTCAGTGGATACTCGGAGATCTACCACTGGATATATCTTCTCTCTTGGTTCAGGAGTTATTTCTTGGTAGAGTAAGCTTCAGCCCACTGTGGCTATCTCTTCCACAGAAGCAGAATACAAGGCTGCTGTTAGTGCTGGTTGCGAAGCGGTTTGGCTTCGTCAGATTTTGGTTGATTTTCAGTTTTCGCAGGTCACTGCTACACCTCTTTCACTTTTTTGTGATAATCAAGGTGTGTTGAAGATGGTCAAAAATCCTATCTATCCTGCCCGCACTAAACATATTGAGATTCATCATCACTATATTCGTCAATTGGTTGACTCAGGTGAAATCTCTCTTCATTTCTGTCCTTCTCAGGAGCAGTCTGCTGATGTAATGACTAAACCTCTTGGTGCTTTCTTGTTTGTCAAGTTTCGGGATAAACTTGGTATAGTTTCTAGGTTAGTCATTAAGAGGGGGTGTTAAAATACGATGCTTATATAGCATATTGAACAGTTATACGGTTGTTTAACTATGCAACCAATTGTAACTACCTCCTATAATAAATACACTCTGCCTGTGCGTCATTTAGACAGTGCAGTTTTTGCCTTCTGTATTCTTTCTTCCTTTGCATATTCCAACACAGACAACATGTACTCTTGTAAACAATCCAAATTGAGACGCAAATTTAAGGCATTCAAGTTGGACGATGGAAAAAGGGGCTCATTTTGCTACAATTTGTACTTGGATGCATTGCACTTACACTGAATGGAGTAAGAAATTTAACCTTTGTGTAAGTAATTTTAAATTTCTTATTAAGATCTGTGTTGATAAGTCGTAGCTGGGCTACCTGATGAAATTACAGGTCAGATACATATACCTGTTGATAGAAAACAAAAATTTGAACACCCTGGATAACTAAAATGTGCTCAAATTGATGATTATCATTGTATCATTGTATGGATCTTAAAGTTGCAAGATAACTGTAATCAAGGCAATACTTTCTTGTTTTCCTTCATAAACCACAACAGAAATATTAGACGAAAACTTTGCAAAAATCATTTCTTCTTTTATCACCCCACAGAGAAGCATATTCTACCAAATTTAACTGGTTACAATTGGTTTTATAATTCCAAAATGTGGACAATACAACTAATCCAAACACACATACGATCCAGCAAAACAGTACACCTTATAACATAAAGAAGAAAGTACCATCTTTGATTTACCTGTAACCACGCATCAGTCACAAATTTCAGTTGTGAAACAGGTTGACACTGTTTATCACTTAACTTTTCAATCTGCATATTCCACAGCGATATCATAAGGCATTAAGTAACATCGCAGATGATTAAAAAAAGTGGCAACAGCAAGAACATTTCAAAAGTTCAATTTCTCTCCAACTTCCATGGAAGTGCATGTTGTCGAATATATTTTTTTCTAGTTTGAGTTGCCACGTAAAAAATGCATGTTTTGGTTTCTCAACATCACACCCAAGTTAAATATGTTTGCAGACTCTATAATCTTGAAAATAGTACTATAGGACAAAAATCAGTCAACAGTCACAAATTACCAGGAAACACAGATAAGCAAAACATGTAAAAAGATCGGATCACATATAACATAATTGCTTCAGAGAGAGACACTCAAGATTTCGACTTGACCAAAAAAAAATTCCTCTAACAAATGTTCCAGATCTTCTGTATATTTGTTGGGTATGCATGTCTACATATTCAATCACATATGCCATCACAAAGGCAACAAATGTAAACAAAAATATCTTGAAGATTTATAACTTATAATAACCAAATACGACAAATAAAGCTTCTTGGTTCCTATAAGTAAACTTAGTCAATTATAAGCAAAGTTACATGGATACAGATACGGATATGGTATCAGATACGAATATGTCTAGTTTTTAATGCCCCCTGATATGCATACGGTTGGATACAGCATAATATATAATATTTAAAATACTATAATAATCTAGATTATAAATTAAGAATATATTAATAGTAATCATCACATTTAAATTATTAATGAACTTATACATTAGATTAAAAAGACACCCTTCCAGTCCACAGCAAAGTAAGAAATTTAGTATTCAGTGGATTAGAAAAATTGCATGTTGTGTAGACCAGCGGAAGATAGACAAAACGAAAGAAAAAGATTGGAGTAGGCCAAAAGAAACAGATGAAAATAATTGCAGGTTGATCAGAGCCAATGTGGAAGCATCAAGTAAAAGAATGAATCAACATTCTCGCCTCCATGTCCTCTATTGTTGCTACTAAAATGCATTATGGAAGATCATTTGCAGTTTTTAGCATCTTTATAGCCTTTTGAAGGGGTTTATGTAGATATTTTTTACTGTTAAATCAGATATGGCTATGGTTTTCCTTGCTTACTGTATCCAGCTGTATCTGATACGGCAGAATTACAGGTTTATATTTGGATACAGCTGGGTACAGTATCCAAGTCGTATCCAAGAAGTGCCCAAGCCGTATCTGTATCTGGCACGTGGATATGCGCGCCCTAGCAGTAGGGGCGGAGTATCCGGCAACTGATTAAAAGTAAGCTCACCTTCTTCATTGACATAATATGGTAGTGCCGAAGCAAAGAATAAAAAAATCCTCGATTGACAAACAAAAACAAACCAATCAATAAAAATGTAATATTCAACTAGCATCCATAACCCAACATATCAAACACATCTACATTGAATTGGCATTCCAATAGCATCTCTTGATGCAATATAGCTTATTGCAATGGACATCCGTCACCAGCAACTAAATCTTAAAGAGGACATCTGCCAATGATGAGCAATGGCAACTGAGAATTGAATCTCAGTGTTACACGGGTAATGCATCGGGGGCGCATCCCCTGGATTTTGGTGACGTCCCGAATATTTTAGGGGCGTCCCCATTTTATTTTTTTCTGATGCTTTTACTTTAAAAAAGCTGTTATTTTTATCAAAAACATTGAACTCTAATCTTCAAAATACCCTAAAAACATTAAATACAGTTTAAACCCTAAATTTCAATGTTACTCGGGGACGCGTCCCCTAGATTCCCGAACGTTCCAGGAGTTGGAGGGGACGTCCCCAATTTTTATTAAATCTTTCAAAAGTTTTTTGATGTTTTTAGTATTTACTTTTAAAAAGATGTTATTTTTACAAAAAACATCAAATTATAATCTTGAAAGTACCTAAAATACATTAAATACAGTTTAAATTCCTAAATGTCATTGAAAAAAATTAAAATATTGAAATATTAATTTTTATGTATTATTTTAAAAGCCGTCCCCAAAATTTGGGAAATTTTTCGTCGTCCCAGAAACCCTGTCCCTCCATACCCCCGCCCCCCCACCCCCCTACCTCGAGACTTAGGTAACTATGCTAAATTTCATTGAAGAAAGTTAAACTATTTAAATATTAATTTTATGTATTATTTTAATAGTCGTCCCCCTGCAGTTCCCAAAATATGGAAATTATTTTGCATCCCAAACACCTTGTCCCACTGTGTACCCATCCCTGAGACTTAGGTAACTATGGAATTGATCATCCTAAGTAAATACCAGACCATAAAAGAACTATCCATCTTTAGAAAAAAGTGGCATATGTCATGTTATCACAAAAAATTAGCACCCTAGGATTGTCTGATACAGATCCCTACTTTTTGCTAACATGGGACCATCTCTCAAGTTGTGGGACTTGCTACTTGAGATGGACCTCCGGAGAAGGTCGGCTTCCTCTACCTAATCCTAATGCTAAACTACTCCTAGGAAGGAAAATGCAACTATCTACTCCTATTCTAACAATCCAAGGGGCCATGGAGAGAGAAAAACGCATGAAAAGGGGAAATCCTACACTAACAGAGGTGATAGCACCAAGAAAAGGGATGTGAAAATATCATGTTGAGGGAGAAGAGAGAAGGAAAATGCAGTAGGGAGAGGCAAGACAATTGTGACACAAACCCAAGGCTACATTCACCATTTGTTCACCATGAAACACAATCATATGAACCTATAAATGAGAAATACATGCACAGAAAACAATAGCAAGAATGGAGAAGCAAGGAAATACAATAAAACAAGTGTTAGGGTTGAAGGAAACACCACAAAACACAGATTTTATTGCTTTCAAAATATGCAGTCCATTACATGTGAAGATTAGAGGCATATAAGAACACCTGTCAGGCCCGTGAGAAGGCTTACGACTCATTGGTGTTGAGAAACAATTTTGACAAAGTTTCCCCACATCCCAGAAAATCCCCTCTCAAATGAGAGGTTCTTACAATATATAGAAGAAGATGAGAAGAGAGAAGGAAGAGAATCTTGAAATTCCCCTTTTCTCTACATTATACTCCGCACCCTTTGTGTTTTGGGTCGTCCTTCATTGTGGGGAACTAATTCCCCGGTGGAACTAGTTCCCTGGGCCTTTGGTTCCTCCAACGCCCGTTCTACTCGCAACATACTCTGCCGCTTTGTTTTGCAGCCCAATCGCTCCCGCGAGGAACCGACGACCCCCAGGAACAATACTGTTCCAACCCTTGTTCTCTGCAACACATCCCGGCTAGCACAACATTGAATTTTCCTCCTTTGCATTGCGGCAAATCCAGAAATGCGGGGAACAAGTGACCCGCGGGAACTTGTTCCTAAGTTCCTCCTCCGACCTGCAAACCCGCAATACACAGAAACCTTAGCATTTCGAGCCTTAACCAAATGCAGGGAACCTTAGTTCCTGGAGAACAAGTTCCATCCGTAGCCCACAGAGCCGCAATGCACTAAAATGACCCTTTTTCCATTTTTTCTCAAATTTTTCTCACTGCTGGGCCAAGTATGGGCTTGAGGAGAAAGAGAGAAATATATCCAAATAATTCTAAGTGCCCAAAAACAATTGTGAGTGCTCCGGACATGAAAAATACCTGAATTTTCCAAATTCTCTATTAAAGCTCCATCAACTGCCCAAGTCCAATTTTTTCAAGTTGTCCAATTTGCCAGGGGAAAAAAATGGATAACATGTCCCTCGTTGTTTTGTGTAGGTTTCCCAAAGCCATAAATCTAACACTAGGACTGTCAAAATGAGCATGAAGACCATGTTTGCAAGAGGTATCTACCACATATAGTAGCAATGCAAACCTGAAGAGCACCCTACCAAAAGATAGATGGCAGGCTGGAAATGAAACAGTTAATCTTTATGCACCAATTTGAATCCTCGCAGCATTATAGCTGGACCTAAAATCAAGTGCATGAGATACTTATAATTTTAAATAGTCGCATTGAAACATTTGAATTCTTTCAAACAGAAACCCATTAACACAAACCAACATATGTACCTCCAATTTATTTTGGAAAGGAACGAGATAAACTCATGATTCATTCACTTAAAGAATTCATGACATGCAGTGCAACTGTTTTACTCTTGGTGAGCAATTCTCCTTCATAAAAATGAAATGCAGATTGAAACTGTGTATATCTCCAACTATTTGCAAAATAAACAGGTATTGTCGCCCAAAAGACAGTATCGTCACCTATACATATTTTCAGATAATGTCGTGCTTGTTCTTCCTAATAAATGATACTGCAGATTTAGATAACTGAAATATTTAAGAAAACTAGACCACCAAGTAGATCCAACGCATTGTGAAAAAGAGGAAGCATATACACAGTTAAATTAGCAACTTGACTACTTACTGCCTTTCCAAAAAACGGTTAGCCAGGAAAACCCTATGAATCAATAGCAAACAGTGTAAAAACTAGCAAAAAATTCTGATCTGTTTCAGCTTCCAAATATGCAATCAGGGAAGAATGTTTGTTTTTGTTGTCTGTAAGCCAACATTAGTTATCCTGAATTCCAAGACATGGACCCTGCTTCATAATTGCTAAGGTCCAATTTCGGTTTTATGGAGTATAACATGAAGATGTATCCAGTAGAGAGATCCAAAACATCAGACAATAACTTACTGACACAAATGAATTTGGAAGAATATTATTCATTGTTACTCTGTGAAGAAACAAAACTGAACCCAAAAAATACTAATATCTATTTTTAAGTAATTCATGGGTGTCAATGCAAGATTCATGAGCATAAGTGCCTATAATAAATAGTGTAGCTCACTTCACCCCTTCTTTCCCTGACAGTGTATTCAGTAGTGAGATCCAAAACATCAGACAATAATTTATTGACATGGATGAATCCAGAAGAATATTATTCTCTGTTACTCTGTGAATAAACAAAAGCGAAAACCAAAAAAAAAAAGAGTATAATGTATATTTTGTAGTAACAAGATTCACGGGCGTAAGTGCTCTATATCAATAGTGTAGTTCTCTAAAGCTAGGAAATAAAATTTCCATTCTCCAGAAAGCTTAAATTACTAAAACTTTAGGATAACCCATAGTCAGATGATTTTTTACAACCATATATGTATATTACCTGTACAGTTTGCATATGCTGCAAATCTGACAGTGCCTTCGCCCTAGACTGTTATGCATAGAAATTGAAGCAAGTGTTAGCATACAATCCACTGATAAAAGCATCCAAGGAAACACAAGTTACAACAACAGAAACAGAAGACGGGGGACATCATGTAGAAAATCCAAATCAAACAGCTGATGTTAAGACTTTAACTGATTCATTGGTTGCCCATCGCTCATAATAATGGGTGTATCTCTCCAACGAATTTTTGGCCATCTCTCTTCTCCGCTCAGACTCATCATACTGGCCATAGAACAAGTGTTTTACATCATATTAATACTTCAAAAAATACAGATGAATAACAAACTGAAAATCATATTGGTACTATCTGTGGAATGTGGAAAAACAAGAAAAAAGAAATTGAACAGAAGTGCAACGATCAGAATAGACATACAACTCCTTCTTGCTTTGCAGTTTCATATCGATTGCAAGCATAAAAACCACCTGTTCGTTCACCATGTTCTGACCAGGAACCAAGGCATAACCTGCAGCAGCAGCATCAACACATACAATTTTAGAATGAAGTATGTAAGCAAAATCCATATAGTATATATTATTAGGTGGTCAATCCATGCTAATACTTAACATGATATTTAGTTGCAGTCAAAATTGTTTACTCAGCAGCTAATACTTAACGATTCTATTTACAGCAGCCCAAATCCAAACATAACGTGAAATGATATCAACCTTGGTAACACAACGTAAAAGAAATGGCATAAAATCATTAACAAGTACTTTCCATTTAAAGGACCATGTCGCCTCTTACTTACCAGCAAAATTCAAATTTACATGGAGGTGTACATGTAATATGCATGCAGCCTTGGTTTTTCTCAATTGGGCGTTTACACTTTGGACAGGGCTTTGAATTAGCCAGTATCCTGGACAAACATCAGTGCGTTAGAATGGAACTCAGTTAATGCAGAGAAGCATTCATGTAGACACAAAATAAGGAACAAATAACATACAGTTCTTGACAGATATATGTCATAACTAGAAAAAGAGGCCATGTAATCATCTTCAAATCTGACGCATCATTCCAACTTCCAAGCAACAAACAATATAAGTACAACGGCAAGCACTTTGTAGGTAGCAACTCAGATTTTAGAGTCGCATTACTAGGGCTTTCAACATCCACATGATGGCTCCCACATACAACAATTACTAGAAATAGTACTAAATGCTTTCTAGGAGGCACTCGACAGTTGCTTTCTATTAAAAAACTAAAGCAGCAAGGATCTTTTGCCATAAGGCATCTCTACAAGACCTGGAACTTTATTTGCAAGCGTACACAGCGAAAAAAAGACGTGAAAACGAAAAATGACATTCTTTTCCTCCTACACCATTGCTTTGCCGCTAGGTGGCAGTTGCTAGTATTTAAATTCAAGGAAAATCCATTCCAACCAAATTCAACGATTGACCAGATCCCAGAGCCATAATATAATGTATCTGATCAGAAAACATGCTGATCAATCCAAAGAAAATTAGGAACAAATGGAAAAGAAAGCATTCAAGAACTAAAAGAGAAAGCAACTAAATATTCACTTTTATTACCAGTTCATGTTTTCTGATTCTGCACTGTTCTTTAAAATCCACCTTTCTACTGTCTCACAGTCAACAGGTCGGTGAGCTTCCTCTGAACACTGAAGTTATTTCAATCAAAAATTTATGAGTTTTGATCTGATATTATAAAAATCAATTCCATGGAGTTGATGACTCTGGTGGAAAACAGAAAGGCTTTGCTAAAAGACCTATTAAAGAGGACAATATAACAAAACTTACATTATAGCAAAAGTTATGCGAACATTTGCAAGTAACATCATAGCACCCACTTCCAATGACAAAGTCCACACCATACTCACAGCCAGGCGCTGGACACCATTTGGTCTACAAAGACAGTCAAATTACATTTTTAAGAAGTCCCCTTATTTCATCCAATTTGCTGCCAATCTCAAAACATACTAAAAGAGAAAGAAACTCCAAATTAATAAACAATAAAATATATTGCAGAAGAGGAGAAAACAAAATATATCTGTGTCTTCCCATACAACAGATTTCCAAGATCCAGTCGAATGGAAAGGATCATGGCCGGTTAAATTGTCATTATTATCCCAAACTATTCCCTGTAGGAATAATCCAGGGAGAAACATGTTCCCTTCATAAAGATAACTAATAGAGGAACAATATTTATATATTACCAGCATTTATATTCCAGAGGTGACTGCAAAAGATGAAAAAAACATTCCACAAACAGACTCAAAAGAAATGGTCAAACTGTGTATCAACTCACGTTTAAACTGACTTTGCAGAACCACAAAAGCAAACACAAATTTGACTTCTTCAAGTTATAAGATGACCAAGAAGATAAGTACACCTTTCTGTTGTCTTCAACATATGATCTAAGTAGATATCGCGTATACTTTTTTCTATCTTCATCAGAGACCAGCGAAAGCACCATACTCTCATCAACAGCAGCTCCACATGATGGAACTGGACATCGTAAAGAAAGACATCCGGGACCATCATTTACCGAGGTGTGAATATAGCCTGCAAAGCACGACCAATTAAGTTCATACCATGCATGCACGATAATTGCTTATTGATACATGAAATGAATGTTGCTTGCAGATCCCACTTCATTGGATTCATATGTTCTGCCCACACATGAGAGTAATTGAACATTGCTTAGAATTGTAACGAACAAGGTGTCTAACATGAAAGAAAGATGGAATGAATAACATAGTAACCCCATAATAAATATAAAATGTGTATTGTTTTTTTTCTAAAAATAAAATCCAAATTTACAAACTATTAAGGATCTTTTGCCACTTTAAAAACATGTGAATGGAAACAAACAAAACGGGTTAGGAAACCCATAATAAACTGGTGGTGGCAATAATGAACACTACATAGTTTTTTTTCAGTCAGTGTGACATCTTCAGACAGGGACAAAAAGAAAGGTTCGAAAATATTCATATTAGCTAGAAAACATCAATGATAGTAAGGTTAGAATTAAATGCCCTGCAACACAACAGATATCTATAGCTTTTAGTTGTCCAATCTTGAGAATGAACTCACTGTAAAACAGCTATCTACAGACTTCCACATTGGCTAGAAAACATCAATGAAATTAGAGTCTGCATTAAATGGCGCTGCAATAGAACAGCTAAATGTAGCGTCTATTTGTTTAATCTGAAGAACAAACTTAGAAATTGTGCACTCAAATAATCTACAATCACAACAAATGCTATCTAACACCTAATACTTCAGTGTTCAGAATCGCTTCAACTCAAGTAGCAAAACTCTAATTAATCTATGAGGCCTATACTAACCAATCCAGCACCCGCTACAGAAGTGATGGCCACAAATAGCTGCTTTCATTCTGTCACGAGAGTACATGTCAAAGCAAATCCCGCATTGCAACTGCTAGCAATGATAAATAGTTAAAATCTGAATCTCTCATACAGAACAGAAAATCCTTAAAAGTAGCTTACAGACATTACAATACAGTACCCAGATGTTAAATTTTGTTGTAAATGCTCTAGTGGTCATTCGTAAAATAATCAAATCATCCTCTCAAAGTAGAAACTTACCTCCTTTAAATCAGGTCTAACCTCAACAGCCGGCTTTTGCAACAGACCCACATCTCTCCTCACCTTCTCCTCATCTACAAACCATTCATCATTCACCTTACTAACACTCCTACAAAAATGGCACATATTCATATCCAAGCATTAGCATGCCATTGACCATAAGCCATGACAAAGATGAAGATGATAATCATGAGCAACAATTAACCAGTCCTGCAGATAATTAAAAGTGAGATGATGAATGAAAGACAGATGGAAACCCATTGAAACACAATGAAAAATGAATTATAGGAATGAATGGAAGAGAATGTGAATCCCATTGTCAAACAATGAACAAAAACATCAGTGAGAGTATTCACAAGAGAGTGCTATAATTAACATCCACAAAGAAACAATGTTTTCTAGCAGACTAAAATCAACCCTCGACATTTAAATGTTTCTAGCATAAATAAAATAGTCAACAAAACAAGCGAGAACATTCTGCTGTACATCATAAAAAACAAATATAACAATAAAGATGTGCAAGGCAGCTCCTCCACAAGGCTTTTATGGTTCTACCAACCAAATAATGTCAACCTTCGAATGGCGTCAAGAATAAAATTAATAAATTACAAACTGGCATTGGATTGTTACAATCCTCCAAAGACTATGTCCAGTGACATTAACTAGTCATAATTGTTGACACCGTTTAGAGGCATCACAGTAGTCATACAAGATTAAAAAATCATTAATGTTCTATGGAAATATCTTGTTGTAGCATGCATGTTGATGAGGCCACATAGCATTTTTTGTCAGGGGTAAAGCTTGTCCGTTGCTATCATGGTACAAGTCTCTTCTGTTTCTTTTGGTAAATCACCATTAAACACTATTATGTTAAAATGCATTGCAAAAAAAGTAGAATCACAACAATGCCAAAAACAGATACACATTATGAATTCTTAACTGCTACCGAGGGTTGAACAAATGCATAAAAATAAAATAAACCAAGCTTAAAGAATATAAAGCAATGTGTACTACACCATTTGAAGTGACGCAAAAGAATCCCAGCTTCAACTCTAGATATGGAGAGCACAGTCGAAACATTTTCTATAGCCTCTTCCTGGCGTTCATGAATGTCTTGCTCGCTTAAAATAGTATAGTACATCTGCGGAGTAATAATCAAATCTTAGGAACTATGGAATTTCACAACAAAAAGGACGTCAAATAACATAATTTTAAGAAAACACAAATCCAGAGGGGTAGAGGAAAGAGGAAAGATGAAAATTAGAAGTTCCAATCTTCCACCATAAATTTCCACAAGCCTTACGTTCAAATGTTCAATATACTTGAAGTTGACTCTCGTGGGAAAAAAAAGACGCCGTTCTATTTACATTTTTCTCTCATGGAAAAAAGAGTGCCTTTTTTCCAAAGACAGCATTGCATTTACATTTTTCACTTGAAATAGATACACACAAACTTGTATATATATGGGCATCAAAGAAGACTGCAAAGAAAATAAAATCTTGAGAAACATGAATGTTTTGATACAGAAGATGGGCAAAAGAACCATTAAAAGTTACAGTCTACGAATATAAATCTCCACTAACTTTTCTTTAAAATGTTGACAATACCTGAAGCTAACTTCCTTATATAGACGCTTATCAATTTTTGAAACTAGTACTAAATAACAGAATGCCATATCTTAAGTATATTTTTAAAGATATTCTATCAAATATTAATGGAAATGGATATTAACCATTTTCTGCCAATAATCCTCCCAAAATTATTTAAAATCCAAATACTTGAAAGTTGAAACATAAATGTTGTCCATAATTCTCCATCGTCAACTTACTTATTGGTCTATGATACTCAAGTAAGATTATTACCTGTCATTTGGGCCTGGGTTAGCCTTCACAGGTATCCCATTATTTATAGCAAAACTTATAAAAGTATTATGTGGCTATATATTATCACAACCTCACCTAAAAGTGATTTCCCTCAGTATTTGATTTGGGTAGGTCTAGGTGTTTGCTCAAATTTCTACAGACCTACAAAACTTACATGACAGACTTAGCAAGCATTCATAGTTGACACCTTATGACATTAAAATCAGACCATATATGTGTCAACACTTTTTGCCACACTTTTGTCCCCTTTTAACCAAAATGGGTCAGATAAGCACTAGGATTTTGTACATCAGACCTCCAAGCACCAAACTATGACTAGAGACAATGAATAACATCTCAATTAAACCAGTCCTGCATTACAAATCCTGAGGACAGCAAACCAAATGCATCAGAGTGATCAGCAGGACCCCAAGAAGGTACTACAATTTTCAGGAGTTGAAAACAAATATGCAAGATGGATTCAGCAGTCCAAATATCCATTAATATATCACATGGAAGTCATTTGTAGCAGAGGTATTTGGTGGAAAATCTAGCAAACAGATTCGACAATCTATGAATCTGTCAGGACTAACCGTAAAGCTCCCAAATTTAACCAGCACAGAGAGGATGTTAAAAACAGTCTTTTTCCGCACTTGGATGGGTTTCTCATCTTCAACCTGATACTGATTTGGCACTGTTTAAGGCATTGTTTTTTTACAGTTTCGGAGTTACATTTGGGCAATTGCATGCAGTTACTTGCAGTATCAGGGCTTTGAGTTTGTCGTTCAAGTCTTAAGTGATGAGCCACAGTGGAAAATTGCTCCTTGAAGAGACATATCTCTGTACTTTTTTCATTGCAATCAGTGATTCATTGAAGGAAACAAAATGCACAGCCTTATTAACCGGTGTTTTCCTAAATAAGGTATATGTTGTGTCAATTGTGTGAGCATGTTTGTTGTAGCTTATTTCCTTTAATGTTTGTTCAATTTCACTTGTTGCGGCTTGTAGTACTGTAAATTGGAACGTGTTTTCAATTGGTTTTCACTGCACATGAGTCATAATGCTAGGTGTAACAACAAAAGAGCATATTTAAACAGATTGCTCTTCTTAAGACGTGTTGGCAGATTTCCTTGGGAAATTGTCATAAGCAACCATAGATCATCATCACTTTTGTTAACTTCCCAAGAAAACCAGGGGAAAATTCAAGATTTCATTGATGACAATCAGGCCAAAAGCCTCATAAATGCAAGCAAGAAATTTGGGTTGCCAAAATTTCTTCCTATCCTTGGAGGACAGGCAATAAGAAGAATTGATTGAGGTGCAGACTTCACAAATTTGTTGTGGACTACAAAGAATTGGAAAGGCTACATAAAACAATTCAAGGTGTTTTAGGATCAAGAGGTTTGCCACCCAAAACAGAGGTAGAAAATGAAATACCAGTGTTATGCCGGGACGCACCCCTCCCGAAAACCAGGTGTCTAGGACTTCCTGGGGACACCAGGGCAGGGGAGAACACATCCCCCCACGTTTCCTTAGTGGCGGGAAAAGAGAGGTATGTCTCAGAGTCGTCCAGAAATTTCAAGGGATGTCCCAGGTATGTCCCAAAAGTATCCAAGACGGTCAAGATACATCCCGAGGACATCTAGACAACCCTAGCGGCGTTGAATTTTTTAATGTTTATTTACTTTTAGAAAAACAATTGTTTGTCAATATATATTTTATGCAAAGTTATAATAACATAAAAGAAACACAAAAACATAACCCTAACCTTAAAAGTGACACTTTAAGTTATAAAATAACTCTATGGCCTCATTCCATATCACATTCAATATTTACACTTGAGCAAAGTGAGCAAAGAGGAGAGCAAGAGGAAGAGGAAGAAGAGCAATTGCAAGAGAAAGAGCAAGAGCAAGAGCAAGCAAGAGGTATTTCGAATTTTATTTGCTTACATACTTGATAATTGTCTCTAGTTTTTAAAATGTATCTTCTATTTGTATTATCTAGGGAAGTTTTTATATTTAAATTCACAATGCAATCATGTTTATAGTCTGTAGGATTTTACAACATGCATAATGCATTGGGTTTGGTTGCCAAGATTAAAAAAAATTAATCTTAAAAAATAGAACTCTTGATTATTGAATAGGTCTTACAAGGTTTTACCATGATAGCATGATACGCATTCTTAATAACATTAGGAATACAAAAACTTTGATACACATGAATGTAGATATAAAAATGAAATACATAGTATTCCTATGTTAGATGTTTCTATGTTTTTGTTTTCTAATATTTTTTAAAAAAATTCATATAGTTATGGGCCAATGGCTGTTTTTTAAAATCATTGCTTGCACTTATGGCTGTTTGTTTATTCATTGCACATGGTTATGAATGTTTTACTTTTTCTTAATCATTGCATATAGTTATAATTGTTTTTTAATTCATTGTATAGTACATATAGTTGTGGCTGTTTTAATTGTTTATAAATTAAAATTATAATCATTGCCTATAGTTATCGTTTTTTTTAATTTATTGCATATAGTTATGGCTGCATTTTTAATTCATTGCAGCCCCAACAATTATCACCATGAGTTCTTCTGAGTATGGTTATGAATTAGAGGAGAGGGTTGAGATTGGTGGAAGTGTTGGTGATGACAAAATTGGGGGAGGCAAAGAAGTGAGGCAAAATTTAGTGCTAACGGCAACTGGTAGTGCTACCAATTGCCCCCTCAGATGTTGTCTGCATTTGCCATGGGACCATTTGATAAGAAGAAGCCATTGCAACAATTTGCTCACATGGTTAAGAACCCCAAGTCTAGAGGGGGGAGTAAACTATGGAAGTGCAACATATGTTCAAAGTCTTGGCATGGCAGCATCAGCACACTTGTTGCACTTTACAATGAGGGGGGTGGTGTTTGTGAGGCTCTTTCACTTGATCAGAGAGCAGAGATGGTGAGACTTTATAATGGAAATAACACGTACAACGTTTCAGAAGTTCACAGTACTAGCATTGAGGCTAACACTCCTTTAAGCTCTCTTAGGACTAGCAAGAATACTTTGGCTAGTTCTAGTTTTGGAATGACATAAGCGGAAAGCAGAGGGAAGCAAAAAGCCAAGGAGGCAACCCCAACCAAGTTGTAGACATGTTTGATTCAAAGGCAAAGGAAGAGGTGAATGATGCTATCTGAATTTTTTTTATGCTACTGGGATCCCATTTCATGCAACTTGCTCTCGTAAGGCTATGGCCAAGGTACAAAAGCAGGTACAAATTATGTGCCTCCTACAGACACCAAACTTAGGACAACAATCTGGGATAGAAACTATCCCAAGGTGAATTTGTTAGTGGAGAAAATGAATGTCACATGTGTGTCACATGGGTGCAACATTATCATGGATGGGTGGACGAATATTGGACATCGTCCACTCATCAATATCACTATCTCTTACATAGATGAACCGTGTTTCTTGAGAGCAGTTGATTTCTCTGGGAAGCAAAAAGATGCTAAGTTTCAATTTCAAATTGTGAAGTATGCCATTGAGGGGGTTGGACCTTCAAATGTTGTACAGGTCATCAAAAATGCAGCTTCTGTGTGCAAACTAGTGGAACATACCTACAATCATATTTATTGGACCCCATGTTGCGTGCATGCTATGAACAATGCATTGAAAGACATAGGGAAGATTCAGTGGATCAGCAAGATAGTGAAAGAAGCCAAGGACATGTAGAAGTTCATATGTAATCACCACACATCGTTGGCACTCTTTCAAAGTTTTTCAAAGAAACAATTCCTCAATCCAGTTGACACCCGCTTTGCATCCTATTTATTTTGTTGGTAAGGATGCTTGAGTTGCAGGAGCCATTGCAAGTTATGATTATGACATAAGATCGGACAAGGTGGCGTGAGTCCAAGACAGAGCAAATGAAATGGTGGTGAAGGAGACAATTTTGGGCTGATGTGAAAAGCATCACATCAATTATAACTCCAATTTTTAACGTTATCAAATACTAGAATTCTAACAACCCCAATCTTGGTGAGATACACGAGCGCATTGACAACAAGCTTGGGCAAATGAAGGAAGCCATTCGGGTGAGGGACCCCACTCTGAAGTTCTACCATGAGCATATTCAGCCCATCAGTCAACATAGATGGGAAAATTTGAACACCCTGTTTCATATGGTTGCATATGCACTAAATCCCAAATGGTATCCGAAGAGGCCAAATAGAGTTATCCCTTTGGATGACGATGAGGTGAAGAAGGATTGTGAAGGCCTTTAATAAAACGTATAGTCCAGAGGAGGCTTCAAAGATCAGGTTGGAGTGGCTCGACTTCACTGAACTTGATGTGTACAAAACTTCAGCGAAGATGAATAGGGTACCATTAGCACAAGACATGCCGATGAGTTGGTGATGATCATATGGGCATCCACAATTGTTGTGAACACTTGAAATTCGCCTCTTTTCCTAGGTTTCTAATTCTTCTGTCTCTAAGAGGAATTGATCTACATACGTTTGGATCCACTCTGTTAAAATGAATAAGCTTACCTCTCTAAAAGCGAAGAAGCTTGTAGTTATACACAGCGCTTTGCATCTTATAGATCGCAAGACAACTAAGGACAAGCCGACCCTGGCATTACGGTGGGATGTAGATCCCGAGGAGCCAAGGCAGGTAGAAGAGGACAACACTATGCAACATCCGTTGAGGATGAGGATGATGATTCCAACGAAGAGTTCATGGATGTTGTTTTAGATGTTGGTTCTGATTTTTGAGTTGAAACTTGTCCTCTTCGTTTTGTAATATTGACAATTGTTGGTGTATTTGAATTTGAGATTAATGAAATGAATATCAGCTATAGTCAATTGATGAATCACAATGTTCTTATAATTTATTTCAGCTCATTTAATTTTTAAGTCTCAAATTGAAATGGTTTTATTAAATTATGTATAATTAATTAGTTAAATGTATTTGATATTTATGATTTCAGCTTAATTAAAACTCAGATAGTTTTATTTCATCTTATTTAAGTCTCAAATGATTTTATTTCAGCTTATTTATATAGTTTAGTCACTATATTTTAATATTTAAAATATTTATATATTTTTTAATTAGTTGTCCCCTGCCATCCCCAAAATTTAGAAAGAACTTGCCATCCCGGAACCTCGCCCTGCAGTCTTAGGTAACATTGTGAAATACAATTTATACCCAATTACCAATGCCAAGAACCAATCACAAGGTTGTTGGAACAAGGAATATAATTCGCTCAACCCCTTCACTAGGTGGTTCACAGATTGTGGTGGGCCCATAGAAGGATGGAAGATGGACTATGGAGCTTTGAACAAGATCACTATCAAAAAATAGGTATTCTCTGCAAATGATAGTTGGATCAACTACAAAATGCCGAATATTTTGTCAAATTGTACTTGAAAATCATGTTGCCATCAAGTTCATGTGAAGGAGGTCATATGGAAAACTGCATGAAAAACAAATCAAGGATCGTATGAGTGGCTACATGTGTTATTTCCATTTTGCAATGCACCCACCACCTTCATGAGGATGATGAATGATGTGCGATGCACATTCACAGCTACTTGTGTGATAAGAGTGTACACTAATGACATCTTGATTTCCAGCAAGACATAGGAGGATCATCTACTCCATATGCAACAAGTTTTGGAAACTTCAAACAAGCATCAATCAGTGCTCAATCTCAAGAAAATGACACAAGTTTATTTAGGCTATGTAATTCAAAGTGGTGAACAAAGGATTGAACCGACAAAGTTATAAGTCACTCTCAAGAGGGAAAAGCCTTCCAATGTGACCAAAACAAAAAAATATGTAGGTGTTGTCGAATATATACATAAGTTCGTGACTTCTTTCTCTAAAATTGCAGCCTCACTGCATTTGATTTCAACAAGCAGTAGGTGTTTCATTTAAGGTCAAACACAGCAATGCTGCTACTGAGTTAGCTTTACCTAACTTGCAACAACTATTTGAGATCGTAAACACATGCGAGTGTATATGCTAAGTTTAAAGGCTTTCTGATATTTTAACATTTTTAACAATATGTATCACTACCAACATTAACTCGTATTCAGCTTAATTTAACAGGATTTAGCAAGTATCCCTAAAATGCTTAAAAAACTGTGCATTGCACTTAAGATGGCAAAGCCATTTCTTCCCTGCCATATATCTATTTGCTAAAATAACAAATTTCTGATATCATTTGGAATATTCACCTAAAGTCTTATTACAATATAATTTAGCAATATTAATAAAGACATCTCACAATAAGTGTAACAGGTATATAATGAATCAAAGAGAGAGGATTCAATAGATGTCCCTGAATTTGAATTGATTAAGCTCAATTTTGACAGATTCTCCTGGGAACACTGACCCTGCTGTTGACGGAGGCATTTTCAGATGCTCTTGAGGTTCGAGCTTGCATACATTCACTCTCAATGTTGAAGTAAAACAACATGATAGAAGCAATAGCTGTGATGCAAGGCCTCAAACTGGAACAACAGTTAGGTTTCACCTATCTAGAAGTTGAAGAGGACTCCGAAGTTCATGCCAGAGCAATGCCAAAAGGCTCCTTTCTTGTAAAGGCTACATTGTCAATGCAATCCTTCACAATGGAAGGTACTTAATACCTCAGTTTGTTGTCATCACTTGGAATTGTATTTCATAACGCTGCTGATCTTTAAATAAACCATGACATTTTTAGCACTGGTTATCACCGTAACACTTTGGCCTCAGTGTGGCTGGGGTCAAAAGACGTTGCTCTTAGTGAAGACGGGGCAACTTAGCGTCAAATTTGTAGACACCCCAAAATTACATACATGTTTCCACTTGTTCCTAGTGTTATCCTAATACACCCTGTTATTCACCCATTTGTGATTAATTGATTAAATTGATCAATTCATATACATTGCACCTTTTAGATTAACTAAATTAATCCCTAGTACCCCTTTAGTTAAGTTAATTATTATTTATTAATTAATTAATTGTGTGCACATCCTAGTCAACTGCCACTTGATCAACATCCACCTAGACTCCACTTAGACTCCATATCTTTATCCTAGTTAACTGCACTTCTAGAATCTTAGAAAAGTGGGGACAATTGAATTGCACGTACAACCACATTTCCGGATGCAGCTTTTTGCAATTAATTCCATTTACTGCCCCTAAATGCCCCAGGACTGTTGTAACTTCCTCCAATGCTATTTTTAGCATATGCATTCACCCGTACGTAGCCAATTTCTAACTACTTTTGCCTTTCTAAATTGCAGGCTTGTTTGCTTACAAATCCTCTTGAAACTTAAGTACAAAAACTCCGTTAAATTTCACTGTGTTCGTAGCAATTGCATCCAAAGTTTGGAGAACATTCAAGAGCACCCACATTCATTTGCAAGGTTCCACAGACAAAATCTTCACAACCTTACTGAGGTTTGCACTGAAGGATTACAGGGAGGTTTGCATTACATTTTGTTTGTCTTCCATTCTCAAGTAGTTTTTCTTTGTTTACAAAATTCACTAGAAAAGATTGACTCTATGGTGAGTCGTGACATTGTTTTACCCATTAACAGATTTAATGAGCATAAAGGGTGACACGAGCGTCATGCACCCGACTTCATGGGGCTTGCCAAGTCATTGAGTGTCTTGACATAAAGCATATTCAGATCATGATGTATCATTTATTCTCATTGCATCTTCCTTTAAATGTGATCATCTATTCAGCCTGCATCATTGTCATCCATGGCTTCTTCTTCTAAGTGGATGGTTTCAACAGAGGATATGAAATAGCCTTTCAATTTGTTCGATTCATCTGCTCTTATGATAATACTTTGTTCATAGTCATACCATTCAGGGAAATTCCATAACGGGCAAATATCATTCTAGCGAGGAGTTACAGACCCACTTCCGCCTTCCTCTTAACCAAGCAACAAAATGCAAGCCGCTATTCAACTGTTCTGCAATATTTTCATCAGGGACCTTGAAATTAGCAGGGTGGCAAATGTGGGAGTCGAAGACCCATGTTCTTTGCTGAGGGCTTGGCTTCTTAAGACCCAGCTACAGAAGATGAGCAGCAGCACAGCTACAGACAGATGAGTGACACAAACTTGCCCTTGATGATTATTTTTTTTACTTGGGGGCATCTTCATTTAACTTTCCTGAATGCTCACTCCCTGCTCTTATAGATGAGGAGCCTCTAACTCCTCCTATGGGTGACCTGAACCTCCCTGCAATTCTCAGTAGCCAGTATGAACGTCCAACTGCTCAAGAAGCTTGGCTTTAAAATGCCCAGGAGCAGGTTATCATTAATCCTGAATTGGAGCATTCTCATAGACCAGTGCATGGAGGAGGTGGCTCACCGGCTTGAGAGAAAGAGCCGATGCTGGTCTTGAGCATGGAATGGTTGGTGAAGTGGAGGCCATGCAGCTGGAGGTTCAGAGAATTCTAGGCTTGGCGGGGCTAGTTCTCCAGTTCAACGGGGTGTAGCTGGAGGAGCACTTGTGGCAGCAGTTCAACCAGGACAAGAGGCTCCACTAGCTAGCTGCACTTCTAATTTCAGCTCTGCGTTAGATGTTTGATGTTTAGTTTTTTCACACTGGAGTTGAATAAGCATTATTAGGTTTGATATATGTATCTGCTGTCTTGAATTTATGTTGTTGAAATGCTCTAACTTGATGCTGCCCAATATCAGCATGTTTGTGGACATGTAACTTTCTGAATGTCTGTTTGAGCATGAGCCTTCAAAAACACATGGAAGGTCTTGTCTACTATTAGCAGGGCTTGAACTCGAAACACAAGTAAACATGGCGGATTTATGCTAAATTTGTCAAATATGATAAACAAAACCTACCTGAAGACCTTGAGAGATGGGAATATTCTCAATATAGTCATCAAAGACAACGCCATAACATTTTTATTCCAGCATATATTTATTTGTTAAATGTCTGATAGTAATGTGTCGAATGTCTGATATCTACCTGATAAATGTCTGACGTTTAGCCAAAGTTCATCTTAATATATGGCACATAGCAAGTTTCCCTGCAATTCTTACAAAACAGTGTATGCGAATATTACCTATTAATACTTCCCTTGATATTACCCAAATTCAGCCTAAAAATGGAATTTACCAGGCATCCCTAACTCTCGCAAATCCATCTATCAAACTTATGACAGAAAAGTTATTTCTTCGCTGCCATATATCTATTTGCTAAAATAAAAGGATTTCTGATATCACTTGCGATATTAGCCTAAACTTGGCTTTATATAATAGAATTTAGCGATATTACTACATTAACTGTGCGCTATTTCTTCCCTGGCAGATATTTATTTCTTACATATCAGCTATTTGTTTCTTAAATGCTGCATATTTATTTACAAAATGCCTAATATTCACCCATCAATAATTATCCACAAAGAGCACGTAAGTATCAGCTTGGTATAATAGAATTTAGTGGGTATCCGATCGATTTTCTCAAAAATGGCGTCTAAATTTACACACCGCAAAGCTATTTCTTCCCTGGGATTAATCTATGTACTAAACTTGTCAAAATAATTAGCAAGAACTACCTGCGGACGTCGAGAAATGGGGATATTTTCGTCGGAGTCGTCATCGCTGGCATTTTCAACAAAGCCGTAATCTTCTTCTTCTTCATCATCATAGTCATCCTCGTCGTCTTCATCCATAGCGAACCCTTCGCTGTCATACACTTCGGAGCCATCATTCGCATCGTGCATATCGTCTTCAGAGTCCATTTCTTAACCCTAGCAGAAGAATTTTACAGGGTTTTTTATCTTAACCCTGACAAACAAATTTTGAAGGCCTTGCCTTAACCCTAGAAAGCAAATTTTACAAGGTTTTCCCTTCTGTGTTTATCGTAATCGGCTTCGATCAAATCGGAAAACTATACAAACAAAAATGTGAGACCGAAAATCGTCTGGAATCCGTGCAAAGTGTGAAATTTACAGTATTTACAACACCTATTGAATGGGCGTACGAAAAAATTTCGAAATTTGTGCGAAATTGAGATTTGTAGAGAGAATTTGATGGCCGATTGGTGAGACGTCTGGCGAGGGTTTGAAGAGAGATGTTCGGCGGAGAATCTTATATACCGCTAGTTTAACTTTCTCTTATTTCTATGTTCATACGATTAGAAGTGCCGCCAAATTTGGCTTGGCTGGTTGATTTGGGGTGGTTATAGTTAGCGGGGCTCTCAATTCTGGCCAAGTCGGCCGCGTGTGGTCACGTGGTATGTGACCGAGGACTAAGGTGGCGGTGGATTATAGTGGCGGACACTTGGATATATGGTCGGTAAAAGGTGGCCATTATTAAAAAGAAAGGAAGAAAATAAATTTTAAAAAAAATGATTCCCCTGAACGAAAGAGAAGGTTTGTTGTGGAGGACTTTTAATCCTTCGCTTGTTTTGTAGGACTCTTAAGGTGAGCATTGACTTGGTGTGGGGGACTATTCTTCAACTTGGGATGCCTTGTGTCCTTTTCACTCTAGAGTAAGTATGTGGTGTGGGAAAAGATACTCTCCTTTTAGGTTGGTGAACTTCATTTATTATATCACCTATTTCTTAATTTGTTACACTTGGTTCAAGAATCTACTATTTTGTGGGCCAAATGGTGCATTGGTTCCATGTTATATCTTCACAATTTTATATCTTATATTGATTAATAATTTTATTAGTTTTTTAATTATTTTTTATTAATTAGTGAAAAATGGTGTTAATTTAGATGGAAAAATTCTTTTGATAAATTTAAAAATATGTTTTAAACTCTATTATATGGTTAAGATATTACGATTTTTTGATTAACTTTGCCCTAAACAAAAAGAAATAACTTCTACATTATGTTTAAATGGACATCAAATTTAACATTAAAAAATCTTGGTAGTCGTCAAATGGATGTCAAAGTTAAGGTCAAAGATTGATTGTTACCGATTCATACATTATAAGCCGTCGTCGTCGCCCCAACTTTCATTGTAGAATGTCTATCAACATAATAATGAGTCGAGTGATTTCACCAGTGAACTAAGTTTTGACATTGGGTATTATTTTACTGATGGAGGAAGCGGGTCTAAAACTATAAAAGTGTAAACACTCAAATATGATAATACATCCTTTGAAAATGACAAGTTTGGCTTTGTTCCAATGTTATGATTGTTTACACCCTAAAAATATGAACACATGAAATATATTTTAATTGAAAAGATGCAAGGAATGTTACAGGTTGAATATTCTGAATAAATTAATACACATTAATCATACAAATTTTGAATAAAGCTTTTAATACTTACAATTGTGACAAAATGATATAATGATTACTCAAAACACATTAAGGGATGAGTACTCAGTTGTGCAGAGTGGTACAAAGACGATGTGGGTGTGCAGACTAAGTGAAATAGCTCTTCTGAATCTGAAAATGCTTCATCTCTAAATATGGAACTAAAAATTGTTCATGTATAGGACCATACAACTTTCCATGGAATGTGGTATGGTCTTGGATCCTTCTATATAGTCTTAGACATTTGCATAGTAGAGTTTTAAAACCTCGTTTGCCCTTCACTTACCTAAAAATGAGTGTCGATGTCTGTCATTAAGGCTCTCACAATTTTGGCACCACATGTAATGATCTGCAACAAATAGATACATTAGATACCTACAACAAACTTCGTGAAATTATTAGATAACAAAATGAGAAAATAGTGTGTGGGTGAGGATAAACTACCCTTAACAATCAACCCTTGTTAAACCAATCCAAATGTTGTATTATATCCCCTCAAGGAGCTAACATGGCGTTGGTATGAGTGTGCATGCATATCTAAACCAACCTTATTGGTGCTCTCATGTCTTTTGACACAAATATAGTGGGCTAACTATAAAGTAAAGAATGTACCCAGCATGATACTATTGTGATGTGATGTGCTTCTATTGTCGTGTGAATTGACTAACCCAAAAATGCAAAACTTACACCATGACAATTAAGCCACAATGTGAAATCTACTTCCAAATCTCCTTGAATCCCTCTCCTGATCAACCTGCCTCCCGTGTCATGGTCACCTTTTCCTTGAAATTAGTCCGAATTCCTTGGTTTAACATGTACAATTTAGCAAAATTTTTGTAACAATGGCCATTATTTCATTCAGTAAAGTGCAACAGAAGACTAGTTCTCCAGGAAGCCTAGAAAGACCAATTTTGGCCATTTCAGAGTATGTATTCAATCCCTGGAAGAGTTCTGAAAATGTCTTAAGCATTCGAAGGTGGTATTAGAGAGCCTTAAAGGTGTTGGAAGCAATTTAGGAAGATTTAGGAAAGTTTTAATCATTCAGTGACAGTCTATTCAAAAGCGAGTTTTCAAGTACAAGGAATGAGTAGTCAAATTGTGAACCTTAACTTCTCCAGATCATTTTGAGAGCTCTATAAGGATTTATAAGGTAATAAAATAGGCACCAGAAATCTTGAATAATTATCTACATGATGGGAGCATCAAGTTTGATCTAATATGTGATGATTTCTTGAGACAGTTCAAATATTGCAAGGGCCCTTCGTAGTTCCGATAAAAAGGAGCCAATTTTTTGAGTTACGGGTAGATTAAAGGTATGAATCCCATTCCATTAGTCTTAAAATGGATTTTGGAGTCAAATTCATATAAAAATTTATCCCAAAATATCATCATAAGCCTCTAGGGCGAAAAATGTATGTTCTTAGGTTGTTTTTGGCAAGTAATGCAAAATCTGGCTTTTCAAAAATGGCAAGGTGCACTTTTGGCCTCATCTTGTCCATATTTTCCCCTTTAGGACACTGGGGACATGGGGTAAATGAGGGACACAAAATCACACTGTCATACTCCTCCCATAGGTGCATTTTGGAGCACCTGGTGTCTCAAGTGTTTCATGTGTCTCAATTGTCCCCTGGGACAAGGGTGATACGAGGGACACAAAAGTATGCCCTCACTCCCTCACCATTGGTGCACTTTTGTGTCCCTTGTATCCCCCATGTCCCCAAGGAGATAGAGAGGACAATAAAGTGCGCTTCATTCCCATTCTTATCCCCGAAACACTCACACGACCTCTATTTGGCTTCACAAGCTTATTTTTCAGCCCTTGTGCTCAACCACTCAATCCCCTTGCTTCTACTTACATCCACTCTTCCCCATGGGCCCAATTTTTTTTCCATGTTGTCCCTATTATCTAGGGGGACAAAGGGGATAAGAAAATGCGTCCATGCCCAAACACCAACCCCTAATCATTCATGTGACCTCTCCCAACTTTGCATGGTGTTCTCCCAACTCCTCCATCTCACTCACACTCACTCTTATGTTCTCACTTGTCTTAATCTTGCTCCAAGGTGCACTTGGGAGCACCTCATATTCCTTGTATCCCCATTGCACCATAGAAACTAGATGTAAACCTCACTTAAACTCTCATCTAACTCGGGGTTAAACCAAAGTTTGTAGGACATCATAAAAGTGAAATATAACTCATTTTAAAACCATTTCTTCACCACAAGTCGACCACTCACCATTGTTACTACTGCAATACCTTGAAAAACATTGATTTCTACTAGAAATGCTGGCAAAATTTCTCCATGACAGCCATAGAGGCCTCCAAAACTAAGTTTTTCTTGTATCTCTCTAACCAAAAATCTGATTGTAGTGAAAATTGGTCAAATTGCTCTTCTCTGAGACACCTTTGGGAATATTGCAGTTATATACTCTAGGATGCCCTATATTTTTTGATAAAACAATTTGAAAACAAATCCCTATAGAGTTACCTTTTTTTATTTCCAAGAGTTCTAGTGGGTGGAAATTAGTGAAAATTGGAGCACAAGATCCCGGTCCAAAACTAAACAAAATGATGTTGGTTTCGTCGCAATCTAACACTAGTAAGTTCACTTACTAAAAATAACATATGCTCTAAATAGGGAGGTTCTAAAAATTGTAAGTTTCTTGAAATAGAAAACCTTCAACACTTAGAACATCCAAAAATAGTGAGAAACATCAAACAAGGTCAATCGTGTAACGTCCTAAAATAGCAGGTTGGAAAAAAGTAGATGTCCAAAAATAGAGACTTTCTAAAAATAAAAAATCATCATTAATGGAAATATCCTAAGTGGATTAGGAGTTTCATAGAACAAGCATTGCGTAAATTTGTCAAAAATTCCCAAAATAACATCTCCTGACCCTACCTGCTAAAAATAGAAAGTTTCATATTTTATTGCAGAAAGATATTGTTAGCTCCATTTTCATTCATCTTGGTGATTTTTAGAAACATGAAGTTCAAATTATCAGGTATGGATCCTATTTCAACCTCGATTACTAAGTACCCAAGTGTGGGTGACAATGATGTCACTCACATGGACATAGTATACCTAAAAAATAGGATGCTCAGAGGACTAAGAGAGCTTGTTGAAGAGAAGATCTTCACAAGTGGATTGTTTGCAATGGGAGGCTATCCACTGTCAGTGCAAAGTATAGAATTGGTGCTAGTATGTGCTCAATAATATGAGCCATATTCCAGAATAGTAAGGGTGGATGACAACTCCATCCTTGTAGTACTTACCCCAAAAGGCATTTCACAATGTATGTAAATTCCAACTAGCAGTAGTATGGTCATAATCTCTAAAGAGTTTGCATCTCACGAATGGTTAAAGACGGGATCATACCTCCAGGGTCTAACACTAGGATCATGGCTGAAACAAGGAAGGAAACCCTCTTGTGTTCCAAAAAGCTTGTCAAGAAGCGAGTTCCATGAGGGTTATTTGGATGCAATCATCTTGTTAAGCAGGGTAATGTGCAAAGAGATGACAAAGGACTTTCAGGACTGGATGGCTCATTTTGTCCTCGGCGCCACTGAGGGGAACCAAGTGGTATATTGAGGACATATTATAAGCGATGACATTCACCATTAGTTTTTCTAATTACTTGCTACAAGGAAATTCAAGATGACCTCGTACTTGGTGTATGCTCTCGTGAGCACGAGATAGATCAAAGGCCTAACTCTTGCTGTAAATGTCTCTCAAAAAGCATCGGCCTATGAAAGGTATCCTCAACTCAATCTTAAGGAAAGTAATCATCATTTTTCCAGGGTGAATGATGCATTCAACATGTTTGTCATTCAATTGCTAGAAGGCAACCTAGAGTTGCAATTATCTTCCCAAGATGCAACATTCATCGAGAGATATGGATGTTTCTTCACTCAGTTCTCCACTTTTTTCTACATCGTGGTTTCAGGATTTAATATCACTCCTTGCAAACTCCCTAGGTATCTCAGTGATAAAATAGTGATGTTTGAGTTGTTTAGCCAATTTGCTTAAGTCCATACAGATGCAAGAACCACAAGAAAAATGGTGTGTCCTTCCTCATTTCTCTTGGCATTTACTCATGCAAAAGTGTTGTAGATTCCTCAAATCTAGAAGCTTCATTTGCCTCCCTTAGCCTCTATTCATACACATCCAAGGCTGATTTTGACATTCGAAGCAATCTTAAAACATTCAATCTCCCTGAGTTGCACCGTATTCCCTAGATTGAATATTATTAGGTCAACTGCATGGATGATTCTGAGGTAAGGAAAATAGGCCATATGTGAATGATTGTTAGTCAAATGAGAAGATTTGGTTTTGATTGGTTCATCGAAGGTGTGGAAGATGATGGAAATTATTTGTATGCAGAAGTAGTCTAAATCCTCACGTCGACCCATTATGTCAAAGTAGAAACCTCGGTGTGCTCACATGAGGCGCGAGAGAGTAATGGTCCCATCATGTTTAACATTATGATAAGGAAATTAGGTAGTTAACAGAACAAAAACATTAATCAGGAAAATAAATTAGATTAATATACTCACACACAAGAAATACATTTTCTCCATAACATCCTATACTTCATATTGACTGCTAAAAAACATTACATAACAATAATTGTCTCGTGCCCCCCTTATAATGAACCATACATGGGGTATATATACTAGGGGGACTTGTACTTAACTAGTTGAACAAAAGTTATTCTTAGCCCTTGGGTTCCATAACTACCACTTAACTATTACATTGAGGTGGTGATTATATCGCACGTTGTTATACTATAGTTCTATACTTTGCATGGCAATCCTTTAGAAGTCTCGTGGTTATATTTAACCATACCCTTACCCTATATGCCTCGTGTGCTAACTTTAGGTCACCTATTTTTAACCCGTTCTTGTGCCAACTTCATGCAAGTAACTCAAAATACAATTGTTTTTACTATACTTATCTCATCTCTTTATGATGGGATGTTTTGTCTCTTGCATGTACATGCTTCCTTCTTAACATGCACGTGTATCTTTATGTTCCATTTTTAGGCGTGAAATTTCCTTTTGACTTATCCCAAATCTTCAGTGCTTCCTTCTATGACTTGTACACTTGCCAACCTTTTCATTTTGTTCTTTTATGACTCTCACACTTGTTTCTTCTAATATTCTTACGCGCGGATTTTTTGGTATTCTTACTCGTGGCTCTCCCATCTTTCTTGCATGCAACCCAAGGAATATAAAGATTAAATAATGAAGAGTTTAGTTCCCAATGTGGAACTTAACCAATAAAAGAATACAAAAATCTCAAGGTACAACATCACCCCACACTAATTTGGTTGTCTTCCCTCAGGAAACATTGTTCATGTCTCCTCTAATAACTCTAGTCCCTCTTGTCTGAGCACATCTTCATGTTCATTTTAATCATCTAGTTCCTTTAGGAAGAGAGGAGTGATTTGATCTAGTTGCACGACTAGTTCAATAAAAGCTTTAGCGCATTTTACACCTGTAGCGGCCATTGTATCTATTGCTTTTAATTTTTTTCTAGCCTCGGTGTTCACACTGTTTGACGGGTTTTCCGCTCATGTTCCAAGTTAATGAAACGGTATGCAAGAAAACAAAAACCTCCAAATATGGGAGGGTTTAAGGCTACCACCAATGTGTGATAGTAACGAAGATAAAGGACGAGCGCACAAAACCTTTTCGCAGTGAGCTTGCTAACCTGCACAATACAAAGGACAAATAAATAAGAAAAATATTAGTAGATTATATGGTGGGTTGGTTTACAATGTCAGTCCCAATAAGGGATGAACTTCCTTGGGGGGATGTCAACCCACTTTTCTTAGAAATACTGATCGAAAATGAAAAATAGATAACATGTAGGAAATAAGCATAGTAGAAATGCAAAGATGTACTGAGAAAAAGAAATCTGATAATGATAAATTGAGATAAAAGGAAGCAAACAAGATAGGGTTGATGGTGACCCAAAACAGTCAACGATGACTGTAACATAGAAGATCAAAAGATATGAAGACAACATGTAACATCCCAAAATTTCTTGTAAGTTAAATTAACTACGGTTGAGTCTAAACAGGATTAGAAGATATCATCATTGGGTGTAAAATTTATTTGGTTCGTCGTATCATGACCCACAGCTTCTGTTGCGGGGCATGACACTGTGGAACGAATAACCCCGCACCCACCTTGATGATCCTTCCTAAAACATGATTAGGCCTTAATCATAGGTAAAACGGTTCATAAATGATAGTGAATCTTTTGGTTATTTGTATTCCGATTACTTTATTTTAATCGGTTTGGTCGTCTTTTGTTTTGTTTGAATTTTGCATGACCATGATGATAATTGTCTTTGTTTTATTTGACAATACTATATCAAGCCAGCTTTATGATAATATTCGAATTATTATTTACGGACTTGGTGATTTTCGTATTGGAATATTTTACATAAACCTGAAAATTCAACTAATTTTTATGGTAATATATTGTTGGAAATATGTGGACTTGTATTATGAAAGTTAATTTTAACTCAACCATTAAGCCTAGTAACAACTAAAGTAAAAAAAAATGTATGAAATATTAATTAGTATATATATATATATATATATATATATATATATATATATATATGTGTGTATATATATATGTGTAAGGGATTTGGCATGTAAGCCAAAAGTTTTATTTAGTTATTGAAATTTATGGGTTTCATAAAGTGAAACACCTTCACATGGCACAAGTGTGCGGCATGCACTAAAACACGTACCAGCATTGGGAAGCCCGAAAATTCTTCAATATGCTGCCCAACTATAGTTCTTTCATTATATTTTTTCTGTTATTTTTCCTTCGTCTATTTTCATTCTCCCCTTCTGGAATACCTGCGTGAGTTTTGGAGGAAAGAAGGATTCAACTTGTTGGAGTGGGAAGAGTAGAAGGTTTCTGATTCTGGGTTTACTTCAAGCATGAATATCTTCTCCTTTCTCTGCTGCATTATTTGTAAAAAAATGAGGAAATACACATTCTATTTTTAATGGCAATCAAGGAAATTGTGGACAACTTTTGATTTAATTGTTTGGAGATGAAGTATGAAAAGGAAATTGATGGATTTTGTATTATTTTTAGTTTTCTTTGTGTGGTTTTAACCTAACCACAGAAAAATACGCAAATGGGGTTTTGGGTTTTGATCAGCAAAAATAAAGTAAAAGAAAGGTTAAAAATTCCTTCTCTGCATTATAATAAATTATACCCAAAAGGAAAAGAGTTGGGTTTTTCCTGTACAGAAAGAAGGAAAACATTTTGTGAATTTGTGTGTTTAAAATCGATTTGTGCTTGTGGGTTTTCATTTTGTTTAACTGAAATTTGGTTGTGTGTTTTCTATAAACAAATCGATTTGGGTATATAAATTGATTTGCATAAAGGAATCGATTTGGGTAACCCAATCAATATGGGTATGCAACCGGTTGGGGTTTTGTATTTTTCTTCTTGGTTGTTATATGCAGGTCTGATTTTTAATTTATTGAGATCTTTTGAATGATAATTTGTGGGTGTCAAAGCTCTTGCATGGGGCTGCATTTTCCAGAAATTTTATTATTATGGACCACTAAATCGGTTCATGTATAAATGAGGGTGTCTTGTTATGTGTGAATAATTACAAAAAAATGGCATTTAGCTTGTAACTTCCAGCCTGGCAATATGACTTAGATTCTTGTAAGACATTGAAAAAGAAATTGCTTGTCTTGGTAAGGGCATGAAAGCCAGGACAGCTTGACCGAGATGCACCAAGGAGTAATTGGAGGCATGATTGGGTTTAAAATAATGATATCTTATGAAAGAAATTATTAGTTGTTCTTTTACTAAAAAGAGTATGTTTAAATGATGTAACCATGGTGCTGCTATATTGTTGGTTGGGTTGTTTGTTTACCAGATAGAACATGTTAAAGTGATGTAAATATGGTGATATTTGTGCTAATTTGTAGAGCTGCTCATTGACTGAAAAAAATACTCTTCTTAATCATATTGTTTTTACGAAGTTATGTAGAAATTTTAAATGTCAAATGCTTATTGATTGAAGCTGGAATACAGATGTATTGACCTTTGTGATTAGAGGGAAACATGATCGCTGAAATAGAAATTGGTTGTTCTATTTGTGTGCATCCATAGTTGTATCTTTATAGAAACCAGGTAGTAATACATTTTCAGCTGTATTACCATGTGCTTGTTGATAAAACAACATGTATATCCTTTCATATTTTATTAATTAATTGCATCAGAAAATGGAGTTAATATTCATGCCAGTTCATTTTGAACTGACATCATACCACTACTCCAGTCTTGCAGGACCATTAGCCGTTACATTCGGATGTGCGGAAACTCATGTCTTGTGAATTTTTATCGTAGCATGGATCTAAATGAGATACTTGGATTTCAATTGGTGAAAGGATGATATCCTTGAATTTTTGGCTGAATTATTGGGATCTTGGACCCATTGTAAATATTCAAACCTCACTATGTGAGAATTATTATACCGGTTATATATTTCGCCTTAACGGACATATGTAATATATGATTTTAATAAAGAGATGATTACTTTGTGTGTAATAATATCTCAATATGAGTAAATGATGAATACTTGAGTTGTGAAATCTTACTTTTCACAAATTGTTGAATACATTTATTTGATAGTTATCAATGTATGAAGCCGATAATTGGGCAATTATTGTAACAATCAATTGTCTTTAATTTCTAAATTAAATAAGCTATTTAGTGGCGTAGTTAATCGAAGGAATAATTAAATATACATGTTTTAATATATATTTAATTTGACCTTTTGGTAAACTTGGTATTAATATGATAAGATTGTAAATCCTGATGTATATAGAATAGAAGATTATCATTGTAAAAAGGTAATTTAAGGTTAAAGAATCAAACATCAGGAAAAAAGAGACTAAATGGGATGGTAAATAGATGAAAAGATCCATTAGGCATATTAAGGGATAAGTACATGCAGAATGTTGATATAGTTACATTTCAGCATAACGAATGTACTTATCTCATAAAGATCCTAGTTGGCCTTTGGCATCTATCTCAATATAAACTCTTGCAAGATAGGTTTAATTGGAAATAAAATAAAAACAAACTATAAAGATCTAGATAACTGTGAAAGGGATAGTTGTGAGGTGGTGGAAGACTTAAAACTCATAAGACTAGTGTGTTGTCTTGAGTTTAGCCGTAACCTGCATGGCGGATAACTTTGGCCAAAGTAATGCATTGATGGTTGTGCATTGTCTGATCACCTAGTCCTCTAATTAAATAAAAAAAATTGTCTGTAACCTGATCATGGGAAGTTGAAATACTGAACATGAGGTAGACAATGGTCGGATACCAGAATACGAAGTCAGGAAACTAGCTTCGTGGTAGACCCAAGGACTTTCACATAGTTCCCATGACCTTTAAAAGGTTGAGCCAAAATGCTAGTAAGCATTGTCACTCGAAGTAGTGACGAAGGGAGATCGTGGAGATCTAGATACACCCTTCTCAGCCGCACATGGCTTACATGGATGTTATCGGATAGATCAAAAGAGAAAAATTGATTAATGAATTTGATTAAATAAATTTGTATGATTGCAGCTGTGTAATTTGTTATTATGTTTATGTGTTAAAAAAAATCCTCATTTTTCAACTCTTGTAATTTTGAGCGTTACATTTTGGTATCAGAGCCAGAGGCTCAGACACTTGGACATTAATGGGACACACGTTCTAATAAAAGTATCCTCTTTTATAAAATAGGAAACTATGGCTAGGCCGGCAACAAGAGCTAGTATGGCAAGTGACAGTGGGGTAAATATTGATGACGTGCCGGATAATACGACTGCTAAGTTAGAAGAAATCCTCAACCTTTTGAATGACACCTGAAACTGAGTTGTTGCCTTAGAACAACAAGGTCAGGGTGGTGAAGAGAATGAGGATCGTAGGGATGAGAATCAGGGTGATGAGCAATATGATGATCAACCTGAGCACCTGAATGAAAGGGCAAATAAGAAAGCAAGGTTGGCTGATGAGTTAGCAAGGGACATTAAAAGAATATCCCCACCTAAATTTGATGGTACAACTCTTGGGGATGGTGCTGAAAAATTGGCTCTCTGAAATGGAAAAGTATTTTGAGATTAGGGACTTTTCAGAGGAGACAAAAGTAGTATGGGGAGCCTACCAATTGTCCCGTGAAGCATCTTCCTGGTGGGATAACCGGAAAATGGAACTAGGAATTGATTCTGGTATGATCACGTGGGAGCAGTTCAAGGCCTACTTCCATCAAAGATGGCTACCTCAGCTATACTTTGACCAAAAGATGGCAGAATTCCAAAATCTGACTCAAGGAAAGTACTCAGTTACAAAATATTGGGAACGTTTCACTCGATTGCTGAAATATGTTCCTTTGTATCAAAAGGATGAGAAGTTTAGAATGAGAAAATTTATAATGGGATTGAATCCTAGTATTGGTGGTGAGGTAGATGTTCATGGACCTACCTCGATGGAAACAATGTTTGAAAAAGCTATCAAGAGAGAACTAAAGCTACGGAGTATTTATGCCTCTAAAGAGGAAAACAGAAGGAAAAATAGCAATTTCCAAACATCAACCACAAGTAAACCAGCATGGAAACAAAAAGTTTAGGCCTGTCAATAAAAGAGGAATAGCGGGTAGAACTGTTGTGAATAATAATAAAAATGGGCAACAAGGAACAAGTTTAATCCAGAATAAGATTGAGAGAAAAGGACCACATGGAGGATGTTTTAATTGCGGTGGTGATCATTTCGCTAACAATTGTCTGCAAAGAGGACAATGGAATAACCAGCAGAAGGGATTTACTATGGTAAATAAAGAGGGGAACAACATAAGATTTATGCTACAGTCCATAATAAGCAAGTGGAAAAGCAAACGACTCCAATAGAAACTTCAGGTAAGCTTTTTGGAGAACTTGTTTCTGTTTTATTTGATTCCGGTTCAACAGAATGTTTTGTTTCATCTAAAGTTGCTGATAAACTCAAAATAAGAGCTAGGTACATGGAACACACTTGGACTGTACAGTATGGAAATAATGTTGTACACATAGTGAATCAGTGTTTGTTTGAGGCACCACTAGAATTACCTGAGTTCATGACAAGATTAAACATGTATGTGGCACCTCTTAGATCCTATGATGTTGTCATAGGTATAAATTGGTTAAGTCAACATAATGCAACCTTGGATTGCTTAGGGAAAAGTGTAACCTGCTGTGATGATCAACAGAAAACAACAAGTGTTTAGGGTGTTAAAAGAGAGTTTGTCACTAGGCAGATTTCCACCATGCAGCTAAAAAAGGCAAAGCGGAAGGGCTGCCATCTATATGCTATAAAAATAACAAATTTGGGACAGGAAATTGAGCCTGAAATTGAAGCATTTCCCATCCTAAGGGAATTTAGAGATGTGTTTCCAAATGAGTTGCCCGGACTTCCACCTAAGCGTGAATTTGACTTCACAATAGAGGTCAAACCAGCAACGGAACCAATCTCCAAGGCACCATACAGAATGACAACAACTGAATTAGTTGAGTTGAAAGCTCAATTACATGAATTGTTGTCCTTGGGTCTTATTAGACCAAGTATATCACCATGGGGTGCACCGGTTATCTTCGTAAAAAAGAAGGATGGGACCCTCAGACTTTGTATTGATTACTGAATGCTCAACAAGGTAACAGTGAAGAATCGGTACCCGCTACCCTGAATCGATGATCTATTTGATCAAATGGGGGGCGCAAAAGTGTTTTCCAAGATTGATCTTAGATCCGGTTATCATCAACTGTGAATCAAGGATGAAGATATCCATAAAACTGCTTTTAGAACAAGGTATGGGCATTACGAGTTTACAGTTTTTCCCTTTGGTCTAACAAATGCACCTGTCGCTTTCATGAACTTGATGAACAACGTGTTTAGGGAATACTTAGACCAATTTGTACTTATCTTTCTCGATGATATATTAATATACTCCAAGAATGAGGAAGAACATGATGAACATTTAAGGATTGTGCTGGGAATTCTCAGAAAACATAAATTATATGGAAAATTATCTAAGTGTGTTTTCTATCAATACGAAGTACAATACTTAGGCCACTTATTAAGTAAAGAAGGAATCTCGGTGGACCCTTCGAAGATCAGTGCCATCATGGAATGGCCAGCACCAAAGGATGTGCATGTGCATGAAGTGAGAAGTTTTATGGGTCTAACAGGCTACTATCGAAAGTTCGTAAAGGACTTCTCTAGGTTAGCAGGACCTATCACTTCTTTGCAAAAGAAGGGTAAGAAATTTGTTTGGGACAATAAGTGTGAAGAAGCCTTTAATGAGTTAAAAGGTAGACTCACAAGTGCTTCGGTGTTGAAGATTCCAGATCCAAATGGGAACTTCTTAGTGGTAATTGATGCTTCAGGGGAAGGTTTGGGTGGAGTACTACTACAAGATGGGCATGTGGTAGCTTTTGAAAGTAGGAAGTTGAGGGTGCATGAAGTAAATTACGCACCACATGATCTTGAGCTTGCTGCGATTGTTCATGCGCTGCAGGTATGGAGGCACTATTTGCTAGGAAAACCTTTTGAACTCAAAACAGATCATCTTGGGCTCAAGTACATTTTTACGCAACTGAATCTAAATGCAAGGCAACAAAGATGGCTAGAGTTCCTAGCAAATTATGACTTTGATATAAATTACATTAAGGGAAAAGAGAATAGGGTGGTTGATGCCTTAAGTCGCAGAAAGTAGATTGCTGCTATAATTACATTAAGAACCCAGTTCAAAGATGAAGTTAAAAATGAGTTAACCAATGACCCCTACTACAATCATGTTAAAACAACTCTAGAAAAAGATCCAAGGGACAAAAGGTATGATGGTTTCAAGATGGAAACAGATGGGATTCTATGCGTTATAACAACAGAATATATGTACCAGAAGGTAAAGAACTCAAAAATAAAGTCATGAGAGAATTTCATGATGCTCCCTATTTGGGACATCCAGGAGTAACAAAGATGATGGCGGACATCAAAAAGTAATACTTCAAGAAAAAGATGAAAAATGATGTGATTCTTTACGTCTCACAATGCCTGGAATGTCAGCAAGTAAAGGCTGAACATTTACATCCAGTAGGACTATTATATCCTCACAACGTGCCAAAATATAAGTGGCAAGTTATAAGTATGGATTTTATCCAAGGTCTACCTATGTCCCAAAATAAACATGATGTTATACTTGTAGTTGTAGACAAGTTAACTAAAGTGGCACATTTTATAGCAGGTAATTTAACGGATAATTCACCCATACTGGAAAAAAGGCTTGTACAAGAAGTTTTCTGATTACATGGAGTTCCAAAAGTAATAATTTCAGACAGGGACTCAAGGATAACTTCCAGATTTTGGTAGACTTTGTATGCTGCCTTAAGAACAAAACTGAACATAAGTTCTGCCTACCATCCGAAAACTGATGGTCAAACTGAAAGAGTAAATTAAGTGTTAGAAGATTTACTAAGAATGTATTGCATGGATCAATAATACAAATGGGAAGAGTATAATCCCTTGGCTGAATTTTCCTATAATAACACTTACCATTCTTCCAATCAGATGACTCCTTTTGAGCCCTTATATGGTCGTAGGTGTAGAACACCTATAAGTTGGGATAATCCTGAAGATAGGTTACTGATTGGACCGGAAATGCTTTCAGAAATGGAAAAACAGGTTAAATTAATCCAAGAAAGATTGAAAGAAGCAACAAATAGGCATAAAAGTTATCCAGATTTAAAAAGAATTGACAGAAAGTTTAACGTGGTAGATAAAGTTTTTCTTAGGGTCAAACCTAAAAAGAGTTCCATTTCATTTGGCAAGTCAGCCAAATTATCTCCTAGGTTTGTAGGACCATTTGAAGTCCCAGAGGTCATTGAACCAATAGCCTACAAGCTAGCACTGCCTCCCGCTCTATCCAGGCTGCATAATGTATTTCATGTATCCTTGCTTAAGAAATATGTACCTGATTTAACACATGTACTTAATTGAGATTCATTGCAGGTTCTGGATCCAGGAATAATCGTGGTTGATCCTATGAGGATACTAGAAACCCGGAAGTTGCACTTGAGAAACCGTGAGGTTTCACAATGTAGGATCCAGTGGGACCAATATTCTGAAGAAAGTGCCACTTGGGAGAATCTAGAAGATATCCAGACTACTTTTCCGCATCTGTTTGACTGATTTTTATGAACATGTTTTGTTAAAGTACTAAATTCAGTTTTTCTATAAAAGTGGTAGATAAGAAAATTCTGTAGATAAGCCTACAACTGAATGTTGGGACTAAGATACTTTTTGATTAATATTTATTGTTGAAGATTTTGTTAATGAACCTGGAAAATCTATCATTTAGGCAGTAATGTATTATGTCTACAGATTATATGACTGATTTTCTATATGTAAAAGGGTTGTTGTGACCTTTATGATTCAGCTGAAATAATATTGCTATAAATTCTAAGCTGATTTGAAATATAATTATGCAGCAAATGAATAATGGGTTAGTTTATCTATTTATCTTGAAATCATCGAGATGATGATTATTCTAAGGGGTGGAGTATGTAACATCCCAATTTTTTTTGTAAGTTAAATTAAGTACGGTTAAGTCTAAACAAGATTAGATGAGATCATCATTGGGAGTAAAATTCATTTGGTTCGTTATATCATGACCCACAACTTCTACTGCGGGGCATGACACTGCAGAACGAATAACCCCGCACCCACCTTGATGATCTTTCTTAAAACAAGATTAGGTCTTAATCATAAGTAAAACGGTTCATAAATCTTTCGTTATTTGTATTCCGGTTACTTTATTTAAATCAGTTTGGTTGTCTTTTGTTTTGTTCGACTTTTGCATGACCGCGATGATGATTGTCTCTGTTTTATTTGATAATGCTATATCAAGCCATCTGTATGAGAATATTCGAATTATTATTTACGGACTTGGTGATTTTCATATTGGAATGTTTTATATAAACCTGGAAATTTAACTAATTTTTATGGTAATATATTGTTGGAAATATGTGGACTTGTATTATGAAGGTTAATTTTAACTTGACCATTAAGCTGGGTAACAACTAAAGTAAAAAAAAATGTACGAAATATATATATATATAGATATAGATATAGATATAGATATAGAGATATAGATATATATATATATATATATATATATATATATTAGAGGGATTTGGCATGTAAGCCAAAAGTTTTATTTAGTTATTGAAATTTATGGGTTTCATAAAGTGAAACACCTTCACATGGCACAAGTGTGTGGCATGCACTAAAACACGTACCAGCATTCGGAAGCCCAAAAATTCTTCAATATGTCACCCAAATATAGTTCTTTCATTATATTTTTTCCGTTATTTTTCCTTCGTCTATTTTCATTTTCCCCTTCTGGAATACCTGTGTGAGTTTTGGAGGAAAGAAAGATTCAACTTGTTGGAGCGGGAAGAGTAGAAGGTTTCCGATTCTAGGTTTACTTCAGGCATGAATATCTTCTCCTTTCTCTGCTACATTATTTGTAAAAAAAATGAGGAAATACACGTTCTGTTTTTAATGGCAATCAAGGAAATTGTGGACAACTTTTGATTTAATTGTTTGGAGATGAAGTATGAAAAGGAAATTGATGGATTCTGTATTCTTTTTAGTTTTCTTTGTGTGGTTTTAACCTAACCCAGAAAAATACGCAGATGGGGTTTTGGGTTTTGATCAACAAAAAATAAAGTAAAAAAAAGGTTAAAAATTTCTTCTTTGCCTTATAATAAATTATACCCAAAAGGAAAGTTGGGTTTTTTTTTGTACAGAAAGAAGGAAAACATTTTGTGAATTTATGTGTTTAAAATCGATTTGTACTTGTGGCTTTTCATTTTGTTAAACTGAAATTTGGTTGTGTGTATTTTCTGTAAACAAATCGATTTGGGTATACAAATCAATTTGCATAAAGGAATCGATTTGGGTAACCCAATCAATATGGGTATGCAACCGGTTGGGGTTTTATATTTTTCTTCTTGGTTGTTATATGCAGGTCTGATTTTTAATTTATTGAGATCTTTTGAATGATAATTTGTGGGTGTCAAAGCTCTTGCATGGGGCTGCATTTTCCAGAAATTTTATTATTATGGACCACTAAATTGGTTCATGTATAAATGAGGGTGTCTTGTTATTTGTGAATACTTACAAAAAAATGGCATTTAGCCTGTAACTTCCAGCCTGGCAATATGACTTAGATTCTTGTAAGACTGTGAAAAATAAATTGCTTGTCTTGGTAAGGGCATGAAAGCCAAGACAACTTGATCGAGATGCACCAAGGAGTAATTGGAGGCATGACTGGGTTTTAAATAATGATATCTTATGAAAGAAATTATTAGCTGTTCTTTTACTAAAAAGAGTATGTTTACATGATGTAACCATGGTGCTGTTATATTGTTGGTTGGGTTGTTTGTTTATTAGATAGAACATGTTAAAGTGATGTAAATATGGTGATATTTGTGCTAGTTTGTAGAACTGCTCATTGACTGAAAAAAATACCCTTCTTAATCATATTGTTTGTATGAAGTTATGTAGAAATTTTAAATGTCAAATGCTTATTGATTGAAGCTGGAATACAGATGTATTGACCTTTGTGGTTAGAGGGAAACATGATCGCTGAAATAAAAATTGGTTGTTCTATTTGTGTGCATCCATAGCTGTATCTTTATAGAAACCAGGTAGTAATACATTTTCAGCTGTATTACCATGTGCTTGTTGATAAAACAACATGTATATCCTTTCCTATTTTATTAATTAATTACATCAGAAAATGGAGTTAATATTCATGCCAGTTCATTTTGAACTAACATCATACCACTACTTCAGTCTTGCATGACCATTAGCCGTTACATTTGGATGTGCGGAAACTCATGTAGTGTGAAGTTTTATCGTAGCATGGATCTAAATGAGATACTTGGATTTCAATTGGTGAAAGGATGATATCCTTGAATTTTTGGATGAATTATTGGGATCTTGGACCCATTGTAAATATTCAAACCTCACTATGTGAGAATTATTATACCGGTTATATATTTCGCCTTTATGACATATGTAATATATGATTTTAATAAAGAGATGATTACTTTGTGTGTAATAATATCTCAATATGAGTAAATGATGAATACTTGAGTTGTGAAATCTTACTTTTCACAAATTGTTGAATATATTTATTTGATAGTTATCAATGTATGAAGCCGATAATTGGGTAATTATTGTAACAATCGATTGTCTTTAATTTCTAAATTAAACAAGCTATTTAGTGGCATAGTTAATCGAAGGAATAATTATATATACATGTTTTAATATATATTTAATTCGGCCTTTTGGTAAACTTGGTATTAATATGATAAGATTGTAAATCCTTTTGTATAGATAATGGAAGAGTATCGTTGTAAAAAGGTAGTTTGAGGTTAAAGAATCAAACATCAGGAAAAAAGAGACTAAATGGGATGGTAAATAGATGAAAAGATCCATTAGGCATATTAAGGGATAAGTACATGCGGAATGCTGATATAGTTACATTTCAGCATAACGAATGTACTTGTCTCATAAAGATCCTTGTTGGCCTTTGGCATGTATCTCAATATAAACTTTTGCAAGATAGGTTTAATTGGAAATAAAATAAAAACAAACTATAAAGATCTAGATAACTGTGAAAGACATAGTTGTGAGGTGGCGGAAGATTTAAAACTCATAAGACTAGTGTGTTGTCTTAAGTTCAGCCGTAACCTGCACGGCGGATAACTTTGGCCAAAGTAATGCATTGATGGTTATGCATTGTCCGATTTCCTAGTCTTCCAATTAAATAAATAAAAAATTGTCTGTAACCTGATCATGGGAAGTTGAAATACTAAAGATGAGGTAGACAATGGTCGGATACCGGAATACGAAGTCGGGAAACTAGCTTCGTGGTAGACCCAAGGACTTTTACATAGTTCCCTTAACCTTTAAAAGGTTGAGCCAAAATGCTAGTAAGAATTGTCACTCAAAGTAGTGACGAAGGGAGATCGTGGAGATCTAGATACACCCTTCTCATCTGCACATGGCTTACATGGATGTTATTGGATAGATCAAAATAGAAAAAATGATCAATGAATTTGGTTAAAGAAATCTGTACGATTACAGTTGTGTAATTTGTTATTATGTTTATGTGTTAAAAAATCCTCATTTTTTCAACTCTTGAAATTTTGAGCATTACAGAACATATCTGGAATTGATTAATGGATGTTGAAGATGTCCTCGATCTAGTATAGAAGCATAGGAAACAAAAAATATGCAGATTACAGGCTGGTTGATGAAAATGTAATTGATGCAAATTGGGTTGACGACGACCAAAGTATAATTGACTGGGACTGGGATAAGAAAGTAAAACCCTGGGGTGTCAGATAGGAAAAACAAAAAGGATGCAGGGTTTAGATGTTGTGGAGGTAGAAAATTTGATGGCAATAGGGACATATTGTAGGAAAAAGAGTTTATGTAGATCAAATCGACATTGACCAAGGAAGAATCGACAGTGACCGAGGCTAGATTAGGGTTTGGTGAAGGCTAATAGATGGCTTCAGACTATAAGAAAGAAATAAGAGTGGCAGAGGTGATGACAGATCTCCAAGATGACGAACGAGCCTATAAAGTTGATGAAACAACTAGTTGATTCAATAAAATTTATATATTTTATTAAAAATGAATGCAAATATATGTTATAAGTGATAAACAATGAAATATAAATGCTAGACAAATTATTAATTTTAACTATGAAAGGAAATGAGGGAGATAAGGCACTTATCTCAATTTTGCTTATTCTAAAGTGAGTCTAAACTGGAAAATGTGATGGAACACGAGCACAGACCATTGTAATCAGGCTCAGAAAAATGTAGGGATGCTCGGGATGCCTAGACATGAGCTCTTGGGCAAGGATAGGGGCGCCCACAGGTGCCTAAGGCCTCTATATGGGCATTAGAGTCTGTATAAATGGTTGTGGTTCCGATAGTGTCGCTAGGGCTTCACACTTGTTTGCTTTTGGTCTCCTTTATGTCACACTTGGATCACCGAGGCACCTGTAAATCTACAAACAAATATCCTCCTGCAAAACCCTAAAAAAGACATCAAATCCTAAAAAATAAAGATGTAAAATGAGGGGTCAGATTTGGTGTCACCTAGATTTCACCCTGAAATCTGCGACTACCCTATCCAAAAAAAATTCGTACTTTTAAAATAATGGGTCGTTTTGTGTTTTTATTGCCTGAAAGTTCTTGTATTGCGTCAAGATAATCCCAAAGAGCCATATTAGCCTTTTTCGCCAAATACCTAGATGCCCAAAATTGTTATATTCTGTCGTCAGGATTTGTCTGCGGGAAATTTGTATTTAATTATTTTGAGCCCCGTATGAGGCTATTTGCACTCTGTTTTAACTCTATTATGAGTGAATATGTCATTACTCTTATGTACCAGAAGGGTTTTAACTTGGAATAAGTTTTGGGCTTTATTTGTAACTTTTGGCAATTTTTCGTGTTTTTGTGGTGTCCCGTTTCGTTTTCTGTGAAATTTCTCTAGAACAATTCCTTTACCAGGTAAGCCCAATTTTTGGTCTAGAGCAGCTGGAAAACATATACGCACATTATGCCCGGAGGAAGTCGCCATCAGAGGTCTGGATCACTGGGAAAAAGTGAAGTCATGCACAGAAAAAACCCCTGCGGGGATGGGTGCATTTTTGGAAAACTAAGGATTTGAGCTGCAATGGGAAAAAATAGAAGTCGCAGGCATGATGAGAATTTTATATTTGCCTAGCAAGGTACTTTTTCCCGTGTTATAAAATTTACTTAAGCTGCAATGAGAAAAATAGAAGCAGTAGGCAGGTGGGAATTTATTGCCTGCCTTGCAGGGTACTTTTTCCCGTGATAGAAAATTCACTTAAGCTACAGTGGGAAAAATAAAAGCAACAGGCAGGTGGGAATTTTTATACTTGCTTAACAGGGTACTTTTTCCCAGTGATATAAAATTCACTTAAGCTGCAGTGGGAAAGTTAGAGGCTGCAGGCAGGCGGGAATTTATTGCCTGTCTTGCAGGGTAAAAATTCCCATGGTGAAATGAAAGAAAAGTGACTTAAGTGAAATCATGGGATTTTATTGCATGCCTTGCAGGGTAAATAATCCCATTGTCAAAGTCAAATCACTTAAGTGGATCATGGGATTTCTGGGGCTGCCTTGCAGAGTTAAGAATCCCATTGTTACAAATTCTTAAAAATAGAATTCTATTATGCAAAAAAGTGTGACCCACATTGGGTGAATAATAATGCATTAAATAAATATTTGTTAATATTTATTCACCCAGTTGTGGCATTCAGGCTTGTGGAAAAGTCAACAAAAGCAAAGGGGAATAAATCAATTGGAAATAGAATTCTAAAATTAAATAAATTTAATTTATTTAATGCAGCCCCTTTTGAGAAGGAATTAATACTTTTTAAAGTATTAAATGATTATATTAATTCCTATTTTCAGTGGCTATGGGTCAAAGCACATTGTGAAGCTTAAGTGAATTGAAGTGTGAACGATTAAATTGAATTAATTTAATTGATTGGATGACTATCCTTAAACATGTTATTTTTAAAAGAGAAGAGCATGATTTTTAATTAATTAATTGCCTTTAAATGTTAGGGCAATTATTAATTATAGAATTGTGAGGGTTATATAAGCATGGGCAGCCATATGGGTGAATTATTTAATTCACAGGTAAAGAATTGCAACCAAGAAGAAAAGTGCGCCCCCATTTGAAGAAGGATTTTGTTCAAGCAAGGTGGAAACAAGCCTAAAAGCTTCCAAATTTGGCGCATGCTTTGAAGGAGGTTGATCTTTGTTTGCATAATTGTTTGCACAGGCGTTACAGGAGCTCAGGTGTTGTTGAAAGGATTCATGCTCTTTTTATGTGCAAATTAAACACCATTTTTTGGGGCAGCATGGCTTGAAAAGTGTAGATTTTTACAATTAAAATTCACTATTCATGCTCTGGTGGCCATTTTTGTCTGGATAAATTGTGCAGGAATTCATTACAGATGCTTTACAAAGGAAAATGAGCTTTTATCAATGTCCAATACATTGCTTATATCCTCCAAATCTAAAGAATTGTCCAGATCTGCACCAGTATTCAAGAATTTCAGTCAAATAAGAAGAAAAAGAATTATTCAGACAAAGATAGACAAAGCTATGGCGAAGAAAGATGAAAAAAGAAAGCACAATGGAGTCATGCATCGCTTATAAATTTACAGATATTAGAAACACGGATCTAGGCTCAGAACCTCTTGCTAAATTGATAGACAATATCCAGAGCAGGAAAGACTTCACTCATGCGTGCAAGAGAAACTTCACTCATGCGTGAAAATTAAAAGTAGTGGAATTATTCGAGCTGCAAGCTTTTCCATCCACAGCCCAGTTGCCAAGAATTTGTTATGCAGGTGCAGATCCATAGCCAGATGCAGATGCTGATGCAAATCCATATGCAGATCCAGATCCAGATCTCATAGTTGCAAAAGCTTCTGGCACAAAGGTTTCATCCTCTTGTTTCGAATGCGGGCCCGTGTGAAGAAGACAGCGCGTGGAAAATTCCTTCTAAGACCTTGTGCATGTGCTCTCATCTTCCAGTTGAAGCCTTCATTGGATTTTCATTCACCCTGAGTGCTTTCCCAGAATTTTTAATTGCTCATATACAATTAAAAATAAGGATGATGAGTTATCTACGGCCAACCTTGCATTGATGCATGTACAAAAGAAGAATTGCAAAACCTTCAAGGATAAAAGAGAAGACAATGTGAAGGCAAAATTCCAGCTTGCTTCCAATTCCAACTACTTGCAATTCCAGCTTGTTTCCAGATCCAGCTGCTTCCAGATCAAGTTTGAATCAGCTGCATGCAGATATGAAAAAGGACAAAGTCAGCTTTCCTCTTCCTTCTTTCCTCCGACAAAGTCAGCTTTCCTCTTCCTTCTTCTTTCCTCCGACAAAGTAAATTGAGTGATCAATTAAATTATACAACTTAAGTGATTCGTTTAAAAGCCATTACTTGAAGAAGTCAACTACTTGGAGATAGGTGGCGGGCGTGCAAAATTAGAAGGTTCTATTTTCAGTTACAAATCATACATGTCATGCACAAAGAGGAATTCCAGGAGGGAGATTGCCAGTTGTTTCTTTTTCGACTTCTACATGTGCCAGTTCAACTAAAGCTTCCAACTTGTAATTACCCCTCTACATTCTATAACTAGAGGAAGAACCTTCATGTTAATAATCGATCAGAATTTGTAAGCAGTAATCTCGTGTTCTAGACTTTGTGTTGAACCCTTGAGAGCAACTTGGAGCAAAGGAATACAAAGGAGAAGGTTTTCGGAAAACATTGTGTCACAGTATACTGTGTTTCTTGCTTTTAATCTTAGATCTCTTCATAAACTTTGTGTTATTTTAGATCTAGATGTAGAGCTGCCTTTGTTTTATAATTCTGTGTTTTCATATCTATTAAGTTTCTTCTATGTGCATGCAATTAGCTCTGCTATCTACTAATTGGGATGCACATCTTCCCCATTTCTTCTCTGTATTTCCTTTACTTCCTTCTTCTATAAAATACTTCCTTTCTTGAACAGCTGCTTACTTGCTGCAGAACTTCTTAGTTATGGTTCATGAACTAAGTGGTTAAAGTAAAACCCCTGATAGATAATAACACATTTATAGTGACAAATCTGACACGGGAGCCTCACCGGTTAAACGAGGGAGATTTATCTCATGATTGCCTATGTTTGATGTTATGCAAAAAATCTAGCCAACAATATTGTTCACAGCTGTCACAATGGTGAACTTACGACTGAGTGTTGCACTACATCTCAGACCCAATGTAGTTCTATGTGCTTGTGTGTGTAATAATGCTCCTAGGTTTCCCTCGCACAAATGATGCCAATATAACATGCGGTAGCTAGATAAAATACAAATGTGTGGATGGAATAGAATGAACTCCCCTTCTTATGCATTGTATATGCAAAGTAATGTGCCCAAATATAGTCCCTTTAGATATGTAGATAGATAACCATTTATAAGAATTGCCTGCCCATATAATGATATGTATGTTGTGTTTATATAGGGATCTCTTGCTTGAATTTCAACACTAATGATCCGACATGTTGACTAGTACCTCGGGATATGCAAGGGAAAACCAAAAATACTGACCTCAAGTATCAACTGACACATCACTCGGCCTAGACTGAGCACTCACCTGAAGCGCACAAAGGTACCAGGACCCTCTTTAGGGTTGTCTGTTTTAGAATTGTTAGCATGATGAAGACTTGAAGCATTCAGATCCATAACTAATATAACATTCTAAAGGTCATATTCAGATCTAGATCTTAAAGTATCATGAATCAAATAATAAACATAGAAAACTCATTCATGCAGTAATAAAATATAACCATGATTAACACCTTGATTCAGTCAGTAACCTCCATTATATTAAATACAATAATACATAGAAGCTTCCTTACAACAAAAATAGTATACACTCATGCACACATCAGATTTGGCAGCATAGCATCACAATAACTCAATTTTCACCTCTCTCTCTCTCTCTTTTATGTTACACAGTTCACTACATATTTATAAGGGTGGGTACTTTCCCTTCACCACTTATCTAATCCCGAAATAGGTCACATGTTATTATTATCCATGCGCCTTTACAATAATAGGCCTGTAGGCAATAATGCTAACAATAGATCTATTTTATTCAACTATCAGTTCGTAATCCAAACTTTAGCCCACATTCGTGTAAAGCGCTTCATCGCCGATCCTCAAAAATATCTAATGCGTGTCATGCAAGTCTTTAACCGGTTTGTGTGTTCGGCACGTTATCCCCAAAAATAGCTCATCATCATGAAAATGGATAAGTCCTAAATCTGTCTCTACCCTTAGCACGTGATTCCTTCCCGATCCTCCCACACATTTGAATGCGCTCTACTCTTCTGTGTGAATCTTTTGTATGTTATTCACTGAGTGACATATTTTGACTGATCAACATTACCCCACACTAAATGCATTGTCTCCCTGACAATGGTTGTCTCCAAAATGAATCAAAGAATATGAATAGAAGAATAGAAAGAATTTTGATGAATAAAAGAATGTCTTTACCCTACAACATCCTCTACTTCAACTTGAAGAATCAATTCTGGATATTATTCTTTTATTTTCACCTGTAAATTGTGTCAATCATTGAGCGCGGCCTCTTCCTTTTCTGGGATATCCACTACAATTGACTTAGTTCATCCTTAACAATCTCTCCTTTCTCTTTCTGCAAGACCAACATAATGCTAGACATTGCAGTCATTCTTCCTTCTAGTAAGTCCATCTTTAGCACGATGAGTTTCCCAAGCTCATCTATCATTTCCTTGTGTGGCTCTTGTACTGATGTAAGGGCCTCATGCTTCTACTTGAAAAGTGTTAATCATTCTATGCGTCCCAAGGTCTCATATTTCATGGATTTCAAGACTTCATTGTCTTCCAAAATGGTCCTGGTTCTTATAACGGCTTCTGGGGCTCTACAAATATTCAATGCTTGATCTTCTTTCTTTAGTTCCTCTTGCAAGATCTGAAGAAACCCCTCATATGATGCAATCTTTCTCATCACTGAAGCCTTTTCTCACTCTACTTCTTGCTCAAGATTTTTTGGTTATGGCATGCACAGAGGTCCATCTTCAAGAACTAAGTCTACCAAGATACTTACATAATTCATTACCGAAGGAAACGTTTTGGGTACCTTTGGCTCTAAGTGTGGATTTTCTTTCATGATGTTGTCCCCAATCTCCTCTACCATGCTGATGAAAACAACATTCTTCTTCTGTGCCAAGTATTTTTGTTTTTTTTAGGCATGCTATTTCTGCATCCTTAGTTTTGAGATCTTCTTTGAGCACCCTAGTTGTTGCAGCTTTATCGATATTTCACCACACCACCTTTGTTGATACTTTCACTAAAGCATTTCTCACTTGTTCATCTGACATAATGGTAGGCTTTACTATTATGTGTCTCGCATGAGGTGTCTTCTTTAACCTCCTTGATACACATGACTCTTCACATACATCAACATCTGGTTCATCCATGTGTGTGTGCATTGACCATGAAAATTTCTTCCTTGTGTGCATGGTTTCCATATGTTCATCCATCAGCTCCCAGCCATACAACTCCTTTTGTGTCATTGTGCTTTGAAAACAGGCGCGAACAATTTTACCTGCGTCCTCAACATAGCCCATGACTGGTGGAGCATATTCTCCACTTGTTGTCTTCATTCTTGGCCCCTTAGGAATTTGAGCTTTAAGATTTGGAGCTTGTTTTGTTGTAACTTGAGCAGTTTTGTTCTTTGTCTCATATGCCACTTTTTCTCCTTCCTCTCCATCCTTCATATCTTCATCTTTTGGTTCTTCCACATTCTCTGGAGGTGTAGGGGAATTGGGCATGACTTTCCTAAGACTCTTCTGCCTCCTCACTTAGCTTCAACTTCCTTATTCTCTTCTTAGTTGTCTCCTTTTGTGGAGAGAGTCAAGGTGATCTGTGCATGGATTGTGGAGTAACACCTTGGGTCCTTGTTCTCCTGAATACTCTTTTGAAGTGGCGCTCTCCCTGTACTGCATCTAGATCCTCATCATCTCCTATTTGTGGCTGGGGTGGAGTAGTCACGCACTCAACTTATTCCCTATTTGGAGGCTTCCTCCTGCCTCTATGCTCTAAACCACCACTATCTTCATGCTCCTCTTCCTCATCATCTACTTGTATTGTCTTTGTGGGATTAGGTACTAGAACATTTTCCATTATATGCTTACCTTTTGTGGCCCTGGGAGTGTGAACTCAATTTTCCACATACTTATTATTCTTCAGATTGGGCTTGAGTTGAAGGTATATAAGTGTTACTTCGGTGTCCCCAACTACCAAGATTATAGGCTTCATGTTTATAATATCGAGATGATCCTTTCTATGTAGGCAGTCCGCCCTGGATAGACATATGTCTTTCTCAGTGTATGGTTGTCACAATCTACCTTTTCTGCATTGAAGGTTAGGTGGCAACACATATAAAAACTGGTGAACCAATGCCTGGAAATATCTTGTTGTGAAGGCATATGGAAGTTTGCACCATGGGCTCCAAGCCCCATCCTTCATCGTAAATCACGTCAATGCAAAAATGTTGGTAAATTACAAACTCTACTGACCTTACCCACCACCGAAGGTAACTCCTTGGGTATGTGCCACTCCTCTTCAAATTCCACGTGGAGCCTGTCATATCACATCTCCACCCTCTGTTTAAATACCCACCCATGGTCCCTTTGCATAAGTATTTACTAAATATTTCTACAATAGATTTGTGTACTGTGGGGTACTCCCAAATCTTCTCCTTTGGCCCATCGGGCACTCCAATTTCCATAAACACCAAAGACAATAAAATAAGGCCAAAATTATTTTGTCACCTGTATGCTCTTCTTCAATGATTGTATTTGCTATGTGATCCGTAATATTGTAGACCACTCCTTGAGACATCTTCTTTGCGACGTGCAACCACATTATATTCACTTGTGACCATCTTTCTTGGTCATTCAACTTTGTCACAAGATGGGCAACTGCTTGTACGATTGGGTACTTCTTTAATTTGTCAATGTCCATGCCGTGCGGACCCTTAGTATACCCCAGCTCCTTCCTTGTCTCTAGGATTACAACCTTATCAGTTAAATCACCCTCTAGATCTACCTCTAAGGCCGTAAGTCCTGTTATTGTTGAAACCAAGGTAGCTGTGATTCTAACCCTCCATCCAGCAAAGTAGAAGAAGTCCTCATGGAATTTTCTCATCAACCATCAATACAATGGTTCATACTTCCCAAAGTATGGCAGCTCGTACAACTGGTAGACTCCAATCTACTTTAGTAACTTCTCACCAATGTCATCGTATACTGGCATATCTTTTGTTGTGTGCTTGTTCGTTTTTGTGCTCAACGCCGCATCAAGATCCTTCTTATTATGTAATGTACAATGGTTGTAATCACTGATTTTACATTTTCAGATGTGGGAATCCCACTCTTGTCCCATAATCACACCCTCTAGATACTGTATTTCTAAGAAATTACTCTCAGGAGAAATTTCTTCTTCCACTTCAACCTTCTTCTTCCCTTTTACTCCTACTGCAAGTGCTTTCTTTGGTGCCATCTGAAAAATCTCTCTTTTCTTCCCTCTGTAATCGAGTAAGTTGAAACCCTAGTTCAAATCTCCATGCCCTAGTGGAAATCATGTTCCCTAGCTCATTTGTAACATGTCTTCTTCACTTGTCACATATGGGAATGCAAGCCTCTCCTATGCACAAACCTTCTCTCCACATCTGGTTTCACACTTTTCACACCTCAACAGATTTCTCTCTTGTTTACACTTAGATATTTTCAAATTCATCAATTATAATGGTAAAAATGAACTTGCATCCCGTCTTTATATATATTTTCAAAAATTTAGTGTATTTATTTCTCCTTCACATACCAACAATCCTCTCATTAAATGACCATTTTCATTCTTTCCTGCGGTACATCTTCATGCCAAAACTATAACTTTTTAGTGTGCCTTCCTACCTCCTAGCACGGAATTCTCTTCAGTGTGCCTTTATGTGCCTGAGTACCTCACCACTAACCATATTGTTATACTTGTTTCTTCATTCATCTCCATCTATGATCCTTGTTTCTAGAAGTAATCTATTTTTTTTTCAATTCTCTAACTTTAAATAACCACTTACTATAGATATATACCTACCCCACACTGTATGTGTATTTCTCCTCTATGTGCAAATAGAAATACTTCAAGTAGTAATTATGTGTTCCTGTGCATAGAAATACTTCAAGTAGTAAACTGGCACGTAAACGTGCTTATTACACAAAAACACCAACTAAATTGATAAATCACAACGACGAAGAGGGAAATACATTAAGGAAATATAGAAGTGAAAACCTAATCTAAATGGCAATACTACCTTATTACAAACACCAAGAAGACTTAGTTATAGTAGGGCTTCAACCTACTTTCGTTGAAGTATCCGGGTAACTGTATCTGTTTCAAGTATGTGAGTGACAACATACGGCCCCAACCAATGTACCTTGAGTTTTCCTGGATGGCGCAAAAACTTAGAATCATAAAGGAGCACCATCTGTCCAATCTCAAACTTTTTATCCCTGATGTTCCTGTCATGCCATGCTTTCTGCCTCACCTTTTCTTGTTTTTGACTCCAACATGTTATGGCTCATCACTCATCCAGCTTGATTAACTTTTCAATCCATTCTTCTAATGCTTTCTCATCATCTAGACCTCCAACGCATGCAATACGCAAATAAGGTAACATAAATTCCATAGGAAGAACTGCTTCTGTGCCAAACACTAACTGAAATGGTGTGGCTTTGTTTAACCTTTTATATGTTGTTTGATATGCCCAAAGTACTGCAGATACTTTATCATCCCAATCCTTTCTTCCAACATCACATATTTTTGTCAATGTCTGGCTCAAAATTTTGTTGAAAGCCTCAGCAGTTCCATTTTCTTGAGATGATATGGTGTAGTCTTATGGTGTGCAATCATGAATTCATCCAATAAAATTATGATTGTCTCATTAAGAAAATGTGTGCCCCTATCACTGGTCAAACTTAAAGGACATCCATACCTTGTAATAATATTTTCCCATAGAAACCTAGCTGTTTTAGCCATTGTACAATCCTTTGTAGGTGATGCTTCTTCCCACCTTATCAGATAGTCTATATAGGTAATGATATAGTGATCCAGTCTTGCACGCATGGCTGGTGAAATAGGACCCACAAAATCTATAGCCCATTTGCTCAAAAATGGTTCTGCACTAGTAATAGGTCTTAGAGGCATTTCATCTCATTGACCTGGTTTCCCTAGATGCTGATAGTGATCACAAGCCTTGCAATAATCCTTACAATATTTATATAGGGTCTCCCACCATAATCCAATCGAGTAGAATCTTGCGTGTAGTGGCATCACCTACATAGTGGCCACCTGCAATACCACCATGAGATTCTTCCATAATATATGTGTGCTCATGTTCCAATACACAACAGTGCAATACTTCATCCCAACCTAACTTGTATAGGTCACCGCTAATCAACATATAGGGTGTTGCGCATATAGCAAGTTGTTTCTTCTCTAAGGATTTCATTCCTTCTGGTGCCATGCATATTTATAGAAAGACAACAATGTCCTCTAATTTTGATGGTGCTCATTGTAACCTATATAACTATGCATTGGGCATGGTATCTTTAATGGCCTGTGCTTCTTCTCTTGACTGTATTCTAGATAAATGGTTTGGTCCAAAATTACTTTTCCCTGGTTTTACCACAACTGTGAAATCAAATTCTTGAAATAAGAGTACCCATCTGCATATGTGCCCTTGTAAAATGGGCTTGTTTACCAAATACTTCAATGCCATGTGATCTGTATAAAAGAAAAATGGTGTAGCTAGTAGGTACTGTCTGAATTTATGTAGCACATAGATCATTGAAAAAGCTTCACACTCTGTAGTTGTGTAATTCTGTTCTGCAGGAGTCAATTTCTACTAGCAAAACAGATAGGATGATCTATAATACCTTCTCCAGGCTGAGCCAACACCGCACCAATGGCCATGCTAGAGGCATCCACATGTACATGAAATGGTTGGTCCCATGAAGGAAAACACAGAATAGGCGCAGTAGTAAGTTTCTCCTTTAATGTCTCGAATGCGCGTTGCTGTGGTTTTCCCCAGTAGAACGTACCTTTTCCTTTCAGTAACTCCTCCAAAGGTGCAACAACCTTGGCATATCCCTTTATGAATTTTCTATAATACCCCGTGTGACCCAAGAATCCGCGCACCTCACTCTGACTGATAGGCTCTTTCAGGCCTATAATGACTGCAACCTTAGCTGGATCAACCAACAAACCTTCCTTATAGATTATGTGTCCTAACAATATTCCAAATGGTGTAGCAAATATGCACTTCTTGATGTTCAAAGAGATACTCAATTGTCTACATCTTTCAAACATTAAGCGCAAATTGTCACAATGATCTTTAACAAGTCCATACACCATCCAATCATCTAAATAGACCTATAAAAAGTTGTGAATAAAGTCCTTGAATGCTTGAACAACTATGTGCGAAAATACAACAGGCACATTTTTTAGACCAAAGAGCATTATAGTATAGGCGAAGCTACCCCATTCAGTAGTAAAATTAGTCTTTTCCTAATCCTCCTGGGAAATCCTAACCTGATGATACCTAGAGAACCCATCTGTAAATGAATAGATTTCATGCCCTGCAACACCTTCTAGTATTTCCTCAGTGAATGATGTAGGAAAGGGATCAGTCACACATGCAACATTCAACTCCTTGTAGTCCACACAGATCCTAATCTGACCATCCTTCTTGATACTGATCACCATTGGACTAACCCATTCTAACTCGTCTAGGGGCTTAATGATTCCAGACTTCAACATTTTGTCAATCTCTTTCTTTACCTTTTCGCATAAGTTGGGGTTCATCATGTAGGGTCTCTTTCTAACTGGGCGCGCACCCTCTTTAAGATTTATCTTCATCTCCCCTAATGATTCATGCACACCTTTAAGTTCATGGTACCCTTGAGGGAATAAGTCCTGATAATCCCGTAGTAACTCTATGATTTTTTCCACTTCAGAGTCTGACCAATAGTCTCCAATTATGGCCTCCTTAGGCTCAACATCTAATCCAATATTCACTTTTTTTTGTCTTCATAGGTTTGTGATAGGCACGTGTGGTCTTATCTGCACTGTCCAACACCTCCCACCTACCTGTTGAATGATTGACATCCATATTTTCTACTTCTTTTTCATCCACTAAGTAAACCATTTTTCCTTTTTCTTTTTCAAGGTAAGCGCGCTAAAGTAGCATGGCATCAACCTCTATGTCTTCAACAAAATGCGCTCTTGAGTCTTCTACATCCAATAACTCCTGAAGAAGTTCTTCAGCCTTGGCACTATCTCCCATAGTTAAGCACTTTATGTCTTTCAATGTTTCTTCCATCGGAGGCTTGGTAGAGAAGAAGCCAAACGTTTGAGTCACTCTTGCAATTAAGTCTTGCCAATTTCCAGTCTCTCTATAGAGATCTGCATATACATACCAAATACGCTTGCAACATTGTAAAGTGGAATAAAACTTGTGAACCCATAGCGAAGGTGGTAAATCTTCCTGCCCCTCTTTCCAGAGTCTCTCACACTTTTGAACGTGATGCTAAACAGGTTGATTACCATGGCAAGTGCAAATTTGAGTAGGTGCATTACTCTTAAAGAACCTAGTGCTAAGAGTAATCCTAATTTCATTCCATCCTATAAGATTATCCTTGCGGGCCACCCACCAGTGTGCTACTATCCCACGTAGGGTATACATGAGCATATTCCTTCTCTCCATTGGGTCTATCCACTGTTCTTCCATGGCACACAGGAATACCATAGGATCTCCTTCTCTGGTGTAATAAGGTACATAGTTATTACCTATTCTCTTGATATAATGTGGTCTGCAATTGTTAGAAAATATACACTTTACTTCATGCCCCACCAACTCATAAGTACTATGAGCCCAATTATCACAAGCAACACTTGTAGTATTGTTGATAGACTGTGCATCCTCCCACTAAATTATTCCTTCTTTACATGGCTCAAGCACCTCTGGATCCTGGATGATGCATACAAAAATCCTATTCAGGTCTTCTTCACTCAAGGGCTCAACATAGGGCGCATATTTGCCATCTATTAATGGGATAATGACCATTTCCTCCTTGTTTTCAAAATTGATATAACCCTTGTTGAACCAAAGATCAACATTATTTGCATAGCACCAAGGATGCCCCAATAGAGTTGGGAAACTATCTGACTCTACCAGTGCTAAAACCTCAAAATCGCCAGTGAACTTGGCTCCTTGTATGGTAATGGATGCATCTTTTAAAACTCCAATGGGAGTGGCCTTAGTCCGATCAGCCATGAACAATACATTAGAGGATGACTACAATGGGGGTCTCCCCATTTGTACCCATGCATCTAAAGTAAGAACATTGACTTTTGCTCCTGTATCAATCAATATATTACTCAATAGCCACCCATCCATAACAACATTCAAAGTGATTTCCTTGTCATAATCTAGGCTATGAGGGGGGAGATTCGCATGCAGGATCTGTCATCCAGTCTCAGTACTTGCATGCAGAGTGTTTCCTTTTAACCAATTCCCTAATAGTGGAATGATATTTTCCTAGTGCAACATTTTGCTCACTTCTCTCAAGTCATCCATATCATTTTGGACCATCTACGATGCTTTATTTTGCTCCATCTTTCGTGATTGCTCCTTTAAATACTATATTTCACCCTGAAGATTTATGAGATCTTCTATGGTTTCTTGATAAACCTCCTTCTGATGGGCAGGATCTGGGTACCGTGCATGTAAAACATCCTCCTTAGTGATGGTAGGATTTGGCTGTAATGCTTCTTTGGTGCGTGCTGCCTCAGCGTGGGTAGTGATCTTTACTTGCAACACCTCGGACTCTACTTCCAACTTAGGCATCCATTGATTTTCCATAGCGTGATGTATCCTAACAATCCTTACGCCTTTGTTTTCTTGTTTATGTTACTTGATGAGATGTTCATACAAGTCTAGGCATTCCTCATAACTATGATTCTTTCCACATAAAGAACATGTAATATTCTGGGGACATTCATGCCTGTAGTGGTCAGGAGATCTGCATGTATAACATGTTCCACGAGGGAACTTGCTTCTTCCACTACAACAGCCTCATCCTTCGAATCCACCATGGTATCCTTGACCTCTGCCTTGATTGCCTTCAAAATTCCCTTCATTCTGATCATAGCGCGCCTGATTGTGATCCTGATCCTGATGCTCGTTCTTTCCTTTAGAGTTATCTAAAACTCTCGTCTGTCATACACAAATATCTATAGCATCCTGGATCTGACCAATCATCTGGCAGTCTTCCGTGTCATGAGTCGTGGACCTGTAAATTTTATAGTAACAAGAGACATTCTTCCTTATCACACGTTATAATAATGGACAACGAATAACATCATGGTTTAAATGGCATATCTCACAATCTGACAACAAAGATTGCATCGATATGTGAGGACGACTATCCTTTGTGTGACCTTCTACTTCGCAATCTGTGCACCAAATCCCTGTGCATGTCTCATGTGCTGAATTTGCCGATAGTTTCTCTAACTGCTTTGCCATAGCTGTGATCTATGCTTCTAAAAATAGGCTTACCCCAATATCTATACTGCTAACTACCTCATGCGTAAGGCTGCTTCAAGTGCTTTACGTGGATCAATGTATGTCTTATGTGATAATGCCCTCCTAAAAGGGGTAATCAAACCTCCAACGAACCATTGTGCATGCTGGCTTGTGCGAATATCATAAGAAAGGGCCACTAGTGAATACTCTTCTTAGGTAAGATCCATATATAAAACAACATACTTGGCAGTATAGTAAATAATAGTAAGTGTGTGATTTTGTGTCTACATTTTCCCCCACTTTATGCTGGTGAGTAAAATTTTGGTAACATAAAGTAGATAGAGATGCATACCTAAGAGAATTATGGAGAATACCATGTTGTAGAAGTATGCACATATGTGGTAAAAGTATGTGTCGAATGAGAACACATAACATGGTGAACCATGGATCAGTGTGTTGATCCATGCGGCGTAACGAGAGACTTGGGACCGTTATGAGGAACACTAAGTGAGATTGATGATTACAGTGTTGAATGATTGGATATTTTGATGTTTTCGTTGATGGAGATGTGTTTGGGTATGGAGTGATAAGTTGCCAACCTGATTTTGTGTGTGTGAAAAACTAAGGATTTGTGCATCTTGCCGTCAGTGGAAGAGTGTAGGGAGAGAGGTATAGTTTTACTCTCCAACTTTAACTACATCCTTAAAAGATCTAGCAGTTACAGACAAACACAAATAAGATTTTATTGATTTAGATCCAATTTTATTAAACATGAAAACTCACATAGGAACAATATAGGAAAGGCAATGACATCTCATTACCCCTACTCTAGGGGTGTCGCTGCAATGTGTATGAGATGGCTTCCATGTTAGGTCATCTAGGAAAGTGGTGATATAGCTCCCAAGTTAGGTCATTTGGGAGGATAAAAATGTTGTGTTGTGTTGATCGACTAATAGGATAGTATAAAGTTTGTGTTGTCGAGATTTGATTGTATGTGATGATTGATTGGTTATTCATGGAGAGATTTTACACTCATTGCCCCCATATTAGGTCATTAGGGGGGAATCGCTAGAAAGTGGTGTGAAATGTTGTGTAATGTATGGGGAAATTTTGAAAAAGAGGAATTAGAGATGTACGATGATTGCATAATGGTGTGATGGGTATTATAGGATGACCCTGATTGTATGCCCCCCTTTTGGCAAAAGGGAAAGTGAATATGAGAATCAATGTTGAACCGAAAGTAAGTGTACAATGATGAAATAGTGAATATATGTATAGATATTGTAAAAGTATGTATATATCGAGTTGAAATGTTGTCGAGGAATTCCAATGTTTGTGAAATGTGTATGATATGATAGTAGGCGGAATGTTGAAGAGAACGAAGCAAACGAGACATGAATAAAAGTAACAGTGCTCAAGTTATGATTGAAGTGGTGTAATATGTATTAGTTAAGAAAGTAAGCACAAATAATGACTATATCGTGGTAAGTAATGAAGAATTATTGTAAATAGTAAATAGGCAATTCCTCTGATTATTACACGAGTGTGATTTTGAGCTCTAGGTGGGAAAGGATGTGTCAAGTGAGAGCACCACGATTGAGTCGGTTTGAGATAGTGGCAGCAGCTATGGCATCACGTACGACAACTGAGCTAGTAAGTATGATTTTTTTTTAAAAATGTGTTGATATAAGTTATTTTCCATGAAGTTTTAGACCTAGATACAGATAACTATAAAGTAATGTTAGATCACATAGGGCCATAGGTTGTGATATGGAGGCCATACTGAGACTATAGAGGATGGCCAACAATAGAGCTTTAATATATATGACAGACTATGTGGCTGAAGGACTGATTTCTAGGGGTGACTGAATTATTCCAAGAAGAAAATGTTTTGTGATAGTTTGGTATGACCCAAGTTGTGCCCCAAGAGCTATATGTATGGGTGAGGGCCATTAGGGCACCGAGGAGGGTCAGAGCTAGACTAGGGCCCACATGAGTGCAACTAATAACCCCTAGGCTAGACAAGGCAGATAGAGCGATAGAGCCGATAGATGTGGATGAAGCAGGGTGTACGGAGGCATATCGTGCATGGTGGATGTCACATCGGTAGGTATTTTTGTTTCCAATTTTTATAGATGCGGCGGGAGCATTGCCGGGGGGAGGAATAGAGGGGAAAGAACATGCCCTGATAACGTAACAAAAATGATAACATTGGTTATGTGGTTACGTAATTTTCATGGTTGTCTAATGTGTTGATCTATGGATGTATGTGATGTGTATTGGTCGCTGATTGTGGACACATATATCCACACATTAATGTGGAATGTTCCCACCGATGTACTCATATGTGGTGGAGTGCTAGAGCGCGTGGATGGTATCGTGGGTGATCATGTGCACTTATTTGATCTAGTAGCATTGACGACGGCTACATATACCATATTACTTAGTGAGAGGGATGAGGCACGAGAGGAGATGCAACGAGCTAGAGAGGCTACGGGTGTAGGTCCCTTAATACATGATGTATTCGCATGGTTTGTGGAGCTACAAGGTTGTTTTGCGGAGCAGTCGACTGAGGTGACATTATTGCATTGATAGGTAGAGGGATATAGGGGCAGTGATCAGTGGCACAGATTGAGCAGTGAATCTTCTAGTTCTAGAACTCCCGCAGTGGTAGATAGTGATATTGATGATGAGATATGATATGTAGTGATGTACGAGGGGTTGCCCCTCAGCATTGGCATTTTTGTAACTATTATTTTGATTGAGATATATAGACTATTGGTGTATGTGCGTGGTACTTGATGTTTTATTTAGCATGCGATGTGATGACTTGATATGCATATGTTGACATATGATGTGTCGATTATGGTTGTTATATTCGATGTGTGATGTTGTGATGATTGTTTTGTTGATATGATTATCAATGCATAGTGGTTGATTAATGATGAGCTAATGTATATGATTATAGGTGATGTATGCAGTATGATTGTGATGTATTATAGATAAATGATGAAAAAGTGTATGGTATGAATGATGACGTAGAAATGAATAATGTGAAATAGTATGTAAATGAGGTGGTCATAACAATGTAGTGAAGCACTATCACTATGATGAAGAGGGTGGAGGAGAATAGTGATGCCCCCTAGTGTGAAGATGATAATGGTTCATTTATATAAGACCCCTTAGTAGTCAAGAATGAACCTAAAGCAAGAGTGTGTCATCGGGAAGTGATATGATAGTGTACGTTAGATACATATCTCGATATATTGTGTAGCGTAAAGATATAATGGGGTTCTTACTTAAACAAATCCCTCAACAATCATGCAAGAACCATAAAAACATGAGTGCATCATTGGGAGGTAAGGTGATAAAATCACCTACCAAAGACCAAGTGGTTGTGGAGAAGTGGAAGCATGTGGGGTGTAAGAAACATGAGTATATGAACTGAACTGAATGCCATGTGGAATGGTGCCAATGATGGGAGATGGAGAAGTGGGAAGTTCAGATGAGGATGGATGAGGAAGCCAATGTGTAGTAGTAGCATGGCGTGGTGGATGGATGAGATGGAGAGTGTGCACGAGAAAAAAACTATGGCGGTGGATGAATAATGATCTTAGAACTAAATGAGGAAGAAAAATCATCGGGAGTAACAACACGCTTGCATGGGAGTGGAGATATAGACCACTCACGAGAGCAAGAGCCAAAGGAAATGACACCTTTATCTTCTAATTGTTGCAGTTTATTATGAAGGGCGTAAGAGTCATTGTTGCGATGACCATTGATACGATGATAGTTGCTGTGAGGTCGATCATGTTGGCATTATAAGTGATGAGGTGGATGATGTTGATTAAAAGGTAAGCAAATCAAACACTTGTCAAGAAAAACATTTAACACATCATGGGGTCTACCGTGATGAGAAAAGTGTAATGGCTCCCACAAAGGAGATGTTGAAGTCCGAGGTAGAGCCTGATGTAGAGGAAGAGATAAAGGACACTTATGCAATGGAGAAGAGTGGACTTGCTTACGAGGTGGAGGGGATGGATATCTAGGAGGAAGCTCAACAAATGAGAGTGGAGAATAACTAGATGGTGTAGTAGTAGCAATTATAGGAGGAGGATCTATGACATGTGCAACAATGAGATCATGTTCTAAATCAATGACCTTATAGCACAAGAGTGTGAATGATTCACATGTATCATATTACAAGTGTTATTTTAAAGCGGGAATCAAGCCATGATAGAAGATGAATTACTTTTCTAGGTTAACAGGCTAGTAGATTAACGGGTGCATTCAAGCATTGAAGCAAAAAATGTAATCAATGATAGGTTATGTTTTTCCTTGATGTAAGCCAAGTAGATGATCATATGTAACTCTAGGGCCACTGTTGAGGATGAAGTGATGAAGAAAAGATTCTTCCATTTCACAATAGGTACTAATAGACCCAAAGGGTAAATGCATGTAGCATTACAGAGCATCATTAGTAAGAATATGGTGAAAGGCTTTTATCAATAATCAATCATTAGAATAAGAAGCCATAGCTAGACAATAATGCTCAAGATGCAAATATGGATTTCCAGTACCATCAAAGCAAGAAAATGTAGGCATAATGAAATGCATAGGGAATGTTGAGTTGCGAATCTTTTTTGGAATAGGGTTGTCATGTAAAGCATTGTTATCAATAGAAGCATATATGTATTTGCTTTCAAGTGTAAGAGATTAAACTTGAGATTTCAATTGACCAAGGACATGCATGAGTAATAAAATGTCATGTGTAGGAATGAAAAAAAATGTGAGTAATGTATTGAGTGGTTGAAGCTTGCCATTATGAGTGATCACGGGGATATTAAGAGAATAAATCGAAGATGTCGATACTAAGGTCACACTAGGTGTAGGTGCCGAAGAAGTAACATGCAGTGAAGCACATGGTGTGTTGATAGAAGTAGTAGGACTAGCATCATAAGTGTCATTAGGAGATGATGTTATAGAAGGATATGAATCATGCATGTTACTAGAGATAACCTCAGAAGAAGATGAAAGCGGAGCATGGGATTCACATTCAACAGTATGCAAAGAAGTAGAATCATGACTAGTATATGTATCACCAATATCAGATAAAGATTCAAATGCAAGGATTGCATTAAGTGTATCATCAAGATATAATGAAGGAGGAGGAGAACTAGTATGTGATGCACTATTAGAAACATTTTCAGAAATGGGAGGAGTATGAGATGCAACGATAAAATCATCCTAACTAGTATGAGAAACAACACCATGCACATGTTTATTATCATCATGTGTTTTAGCTAAAGTATTATCATCAAGATTAATCATAAAACTAATAATAACACCATATAAGTTCTCATTAGAAATAACAGAATGTGGAGTGTGACTGACTAAATAACAAAGGTTTATAGCCAGAAAATCTTGTCGGATCAGAAACAATGTTAATAGTGGAATGATTAAAGCTAGTAGGAAAATTGCATTCATTAGCTAGGAGTTGTCTTTAAGTGTCGTTTGGAAGAATAACATTGCGATATAGAGTGGTGAGTTCAGTTATGGTTGTTTCATCGTAGATAAGATTGACACTCACATGAGGTATGACTAGCCTAGGAGGAGAAAAGCTATCCTTAACAATTAGGGTTTTAGTGGATCCTAGGGCAAGAAGTTCTAAGCTATGGGTTCACCAAAATGATTCAATAAAATATGTATATTTTATTTGAATATGTATATTTTATTTAAATATGAATGTAAAGATCTGCTATAACTAATAAACAATGAAATACAAATGCTAGACAATTTATTAATTTTAACTATGAAAGCAAATGAGGGGGATAAGGCACTTATCTCAATTTTGCTTATCTCAAAGTGATTCTGAACTGGAAAATGTGATGGAACAAGAGCACATACCATTGTAATCAGGCTTAGAAAAATGTGGGGATGTTCATGATGCTTGGACATGGGAACTTAGGTAACGATAGGGGTGCTCGCGGGTGCCCAAGACCTCTGTATGGGCGTTGGAGTCTACAGAAATGGTCAAAACCTAGTTCCGACAATGTTGTTAGGGCTTCACACTTTTTTGCTTTTGGTCGCCTTTATGTCGCACTTGGATCGCCGAGGCTCCTTTAAATCTACACACAAATATCCTGCAAAACCCTTAAAAAGACATCAAATCCCAAAAAAGAAAGATGCAAAATGAGGGGTCAAACTATCCTTAGTTGTCACAATGGTGAACTTACGACTGATCGCCACACTACATCTAAGACCCAATGTAGCTCTATGTGCTTGTGTGTATAATAGTGCTCCTAGGTTTCCCTCGCGCCAATGACACCAAGATAGTAGGCAGTAGCAAGATAAAATGCAAATGTGTGGATGGAATATAATGAACTCCCCTTCCTATGCAATGTGTATGTAGAGTAATGCACCAAAATGCAGTCCCTTGAGATATGTAGATAGATAACTCTTGATAAGAATTGCTCGCCCATATAATGGTATGTATGTTGTGTTTATATAGGGTTCACTTGCTTGAATTTCAACACTAATGAACCGATATGATGACTAATACCTTGGTATATGAGAGGTAAAACCAAAAAGGTCAGCCTCAAATGTCAAAAATAAGATCAAACATAAAGAAGACACAGGTACCTAGGATGGATAGGAACGCTTGTCGCTAATGTCCAGTCCTGGGTGCTAGTGTCCAGAAACAAGTGACGACAAACGAGTGAATACTGACAAACATGGATCCATGTGACCTAACCACAATCAGGAGTATGAGTGAAAAGTGTGAAAGATAAAATTAATATAAACCAAAAAGACAAGTGAATGGACTATGAAATAGGTCATTAGTGAATACTCTTCTTATGCAAGATCCATATATAAAACAACATACTTGGCGGTATAGTAAATAGTAATAAGTATGTGATTTTATGTCTACACTAGGTCTTCAAACAAACTCTAAGCTTCAAATCTCAAAAAATTATAGTTAAGGGATCCAAAATGACTCTAAGATGTTGATGATAGCTCACAATAAGAAAAGAAATCTGCAAAAGCTTGATAGAAGTCTAATCTCCACAATTTCATCCTCTTTGAGGAGGGGGTGATGATGCATTTATAAGGTCGTCGATGCTCCGATAGGGTCACCATCAAATGTGGAGGACCATTGATTTGGCTGATGGGGATGATGCACAACTCGAGACATGAGGCCCTATTAGGGTTTCGATTTGATTTAGCATGCTATGGTTACATAGGGATAAGAAGGAGTGGTTGGGTGATTCAAAACATAAAATGCAGATAGGTGATTGATTTGACAAATATGGATTTAACACTAAACCCTAATTGTAGAGTCACGTATGATAAATAAACGCTAAAGTACATATCTAACAAAATCAATAAGCTAAAGAAATATCAAACCCTAAGTGCAAGAGAGAGGGTATAAGACTTAATTGATTTCATTATTGATCCCCAAGTATTCTGGACTGGATTACTGATGAGCAGGAGGAGCAGACTATCATAATCGAACTCAGAAAATCCTGGAACTCTCAGATGATCTTGGACTAGGGTGCCTGGAACAAGACTAGGGTGCCAAGGCACTAGGGACCTTTGTTAGGCGCCTGTGACTGCGCAGGAACTCGAAAACTAGTTTTTCTTGTGTCACAAGGTGGTCGCTAACCTTCACATTTGGTCACTTGTATGACACTGGATGATAGTTGAATTCTCATATAATATGCAAAATAAATGATATCCTACAAAACCCTAAACTACATAAAATCCTAAAAAAGGGTGCAAATGGGGAGTTGGATTGACCTCGGAAATCACCCGACAGAGCAAACTTATGACCGAGTGATACACTACATCTCAGACTCTGTGTAGTTCTTGTGTGTGTGTGTAGAAATTGTGCCCTAGGAAGCCCTTGTGTAAGTGCACGTGATAGCAGGTGAAATCTAGATTTACCAATGTAAATAGACATGTGGATGACAAAATGATATTTCCCTCCTATGCATGTATGTAGAAAATATAGTCCCTTGTCCCTTGTGTGAGTGCTAGATGGATGCCTTTGATACTCTTAAAATGCCTTTAGATGCAACCTTAGGTGATGGAAATAGATGCTTAGAGCTTGGTCCTTTATTTTGGTCACATAACTTTGTATTTATATGATTCCCTTGCTTGAATTTCATAATTTACAGCTAAAAGGTCGACCCATAAGAAAATAAGATGCCCAAAAGATAAAAGAAGCCTAAAAAGAGTGAGTAAGATAGAAAGAGGTCGAGGGCACCCAAAAGGATGAGGGTGCTTGGGCGCTGGTGTCTAGAGTCACAAAAGATAAATAAGTGAAATACCGACTGGGATGTAAGGTATGTAAGACCAAAACGAAGAATAGAAACAAAGTAAAGAGGCCAAAGATAGCTAACAATTATTAGTTTTCTCGCTTAGGAATTATATGAATAGTAGTATGTGATTAAGACCTATAAATGTACCCAAGTGCGTGATTTTGTGTTTACATTTGCCCCCACTTTATGTTGTGGAGTGAATACTCAATAACATAAAGTAGATAAGAGATGTGTACCTGATAACCATGTCAAGTGCGATGGTGATAGTGTGCCGAAGAGACAAGTGAAAGTGTGGAGTGATAAAAATGAAGCATGGAAGCTAAGAAAGAGGAATTGACCCTAGGGGTAAAGTGTATGAAGTGTACTTTTGTTGTTATAGCTTGATGAAGGGCTGCTTCTTGTTGTGTATTAAGAATGGACATGTAAAAGAAGAGCGAAATAGTAGTCAAAGTCGCGTGTTATGAAAACTTTGTAAAAACATGTAAAAGTATGTAAAAATGTGAAAAAGTAGTAAAAGGAAAGTGTGCACCTGGTCCGTGATGAGTGAACAAGATAGAAAATGTCTTGAAAATGTTGTAGAAGAGGAAGTTTTTAAGGCAATCTCGTGCCATGACATAAGAGTGTTGGGAGAAAGGTCTAGTGTTATTCTTCGTCCATGACTACTTCCCAAATTTATGCACCACTACAGATGGTGTGATCTTGCTTTGTCTCATGTTGTTCTAGTTCGATCCAAGTAGAAAAAGAAGATAGAATGCATTTTGATTGCTGGAGGAATGTGCCTGTACTGTGAAAAATACTCTATGCACTGCTAAAAACTATGTTGATATGAGAAAGTAACTGTAACTTCCCCTGGTCATGGGTGGTGTAGACACTAAATCATGCACTTTGGGTACATTTCTAGGTCCTAGTCACATACTACTATTCATATGATTCCTAATTAAAAAAAGTACTAATAGACCCATGTCTTTGGCCTTTTTTCTTGCTTTCAGTTTCCCCTTTTGATATTTCACTCCTTCTTGCTTAGTCTGTCTTTCTATACTTCAACATTTCTCACTCTAGACACCAACGTCCAGCCAGGATGCCAACGTCAAGCGGCCCCATCCCCTCTGGGTGCCCCGGCCTCTTTGTATTTTACTCACATATTTTGGGTCCTTTTTAGCCATTTGGGCATCTTAATTTCTTACTAGTCAACCTTTTTGGGTTAATTACGAAATTCAAGCAAGGGAATCATAGAAATATAAAGTTATGTGACCATAATAAAGGACCAAGAACTAAGCATTAAATATCACCACCTAAGGTTGCATTCAAAGGCCATTCTAAGAGCATTCAAGCATCCATTTAGCTTCAAAAAAGAGACAAGGGACTGCATACACGCATAGGAGGGGAAGTTCATTCTTTCATGCACACATCTATTTACATTTTCTACATCTAGCTACTTGCTCGCTATCAAGTGTGACACACACAAGAGCCACCTAGGGAACGATTTTGACACACACACATATAACTACATTGGGTCTGAGATGTAGTGCAGTGCTTAGTTATAAGTTCACTTGTTTGACAATCGAGGAAAATCTGATCCCCATTTTATATTATTTCTTTTTTGGGATTTGATGCACTTTTAGGGTTTTATAGGTCATTTATTCATTGCAGGTTATAGGTGACATCAGTGAACTTGATGTGACATACTAGTGACAAGTGGTGAAGGACAACAAACATCTCATGAACCTCTGAAGTTGGTTTTCTAAGGTTCTGAGCAATTACATGTGCTCAGAGTAGATCTGCAACGCCCACAAATTCCCTTGATCCAATCCAGGCACCCCATTCTAGGTAGATCTTACAGTTGCATAATTTTTTGAGGCTTGGCGTGATACTTTCCCCTCTTTATTCATCAATTCATCACTTCAACATAGTCCATAATTAATTGTGAATCAACTAAGTATTTTATCCCTTCATTTGCAACTAGGGTTTCATACTTTTTAAGATTAATTTGCTTGGGTCAAATTTGTATCTAATTACATATTTAATTTATAGCAGTGTTACATATTTAGATTAGGCATGTATTTATTTTTGAATACATTTGCTTAATCATTTTGGTGAATTCGACTCGTTTTGAATGCTCTTAGGGTCCTCATACTTTCATTTATTTTATCTTCTTAGGATCTTCTTATCACGAATATCTCTATTCATGATTTCTTGCTAGCCAATCTTAAGTGTTATGCTAAAATCATTAATCTTTTGGCTACTACTCATATTCATGCTACCACTCATCCAAATTTTGTTTATCAAACATTTGCTAATGTGTTTTCTCAACAAATCACTTTTCCATCTACTATAGTTGAAGATCTTACTATATAGGACAATGATCCTTTGCTATATATACAAGTTTGTATCAATAACTTATACATCAAGTGTGTTTTAGTCGATACTGGATCTGAGCTCAATATTTGTCCCTTATCATTCATTCAGGCTATAGGACTTTCTGTAGCTAATCTCAACCTAACATCCCTTTTCGTCAGAGAATATGATTCTACTGTGTGTCCATGCTTAGACATTGTCACCTTGCCACATACAGTTGGGCCAAAGACTATTTCGGTTCCATTTTGTCATTGATCTACCACTTCCATATAATTTCTTACTTGGTAGGCCATGGCTTCATTAAGTGCAAGCAATATCTTCTATATTCATTCACTCTTGGGGGGCATGTTGCTCCTATCATTCACTTTGCATTCCATTCCATCACATCCACTACATACTGCATATCTTGGTTACATTTACTCATGCTTTCTTATGTTTACATGTACACTTTACTACACATGTTAGACATATATTTTATGTGTCATTATCTTTTCTATATACACATGTGTGTTCACTTGCCTTCTAATTTATGATCGCAGACTCTACACAGATCAATACACACAACATGTATGCTTGGCACAATACCTCATACCACTCCCACAGTGGCTCCTAGGGGCATCCACTTTCGTATACACTACATGTGTTATTGTTTCATTTTGCATAGCACATTACTATATCATATTATACATGCTTTGACATACTTTCTTTCTAACATGCTAATGGGTGCTTCGTGTCTAGCATTTACTTTGCATGTCTATTTTTTCCCATGGTTGTTTGTTTTTTTGCTTACTATTGCCTGTCATTGTTTTCCATTGCTTGTGGGATTTGCTCTATGTCTTGTTTGTTCTCTGATTTCTTGTATGCCTTTGGCCACGTTGGCCTCAATTGTCTTGCGATATCATAAATGATGTCCCATGTTTGTAACCCACTTTTTGTGGTCTACATTGTCTTCTTGCGTGTTAGCTTACACATTGTCTATTTGCTTGTTAGCTTACATCTTGTCTTTTACATGTGTTTTTATTTTGTTTGCACTAACATTTGTTTTCTAGCCACTTTGTGTTAGGAAATAAGAGATAAAATATGTGGAACAATCCCACACAAAATCATAATAGTAGAAACTAATATGCAAAAAGATATTATAGATCTGAAAAAAAAGTGCAAAATATAAAATAACACAACATAAAGATAGTATTTAATGTGGTTCACCCAATTTGAGCTACGTCCACCAAGAATCACTAGCTCAGATTTTTATTACAAGCCACCTCTTTCTCTCAATACAATACCCAGATCTGTTTGGAGCTGTGCTCAACAAACTCTCCTAAATTCACACTTGAACTCACACACATCTACAATGATATGTCTACCCTATCAAAATCCCAAAAACACATCAATAAACCGTGGGTACTAAAACCATGGGCCTAAACTGCCCCATAAACCTATGGGTCAAAAATCCTGCCCATATGAGAAGAACATGTTTCCCGAAATATCAGGCATGTTTTTCGAGGCCAAAAAAAATTTGCAAGAAAACTATGGAAAGTGTATAATACTTTTAGTGTTCAATCTTCAACACTTCCACACATTAAAACATGATCCACAACATAAAAAAATTCTTGTGTATGCCTTGGTTTGTACCAAACACATTCCCCTCTGTAGGGCATCCATTTAAGTTCAACGGCTGGTCCTCCTTTCGGCCGCATACTTCTCAGCATTGTCACATACACCCCAAATGAGAGGGGCATCATTTAGGTGAATCATTCACCCCATACAATGGTTTACAATCACATTACATCACAACTCAGTTCATAGTCAGCACAACATTCAGCATCAACAACGACCCAAAATCTAACTTGGGTCTTCAGTATAACATAGACACCAACACCCAAAACTAGACAGTAGCACCTGAGCACCCCTGACCCTTCCTATATGCCTGTGACCAAGGGGTAGTTACACAACATTTTTTAGTTCAACATAGTTTTTGGTAGTTTACACAATGGCTTTTACAGGACATACAACTCTTCAACACTCGACATGCATGTAATACACCTTCTTTTCTACTTTTGCATTGGATCGAACCTGATCAGATTATTACACACCATTTGCAGTGGTGTTTACACTTCTAGAAACAATTAAAGGTTGAAGGATGACATTAGAATTTTCTCCCTACAATTCTTCCGTTCTTGGCACGAGATCGCTAAAAAACTCATTCTTTTAAAACATCTTCAGGATCCTTTCTACACTCTTTTACTCATCACGGATCAGGTCCATCCTTATGGGAAGCGCTAGTCACATCATCACACATCAGCATCAAGTGATATTGACAACAGGTAAAAATGTGACATCTACACATACGCTCTCACCCTAAGGTCATCATCATCATTTTTCACTTCCTCTTCTCTAGCATCTATGCTTCACATTTTTATCACTCCATGTTTTTTCTTCTCGCTCGACACACTTTTCACCTCCAATCCACATGGTTATCAGGTACACATATCTTATCTGCTTTATGTTATCGAACATTCACTCAATAACATAAAGTAGGGGTAAATGTAGACACTAAATCACAAACTTTAGGTCTTAGTCACATACTGCTATTCATATGATTCCTAAGTAAGAAAAATACTAATTGACTTATGTATTTGGCATTTTCACTTACATTTAGTTTCCCCTTTTAATCTTGCACTCCTCCTTGCCTAGTCTGTCTTTTTATACTTCAGCATTTCTCACTCTAGAAACTAGCACCCAACTAGGACACTAGCACCAGGCGCCCTCGTCCCCTCTGGGCGCCTCTTACCTCTTTGTATTTTTCTCACATATTTTGGGTCCTTTTTAGCCATTTGGGCATCTTAATTTCTTACTAGTATGCCTTTTCAGGTTAATTACGAAATTTAGACAAGGGAATCATATAAATATAAAGTTATGTGACCATAATAAAGGACCAATCACTAAACATTAGCTATCACCACCTAAGGTCGTATTCAAAGGCCATTCTAGGAGTATACAAGCATCCATCTAGCTCCACATAAGGGAAAAGGGACTGCATTCTTCTGCATACACGCATAGGAGGGGAAGTTCATTATTTTATGCACACATCTATTTACATTTTCTACATCTAGCTACTTGCTCAATATCGAGTGCAACACACACAAGAGCCACCCAAGGCACAATTTTGATACCCACACATATAGAACTACATTAGGTTTGAGATGTAGTGCAACGCTCGGTCGTAAGTTCACTTGTTTGACAGTCAAGGACAATCTGAACCCCTTTTAGAATTATTTTCTTTTTGGGATTTGATGCACTTTTGGGGTTTTACAGGTCATTTTTTCATTGTAGGTTACATGCGACATCGATGAACTTGATGTGACATACTAGCAATAAAAAATGAAGGACAAAGAACATTTTGCGACCCTCTGAAGCTAGTTTTCTAAGGTTTTGAGCAGTCACAGACGCCCAAAGTAGGTCTACAGTACCCGCATGTGCCCTTGACCCAATCCAGGTGCCCCAGTTTAAGAAGATCTTACAGTCGCACAATTTTCTGAGGCTCGACGCGACACTTTCCTCTCTTTGTTCATCAATTTGTCACTTTGGCACAATCCAAAATTGATTGCAAATAAACTAAGTATTTATCCCTTCATTTATAACTAGGGTTTCATATTTTTTAGCTTAATTCTCTTAGGTTAGATCTATATCTAATTACATATTTAATTTCTAGCGTTGTTACATATTTAGATTAGGCATTTATTCATTTGTTAATATTTTTCTCAATGAGGCACTCAGAAAAGGTCAGGAGCGCCCAAGTGCTAGTGTTTGTATCTAGGCGCTGGTGTTTATGTTGAACTGATGACCCAAGTCAGAATCTAGAATGTTCTGTACTTGTAGCTTTGTTCTATTCTTGTACTGAAGTTCTAATTTGTTGTATGGGGTGATTGATTCACCCAATATATGCCCCCTTCGTTTGGGGTACATGCGACGTTGCTAGGAGGATGCGGCCCAAAGGAGAGGACCAGACGCTGATAGGAAACTGATATCCTATAGGGGAGGAAATGTGCATGATAGAAACTAAGGCACACACAAACAAAGTGGCTAGAAATATGTGTTAGTAGAAAAAGTGCCAAACATGTAATAGAAGACAATGTAAACAAGCAATGGTGCATACAAATTAGACCACGAAAAGTGGGTTTCAAACATGGGGCATCGCTCACAATGTCAAAAGATAATTAGGGCCAAAATGTCAAAAAACATACAAGCAAATAACATAGAAGACACAAGACAGGGAATAGCCTGCAAATACCGACATACAATGGAAAACAATGGAAAGTAGTAACAAACAAAGTATCAGACAACCATGGTGGCAAATAGTTCCTACAAAGCAAATACTGCACATGAAGCACCCATTAACATTGTATGCAATGGAAAGTTGCAAAAGCTATGGAATGAGGCTAAATAGCATCAAAGCTTTGCTAACTCATCCATGCACCATGAGATAAGAAATGAGTAAGGGTTTTCTACTTTGCATGCATTAGTTTGAAGTAAACAAACAAACTAAACAAATGAAACTAACCTCTATTCTTTGAAAGCTTGAAATAATGAACCTAAGAGGATCTAAGAAATCAATTTTTTTGTTTACTCCATGAGGGTGAATGAATCTCACTAAATGGCTACATGGCCAAGTTTAGCTATTCCATTACTAACCTAACATGGGTGTAAGATGAAGCTATTTTAATGGTGGATGACCCAAGATCAAATGCCTTATTAGCTTGGCTAATGCAAATGAGCTCTTAAGCTTTCTTAGGCTTGTTTTGGATTTAGCTTATGTAAAGTTGTGTGTTTGAATGGGTAGGCTTAGCCTTGTATTTATAGTTTTTGGTTTGGAAGAATTTAGAATTTGGGTGCATGTGGGACTAACACTCAAAAAGAACTTTTAGATTAGATTAGGATAAACATGCTTTAGGCTTAGTTGAGCTATGATTAGGCTAGTTAAACTAGGGTTTATGCTAGTTAAACTTGATTATCAAGTGATTAGAGACTCATTGAGAGTTGGGAGGGGTCTGGATAACCAATTGTGATTGATAGATAGCCTACGAATCCAATAGAAGTGGTCTAGAGAGAATTGTTGGTGTGTGTATTTTCCACATCATTAGGTGAGTCATCTCACTTAGGTGAGATCGTAGGTCTATGTGTCATTTAGGGGTCATTATGAGATTCTCTTACGCGTCAGTGCATCAACACGTCAGTGCATCAGTGTGTCATATGCGTCATTGGGAGTTACACTTCTATTATGGGAATGTAACTCCCCCTCTCTACTCGAGTTGTCATGATTGCAGCACTGGGGGTTACTCAACACCTCCTATATGTACACCCATTTGGTCTATGAGATAGAGGAGAGTTTTATGGCTTAACCAGGTTCTGCCCATGTTTCAAATCTTTGCATGCACATTCGGTTGATGCTCACTCCTCCCGAGATCTCTTCACATTGTCGTTCACACGTCCGTTGATGTGCACGTCGTCCCTTGTGATCCTCGCTTGCGGGTTTTAAACCCTCTTTCATGGTATCAGAGTGGATCTTGTGGATCCATGCACTCATCGGCGTTTCTGTGTGTGTTTTTCAGCTTCCGGCGTGATATTCAGATTCTCATTGCGTGTGTCATAATGGTTATTCCGACCGTGCTCTACTTACACTTATTTCGGGGTGTTTATACCTCTCCTTGGGTTGTTCGTGTGTTTGAGGTGGTCGTGTTTGAGTTTCTGGTGTTTTTTCAAGTTTAGTGTCCTTGACCACTCGATTCTTTGGGTTTACATGTGACTTTGGAGGTGTTTTTATGAAGTGTATTACATTTTAAGGTGCAGACTTCGGGTCGTGTGATTGGTTCCCCTCTGCTACATGTTTATCTGGTGTTACTGCTCCCCTACAACATTTGAATCCAAACAGCTCATGTAATTCCTTGGGCAGCTCGTCTTGCACTTGACTCTCTCTCTCACTTAACTCGGCGGTCTACTCTCCATCTCAACATGTTTTTTAGTTACCTACATTGCCTTGGTAGCTTGGCCTACGTTGATCTGGCCGACCCATGCATTGGTCTCTGCAGCTCGTGTCATCATCTAAATCAACTACCCTACACTCAACCTCCATGCCGAGCATCTCAGGCTCGTGTATTGGTTTGTGGGAATGTTTTTTATGGCATATGGTTGATCTCTGACTTGTGCTTTGACTTGACCTGTGTTTTGCTCCTGCTCGTGCATCTATTTTTGGCGTGAACCTTTGTTGCATTGACTCAGTTTACATAGGGTTGAAGTCGACTTAGCTTAGAAACCTTCATTTGACTTATGTGCTGCCCTTGCCAATCTACACAGGTTGTTTCTCAGACATGCGAGTCTCTTCAGCCTCGTTCAACCAACTTCTATGGCTCACCCTTTGGTGTAACACAATCGATTTTGCATTAAACAAAGCTCCTACACTGTAATTTTTTGTGTGCACCACCGCCTGCTTGTTCGTTGCATTGTGAGATTCCTTATTTTTTCAACCTTGCATCTTTGTGCTCGTCGGTTACTCTACTTGGGCCGTTTCCCTTCTGCGGAGGATCTCCACTGCTCGGTGGTTTTGAATTCATGTGACCATTACACTGCTTTACAAATGTTTCACTCTACTGGCATGTGGTCTCTGCTACCTCCAGTGGTTTCCCTCTACCATGTGGGCTTCCACAGCTCCAACGGTCCAATTTACCAACAGCTCACTAAAGAAGCACATGGCTTGGACTGCAGATTCCCCTCTCAGCTCGCTGTCACCACATGATCCTCCAAACGTGGGACCACCTCTCCTCCAACCTTTTTTTAAATGTTTTATGGCTTAAAAAAAACATTCATGGCATTGGAATAATTTATTGGGTTGTATTTTGCTTGTATTTTGACCTTCCTACGCTTGTCGAAGACGGAGGGCGAGGCTCGAGATTGGCAGGAGGCTAATCCCCCCTCGCAAGAAAAACAAACCCCTATCTAAAATTCCATGTCATTTCCAACAGGTACCCACACGATACCCTTTGCACCCATTTTGGGCACTTTTTTAATGCGTTTGCAGCATTTATTGCATTTTCTCATCAGTTGCGGGAATTGTTTTGTGCTATAACTTTTGACTCGTTGCTCATATTTGAGCACTTCTTTAGTCAAAGTTGCATGATTTTTTGCATTCTACATGATGGAATTATCAATTTTGTAAATGCACTACTTTATAAAGTGCCGCATTCTAGGGGGGTTGACTGTACTCTTGGGTTTTCACACGCAGACGCATTATCGGCCGAGTCTGACGTCTTGCTTTTGTGCATCTTGCATTTTTCATCATGGAGAGTGCTCTTTCCAGACTTGAGTGTCGTAGGATCACCTTACAGCCTCCGCCACTTCTCACCGGGAGAGGGAACTATTCAGCTTGGCGTGCTTCCATGGAACGTTACTTCGCCCAAGAGGGTCTTTTACCCTTCTTGCTTGGGCCAGTTTCTACACCCACTGATCATCGTCATCTAGAGAACTTTCTCGACACTTGCGACCACATCTTTGGTCACATGATGATGCATGTCTCTCATTCTCTCTGGTTTCACGTGGCACACTCAGATCCACCTCACCGTGTCTGGAGCATTCTTCAGTCCCTCTATGGAGACCCTTCACATACTGTAGTCATTGTTGTTGCTACTGATTCAGTTGTCTCCTCCATTTCTTCATGTGATGGTAGTTCCACTGACATAGACTCACTTGGTTCTACTTCTGATGACGAGGATTGTGCACCCAGTTCTGATGCAGAGAGTACTACAGAGGACTCTTCTCCTCTTTCTCTCACTATTCCAGAGAGTGTTGCCACATCCCACATCTCATCAGATATCGAGTAGTCTCATACTCAGTCTCATACCGTCATTACACCAGCCTCCTTTCCACTTCCAGTGTGCGAGGCCCATTTCACTCCTCTACCTTCATTGGATGACTCATACCTATCTGACATCACTTTTCTATTTGTTGAGCCCCCTCATTGGGATGAGTATCTGCCTAACCTTAGTCATCTTTTCGCAGAGTCTACTTGTGATGCACTACAGGTCCCTCATCCATCTACAGGTGTTTCATAGGAGTTCATCATCTCCGTTGTTGGGAGTGCCCCTTCTGGGATTCTTACCACTTCCACTTTTCTAGAGACCTTCATTGATCCACCCTCAGCTGTGGATCCCTTTTCTATTGTGGAGGATGTTTTGTTCCCTTCACATCACTTGGACATCCTTTCTGTGGGTGTTCCTCTTTTTCACTCTGATAGTTCTACACACGTGGCATTACCTTTGGTTCTTTGGCACTCACTTGCTAAACCTATGTCACACTTCCATACACAAGACTCAGAGTTCTTCGTGTTACTGCCTTCAGTTTCCTTTGTGAAGTGGGTGGACTTCCAACACGTCATTTCTGTCCTTCCTAAGGGCAAGCACATAGTTTGTTGTGGGTGGCTCTTCTTCAATCCAGAGGTAGAGGATCTCGTCATCGACATTCTTCTGGGAGACCTCCTAGAGCTGCAGAGTTCAAATTCGTCCATGACATCTTCTACATTCCTCTCATCTCCCTCTTCTTCTCTCTTCTTCTTCTTTTCGAGAGATTGCCTCTTTGTACATGGGTACCTTTTCAGGCTCGTCTAGAGCTGGGACCCATATTTGGCATCTTTCTTAGATTAGAGAGTGTTTTGTTCTCTTGTGGTGGATGTTTTTCCCACTGGGTTTTCCTTCACTGCTTGGGACCTTTTTCTTGTGCATGGGTACCTCATCAGGCTTTGTGTCGGGACCCATTTCTCGTTTCTGACTTGCCGCCTCATCCTAAGTTACGATGAAGGGGGGGTGTTGGTGTGTGTATTTTCCACATCATTAGGTGAGTCATCTCACTTAGGTGAGATCGTAGGTCCATGTGTCATTTAGGGGTCATTATGAGATTCTCTTACGCATTAGTGTGTCAACACGTCAGTGCGTCATATGCATCATTGGGAGTTACACTTCTATTCTGGGAATGTAACTCCCCCTCTCTACTTGAGTTGTCATGATTGCAACACTGGGGGTTACTCAACACCTCCTATATGTACACCCCATTTGATCTATGAGATATAGGATATTTTTATGGTTGAACCAGGTTCTGCCCGTGTTTCAAATGTTTACATGCACACTCGGTTGATGCTCGCTCCTCTTGAGATCTCTTCACACTGCCATTCGCACGTCCGTTGATGTGCACGTCGTCCCTCGTGATCCTTGCTTGTGGGTTTTAAACCCTCTTTCAAGAACTAGGGAGGTTCTGAATGGTCGAAAGGAGGAATGTTTAGCTAATAAGAGAGACATTAGCCAAATAAGTTGATTATAGGAGGAATACAACCGAGAAGGTGTTGTAAATGGGCATCCGAGAATGGAGTGAAGAATGGGGAATTAACGAAGTGTTGTCAATTACTTGGATTGGATGAAATGCTAAGTGTAAGCATATTTTAGGTGTCTACATTTACCCCTCTTTGAGGTGGCGTAAACGACGTCACTTCAAAGAAAGTAGACACACATAAACAAGTAGAATTTTTTTGAAGGAATAGAAGAAAAATGAGTAGAATGAAGGATGCCCCCTCGATTTTCGATAGGGTGATAGAAGAACTTGATTGACGATCGAAAAGATAACAGAAAGAGAACAAAAGAAAGAATTGTGTGAATAAGGAGAAAAGGGATATAGAAGAAAAAGAGAATGAGGAAGGGGGAATGAGCTAACATCCATCCAATGCCTTTTAAACAACTTTATTTTCATCATATTGCTAGAGATCTTCATCATCGGTCCTTATTAAAAAGAATGAACAAAAGTGTAGTATGACATGAAAATCCATATACGAAAAAATGTCCATTGCTAAAAGCACTAACTCCATGCAACATACAAAATGCAATGCAATAGGAGAAATTAAAAGATGCCTAACTCCATGCAACATACAAAATGCAATGTAATACGAGAAAGTAAAAGAGCTAAACTAATAGAGAAACAAGATGCAATGTTTTTGTTATCGAGCTTCAATTTAGACATGTGCGAGTTAACGACAAGGGTTGACGATGGTTCCCTAAGCAAGGATACATGTAAGGGGAATAATGGAGGACACTTCCATCTTATAAAAAAGTAATGTGCACTACGAAATAGTACTAGGCAATTTGTTGTGCACCAGAGTACAGACGAAGTAAGCATCCTAGCTTTGGTTGATGGAGGTAGATCAAGATGATCCATGAGTCGTGCATATGAACAGGTGAGAACCAAAGAGCGATGTTTTGTAGGATGATTTATATTGTTTTTGATGTTTTTTTGAAACATATTTTAATGTTTTTGATTTTTTGAAAGTTTTCTGAAACATATTTCAATGTTTTTTATTTTTCTAACATATTTGAATGTTTTTTATTTTTCTAACATATTTGAATGTTTTGATTTTTCTAACATATTTGAATGTTTTTGTGATTTTTAAAGTTTTCTGAAACTATGTACAGGAAGACGAGGAAGCGTGGATGCCCCTAGAGATAGATGGGATGTACAAGGGCAGAAGGCCATACGCATACGAGAGAGGTGAAGATGTGAAGATGCCCCATCGATTAGGTGGGAGTATTCAAAGGAAAACTCTTCACGAGTAGAAACGGGACCCAAGGCCATTATGGATAGGTTCAACATGATGATGAACATAAACCAATAAAGTGCTGGGAAGAAGCAAGGATGCCCCCAGCGTAAGTTGGCCTAAAATCACATGATAGAAAGGAAGGGGAAGATTGTTTTGTGAAAGGGGACAAATGTGTCCACTAAAATGGTAAAAAAGTAATCCTATACACATATATGTTCTGAATGAAGTAGAAGAATGATGTGAATGATTTGAATGTATTTTAGAAGCCTTGCGATGAATAAGTGATTATCCAAAGGCACAAATCATGAGACAAGATACAAACTAGAGTAAGAGTCTGAACAAGGTCCAAAAAAGACACTTGGTAACATACTAATCTTGTTTACTCATAGAGATCCAATGTGTGCACGTGAAATTTAGTTACCTCTTGAAAGGAAGATTTAATAGGCAACAAGTGAAGACACCCCAACCAATGTGAAGGAATGATTTATTTTGAAAGGTGATTTTTTGAATGGATGATGGAAGGATAGCCGTACATTGCTCCACTACCAACCAGGGGTCCACAGCCCCAACTGAGATGCATTTGATTCTAATCACAACATTTCTCTACTACCAGTCAAGCGTCTATAGCCTCGATAGATATTATTGGAAATACCCCAAGAGAGAGTAATATATCAATTTGCTTTTGCTTTGTAGCTTTTAGCTTTTGATTGATTGATTTTGTTTTTTTTTGCTTTCTGAAAACTTATTTCAGCTCTCTTGTTTGATAAAGGGTTAAGAACCAATGATGGCTTGATGGAAGGATATGGAAGTGATTGCAATGACGACATTGGTGAGTGTCAACAAATATGTCCAAAATTTCTTCACAACAAGTTTATTAGATGTTGAATGTGATAGGATATCTAAGAGGTTAGTTGTTCTTTAATTTACCAAGGTGATAAAAGACCAGGGTCAAATGGATACCATATAGATAAATGTCACAAAATGCATGCGAAAAGGCTAACCACAATATCATCGAAGGGGTGGAAATGGTAGGAAGACTTGCAGAAGAATGATAAGAAAGGGAAGAAATAAACATCCATGTGTATGCAATACCTGTGTAGGCACTAAAATTAGGTCACACTCCCCTTTGGTCCCTTGACAAATAAGCACCCTTCATCACATTCACCTAGCCATGGCCCCCTTCACCCCACTAATATTAATTTAATTAATTTAATTAAATTAATTCATTATCCTCACCATATTTATTATTTAAATATCTTAATTTAGATAATATCCACACATACACCTCACCTAGACACCTCATCAAGCCAACTCACCCTAAGACCTATTCTTAGTAAGTTACCATAACTAACTAAGACTTACCCAAACCCTAAAAATCAATGCCTACATTCCCTCTAACCACATTCCCGCATGCTTACAAGAAGCTTCCATCCTAATCCGCGGGTTAACGACACGAGATCTGAGAAAATTAAGAGGATCTCCCTAATTTAGTAAACCTACGAAATCCCGCCTTGACCGACGCCGGTTATCCCTAACCGTCGTCGGTTAAGTTGGAACCGCCATCAGTTACCCTTTTAACCCCTAAAACAACCTTATTCTCAAGGTTGACAAAGATTGAAAAAAGTTGAAAAAACATTGAGATCTTCCTGAGAGATATCGCATCTTCTGAGATCGAATTTCATCAAGAACACGCATGCAAGGAAGGAGATCAAGCATCTTCTCCTACACAACCACCCTAGTAATGATATGATCGTATCAAGCAAAAAGGAATGCCCATATAGCCCATGCAGAATCTCTCCTACGATTGGTGATCATCTACAACCTTTAACCTCTCACCAACACCTCCATTCATCACTCACAGGCGTCCAAGACCAGAATCCAAGTAAGTAAAACATTATACTTCTTTGGTTCATTTCATTTTGTTATTATATTATCACCTATTGTTTACCTAGCCACCCATTGACCTAACCTTCAACACTCCCCCTCCATATACCCATTAAAACCTCGCTAAATCCCACCCAAGCTACCAAATACCTCATTCCGACTAACCAAAATCCTTTGTGCAATCATAAAGGAGTCCCAAAACCTGTTATGTGGCATTCCCAGTCTTCCACAATAACCGGAACCGGTTACACCCAACCGCCGTCGGTCACCCTTAACCGGCATCAGTTTCTGTATTTTCCCATACAACCCAGAACAGTGACCTATCCACCTAATTCAACATCACCCTCATTCACCTGTGATCTACCTAAGACCTCTGTCAGACCTGCAGAGACCCAGAACCAGTTGCTTGACCTTTGGATCTTATTCTAACCTAGCCTGTTAGATCAGATCTTTCTTATTGTGTTTTAAGTGAGATACCTAAATCATTTCAAATTACAATAGGATTTACTTCATTTCCTGCATTAAATTGTTTAAAATAGTGGACTGACAGCCGTCTAGGAAGTATCACACTTCCCGAATCTAGCACACGCTAGGCAGTTCACTGCACATATTGTTTAACTCTTTCTAGTGGTCTTGCTTTTCATTATAGGTAGTTCCTCCTTAGCCAAAAGGAAGCTTTCACATTCAGCTGTGGATTCAGAAGTCATACGCGTGCAACAACCCATCAACCAACATTTGAACAGGTATTCCTCCTATGCCCATTACCCTATCTGTTTTGTCAATTCTTCAAAGAAATGTCTAAGAATCAGGTGAAACATTTTGGCATGCCCAGTGGGACCCATCTGGGGTTCCTTGCATTTTATTCATTCCTAGGAAAATTTGTGTGTTTGTTTCCCTTCTAAAAAGCATACACATTAATTTTCTTCCTTGGTAACCCACCTTTTCTTTCTATTTTCTCTAAAGGAAACCTTTCTTTTGGTGTAATTAAAAAGAACCATTTCTTCGTGTTTTCTGCATTGTAGTGAAAGAGCATCCCTCTTCCTCTTCATCTTTTTGTGTCATCCAACTTCACACTTCGATTTGGGCTTAAAAATAAGTGCATTGCATTCTGATTTATCACATTAGCTCACATTAATTGTGGGCAACCTATACGCTGGAAGTCATGACCAGCTGATGGTTGACAAACGAACCATAGAAAGCACTTTCTTTCTCTTTCTCTCTCTCTCTGAGTCTTACCAAACCACACAAAAATTGAAAATACACACATTCTTAAACAACATCTTACCTGGAAGAAGTTGTAGGTGATCACACGATCACGACACAGTGGGCACCCAGCTTGCTACTCTGTTGAGTCATACTTCAGAGTGAGGCCCACCCCCACCATAACATACCTGAAACCTCACCTTTTAGATATCCTTCTTCATAGGAAGCCATCCTCACCAAAAAAACTCTATTTCACAGTTCATGTGCCAGCCCTTAAATAGCACAAGGTAAACAAACATAATAGAAAACGCACTCCTAGGATCACATTTTTCTTAGTGTTTCTGCTTGGCTTGTGTTTTGAGGTGAAAGATCATGTTCTTCATTTTTTTTGTTCATCCTTACACACTCCTCATCACAGCTGGTGTATTCTGGCTTCACCTGAGTGTGCCTGGCCATATTCTCATCATTCTCAGAATTCTGGGTCTGATTCCACATCAGATTTTAATTCACAACCACTATTCTTTCATCACTATTTCAATTTCATAGTGACCGGTGTCGGTCCAGCGGACTGTCGTCGGTTACCCTTTTACCATCGTCAGTTATACCCAACCGGCATCGGTTCTAGGTCCTTTTGTTAACCTACTCAAAGGGACATTTATTCATCTTCATCCTTGCTAGTTTTTCATTTTCTTCCACTTTTCCTAGTCCCTGTCATTACTATCATTCCCATTGACGTTGTAAACCTCATCAGATTCGGCATACCTATCAAATTTGACCTTATACCTTGTTTTTCATTCACTTTCCATTTTCTACAGTGATCGGCAGCGGTTACCCCTAACCATCGTCGGTTTTCCCTAACCAACATCGGTTAGCCTGTTTCACTTTCCCACCAACATTTGGTACCTAATCCAATTTTTAAAGTCAGATTCACATGTTCCTATTGTTTTTCTATGTCATTTACAGAGAAGCAACCCTACCTGATCAGTATTGGTTCACATGGTGCTAACCCAAAGACAAGCAAGCACACTTGTATTTCACGCTAGTTGTCAACCACTCCCACCTAGTCCTTCACCACCTTCCATTTTATCACCAACCATGGATCCCATCCAACCTATCACTATCGCTACAGGAGATGAGGAGTTCACATGACTCCTTGACCAAAACCCTACCGCTTTGCAGTTTTACCTTTCCCACTCGTCCACTCGAGATGCCTCGGGTCAGTTGATATACGACATGCCCGTATCTATCCCCCCGACTCTCGCTCCCACTCCTACATCAGCCCTATCTGGCTTTGTGCTGCTCGCATCTACTTTACCCCTAGTTGTTTCGCAGCTAGGTCCTATACTCATTATGACTGTCACGTCTTCCACCTCCGTGGCACTCGCCACATCCACAATACCCTCGACAACTACCCAAAACGTAACCCCGTCTGCCCCTAATGTCTCACACATACCCGTAGCTACACTACCACCTCTGGTGTCAGTGACCCCTACCCCTTTTCAGAACATGGTCCTTTCCATTCCACAATCATTAGCCCCCATTACCACTAGGGTCACCACGACCCTTCCACCTCCATATACATACTATCAGCAGCCTCCCGTTTCATCTATTATTCACTCAGGGTACATACCCTCTTTTTCACTGCTTTCTTCTCAATCAACCTACATGGAAACACCATACACTGGAATGCCACCCCCATTATATGCCCAAAACCAACCCTCTCACATTACAGGAGGTACCCAATCATCACAACCTACTAACGACATAATCAAATTAATGTTGGATAAGATGCAGACATTGGAGGCATCGATTTCTGGCTCCCACAACACTCTCACCTACGATGAGATTTGTCAATGAGCCCATCCACCCATCCATTCCTATCCGCCCATACCCCGTGCATTGGGAAATGCCTAAATTCAATTGTTTTAATAGCAAAGAAGACCCGTAACAACATTTGTGATCATTCAAACATGGGTTTTATCTGATCACTCACAATGATGCTTTACTATTGCGAACCTTTCCCATGTCTCTGACTGGACCTACATTAGATTGGTATAGTGGGTTACCTAGACACTCTATATTCTCATTCAATCAGGTAGCCCAAGCCTTCTTGGATCATTTCTCTATCAATATCGTCAAGAAGGTTACCATGACCGACCTATACTCCACGCATCAGTATGAGGACGAATCTATCACAGATTTTGTCACTCGCTGGCGTAGCTTGATCAATCAACTCACCTTCCAACTACCGCAAATAGAACTCATCGAACTCTTCACATGGGCTTGTGCTAGACATATCTCACTGACCTTACAGGTCCAAACTTTTTGAACATTCGATGAAGCATTCACTATGGCACGAAAGTTAGAGATTCGGGCCATCGAAGAGAAGAAAATCCAATTACGCAATAAGAATTTGACATTCAAGTTGAATGATACCTCTTCTTCTTCCAAACCACAAAACAATTATTCAAAAGCTAAGGGCACCACTAACATAGTGGTACTCAAGGCTGGCCCATCTCATCCATCAAATCAGGCTACCCCCTCATCTAATCTCTCACCTGTCCAGACTTTTCAATTCAGACGAGAACAATAGAAATACACCCCAATTGGGGAACCTTACTCCTCTATCTTAGAAAATCTTATCAAATTCAGAGCCATCACCCTTCCACCTATAAAACCACACACTGGTTTTGACCCTACTCGCCCCATGCCCACATGGTATAAAGAACATGAATTCTGTAACTATCATCGAGTAAAGGGTCATAGTGATGGCAATTGCATCACTTTCAAAAATATTGTCCAAGAAATGCTTGAGAAAGGCGAGTTAACCATGGATAATCCTAATGCACCTTCCAACCAAAACCTACACATCTTCAAGAAACCATTTCCTAACCATGCCCCTTCGTCTGATCAAACCGGTGAGACCTCAACTCATGATACCCATACCCGCGAGGTCCACGCTATTTTTAGTGACGCATCCGCTGTTGCCCAATTACCTCACATTCCTTCCATAGAGGAAATCATAACCTGAAATCCTCCTTCCGCGTTGGAACCCACCACACCTATTCCTCTAACAACAGAGGAACACCTTTCATCTCCTTCATCACCTATGGAGGAGTCTTCCGCTAACATCGAGACCATTTCACCTTTGGCTTCTCCACTTAGAGAACCGATACCCATAATACCTCCTCCACCTACAGAGGAGCACCCATCATCTCCTCCACCCATCATAGACCTAGTTGAGATACCTTTGCCTCTTGGTGAACATTCTCCATCAACTATCCAAAATCCTGCAGACCTACTTTCGGCTCTCTTACCCACGGAAGTTGAAGCTAGCCAATTTCCCATCTCTAAGACACATTTTACAGGAATTGCCATTAAGTCCTCATCAACTCCACCCACAGATGTGTTGTTCTCACGTTTGGCCGATCACTTAGATTATGTGGATAGGGCTTTACTATGGGGGTGCCTTTTGCTTCCTGTCTCAAAGCAGATGCAGATGTCACTTGTTGATACCTCTACTATCTACCCAAAACTATTTCGACTAATCGAACCAAACACAACCACTTCTATCACAACTCCTTCCACAACACCTATCATAGCTCAAACCACACCCTTACCCATAACCCAACCTATATCTAAACCTAAACCCACACCTATGGCATCTTCCTCGACTAAACCTATTACCACTTTAGGGGTCACCCGATCACCAGCCTTACTCATCCACCTATCAAACGGGATTTAGCTACATCCTCCAAAGTCAACACCACACCTACTCTGACACCCAAACATAAGCACCAAACCCACATAACTAATACCCCGGCTGCAACAATCACACCTGCACCTATCCCGTCTGTCTTAGGACCTCAGTTTCCTAACATGGTCAAGAAAACTCCACCCATAAATAAACCAAAAACACAACTCATTCCTTCCTCATAAACCTCTAACTTACCCAGGAACCCGACATGACTTACACCCACACCCACAACATCTTTACCACCCATACCTTCAATACCTTTAGCAATTCCTTCACTACCCACTACACTTCAATCTCTGTCCCTCACACCCCATGTGTGACCTACGTCATCTACCTTCATAGCACCTCCGTTATCCCCATGGGTAACTCATCCTCTTCCCCCATCTACCTTTCCTTCTAGACCTCGTACACCCGTATCACCTTTACACAAGAAGGTGCAACCTAAAGACAAATCTCTACTACCCCACAATAAGGTAGGTAGGACAATAACACACCCTCCTACCCATCCATATACTATACCCCCACCTAAACAAACATGACCGACACCCAAAACCATGCCAGCACCCCAAACCATAGCTCGATCTACTCCTCCTCTTCCAAAGACCATTCCTCAACAATCAACCACACCTACACCCAAACCCACGTTCACTTCCCATTGCGATCCACTAGCAGGGTCTTATGCCAAAATTTTAACCAACCTCCTTGAGACTTCTGTCATCACATTACTACCACTAAGACCTTATGACCCCCTAAAACCCAAGCCAAAAGGGTTTGATGACACCAAACTTTGTGCATACCATTGTGTGCCAGGGAACGATGTGGAGAACTACAAGGCTTTGAAAGCATCCTTATCCAGTTGTGTCCTCCTAAAGCCAACTTTGACAATGACAACCTTCTCAACGAGGACCCTGCTTCATCGACACCCATTCCCACACTGCCCACTCAACAACCATAACCTCCATCCTCACAACTCTTAGAGCCACTGCCACGATTTGAAATTAACATGGTTCACATTAGATAAATTGCCACACCACCACCCAAATGTCATTGCGCCCAGCTCACCTCATAGGGTTTTTCTCCTCTGGTAGGTTTTTGCCCGTCGTGTCATTATACCACTCACCCTATACCTTCTCCATTTGCCAACTCCCCTCAGATCAACATGATACATGTCACTACCCGTGCTCAGAAGGATAAGGGCAAAGAAAAGGCAACCGACCCACCAACTAATCTCATATACAACATACCATCTACACCCACGCCTAAAATCACTATCTGCGGCGCTAGGTACCCCATTTCCAATGGCGTCACACATCGCACCATGCTCAAACAATTACACCATTATCCCCTCAAAATGTCCTTATATGACCTCATCTAAACCTTGGAATCCCATCATCAAGATCTCATGGAGGTTCTTCAATCTATTGAGGTTTTGCCCAATGACCCTACACCTGTAGCCTCCATTTTCACACCCCATCATGTAGCCTCTCTTACCAAATTACCACCTTCATCTTCACCCCATCCTATTCACCAAGTAGCCTACCTTAGCTTCTCAGAGGAAGAGATTGCGCCACACCGAAACGATGACCTGGACCCATCTCTCTTCATCTTTATCCACATCGATGACATACGGGTATGCCGTGTGATGATTGATGGGGGTGCTAGCATTAACATCATTTCATCCCATGCATTCGCTCAAATGCGCATACCTGATACTTGCATGCATAAACATCTTGTCATGTTGCATTCATTCAATGACACTATTACCTCTACAGTAAGCACTCTCATCCTCCACATTCACATGGGCCCCCGCACTGTCCCATAATTATTCTACATCTTGGAGGGGGAATTCCAATATAACTTGTTATTTGGCAAACCTTGGATTCGTGTCATGGGTTGCATTCCTTCCACTTTACATCGTTGTGTAAAGTTTGAGCATAAAGGGCACACCTATACTATCCCAGTTGATCCATCACCTTTCAAAACATGTAACATGCTTTACCGACCCAATGATGTGCTCATGCTCATTAAGCTGTCTACCTCCGCAATCGCTACTTCTTCACCTACACCTCCGCTTACCAGCACATCCACTGTTTCAACCACACATACCTCCTCCATTCCAACCGCTGTCACAACCTCCACAGCTGACCCATCAGCCTCCCAATCCATCATCTCTACCTCCACATTGACCTTGGACACTTCATCCATCCCAGCTACCTACATACCAACCACCGATCCCTTGGAAGGTGTTTCAACGCCTCACTCTGGGGGAATACTACTTATATAGTGTCAACACATTCCTTACTCCACAAGAGTACGAAGGCCTTCACCAACACCCATGTTATGATCACCGTATAGGAGAACGTCTCCTGTATGGTCCTCCTCACCTTCATATTAGTCTCACTTATGGGGGACTTGATACTACCACTTACACACCCGAACCACCATCACAAACTTGCCCATTTTCCGCTGACTTCCAATCACTTACCAATCGCCATTTCACCCACACCTTCCTATACCAATGTACTTGGAAGGGATTTGGTTTTGGCTTTTATGAGCAAGGCTACCATACTGTCATTCCATGTACCACCCGCAAACATAACGACCGTAGTGGTATCGGCTTTCCCGAACCACCTACCAAACAGTCCCACATTGAACTCATCAAGGACACTAGCCCTTCTCCACCTTCTTCACCCGCTCCACCTTCATCACCACCCTCACCGACAGAGTCAATGGATCCTGAATCTATCCCTCCTAACTTTTTTTTTTCATAAACACCATTTCCTTAGGGCCTTTGACTTATCAACGTGAGGGCGAGGCCCCTTCCACTCTTCCCTTCCTGTATCCTGAAATGATCGATGACGATACACCTTATATTCACGTCATTTAATGTCAGGATGATGAATCTATACTCACCTACCTTGGTGCAGAAGAATCATTTATTCATCGGTCGTTACCTTATGAGACATAAACCATGCTGAATAAATCGACCATCAAGATCAATATTCATACTCAGGACGACCCGCACATCCTAAAGATCGGGCAATCTTTATATGCTACTGAACAAAAAGCCATCACTTATTTTCTCAGAGACCACTACCACACTTTTGCTTGGTCTTACGCAGACATGCCCAGTATTGACCCCACCATAGTGGTCCACAATATCGTAACCGTTCCTAATGCCAAACCCATCAAACAAAAGTTGAGGAAAATGCACCCTCGCATTGCCCTTCTCATCAAAGATGAACTTGAGCGCCTTCTTTCTGTTTCCTTCATCTTACCCATTGATTATCTTCATTGGATTTCTAACAGTGTCCCTGTCACTAAGGTGACAGGGGGACTCTGTATTTACACGGACTTCCGTGACCTCAACCTAACATGTCTGAAAGATGACTTTCCCTTACCCGATATTGACCAGCTGGTTGACCTTACCGCTGGCTATGAGATGGTGTCACTCATGGATGGCTTCTCGGGTTATAACCAAATCTTGCTTACCCCAGAGGATCAACACAAAACCTCATTCATCACCCCTTGGGGGACCTTCTGCTATCGAGTCATGCCTTTTGGCCTTAAAAATGCCGGTGTCAGCAGGCTATGACTTATATCTTCCATGAAATCATGCATCGAATACTAGAAGATTATGTGGATGATCTCTTGGCCAAATCTAGATGCCACTCCGAGCACCTTACCATCCTTAAAACCATCTTTGACTGTCTCATTAAATATTGCATCCGCCTTCAGCCTAAGAAGTGCATCTTCATGGTCCTTTCAGGCAAGCTCCTGGGATTTATCATTTCCCTATGTGGTATAGAAGTTGACCCTGCTAAAATCAAGGCCATTCTCAAAATGCCTCTTCCCACTAACCTTAGACAACTCCATAGCCTGCAAGGTAAGTTGCAGTCTATTCGCTGTTTCATTTCAAAATTATCGGATCAGTGCCAACCATTTCATCATTTGGTCAAGATGAATGTCTCCTTTAGATGGGATGATGACTGCCACAAAGCTTTTGAGGCCTTAAAACAATACCTTCTCCAACCAACCATACTCATTCCACCTAAAGACGATCAACCTTTCTACCTATACATCTCAGCTATCAATCATTCCTTGGGAGCCATGCTTGTTCATCGCGATGAAAAACACAGGGAGCAGGCGGTTTATTACATAAGCCGTACTCTTTTGGACTATGAAACCTGATACACCCATCCTGAAAAACTTTGCTTAGCCTTAGTTTTCATTGCCACAAAACTCTGTCATTACCTACTCAACCACAAAACCTATGTTGTGACCAAAACCGACCCCTTATACTTCATGTACGCCAAACCCTATCAAAATCAGCGTGTTGCATGATGGCTTATGCTTTTAGCCGATCTTGACCTCGAATTCATTCATAAAAAGTCCATCAAGGGCCAAGCTATCACCGACCAATTGGTTGACACACCTATTTCCGGGGATCAACCCTCTAATTTTGACTTTCCAGATGAGTCAATTGCTACCCTTTCCTTGGACGAACCCCCTTACCAAATGACACTCTTCTTCGATGGTTCCAAGTGTCAGCGTGGGGGTGGGGCTGGTATTATCCTCATTCCTCTTGATGGTGAGCCCATGCCTTTGTCTTTCAAACTAGATTTTGAATGCACCAAGAATATTTCCGAATATGAAGCGCTCGTACTAGGTCTCCAAGCTGCCTATGCCCTAAATGCCAAATCCATCAACATCTTTGGTGATTCTCAATTGGTCGTAAACCAAGTCAATAGTATATACCAATGTCGTAATGAGATACTTCAAAAGTATAAGCATCATGTAGACATACTTTTGACCACCTTTGACTGTTACACCCTTCAAACCGTCCTAGGTTCAACCAATAAATTTACAGATACCATGACCTGCTTAGCTTCCCAAATACCCGCTTCACCCGCCGATTCTAAAATATTTGTCACCGTACAATGCCTCCAATCACCTTCTTATTTACCTCATGAGGTTTACTCTATCGGAACCTCTACCCCGGACTCAAGTGACCTTTGGTACAAACAATACTCTGACTATCTTTCTTTCTCCATCTTACCTCCTGATCTCACCCGTAACAGACAATGCACCTTCCTTAAAAAGGTCTCTCATTACGTCATCCTGGGGGGACTCCTCTATAAGCGTGGCTTTGATGGTATTCTCTTACGATGCCTCACAAGTTCTAAAATTCCTTATACCATTAAGGAAGTTCATGGTGGCATATGTGGAGGTCACTTTAGTGGCCTTGCTGTTGCTAAGTGTATTCTTCGCCTGGGTTATTACTGGCCGACCCTTAACCATGATTGTTGCGGCTACGTCAAACATTGTCTAAAATTCCAACATGTCAATCTCATCATACACCCAGTCACACCTTACAGGTCGCCCGTGACCTTTGGCCCTTCTCTTAATGGGGTTTGGATCTTATCAGAGAGATCAACCCCCATTCTTCCCAGCGCCATCAATGGATCATCACTGCTACCAAATACTATACAAAATGGGTTAAAGCCATACCACTCATCTCCACGAAACCTGAGAAAATATGTGAGTTTATTAACCACCACATCATTTGTCTCTTCAGTGTTCCTCATCGCCTCATCATTGACAATGGAAAACAATTCAAAAACAAAACATTGTAAAAAATTTGTGACGCCTTTGGCATTCAGCTTAGTTTCTCATCACCTTATTACCCACAAACCAATGGCTAGGCCGAATCCATTAACAAAACCCTAAACATAATTCTTATGAAAGTGGTTAATGATACTGGGAAGGATTGGCATACGCAGATTCCTTTTGCCTTGTGGGTGTACCGCACTAGTATTCACACTTCCATTGTGGCCACACCCTTTTCTCTGGTCTATGGTACAGAGGCTGTTCTACCTCTCGAAGTCCAGATTCCCTCACTCCACATTTCTCTCCATGACATGCTCAATGATGATGACTTTCATCAAGACCGTTTAGCACAGCTAGAGTTATTAGACAAACGTCGTCTTAATGCTCTTGATCACCTTCAAGTTTACCAAAAATGTATCAAACGTGCCTACGACAAACATGTCCATGCACGAACCTTCCAAGTCAGTGACCTTGTCCTGAAAGAAAATCAACATGTAACTAAAGCAAAAAAAAGAAAAGGGGTAAATTTGCTCCTAATTGGCTTAGACCATACATCGTAACTCATACCTATGGATCGTGTGCTTATCGTTTATCTTCACTCAATGATAAACCCGAACCTGAGCCCCTTAACACCTTACATCTTCGACCATTCTATTGTTGACTTTTAAGTCCTACCTCACCCTTTGTCTCTTTCCACGTTCGTCCCTTGAGTGCTATCCACTTTATACACCTCACCAATGATTAAACAAGAATCATGTGAGTACCCATCACTTGTTATCTTCTCTTGAATATGTGTACCATGACACTGCACATAGCATGATTCTCATGGATACTTCTCATATACCTTTAGATGAGATCCCGTGGTCGTTTCACCTTGCATTTTGCATGAGATTCGTATCCTCCACTTTTGTCTCGTCCATGACTTCAAAGCCCTCACATGGGATATTAACTCCTTGAGTCAAACTTCCAATCAAGAGATGACTTTCTCAAAAGGACATATTCCTCTTGACAATTGCCGCTGTAAATAGACTGCTCCCTCAAAGGACAACTATGTAAAGCTCTTACACAAAAAAAACAAAAAAACAAAAAATGAGAGCAACTGAAGCTTCCCACATCGATCAGCTTCACGAAGACCTCAAGGAGTTAAATATTCTTCATCCCATATAGACTTCCCACATCGATTAGTCTATCTCAAATACAAGTCAAAATAACAAACCTTTTAGTCATGGACCTGCCCATATTGACCTAGGTTCTCTTGCCCGAAGCACATGCTACCTACACCATATAAAAGTTAACTACCTTTCAACCTTCTTACCATTCCCATTCCTATCTCCTACTGCCTCAAGGGACCTCTCAGAAACCATGATATTTGGTGATCATGTGACTACTTTTCACTGTAGAACAATCAATCATGCAATGTCTTTAGGGTCTTATGTTCATCACCTCTTTCAGGGTGTGATCTACTCGGTATGATCCTCGCCAATCAGGTGGCTTTATTGCCCCCTCTTCTCTTTTAGCCGTCCTTGTTTACATTTTGATTAACTTATATAGGACTGGGTCCTCGACTCTTACTTTTGGGGTAATCTATCTTCTTCTTTTCCCACATTCAAAATCACTATTGACATCACTTACACTAATTTTCTTATAACCCACCCACACCTAACAAACCTAAACCCACACCATGCCTAAAACCTACTAACTCATTCTCACATCCTCTCATATTCTTCCCTAGCTTATGGGAGAACTACATTGGCCTGAGGTCTCTTTTCACCGGGACTATGTAGGCAGCACTCTAAGGGTGTGGGGCCCTTGGAAGTTAGCTCAGCCATTCTCTACCCTAAACAGTTCATCTTCCATGTTCCTCACATTACATCACACCTCACTTAGTTTCCCTTTTTATACCTTAAATTGGAAATTAAACCACATACATTTATTACACCTACCATTTCTTTATCATCACTATGCGTAGATTATACCATATCTAACATATGACCCATATTATCATTCATTGTATAAAATAATGAATCTCAACCATGCCTAATAAACCTGACTCAACCATGCCTATGACCTGACTCGATCCATGCCTAACAAACCTGACTCGATCCATGCCTAACAAACCTGACTCGATCCGGGCCTATACAACCCTGACTCAATCCATGCCTATACCAACCTGACTCCATCATGCCTAACTCACCTAATTTCCATCCATATCAAAACAACAAATCAAAATCTCATCGACACATCAAAAAATCTAGAAATAGCATGTATCTCATCATATAAAAAACTATGTATCTCAATACAATATACATGGCTATCTCCTCATGTCCATCATCTCAAAATCATCGGCACGCAAGCCGATACATAATCCAAAATGTCATCGGTACGCAGGACAATCTCATATATATAATAAAATAATGAATCAATACAAAGTCTCTTCGGCACGCATGCCGGTATATGCTCGAAATATACAAAAATCTCTCATACATCCTCCCTGTCTTCGGCATGCAGGCCGGTATGTGATAAAAAATAAAACTATCTCTCAACACATAGGCCAATATATATCACAAAAAAATACTATCATACATCAAATATCAGGCGCCACATATTAGACATCTCGATGGATGTCCTCCATCTCTGTATCACTTGTACCCTCGGCCTCCTGTGGACCCGCTTCTCACCAACCGATCACCCGTCGTTCACACTGCTAGCTCAATGCTCTGTTCCATCTGAGCACTTTTTTCTCTTTCTCTCTCTTTTGTCATTTTCTCGATTAGCTAAAAGACAAATGAATAACAAAAATGTGGATTTTTTTAATTTTTATAACAAACCCGACCTAATCGACGTCGGTTACCCTTGACCGGCATCAGTCGTGTGCCCTACCTAACCATCGTCGGCTGACCTATACCGACATCAGCTACCCTTGACTGACATCGGTCACCCTCACTTGCACATTGCCCTACATTTTACCCTTTTATCCTACCCCTACCTCCTTTTTGCCCCACCCAACCTTCACCCTGATCATTTACCCCACCTCACCTTTACCCAAGCCATTTACCTCACCTTCCTGACCTCATCATTTACTACCTCCCTTTTTCCTCCTTTGGGGACTCATTATTTTACCCCTCCCTCAGCCTTACCCATGCCGTGACCTAGATATTTGGACCTGGACCATTGCTAGTGACCTTTGACATCATGTGTTCGCTATACCTTGTGGCAATGTTACCTGTGTTGTTGACCTAATGACCTTACCTAGCCTATTTTCGTGACCGTTTATCCTGACCCTACCTTTGGTGTACCGGAACATACCTCAACGTTCCTGCACCTAACCTATGTTGTGCTTCCTGATCATATCCTATACCTTGTATACCGGAATCACTTCAACCTTGTTTGCATAAACCCATCGACCTTAGAAAATGTAGAGTTTGCTTACTCTTCAACCTAGTAGCGTGCTGCAGTTTATACATGTGCGTGCGTTTGACTATTGCTACCTTTGACCCTGACCAATTACCTCGATTTCCTACGTAGAACTTTAACCATTTTTCCCCATTCCCCACCTTCCCCTTTCTCACATTTTCCTTTTATCAAACCACTCACCGCTTCTGCCATCGGCCTCATTAGTTCCTAGTTTGAGGGGGATCACCTTCACCCATACATGGGGCAACCACATCTTATTTTTGTTAGTGTCGCTTACCAATAAAAGCTACGCAACAAAAAGGGGCAAAATGTAGACACTAAAATTAGGTCACACTCCCCTTTGGTCCCTCGAAAAATAAGCACCCTTCATCACATTCACCTAGTTATGCCCCCCTTCACCCCACTAATATTAATTTAATTTAATTAATTCATTATCCTCACCATATTTATTATTTAAATATCTTAATTTAAATAATATCCACACATACACCTCACCTAAACACCTCATCAAGCCAACTCACCCCAAGACCTATTCTTAGTAAGTTACCATAACTAACTAAGACTTACCCAAACCTTAAAAATCAATGCCTACATTCCCTCTAACCACATTCCCACATGCTTAAAAGAAGCTTCCATCCTAATATGTGGGTTAACGACATGAGATCCGAGAAAATCAAGAGGATCTCCCTAGTTTAGTAAACCTAGGAAATCCCACCTTGACCGACGCCGGTTATCCCTAACCGTCACCGGTTAAGTTGGAACCACCGTCGGTTACCCTTTTAACCCCCAAAACAACCTTATTCTCAAGGTTGAAAAAGATTGAAAAAAGTTGAAAAAACATTGAGATCTTCCTAAGAGATATCGCATCTTCTGAGATCAAATTTCAGTGAGAACACACATGCAAGGAAGGAGATCAATCATCTTCTCCTACACAACCACCCCAGTAATGATCTCATCTTATCAAGCAAAAAGGAATGCCCATGTAGCCCATGTAGAAGCTCTCCTATGATTGGTGATCACCTACAACCTTCAACCTCTCACCCGTACCTCCATTCATCACTCACAGGCGTCCAGGACCAGAATCCAAGTAAGTAAAACATTATACTTCTCTGGTTCATTTCATTTTGTTATTATATTATCAACTATTGTTTACCTAGCCACCCATTGACCTAACCTTCAACACTCCCCCTCCATATACCCATTAAAACCTCGCTAAGTCCCACCCAAGCTACCAAATACCTCCTTCTGACCAACCAAAATCCTTTGTACAATCATAAAGGAGACCCAAAACCCATTATGTGGCATTCCCAGTCTTCCACAATAAGCGGCACTGGTTACACTCAACCGCAGTAGGTCACCCTTAACCGGCATCAGTTTTTGAATTTTCCCATATAACCCAGAACAATGACCTATCCACCTAATTCTGCATCACCCTCATTCACTTGTGATCTACCTGAGACCTCTGTCAGACCTGCAGAGACCCAGAACCAGTTACTTGACCTTTGGATCTTATTCTAACCTAACATGTTAGATCAGATCTTTCTTATTGTGTTTTAAGTGAGATACCTAAATCATTTCGAATTACAATAGGATTTACTTCATTTCCCGCATTAAATTGTTTAAAACAGTGGATTGACATCCGTCTAGGAAGTATCACACTTCCCGGATCTAGCACACGCTAGGCAGTTCACTACACATATTGTTTAACTCTTTTTGGTGGTCTTGCTTTCCATTACAAGTAGTTCCTCCTAGCTGTTAGGAAATAAGGGATAAAATATGCGGAATAATCCCTCACAGAATCGTAACAATAGAAACTAATATGCATAAAATTATTACAGACCTCAAATAAAAGTGCAAAATAAAATAACACAACACAAAGAGACAATATTTAGCATGGTTCACCCAATTTGGGCTACATCCACAAAGAATCACTTGCTCAGATTTTATTACAAGCCACCACTCTCTCAATACAATACCCAGATCTATTTGGAGCTATGCTCAACAAACTCTATAGAATTCACACCCGAATTCAAAGCACATTTGTAATGTTTTTCATGCTTCTATCATATGCATAAAACCATATAAATAGACAACTTCTTAAGCAGTTTTACAAAACCGTGGGTATCAAAACCATGGGCAAAAACCGTCCCATAAAACTATGGGTCAAAATCCCGCCCATATGAGAAAATCACGTTTTCCGATATATCGGGCATGTTTTAAGGCCCAATTTTTTTTTTCGAGGGCTGCGCCCCCGAACCCCCACTCGAGGCCCGGCCCAGCCCTGAACCCCGACAAGGATACATGAAAAGTGTACAGTACTCTTAGTGTATAGTCTTCAACACTTTCACACATGAAAACAAGCTCCACAACCTAACACTAGCTAAAAGGAAGCTTTCACATTTAGCTGTGGATTCAAAAGTCACATGCACACAACAGCCCATCAACCAACATTTGAACAGGTATTCCTCCTATGCCCGTTACTCTATCTGTTTCGTCAATACTTCAAAGAAACGTCTAAGAATAAGATGAAACAGCTTGAATACAATGTTTGACCTTTGTACCTTTGATTTTTTTGTGTTTTCTCGTGTTTTTTTATTTTTGAATTATTTTGCTTTTTACTTTTTGATAGTTTTAAGAGGTTGGGACCAACAAAGTCACTCTGTGTGATAGGATCCAACAACGATGTGTACGACTTCCTTGATAAGGGAGACTAGCAATGTTTGTTTATCAAGAGTTATATTATCTCCGATCTCAATGATCAAGGTGAGCTTGTACTCAACAAATGACTGTGATTTATCTTGAAACAAGGATTGTTCATGCGGGAGCTTGAGTTCCCGATTCATAGGTTTATGCACTTTGCGCCATACTTGATGGTTACGTTGATGTGCATTCTTGAACTGCGTTTGATTTTTAACCTTAAGATCATTTGATTTGTTGGGAGCTATAGAGCTCTTGGAAGTTTTGACCTGAGCTTGATAATGAACCTGTTTGGGTTTCTTATAAGCTAACGTGTGACTTTTCTAACCCCGAGAAGGAGAAGAAAGCGAACATGGACATTTAGAAGTGATGTGAGAAATGACCACATGATTGCCACAACCATTGATAGAAGAAATATGTGATGAATGACAAGGATACAATCCAAGAATTGAAGAGGATGGGCTACGAGGAGGTGAGTCAATGATAGAAGGAAACGAAGGGCTGCTAGAATATGGCCCTAAGATGGAAGAAGTTGGGCTACGAGGACATGGCCCAAGAATAGAAGAAGATGACGAAGGGCTGCTAGGGTGTTGCTCAAGTATAGATAATGAGGGGCTACTCAGAGGCATCCCATAGATAGAAGATGATGAAGGGCTACTAGGATGTGGCCCAAGAATAGAAGGTAATGGGCTATCAAGAGGTGACCCACAAGTAGAAAATGGAGGACTACCCGGGGGTGGCCCAAGGATAGGAGAAGACGACAGGCTACTTAGTGGTGACCCAAGGTGAGATTTTGATTGAGGAATGATGATAGATAATGAATGATTTGGTAATGAGAAGATAGGCCATGGATCAATGCCAGACCCCGACATCTCATCACGATCAAAATAAGGTGAAGATGAAATAAAAGAAGAAGAATCAAGTTCCATGACTTTGGGATTTTCCTCTATATTCTGATAAAAGGAATCAACTTCTTTTCCCCAATACGCGAGCGTATCAAGTTCAAGAAAGAATCCTTGTTTACAATCCTCTAAAGGGATATCATTGTGTAGTCTGATTGTTTCTTCATTTTGAGAGAAATCAATTAGTAGAAGTTGTTTTTCTTTAGTCATAAAAGGTTGAATAAAAGAAACAGATCTGATAAGGAGGGAAGATTGAATGATAGAAGAAGATGAATCAAGAAAGGAAGTATGATTGGTGGTAGGCGTCCCATGAATGGACGATTTGGATCTGGACCTAGATTGCTTTTCTAGAAGACGATGTAATGTAGGAGAGAAAATAGGATCACATAGCCATCCGTTAAGTTGCGACGTAGGAGTCAAATTAGATGATTGACTAGAGGAAACCCGAGCCATGGAACTCTTCAATGGAGGAAGAGGTCAGTGAGACGACTGATGAAGGAGGTCCTGCGAAGAAAGGGAAGACTGTGACTCAAGAACCAAATTAGATGTTCGATGGATGGAACTTAGAGTCACACGAGTCTTCAAAGGAGGAAGAATTTATGGAGGTGATTTGAAATAAAGGTCATGTGAAGGAAGGGAGGACCGTGATTCAAGATTTGATCTAGGGGTATCCGAACAATAGTTGGGATCCAAGTCTTTAGAAGAAGAGTGGGAGTCCGAATGGTAGTTTGGATCTGAATCAGAAGAAGAAGAGTGGGGGGAACGTGAATAATAATTTGGATCAAAAGCATCCAAACCATACCAACGACTATGAGCTGAGGCTGGGGAATAGGGTACTTGAGTGGGCCATCTAGCACGAAGAACCAAATGAGGTTTAGTTGTAATGGGAATCTTTTAATTTGAATTGTTAAACCTAGGTTCCATATTGTTGTAAATGTGAGAAACCACGCGATAGTTAGTCATTTTTGGCATTGTTTTTAATTACAAATGTCTAGATCTAGATAGTGTGATGGAAAACCTTCAAAGGGAAGGAAATTCCATGTCGATTCAAGGAAGTATAATGGAAACCAACTAGACATTGCATAAGTATGGAGATGTGTGCATGATTTTCCGAAGAAGGCCTAAGGAAAATAAACATTGTGATGATGCAATCTTGATGAGATCGAAAGTGATTATCCTAGAAAATAAATTTTCCAGATGAATAATCACAAGGAACAATCATGCAAGTGTGAAACATAAAGCCAATCAACAAGGAAATACACCCTATGCAAATGCGTGTGCAAAATGAGTTCGATGCAAAGATGATCAACACAATGTCAACATTTACGTCAAGTTCGAAATGAACAAGGCGTAAATTTTAACAAAGGGAGATCAAATGATGAGTCAATCCGAACTATGATGATGATCCTGAAATCAAGATCAAGTGGCCATAAAAGATATAAGGACGCATCCACGCACTTTAGACGTTTAACAACTCAGCCACAAACATGGATGAGCATAAACAGACAAAAAAGTGGTGAACACCATCTATGACAACACTCCCAAAAGATGCCTTCTCTTGCCCCAAATGGGCAACAAGAATGCAAAGGTGTAGATCAAAAGTCGGAAATGAACTAAGCATCACTTGGGCAGAGCTTTGCCTCGTCTGAAGGTGAGAAAGAAGCTAAGCTAAGTGAAACGTCATCCAATTTCCATGATGAAAGGCACTTAGATCCAACTTAAGTGGATTCTTTGCCTTGTTCAAAAAACAAGGTTCTGAATCCAAACAAGTTATCACTTCGTGATGGCCAAGATGCGACAAAGGATTAGCAAAGTGGGCTCCAAGACAAAATGTCTTTCCTAATAAGTTCTCTCAACTAGGTGTTACAAAGTTATCCACGAGCGGGGTGATTTACCCAAAAATTTGTAATGACTAGTTTGGGAGTATCTCAGCTTTTCCCCCTTCAAGCACAGTGGGCAGTAAATGCATCCATCGTGTACTTTTAATAGGGTCGCGATAGGGAAAACTTGTAACTCTATCTCACAAGGAAAACTAATCAAGTGGGTAAGCGGAGTGCTTCCTGTTTCATCCACGAGGTTACACAGTGGTGGAATACTTTAGGGTTCCTAGAATCACCCCCATTGTTATAGCTTAAGACGTTATGCTAAAGGGGTTATGTTCTAGTTAAGTGGAGAGGGACGTACCCTTTTTTGAAACCTGCAATATAATGTTTTGAATATGGTGTATTTTTTATCTTGCTTAGCTTAATGTGGTTTTAAGTATCACACCGTTTGACAACTTATAAGAGCACACGTATTATAAGGTTTGTGTTTTGTTTTCGACGCCTTTCTTTGTCAAGTGATAGGTTCTGTAGACAACAAGTTTTAGTAATTTTCTAGTTCATAGATTAATGTCAAGAAAGAGAACTTTACACTTTTCTTTTGATTCCTAAGATCGCCAAAAGGCGCGAAGAAAGAGCATACACAATGTGAAAAATCCTACTGAAATAACATGAAAGTTTACTTCATCCTTTTACAAAATAAGTGTTTTGAGCGTTTGATATAAGTTTGGTATAAGTGTTTCTAATCTCCAAGATCACTTTTTAAGGCGCGATGAGAGAGCATACGAACTTTTACAAACTTAGTTCAAGCTAAGAAATGAAACACTTAACTAAGTTAGTCAAAAATAAAACCAAAATAACCTTGTAAACTACTCATTAGTGCTACAAAAATATTTCAAAGTGTTAGAATGGCAAAAAGAACAATTTTTTGAACTTTAAGATACGTTAGAAAATGATTATTTACCTAATAATGTAAACCATAAATTTTCTCTAAGTCAAAATCCTAATTTTATGAGTCCATTGTGTAGTTCTCTTCAATACCTTTCCAATGCAATGAAAACGGAGTTGTTTTGAGCTTGGGAGCAAAAGTTATGGCCTCTGGAAGATTGGTGGTGAATGTAGTCCGACGCAGACGCGCCCAATATGACGGATACGCGCCTGTTATAACAGATACGCATGCGCGTAGGTGTTTTTGCACCCAGAAACACAAAAAACATAGAAACAGTGATGTTGATGCATCCTGTATGATGGATACACACCTGTTTCAATGGATACGCGTGTGCGCAGGTGTTTTTGTGCCCAGAAACACAGAAAACACAAAAATAGTGACGCAGACGCGTCCAGTATGACAGATACACGCCTGTTTCAATGGATATGCGTGCGCGTAGGTGTTTTTACACCTAGAAACATAGAAAACATAGAAATAGTGATGTAGATGCGTCCAGTATGATGGATACCCACCCCTTTGTAGACACCTACGCGCACCCTGTGAAAAACCTGCAAAAAACACAAATTTTCAAATTTTCAAGAGCAAACAGGTTAGTTGTTAGTCAAAGTGTCCTATTTCTATATCAAACCCAAAAAATGTATATAAATGAAGGTCATTTATCTAGGGTTAGAAATAAAAAGGAGGAAATAACAAGTGATTTGAGCAAAAAACTTGAAAATGAAGTTTGAAAAACCTAAAGGACCTCCATTAATGGAGGGTGGACATAAGTGTCCCACCGGGCGTGCCAAATGTGTTCAATGAAAGATTTTGTAAAGAGCTATGGATATGGGCCAAGACCCCAAAGCTTTGTGCAAAGTCCCTCAATGGACCATATGATAAGAAATGAGCAAGGAATCTTATTTGCATTTGTTTAAAACTTGAAATAAGTAAGAAATCTAACAAATAACATTAACCTCTATTCTTGAAAGCTTAATAAATAAGCCTAATAAGGATCTAAGCAATCAATTTTGTTGTTTACTCCATGAGGGTGAATGAATCTCACTAAAATGGCTACATGGCCAAGTTTAGCTATTTCATTACTAACCTATCATGGGTGTAAGATGAAGCTCTTTTAACGGAGGATAGCCAAGATCAAATGCCTTATTAGCTTGGCTAATGCAAATGAGCTCTTAAGCTTTCTTAGGCTTGTTTTGGCTTTAGCTTATGTAAAGTTGTGTGTTTGAATGGGTAGGCTTAGCCTTGTATTTATAGTTTTTGGTTTGGAAGAATTTGGAATTTAGGTGCATGTGGGACTAAAGCTCAAAAAGCACTTTTAGATTAGATTATGATAAACATGCTTTAGGCTTAGTTGAGCTAGGATTAGGCTAGTTAACTAGGGTTTAGGCTAGTTAAACTTTATTATCAAGTGATTAGAGACTCGTTGAGAGTTGGGAGGGGTCTGGATAACCAATTGTGACTGATAGATAGCCTACGAAGCCAATAGAAGTGGTCTAGAGAGAACTAGGGAGGTTCTAAATGGTCGAAAGGAGGAATGTTTAGCTAATAAGAGAGATATTAGCCAAATAAGCTAATTATAGGAGGAATACGACTGAGAAGGTGTCATAAATGGGCATCCAAGAATGGAGTGAAGAATGGGGAATTAATGAAGTGTTGTCAATTACATGGATTGGATGAAATGCTAAGTGTAAGCATATTTTAGGTGTCTACATTTTACATGGATGAGTTAGTAAAGCTTTGAGGATCTTTAGCCTCATTCCATAGCTTTTGCAACTTTCCATTGCATACATTTGGCACACCCGGTGGGACACTTATGTCCACCCTCCATCAATGGAGGTCCTTTAGGTTTTTCAAAGTTAATTTTCAAGTTTTTTGCTCAAATCACTTGTTATCAAGGGCAACATCTTGCTCACCTGTCACTCTGCCTAAATCAGCCTCAGCCTGTCTCGAGGAGGTAGCCTCTCGATCTCACTTTGTAGTAACAGTTTGCACCTAGGCTCGTGCCTCGTTCGTCTGTGCTAGAATACCCTGTGAGCGTCTGTATATGTGATCCCTCTGGGCAATGACCATCACACCTGAGTCTAGGACTGGTGTAAGAGGCTCAATATCTGAGCTCCCTGTGCGGCCATCTCTCACACCTGACTTTGCCATGTAACCCTATCACTGCCCTGAGTGGCCTGTGCCCGAGCCTGATCTCTCTTTGCTGTCAAAATTTGTACCTGGGCGAGTGCCTGATCTCGCTCTAATGTGAGGGCCTGTACCTGAGTCCTCGTTGTATCTCTCTCGCCAGCCACATGTAACTGAATAGCGATGGCTACCTGTAACTGATGCTGAAGAGAATCTCACTACCCACCAATGCTGCTACTCTCCGAGGTATCAAAAGGTGGCCCTTGCACTGGTAATACCTGCTGAAGAGGGATATAAATCCCCGCTGGAATGCCCACTGGGGGCAACTCTATGTCCATGGCCCTGTATACTTGTCTCGGCCTGGGCCTGGGGCCCTGTCCCTATGGTTGCTATGGTATGGGACCCTATCCCCTACCTCTGACATGCTGGGGCGCATCGGGCCCACCCTCATCATCAACATCATCATCATCATTGCCATCTTCACCCTCGCCACCGCTAGGAGGCCCCACGAGAGGAGGCCTCACGCCAACATCATATGCTGCTCTGGGAATGCCCAAACGGTGCGGGAGCACACCGTGGTACCATGTCCCATACTCCACCATATTGCTCCGATCTCTGATCTATATAAGCGGCACCCAAATGATAGGTGCCACCTGTCAAAAGCTAGCCAGTGCTCTGTCGCGGGCAATCTGTGGTCCCATATCAAAGTGCTCTCTGGCTTTGTGAGCATACCATCTATCTGGCCCAGGCACATCCTGGGTAAGGCCGAACTGCCACTGACATCGATCCACTCTGTATAGCTCCCTCATATAGCTGCGGCTACCCAAGATAAAATGCTCAACAGTAGCAGTGCTGAGCTCTAGACCATCCTCTGGCCACTGAAAATGTCTGTAAGGCCTCCATGCAATGGAATCCTAGAGTAGCTCATCTAGCTCATGCATGTAATGGTATGTAACCCCCATGAAGGGTCGTACATCGTCCCCTACTGGGACCCAACCCATCGTAGAAGGCTCGTCGAGAGCCCGACCTCTCAGCACACGTAAGGGACGACCAATAACAATGTGGTCCCATGCCCAAATCTGTAATAAACGGGCAAGCCCTACCATCTTCTAACGGTAGTATGTGATCAGATGGAGATCCTAATACAAATGTGCTAATATGCACTGACCCTAGCAGTAGGTCTGTCCCTCCACCAAGCTAAGAATCACTCCTAGGAGTCCCAGTGGAAATGAAGCACAGTCTTGTCAGGGAGTAGAACTCCATTGACAAGAGCCATCATATAGACCACTACGCGGTCTAACTCTGGATCATCTATGCATCAGGATAGTCTGATAGACATCCCGCACTGTGGTATGGTAGGAACACCGAACAAATGTGTGATATGACGCTGAATGTCACTCCAGCGGCTCGTTGTCTCGATAAGCTGGCCCTGAATCGGGACCTGCATAATGCACCATACATCCTCTAAAGTAATGGTCATCTCCCCGGTTAGTAGACGCAAGCACTGGCTCTCGTTGTGCCACCGCTATGCTATGGCCGTGATTTAAAGTAATTTGTGGCATCTTAGCCACATAAGATAGTCCCATCACGCGTAAAACGCTCACCAGATTCACTTTATCCTCCTCATCAAATTGTGCCTCTATCACAGCTAGGTGGTCGTAGTGCTCATGAGTCTGAAGAACATGTAGCATACGCTGTAAAATCAATGCAAGTGTTAGGCATCTAACATTTCTATAATATTTTTCTAAGGAAAACTAATGCTTTTAATACATCTAATTTACTAACTATTCTTTTCTTCTAAAGTAATCTCGCCTTTGTTCTATACTTGGCTATTTTCTAGCCAGTTGTATTTTTCTCGCATGCTTCTAGAGCATACACGCCTCCTTTGGCACTTGCACACCCTAACCAACGCGTACGTGCCCCTGTGGATGCATACATGCACAACCTTTCTTCTCCTTTTGGTGCAGGCCGATGCAGGACGCTTACGCGCCCTCCATGATGCTTGTGCGTCCGTTTCGACGCACACGCGTGCGCGTGACCATCCAAACCCTAGCCAACACTTGCGTGCCCCCTTTTGTCTTTTCTATGGGTACGTGTATGCGCACCCATATTTCCAAACGAATAAGTGTGCGTGTACCCGCTTCTGCCGAACAAGTACGCATACACATCCCTGTCTCCCATGAATGGATGCACGTACACGTCTATGTCTATTTTGGCACATGCACATGCACATACCCATCAATCTAACACATATGCCTATGCGCATGCGTCAAAATTCCTCCTACCTACCCTAAAAAACCCTAAAAGCATAATTAATGCGTAATTAATGGGGGGGTTAGGGCATGCACGAATGGTCCATCCGCTGGGTCCCGCATGTACTCCCGGATGTGATCCGCGTGCTTCGTCCTCCTCAGTATCCTCGCCATCTCACTCCAGAGCTCTCGCTTTCGCTCGCGGTAAAAATTTGCAGAGGCTTTGGTTGAAATGAATTGGTCGTGATTGTTTTACCGACCCCGGGTGAGTATATTAACCTGTCGCAATGTCCCTAGGGCATGTTTTCTCCGCTGTGATCATTCTAACCTTCTTCTATCCATTGTAATAATTATTTTTTAAATTATTTTTTTACTAATTTTCACACGCTGGGGCACTTTGTGCCGTCCAACGGTCACTTCTTCGTCGCACTGAGATAATGTACGAACCTTTCAGGCACCTTTTCCCGCCTTCTCCTATATTTTTCATCTATTTTCCCCCGTCGTGATAATTATCTACTAATTTATTTTAAATAAATTATTCTCAACCCATCTTTCTTCTTGTGGGCGTATATTATGAGCTTTTTGACAGCTTTGTCTTCCCACTATTGCCCTCGCGCGTATTTATTGGAAGATATTTGATCTTTTAAAATTCTTTTGACCGATCAAAAACCTATATATATTAAAAAAATATTTTAAAAAAAACCACAAAAATATTGGAAAGTATCAAAATGGCTTAAAATTGGTTAAACCGATCATCTACGGCTGAAATCTATGTCTATTGCATGGCACTCATCTCAGATCTTGCTGACATTCCCAAAATCCTTTGAAACAACAACTCGCGCATCACCAAAATCTTCAATCACCTAAACAAGCTATGTTGCTTACTTCGTTTGTACTCTGGGGCACCAATAATTGCCTGGTACTATTTTCGTCATGCACATTGCTTTTTCATAGGATGGAAGTGTCCTCCATCTTCCCCCTTGCATAATACACCTTGCTGGGGGCATCATTCTTCACCCTAGTTGTTTATCGGAACATTTGGGACTTCATCTCGATAACAAAATATTTGTGTAACTATCTTGAACGTTGTTGGTTTAAGTGTGTGTGATTGTACTTATTTCCCTGTTAGGTGATTCTGTTTATTTCTTGTATTGCATTGCAATCGTGTATGTTGCATGGACTTGGTCTTTTTTTTAGCATAAGACGGTTGTTTGCCACTTGACTTTTCATGTCACTTTACGCTTCCGTCGCATGCTCACATTTTAATAAGGACCCATGAGGAGGATTCTAAGCATTATGATGATTAAGTATTGTTAGCAATTAATTTGCGGCTAGCTCAATATCCCTTTTTCCTTTTAGCTCCTCGTCTTCTTTTAACACTTTTCTTTCTATTTGTTTCTTTTTCGATCGTCGATCAAGTTTCTTTGATAAGAAATGAGCAAGGTTTCCTTCTTCGTGACCCCATCGACACTCGAGGGGGCATTCGTCATCCTTCACCCTGTTAATTTTTCTTCTACCCCTTCAAAAATTTTCTACTTGCTTGTGTGTGTCTACTTTCTTTGAAGTAACGTCGCTTATGTCACCTCAAAGAGGGGCAAATGTAGACACCTGTAGTTTGATCAATACACTATTATTTCTAATGGTGCACTAACGCTTCTTCCTTTTGCAAATTGATGGCGCACCGCCAATTAGGCCTATCTAACTCCCTTCCTATGACACCCTTTTGGTCATTTTTCCTCTTATAAACCATTTAAACAAGCAGTTATAGCCTTGTTCTAACTACATTAGCTTCTTATTCTCTTCTAGCTTGCTTCTATTAGCTCCCTAGAAGATCAATCCACTTCGTTGGAGTGATTAAGCCCTTCAGAACCCTTCTAGAACCCTAATTACTCTTTAAGAGAGATTAATTAGTCTAACCTAGGTTAATTACCCTCTAGCGTAGTCAAATCACACTTTGACTTGCTAAAGTACTTTTTGGACTTTAGCCTTTGTCCCACCGGGCGTGCCAAATGTATGCAATGGAAAGTTGCAAAAGCTATGGAATGAGGCTAAAGAGCCTCAAAGCTTTGCTAACTCATCCATGCACCATGAGATAAGAAATGAGCAAGGGTTTTCTACTTTGCATGCATTAGTTTGAAGTAAACAAACAAACTAAACAACTGAAACTAATCTCTATTCTTTGAAAGCTTGAAATAATGAACCTAAGAGGATCTAAGCAATCAATTTTGTTGTTTACTCCATGAGGGTAATGAATCTCACTAAATGGCTACATGGCCAAGTTTAGCTATTCCATTACTAACCTAACATGGGTGCAAGATGAAGTTATTTTAATGGTGGATGACCCAAGATCAAATGCCTTATTAGTTTGGCTAATGCAAATGAGCTCTTAAGCTTTCTTAGGCTTGTTTTGGCTTTAGCTTATGTAAAGTTGTGTGTTTGAATGGGTAGGCTTAGCCTTGTATTTATAGTTTTTGGTTTGGAAGAATTTGGAATTTGGGTGCATGTGGGACTAAAGCTCAAAAAGCACTTTTAGATTAGATTAGGATAAACATGCTTTAGGCTTAGTTGAGCTAGGATTAGGCTAGTTAAACTTGGGTTTAGGTTAGTTAAAATTGATTATCAAGTGATTAGAGACTCATTGAGAGTTGGGAGGGGTCTGGATAACCAATTACGATTGATAGATAGCCTACGAAGCCAATAGAAGTGGTCTAGAGAGAACTAGGGAGGTTCTGAATGGTCGAAATAAGGAATGTTTAGCTAATTAGAGAGATATTAGCCAAATAAGTTGATTATAGGAGGAATACGACCGAGCAGGTGTCGTAAATGGGCATTCGAGAATGGAGTGAAGAATGGGGAATTAACGAAGTGTTGTTAATTACCTGGATTGGATGAAATGCTAAGTGTAAGCATATTTTAGGTGTCTACAAACATGTTAGAGAGATAAAAAAGTATGTCAATCATGTATGGTCTGATATAGAGTCGTGTGCTAGTAAGAATAGGAAGTAGTATAAAATTAAACAATTGCATTTGTAATGTGTAAGAAAGTAGATCCCCCCAAGAGCCTTGGTGGGACTGGTAAAAGGTACAGTGTCAAGCATCCATGTTACTTGTAAAGAGTTGTAGGAAGTCTGCATCCACAACTAGAGAGAAAGTGAACATGCATGTGTATATGATAAAAATAATGACATACTGGATATTTGTCTAACATAGTAAACAAAGTGTTACACGTGAGTATAAGAAAACAAGAATAAGTGCAACCAAGATATGCAATATGTTGTGAATGTAAATGGAATGAAATGCAAAGTGAATGTTATAGGAACATCATGCCCCCCGAGCGAATGTGGATGAGTATGAAATGAGGTTCACTTATAAAATACCCCTCGACAGTCAAGAATGAACCATAGAACAAGATTGCGTCATCGGGAAATGGTTTTGAAAATGTGCGTTAGATAGATAGATCAATGAAACATAGAGCGTAAAGAGTGTGAATGTGGTGAGGTTAATTTTAGATTTATGCCCTTAGTAGTCGAGTATGAACCGTGGAACTAGAATGCATCATAGGGTAGTATGATGTGTGAGAATGGAATGCTAGAAAGATGTATCATGAAGCACAAAGTGAGAAATGTGTAGTGTATGAGGTTCATGGATGTAGTATGCCCTCAATAGTCAAGTGTGAACCTTAGCATGAGAGTGCGTTATAGAGTAGTGACGATACAAGTTGTGTCTATCAAGTTGTGTAAGATGAATGAGAAATACTAGATGTGAAGCACAAAGCGTAATAGTATAAATGAAAGACACTTGGGAATACTAGGAGGGGGAAGTAGGCATGATGCCCCCTAAGTGTATGATGCAGAAAAAAATCAAGTAACATCTTTTAAGAGATCATCATTGTCATGGTCGAAGTCAAATAAAGATGTGTCAGAGACCTGGCAATCAATATTATGTGGTTGATCATATAAGGAGCCATTGTAACGTAAATTGTAAATGCCCATTGCGTATTCCTCATCAGTGAAAGGTGGTAGTGGATAACCATGTGCATACCAACAAATAAGATTTTGTCAATATGCCCAATGTGTACACGACCGAAAGGAATGGGAAATGTAATGTCAATATGATCAGAATCCAAATTACCACCAATGTAGTCAAACCAAGACTACCCAAGAGTAAGTGGAGAAGTGCATGTGACAAACACTGATAGATGGAAGATGCGAAGGCCATAAACAACAGTAATGCAAACATATCCATGATAGAGGTGAGAGGAATGAGGTGGAGGGAGGAGATCAACAAGTGTGAATCCAAGCCGAATCAAGCCATCATGTGTAAAATAGTTTGTGAACTCACATGAATACTTGGCATGCTTGACCTTTTTTCTCTATACATTTCTATGCACAGTACACCCTTGTGGGAATGTAGACGGAGTGATCTACTTGGATTATCTATCCAAAGATTGATATGCCAACTCCTCCTAATGTAAAGACATATATTTAAATATACTTAAATAGTTTTTAATATTGTTATTTTATTTATTTTAAATACTTAATATATCATAAATATATATTGGCCACGATTTTATTACGAGCCATTCATAATAATAATTTATTAATGGTTATTTTGTTCAAAATATATATATATATATATATATATATATATGACTTTCTAGAGTGGAAAAGGCAACAAATTTTTACCACGCCGGAAGGTGTCTCAAATGGGAGTGAGTCCAACCCTATTTGACATGCCACAAATGAACAAAAAACCAAGATGAGCAGACAGACGACGTTGAAGTACGTCTGTTTTGTGACCGTTTGTGCGTCCTAAGAAAACCCTAACCCTAAGCGATAAGATCTATTTCGCATTGGTTATAGTATTTTTTGGTTGCAGAGGGTATGATGCCCTTACTTTTTTCATCGCTCTTGTAGTATTTTTTGTGGCCAAGACTTCCGACGAGCATAAATCTAGCATTTCTGGCAGAGAAAGGAGGATAGTCGCCGCAGGACCCCTTCAATGGGGTCATCTGCTCTCGACAACGAACCGTTCAATTGCATTTCCATTTTTAGGCCATTCATATCAATTACTCCTTTTCCCTATTTCTTGGCGCCCCAGTCAGAGTAATTTCTTGAACCTTGATCTCTCTATAAAATGCACCTTGGCCTTGAACCTTGATTACTCCTTTTACCTTGATCGTACATGGACAGGTAAGAAATCCATACAGATTTAGGTATTTAGATCGATTATTGCAACTATGGTTTCTCCTTGTTTTTTCTCTTGGGGTTTTATTTTCGGGGAAAATACCAGAATGAGTAGATTGTTTTAGATGAATGCATGGAAAAATGTGTGTCGGTGATGACGAAGAAGGCTAACAATAATGTCCATGGAGAGAGCAGAGAATGTAGATGGCAAGACTCCCTTCGATCTTCAAATAGAGAGAGGTGAAATTTTTAGCGGATGGGGGGCTTTGTTGGGGAAGTCGAGCGACGAAAATCGTAAATTGTCTGAGGAATCCTTAAAAAGAGAGAAGGAAGAGAAGCAATCACTTTCCATGATTGCAGTTTTGCTTGCTATCATCCGTTTTACAGTAGCATTCACAATTCCGGGGGGGGGTGGCGGGGGGTTATAACAAAAACGCCGTTCCTGTGTTGATGCATGCCTCGACACATTAGCTTTTACATACTTGCCTTGTTTGCATTACTATTTGTACGAACTACCGAACATATGAATGTTCATAATATCTGACATGCTTGTGAATAACATTTTTGTAAAGCATCGCCATTCGGTTTCTAGCTCTTCCCTATTTTTGGTTGGATAATCTGTGTCATTTAGTTATCAGTTGAGGGTGTGATTGGGAAAACTATGTCCATGTAAAGAAGAGTGTACATTTAGTTATGTATTTATTTATGTTCTTATTATTTAGATTTGAAATATTGTTTTTCTTTTAAGTTATATTAATTTTTTGAATGTTTATTAGCCACATTATTCGGTATCATTTTTTCGAGGAGACGTTTATAACTAACTAACCTTTTAGTTAATTCTCACACATAAATTTGAACTTTAAATATCACATTTATATGATTTATTTGTTTACAAATAATTTTCTTTTTGTTTAAAAAGATTAATAAGATAGATAATGGGACAAGCCCTATTTTGTAATGTTCTAAACACGCTTTTTTATGGTAAAGGGTCTGGAGCCCTTGATTGCATTGTTGTCCCTATTACGAATGTCATTGCAAAGCTTGAGCTTGTCAGTGGTCATGAATCCTACTTACATGTGTTTCATGCCAGGCATCTCGTTGGGTGGTGCATCCATGATCCCTTTATGCAAAGCAACACAAAGTTTTGGCCTTTCAAGGTCTTTTTCGGTCACAATGAGAAGACCATGATTAAAGTCCAATTTAAAGGAGAGAAGACGTTTTTCTGTAGAGGAAATTTCGTCAATGGTGCTAATCAAAATGAAGGAAATTGTTGAGGCTTATTTTGGGAAAATTGTGAAGGAGGTTGTTATAATTGTCTTGATATATAATTGTTAACTTCTTTTAGGGAATTTAAAAAGGTATTAAGTTTGAAGGACATTTAGAACATGTGTTAGTTTTTGGGAAATCAACTGAATTTTAGTTAAATTTTAATAATAATAGTGTTATTTTAAATAATTAGAATTTTAATTTTTTTAAAAATCGAAATGAAGAATACAATTCATGTAACATCAGTTATTTTTGTTATCATATTTAGACCATCATTATAATATTTGAAGTTCTTTCAAATATATATTTTTTTATTGAAATGAGGTGTATATTGTGAAACACAAGGATGTGGTGGATTGTTTTAGTTCATTTAATTAATTTTGATTTCAAAATAATAATTTACATTGGAGTTAAAGGTATTGTATCAAACTTGTCTCTTTAACGTATAAAAATTTATATTTATATTTTTGTTTTTTAGAAAATTCAATATGATATTGAAGTTACACTATAAAATGCGAAGTACACATTATTATTATATCTTTACAAAATTCTCAAGCAAATGTTGTTTGAACCCTTCCTTGATGTGAGGCATAAGGGTTTGAAGGATTGTTTTACTGTGAGGTAGAGGTGTTGTGGCCACCAATAATCCTGAGTTGTCCTTCCAAGAAACACCCATTGTTGTGTGGGTGGGGGCGTTTGACAAATTAAAGGTGCCATGAAAATAGTTTTCGAAAAAAATAAAAAACAGAGGGTTTTTTTTCCTATAGGAATTTGTTTCATACATTTGTGTGGCATGATGTGGAAGTTATTGACCTTGTTTCTGGAGTGAGCCAAAAAAATTCTAGGCACAAACAATTGGAGGCCAGATTCGTGCATAGGGAAACCGTCATTGGGTGGGTGAGATGCGATCGATGGTTAAATGTTGTCTTAAAAAACATCAATGCCATCTGAATGATAGTTAGCATTACGTGCAATTGTGGTTTTATGCGTGTCTTAGCGAATTTTATCATTTATTCTAGGAAATGTTTGCCGCTTCGTATTTAGTTATGGTTTTGGTATGTTTTCATTGCTACATTTTTGGTCATCTAGGCTTGCGATTGTGGACTGTGTGTGTTCGTTCTTGTCAACATCTAGTCTTGTTCACCCTTTCTTACCAATATTCAATATGTTTTGCAAACCATGAAATTTTTTTCTGTTAATATCGACATAACATTTATCATTTCTGGTATAGTTCTTTGCTGAGTGGTTGTTTAGTTATTTGACTCATAATTTTCCTTTGGTGAAGGTTTTTTCAAGAATCTTTGTTGCTAGAAGGTTTTACTGGTTTTACAGACACACTTAGATTATATATGTGCGCGACATAATTTGCTTGTTTGAAGATTTAAGCTACTATGCATATGCCTTAAAATTGAAAATTGCGATCTACATGTTTAAATTCTACTTGAGAGCCTTGTTTCTTGTGAAGACCGAGAGCAATCATTTGAGTTATTAGAATCTTGGGTTGTTTGCACTCAGGGCTCAAAGGCTAATCTTGCCTTATTAGGATGTCCAAGTTCAAAGCTGGGTTGCGGATAGATCTATGAGCAGGGTGTGGGTTCCAGTTGCTGGAGGTCGGGTGATCATTCTCTTAACCCTGTGTTTAGCCCTGATCAGTTAGGAACTACTCATGTAAAATATCCATGGTCTTAAATGTGTATGTTGTGAAATCCCTCTTGCCCCGCTTGATAAATTGTTGGTTTGAGGCCAATTATGCAAGTGCATTGTCCTAATGGTAGTTCGTAATTTCCCTATTTGCTTCCGCTTGTTTATATTTGTTACAAGGAGAAATTGGTTCATTATCATACATGTAAATTGTTCAGGTAGTTTTGCAAGGCATGTGTTTCTTCCTAGCTGGTCATGAGGTCGAACCCTAATGGTATAATATTTGAAAATTAACTGTTTTTGTCTTTGAACCTCTGTCACTATAGATCCCTATCAATAAGAGATAAAAAGGGGATAAAAGAACAACCGTGCTTTGACTAATCTTGGAACACAAATGTAAAGTAGCTATGTGAATTGATACTTACAAACAAAGGAACAAAAATAGAAAAATAGCAATATTAGTATGCTTCCATATGATACTTAATGCATATACTGTATTGCCCATGATTGAATTATTCATCATCTCCTGATGACCAAGTGTATGCATACGTAGAGTCTCCTTCAATGGCCCTTGTAGACAGGGAAGATTGTTACCCTAGCCTACTTCGTTAACTAGCTCATCCTGCATCTTCTTTCTCCAAAGCAATGAACATAAATTAATTCTTGACAAGTACAATGTAAATAGAAAATTAGAGAGAAAAATATAAAATATGTTGTGTTGTACGTGGAGAACACAAATCACATCATTGTCATCAAGCCTATCTTTGAAGCCAAAAGTGGGAATAAATCAACCAAAGAGACAAAAAGGGTTCAAAGGAAAAGTGGTTTGTCAGTGTTGCTTGTTTAATTTCCACTTTTGCCTTAGGATAACCTTGATGACAATGATGTGATCTATGTTCTCTACGTACAACACAACATATTTTATATTTTTTCTCTCTAATTTTCTATTTTCATTGTACTTTGTTGGGAATTAATTTATGTTCATAACTTTAGAGAAAGAAGGTGCAGGATGAGCTAGATATAGTAGTAGGCTAGGGTAACAAGTTTCCCTATTTATAGGGGCCATTGAAGGAGACTCTACGTATGCATCCACTTAATCCCCTCTTACTGTGGACTCCAATATGGTTAAGCGTGATGTACATTGACATATGCAAGCTTCCTATCTACATTCAATGATGTAAGGCACTCTACGAAGGTTTCGAGGGTGAGAAAAATTTGGATACCAAGGTTGATTCCTAAAGTCTTTCCCCCTTAGGCATGGGTCATCATAGTTCCTTAGTAGCCTTCACAGAGTTTGAATTTGGAACTGCAGACGCCATTACGTTGTGTTGCCTCCTCTAATGGGCATGCGTATTGTGCAAATGGTTATGCTTTTCGATGGGTTAGTTAGTGACCTCGTTCATAATATCCCATGGATTTGTTTAGGCCCTCCATTTGTCTTGTGAGATAACATTTCTCTGTTTTGCGTGAGATTGTTAGACTATAGAATTGTTGTTAGTCTTCCCACATCGTTCGTGCAGCCACCATCCCAAAATAGTCGAGGATGCTGGTGTCCAAGTTATGAGGCTTGCGCTTCAACATATCTTATGCATAGTCCGAATCCTCTACTACAATTATGCCTCACATAACACTTAAGTTCATAGTGATAGCCCATATTTTAAAGCCACAATATAACTTTTTGAATTATAGATCAATAAAATTTACAACACTTTATCAAAAGGTTAAAATGATATCTACAAGCTTCCCTCTATGCAAGCTTCCCTTTCTCATTTTATGGTTCCATCCGTCCCTCTGCTCCACGTTCTTATTTGACAAATTTTGCTAACAAATTTATTGCCTTTAATTTCAACCTTTCACACCTCCTCCACTCTTCACTCCTCTACGCGATCCCTTTCGACGTTCACATTGCACTCCTCGTGTGGGATTGCTAGTCTAAAAACTCTCTAAACTCACCGTACGACTCTCTTTCCATTTAATATAGAGGTACTCTACCAGCTCACAAGGGTTCATCGCTTAAACACTTCTCCATTTATCGATGAGAGGTTGGCTCACTCTCGCTGCTCCAATGTATAAACGGGAGGCTCCTCCTGTGAGGATTTACATTTACAAAGTAAACGGATCTGAGATCCCTACTGCAATTCTCCCTCTTCAATGTATAACTACAGTGTTGATGTTAAACTGAAGGAAGGAGTCATTTGAAACAGCTGCAGCAGAAATGGCCATGGTTCAGTCATTAAGATACCATCAAAACATTTCTCCTCATATTGTGAAAAATCTCTGTAGACAAGGTCAACTGCATGAATCCTTAAGCATGTTGCACTCTAGAAACCAGCCTGCAAGCTCTTCCACGTATGCTTTTCTCTTGCTGGGCTGTACCAATAAGAAAGCCCTGGGAGAAGGCAAACTAGTCCACGCCCACATGATTCAGACAGGATTCATGAATATGGGATGTAAGCTTGTGAATATGTATGCCAAGTGTGGCTGTTTGGTGGAGGGTTTCAAGGCTTTAATTGAATTGGGTCAGGAAGATGTGGTCTCATGGACCATCATGATTTCAGCTTATGTAAGGTTTGAGTATGCTCAGGAATCCTTGGCATTGTTGTACCGAATGCGGAAACGAGGAATTGAACCTGATCACTTCACTTTTGCCAGTGTTCTTCCTGCATGTATTGGCTTGGATAGGCTGAAAGAGGTACATGGAGATATAATTAAAAATGGGTTTGAATCAGACGTGTTTGTGGGGAGTACCCTTGTAAGTATGTATGCTAAATGTTGGAGTATAGAGGATGCATGCAATGTGTTTGACAGAATGCCTAAACGAAATGTTGTTTCGTGGAATGCAATGATTGCAGGATATGCACAAAACAGGCTAATGGATGAAGCTTTGAAATTGTTTCGGAAAATGCCTGAGAAAAATATCGTTTCATGGAATTCCATGATTGCAGGCTATGCACAAAATGGGCAGGTAAGGTAAGAATTTATCCATAACTTCCCCTTCATTAAATTGCAACCACTTCTATTTTATATGCGCGGGCAATGACATTTATTAGGATTTTACATCCTTGATTTCTAAAATTTAGTATGATTACTTTTTTGTCATCTATCATTATCCTACATTTCTATGTTTGTTCTGTATTCTTATAAATATCATTTATTTTGAATCGTGATCCTCTATTTTTGTCCTCTTACAAGTAGCAGATTCTAAACTATTCTGCTCTAATCTACTAAGTTCTTAAATCAGCAGGTGGGTGAGGCCCTGGAACTCTTTCAGCAAATGGGCAAGCGAGATGTGATTTCGTGGAATTCAATGATTGCAGGATATGCACAGAATGGGAATGTTAACGAGGCTGTAGACCTTTTTTGGCAGATGCCTGAAAGAAATGCTGTCTCCTGGGCATCAGTTATTGCTGGTTGTGCTCAAAATGGCTATGGCGTAGATGCCCTGAAATTTTACCGAGAAATGGAACTCAAAGGTATAAAGCCAAATTTCAAAACATTTGCCAGCATCCTATCGGCATGTGCGGATTTGGCAGCTCTTGAGCAGGGAATGGAAATCCATCAAGAAATACTTGGGAGTGGAATTGAGTCTGTTGTCATTGTGGGGAATGCCCTTTTAGACATGTATGCAAAATGTGGGAGCATAGAGAATGCAAAACATCTGTTTGCTAAAATGCCTCAACGTGATGTGATCTCGTGGAATACAATGATTACTGGATATGCGATGAATGGCTGTGGCAAGGAAGCCCTCAATCTGTTTGAACAAATGCAACAATTGGGCGTAAAACCGGATCATGTCAGCTTTATTGGTGTTTTGTCTGCGTGTTGCCATATTGGCCTAGTTGATGTGGGCTGGCAATACTTCCATTCCATGAGTCAAGATTACCACATCAATCCATCAATGGAGCACTATACCTGTGTTGTTGACCTTCTTGGCCATGTAGGGCTCCTGAATGAGGCACAAAACTTTATTTGCAAGATGCCAATAAAACCTGGGTTAAGCGTGTGGAGATGTTTACTTGGTGCCTGTAGAATCCATAACAATAGAAAAGTAGGAGAATATGTGGCAGACTGTCTTTTTGAACTGAATCCTGAGTCTGACTCGCCATATGTGCTGCTGTCAAACATCTACGCTGCAGGTGGCCAGTGGAATAACATAGAAATGCTGCGGAAAAGAATGAAAGACAGAGGCATAATAAAGAAGCCTGGGTGCAGTTGGATTGAGGTTGATAAGAAACTGCATGCTTTTCGTGTTGGAGACGGATCACACCCATATACAGATGAGATACATGCACCATTGGAGATTTAGTCTGGGCATATGAGATCTGCAGGGTTTTTGCCTGACACAAGGCTGGTGCTGAATGATGTAGAGGATGAGCAAAAAGAACAAATTCTTTGCCACCACGGTGAGAAGCTGGCAATCGCCTCTGGGCTTGTTAATACATTTCCTGGGATAACTATTCGGGTCATCAAAAACCTTTGAGTGTGATGGGATTGCCTCTCCGCCATTAAGTTTTTTTCCGAGATTGTTGAACAAGAAATAGTTGTGAGAGATACCATTCGTTTCCACCATTTCAAGGATGGGAAGTGTTCTTGTGGGGATTCTTGGTGAAGCAGAGATGCTATATGAGTATGGTATTCAATAGGTATTGCATAGTTGCACACTTTTGAGCCTGGACGCATATCTTTGATTCATGGATTAGGTACTCTTTTTTCATGGACTGTAGTAGTGATTGCGGGTCTGGCTTGGATCACATCTGTGAAGTGATCGTATGTATCGCACTTGCAAAAGATACAAACATTAGTAGTGCATGGCATCCTCATACTATAGGTAATGCGAGCTTCCCAATGTGGGTTCATGGGATTCTACTCTTAGAGTATTTTTATCAGCATATATTCTCTTCTACTGCATCTGATTTTGACTGCTGGAATGAATTCTGCAGATGAATTTACTCTACTGTCAAGATTATTAGTTGTTGAAAATCTTGATTGCCCAGAGATTTTTGTTGTATTATGCTTGTCTATGTCTAGATGCTTCTTTTAATCTTTATATCATGTTCCCCGTATTTATTTAAATAAAGGTTTAAAATACTATTAATTTCTCTAAAATTCCATAGACTGGCAATCAAATTGTAAGTTATACTTCGTTGGATATACTGTCAAATAGCAATCCTTCCCAATGGAGACATGTTTGAATTTGCAGGTATTTTGTAGGTATGTTTATCCCTGATAGCAATGGCAAGGCATATTGATACAGTAGTAGTTAGGGTTCCGTTACGGGATGCCTCGGACTACCCAACACTCAGAATATTTAGCGGAATACTACGCATAAAACGCACCACCCACAAATGCAAATATAAAGTATGAGACTCTGAACTCAGCTATCTTTATTCAATCACAAAAAACTATGTTGCCAGGAAACAGAAATGGAAATGGAAACGGAAATGGGTATGAAATGCGGAAACGGCAATTTTCAAAAAACCTTGGATATGAAACGTCGACGGAAACGTCCGTACAATATATTATTAAAAAATAAAATAAAAATATATATATGCATAGTACTCATTTTGTAAGTGTAGACCATAAGAGAATTGATAAAGCACTCAAAATATTTTGAATTCATTGAAACTTGAACTTCTAAGTTCTAAAGAGTCATCATTCAACATGGTTACAATTTCAAAGATTCACATATACATAATAATAATTTAGATTCTAGAATATATCATCTAGATTTCCTCATAATCATCTCCATGAACACCACTAGCACTGACATCTCCACTCCCACTAGCTCCACTCTCCCTCCCTTTTGCAAAAGATCCCAATTCTTCTTCATCAATACCAAGCAGTGAAAGTTGGCTAAGAGTTGCAGCAGAAGCATCAAAGTCGCTAGTCTTAGGATCAATATCCCAAAGTTTGTTGGGACCTCTAACATAGGCTTCACTCTTGTGTGATAGAATGCGCAAATTGGAATGCACATACACTAAATCCTCGGCCTTCTTGGATGCTAACTTGTTCCGTTTGGCTGAGTGGATGAAGGAATATGTACTCCAATTCCATTCTGCTGAGGAATTGCTATCCACCTGTTACAAAAAAGAAGTTAGAATTTTTCAATTAGTAATACTATAATATTAATTTACTAAGAAGTAAGAACATACATTTTTAATTAATAAACAAACTTTTGATTTCATTTAAATATTTGATACTTGTGAAAGGATTTTAATGGCAATAGGTCGCAGCCACTTGGCATCATGGCCATGTGCACACCACCACATGCATGGGGTCATCTTGTACCTGTCAAGTGCTGCATCTATTTCACCCATGCTACTTTTAGATGAAGAGACAAAGAGCGTCATTTCACAGCGGACCGTACTAGTTCATCTGGATCAGGAAAAAGCCTCTGGAATGCTGCCTTAGCTCCACTTGCAACCTCATGGTCATCACATGGTTTTCGCCTACCAGGTAGTGCAAGTATTTCACTGCTATAAAATTTGGGATTTAGGGCATAGGCTAGGAGATGCAATGGGGTGGTCATTTTATTCCACCTTCACATGATCATGTTCTTAACTTCACTGTAGAATTTTTCTTCAGGATCTTGCTCTTTTTGTTGTATGATGTCTCTAATTTTTTTAAGCATAGAGTCAATGCCATCATAGATCTCCCCTATGCAAGCATTATCCGTGTCTGCATATCTAATCATAGATAAAATAGGCTCAGTAAAACTAAGCAAGTATGCAACCTTTGCCCACCAAATATCATCAAGTATCACTGATTTTATTTTGATGGCTCTTTCTGTGTTTGATTGCCTTCACAAGGACCAAACATCATCAATCACCATAAGCCTTAAGACTTGCTCTACCTTCACAAGTTGTCTCAAGACGAGCATGTGAGACGCAAATCTTGTTTCAACAACCTATTAAAATAAATTAAAGCAAGTTAATTAATTTTTTTTTAAAGGAATTCAATTGACAATTTGATATTTCATAAAAAGTTAGCAAATAAAAATTAGAAACTAGGAAATTGTTTGGTTACCTTCAACAACTCCAATGTCGAGAACCTCCTAAAGATAGCCTGGAACATATGATGATTTGTGATAAACATTTGGATCTCATTTGCCTCTGTATAAACTTCCTCAATCCATGGTATTTTTCCAATCTTCTGCATCATCAAATTCAAGGAGTGTACTGCACAAGGTGTCCAAAAAATGTGCTCATATCTCCCTTGAACAATCAGTGCTGCTGCTCTACAATTTTTGGCATTGTCTGTGATGACTTGGACAATGCTTGCAGGGCCCACTGACTCAATAGCCTCAATCAAAATATTAGCAATAAATTGAGCATCTTTCACTTCACCCTCACAATCAATAGCCCTTAAGAACATTGCCCCTTTAGGGCACATTGCAACAATGTTGATTAGGGGTCTATTTCGGGCATCTTTCCATCCATCTGAAATGATAGATACCCCTGAGTCCTTCCATGAATCCCTAATTGGCTGCAAAGAAGTATGTACATAGGCCACTTCTTTCGCCAACAATGTGGTTTTGACCTTATCATAACTAGGACTTTTATACCCTTTCGGTGCATCATTAATACCTCTCACCATTTGTTGCCAATAAGGTGAGCGCAACACATTGAAGGGCAACCCGCATGCATAAATGCATCGAGCAACCAACTCATCAGCAACATCCCTTTTCTCATTTGCAAATGCTTGCTCTAATGGGCCTTTAGAAATTCTCGTTCGTGACAAACACTCTCCCTCTATTGGAGTTTCAACTGCAACTTGGATAAAAAGATGGTTTGATGGGTTGGGTGGTTTTTGCGAACCCCTATTTTGCAAAGGAGCAATTTTAAATCTAGCTCTTGAAGCTTCCCTATCAACATCCTCTTGCTCTTTCATATATGCCAATATATGTTTATGTTCAACCTTGCCACATTTTATAATCCCCGTTCTTGATTTCCCCATTAAATGAGCTTTGAGTCGGGTATAAGAGGATTTGTATTGTATATTGCAATGATTGCATACCCAAACTCGAGAGCCACCGCCAGCAAGGTTCTCCACAATTTGCACATGTCTCCAAAGAGGAGCTCTAGGATCCACACCCCCACTTTGGCTTTCTTCCCCTTCCCCATGCCCTCCTACTGAAGCTGAACTAGATGCCATTGAATCAAACCTTCATTGAAAAATAAAAACATAAACTTAGATAACAATAAATTATTAAATAGAACCACACCCTACATATCCTATTATGCTTTTGATCATCAAGTTCACCATTCAGGCGTGATGTGAGAGCATACACAGAGTTCAGATTTTTTAATTTAAAAAAATAAAATAAACTTTTGTAAAAAAATAAAAAAGAATTAAATTTAAAAACCCTACACATCCTATTCTGCTTTTAATCACCAAGGTCACCGTTCAGGGGCGAGGTGAGAGCATACACAAAGTTCAGATTTTTTAATTTAAAAAATCAAAATAAACTTAAAAAAAAAAACAAAAAAGAATTAAATTTAAAAACCCTACACATCCTATTCTGCTTTTGATCACCAAGGTCACCGTTTAGGCGCGAGGTGAGAGCATACACCGAGTTCAGATTTTTTAATTTAAAAAAACAAAATAAATTTTTAAAAAAGCAAAAAAGAATTAAATTAAAAAACCCTACACATTCTATTCTGCTTTTGATCACCAAGGTCACCATATAGGTGCGAGGTGAGAGCATACACAGAGTTTGGATGATATTTATAATTTAAAAAAAGAATATATGTTTTTTATTTTAAAACGCAAAGAAAATGTTACATTTTTTTTATTTTTTTAAGCATAGAGTTTTAAAATTACTAAATTAAACCTACATATTGACATCATGATCAATGATCATGAATGATGTGTGCATAATGCACACATCATTCGTGATCATTGATCACATTAACATTTTCTTTATAAAAAAAAAAAAAAACTTGAAAAATACTTGGTTTTTCCTCCTTAAAGTCAATCCCACCTTCCAAATCTGATTCGAAATTCCTCCTCGAAGCCTTTAGCTCTTAGCAACACGTCTTGAACTCTTCCTTCAAGCTGCTCCTTGATGTCTTTTTGCTCTTCACAATGCTAAATGCTAGTTTAATGAAAACTGTATTTAGTAAGAGAAAAATGAGTGTGATTTAGAATGGACCCAAGAGGTCATTATATAGCTTTTAGGATGTGTGTTTAGCAAGGTAGGTAGTTGTATTAGGGTTTAATTGCATTTAATGCGAAGTTTTTTTATTTTTTAAAAAGTAATTCCATTTTTTAAAGTGAAAGGTGCAGGAAACGTCAAAAAACGTTTCCGGAAATGCCTGTGCCGTTTCCGGAAACAACACATGCATTTCTGGAAACGTTTTTGATGTTTCCCCTCGTACCCGCTGCGCGAAACGTTTCAGAAACGTTTCTACGTGGAAACGGACCCCTCCCCCACGTTTCCTGGCATCACAGACAAAAAATGACATGTGGCAATACAAATAGCTATCTCATAGGTGAGATGCTTAACAAACTCTAGATCCTAAGATCTTTTCTTGCTAAGTCACATTCTTTACAAATATAGCACCACAACACAAATAACCCACTAAACTGACTAGTCCAAACTGTGGTATCAATTGTGCTGGAGTCATCCCTAACACAAGAGTAGTGGTAACCTTATATAATGCATGCCCCACCTGCTTATAATATCACCTTGGATCTACAAGTGACCCATATAACACTACCATTCATCCCAATCCCTTATGCAAGTTAGAACCCAAACACAACTTGATGCAAATTAAGTGAGCTCAACGACTGCATTTATTGGATTGGATAAAATCCATGTCAACTCATACAAAAATGTCATATTTGAAAATTTGCAAGTTACACTCCATGTTCATGCCATCACACATAATATTATGCACTAAACTGCTCCACTAAAGTCTTGTGTGCTATCATGATATCGCTCTAATGACCGAAATTTCAAAAGTAGATGCATGCTATCAAATAGAGCATACATTGTTAACACGAGCTCGTAGAAAAGTTCTATGCATTACTGCACACAAAACATAGGACTATGATGCATATTGTACTAAAGTCACCTTCCTTTGAGCCAAGAGATGAAATTGCGCTATTGATCCAATGCTCCTTTTGATCTGCACAACTCAGTTATGGACTCTAGAAGATATTGTGATCCTTGATGAAGTCTTTTGGAAATGCCGAAACCACTTTGACCAACTAGTCTAAAATTACTTTGTGCATATGCATTGATAACGCTTAACACTACATGTACTCTTGCACAATAGAAATCACGTGCAAAACACAATATAGATCATTACCACCTTAGTGCGCATGCAAGCGGCAATGAAACATTACAAAAGACATTCGCATGGATCAAGACTCACACAAAACTTATAACAAGACTCTTGTGCGTGGAAGAGACAACAAAGACGACAAAAAAAACTTGTGCACAACTAAACTTCAATGTTTTGGGTGATGCAAGATTGCAAGTGAATTTGAATGCTCTTACATCATACACCCCAGGTAACAAGAAAACCATAAGCTCCCCAGGTAACAAGAAAACCATAAGCTCGTGCTTATGGATTTGTTGATGGTAGCCCTTGTTTTCCCTGTTTTGCAACTAGTAATGCACTTGTCCAAGTTGCATCCTTAATGTCTTGGACCTTCCATTTCACCAGACATTCCTTGTTTTGCACATCCATTTGTCCTTGGATCGATCACTCTTTTCACCTCTTCACGTTGTTCTTTGGTATTTGCATTCCCCAATCAATCTCTGACTCCAAATCTGAGTATATGCTTCCTCCTCGTGATATGGATATAAATCTACCACATTGAATATAGGTGAAATATCTACTCCCTCTAGTGACTCAATTTTATAGGCGTTCTTTCTGAACTTTCGCATCACTCTGCACAGACCAATTTTCTTTAGCTTCATCTTGTTGTAAGTCCCAAGTTTGAAAACCTCTTATTTCACAAATGTGCCAAGACCATGTCTCCTACTTGATATTCAACTTACATTCGTTTGATGTTTGCACGTTGCTTATATTGCAATATGTATACACCTAAATTTTCACTTTTCATCTTTCATACTTGTTACTAACATTTTCCTTTGTGCAAATAAAGGCTATTGATGCATCTATTTCTAGAGCGGGTGCCTTAAGGGGCATGTTGAGAATGGGGAATGGTTATTCACGTAACCATTATGGGTTAGAGACAATACACAAAGAGAGTGTTGGAAATTTAGTTTTGTCCTTAGTTTTACTTGCAATAGGTATCCTTGTAGATTCCTAGGTCTCATGCACACCAGCATTAAGAGTTTATTTCTTTCATATCAGCACTTCTGTACTTTTTCTCATTCATATAAATTATCTATGACATGTTTATTTCCCTTTTAATAACAGAGTACCTCATTTTCAACATCTATGAATGAGGCCATCACAATCTTTTCAGAATCTTTGGATGATGCCATTGCTTGTGGGTGATGCTATTGCTATTATACTTCCATTGGCTAATGAAATTACCCCATTGCCCACGGGTGATGGCATCCTATATATACCCTCAAATAATTTAACACTTCACAATGAAAAAGAATCTAGAATCATTCAAACTTCCATAAGATCTTTGCTCAATTACACCATCTTCGCATTTGCTCGCCTAACTCTCGGTTCTTCTTGCATCTTGCTTGGATCGGATTGGATACTCTTCTTCTTGGAAAGTTGCTTGCATTATTAGGTCACCTACAATGAGTCTAGGACAAGAATGATGTTCCCTTTCTCCACCTAATAGCGAATATCTCAATGGAATCTCTACGTGTTGCTTCTCAGGACCAGATATATTCATCAATGACCGCCCTATATATATAACGTTAGGGATATAAGTGTCTCTTGTCCATTTTGTCCATAGGTAACTTCATTTCCTTATTTATTGTACATTATGTCTATCTTAGTATTTAATATATGTTGGATTATATCTAACATAGTACACTTATGAATTATTAGCTACTTAGCTTTAATTTCATTTATATCATGTATGTTTGTTTCATTTATTTCTTTTCTAAACCTCTTCACATTCAACTATCGATATATCAATACAATTCCCTTCTCTATCTTGATCGCAGACCTTAGAAAGCCTATGTTGACCTAGGGTAGGAATTATTGTCCTCTAGATATGTGATTTTATCACTCACTGTAGCCCCTTTACGTCTATCCCCTTGTATGCTGCTACATGTGTGTCTCCTACTCATTGCCTTGATACCCTTTTCGAACGGATGATTTAGGAGTGCATGTTATTAAGACACATTTTGGCCCGTATACATTCTCTGGTGAATCCGATGTGAATCTCACAGCCCTTCTGATTGAGCACAACTCGTTAAAATCATCCATCTCTAGTTTTGACCTCATCTAAGCATCCAAAAACCCACAAAACCCCAAAAACCTATCTGCACAGACACCATCTCCCTTGGGCGATCATGTCTGTCTCTATTTGCTTATTTCTGAATGCCTTTGGCCCTTGTGTAAGCTTGTTTGATGATCAATTTTATTTATTCTCCCATATCTTCTTCTAGATGCATTCAACCCCTGTGTACATTTTTTTGTACGACCGATTGTGTTTGTAGCCTTAACTTTCAAACCTATTATTAGCCAGATCAACACTCCATCATGGAGTATTTGGGCCTAGGGTCCTCTGACTTTGTTGTGCAAACATTTTTTGAGACATACCATCCTGACGTTGAGTTCCCCTTTTGTATGGACTGTTGCGTCATAGGAGCACCTAGAAAAAATCCTTCTACCCGCCGCAATGGCCCCCCTGAGGATGAGGAAGAAGAAAACCAAAATGATGATACCTTTGACCATCCTTCTGAGATTTAGAAATTTCTATCTCAGATTCCTCAATACAAAAGAGAATCAGAAGAAATGCTTGGTAAGTGCCTTCTCGAATTTATCTCTAAACAACTTGACCATAGGGAAGAAAAGGGGAAAGCCACCAAAATAGGCTCATCTAAAAATGCCTACAATTATGACCCTACCAAACTCATTCTCCAACTCATTGACAAAATGAGCCAACAACAATCCACTACGATGGCTCAATTTCGTCAAATGCAAGCCAACATGGCTCAGTCAATCAACTACACTCCAATGGGCTCTTGGGGCACCATGTCCCCTCCTTTGCCAAATGGGCCTGATGGGGTGCACATCACTCAACCCCCCATTCAAAACAAAGTCTTGCGAGTAGTCCAACAAGAGCCATTAGCACCCTATATTGCAAGTATGGATATTGGTGGCATTGCTCCTTCTATCTCTTATGATGGGTCTACTGATCCCACCATTCATATCAATGCCTTTGGAAATCTTTATAAGGAATGGATCAGGACCAATTCCTATGCTGCCACCAAACTCCTAGCAAAGACACTTACTGGCGACACTTTAGATTGGTACCATACTTTTCCTTCTAACTCCATAGTCAAGCTAGAGTCCCTAGTGAATGAATTCCACTATCTCGATCTACCCAAAAACAACATCATTTCTTTCAACTGTAATCAATCTAAGAATGAATCAACACAAGATTTCATCAATCATTGGAATACCCTATCCATGTGGGCAGAACATAACATGCCCACTAATAGCCTCTTTCAAATTTTCTTATGAGCCCTTGAACCCCGTCTTCAATACAAGGTGAGGTCCTTTTCTCTTACTTCCTTAGAAGATGCTTTTGAATAAGCCAAAAGGAAAGACTATCTCATGAGGGAATTTGAGAAGGCTCCATCCAAGACACAAACTAACAAACAAGTCCAAATACTTCAATGTTCTAAAAACAAGATCAAGGTAGACGACGAAGTCTCAGATACTCTTCCTCTTGTTGCTTCTTTAAATAGAACTATTTTAAACATTAACCAACAACCTAACAACAACAAAAACCAACCTAAATTTCATCAACCATTGAGTAAGGAAGAGTTGAAGCGTTGGTTGCCTAAACTGTTTACCATAATTTGAGATCCTTCTCGACCCGTTCGCCATTGACAAGATGAAAGTAAGTTTTGTTAGTGGCACGCTAATTGGGGTCACTCACATGAGAACTATCATGTACTCCGAATGGATGCCATCAACATTTTCTTAGGACCCAACTTTTATTATGACACCATCACTAGCAAACGTTTGACCGAAGCAGTCAAAGCTTGTGATGCAGCTCATACCCAAAGGGAAGTAACCCTTACACTAGGCCAACCTAAGGTTTCCAAGGCTCGAGATCGAGAAAGAGGAAGGGGCCCTATTGGGGTATCGACACAATGGGGGTGATTAAGAAACAAAATAAACATGAAAGGTATATGCTAACCAAAGTAAACCATGCAACATAAGATAAAAAATTGAATAAAAATATGATAAACTAACATGTGCATAAGATGATAGATTAACATGTGCATAAGAAAATAGATATGAGACTACTCTATGTAAAATGACTAGTCAAATTAGAACACTTATATGTTAGGGGTAGTCACTAATGCATCTAATTCCCAAAGGACCATACACCAATAGAGAATAGATTCTGAGCAAAGAAGGGGAAATAATCTAGTCCTAACTAACTATAGGTGACCCAAGAGTGCAAGCAAACAAATCCAACAATAAGAAGATCAAATCCAAGAGTCAAGGTGAAAGAAATCCAACAGTCTGAGTGAGTAAATGAAATTTGACGCAAAAGAGAAGAGATAATGGAAAATTCTTGAATATCTCTATGATGTATGTTCTTATTTTGTTGTGATTGTATTTTTTGGTATTTATAATGATGTCATCACCTATGGGTGACTGTAGTTTCTAGGAATTTTAAAATGCACCAACACAATTACCCACGGGTGATGGAATTGGCTAGGGAGGATAAAATCATAAGTGGTGTGTGCAACACGTGTCGTGAAGAACAAAGGTAATGCAAGGAAAAAATAATGTGGTCATGCAAGTACGGTGTTGGAAGGGTGTGAAGAAAAGTAAGAAGAAAAGAGAAAAAGAGATGCATAAATAGGACCAAAAGCTATTCTCTCTCCATGTATTTTCCCTAACCCAATGGTTACGTAAATAACCATACCCCTATCTAGAAGGATCCCTTTAAGGCACCCATTCCTAGAAATAGATGCATTAGCGACCTTCTAACCTAGAAGAGAAATCATTAGTAACATGTATGAAAGATATAAAGTATGAAAAATTAGGTGTATACATATGCCCCAAGCTTGTTGATTATTGCATGTCACAATAGCGAAACATGGGGTAGTCAATGAAAAGAATGATACATAACACTGAAATCAAAAGTAGATGTTGAAAGTAAATAAAGGACTATCTGAAATGAAATATACCCACCAATGCGTACCTAATAGTGTCAATCATCCTACCACGTATGGGTGTAATCCATGCTGTTAGAACCCTAGAGAATAAAAAATGAAAGGAAACATAAAAGGATCATCAGTAAAATAAGACATAAATCACCTAGCTAGGGGCCCATGGGATGGATGTCGTAGGTTCAAAAATTATGAGATATAGGGTTTGAAAAATGTGATTTTTGGCCAAAGAGCAGGATAAGTTGTATAATATGTCAAAATAAGTGGGAGAAGATCATGATCCCAACGCAATAGAATGGAAGATTTTTCAGAGATTGGGAACTAAAATGAATAGGTATTTTAAAGATTAAGGGCCATCGGAACTGAATTTGAATAGAAATTATTATGCTTATATAGGATTTTTCATTTTTATTTGGGCATTGATAAGTACATAATTAAGAGAACTAAGCTCTAGGAATCCCAAATTTTATATTAACGTGATGATATGACATGAGTGTGAGGAGGAGGCATGGGACGATGAGGAGGTGCACATGGCGGAGCACAACCACGGGTAAGTTGTTACATTTAATTTGGTTAAGTAGATTAGGGGGAATTTGGTCTTTTTAGGATTATGAAGATATTAGAGTGTCATTTTTAATCAAACTTTTGTCATTAGAGAGGGTAGGATAAAATACAAGTGGGTTTGGGAGGGATTTTCTTTTAGCTTTGTCATTTAGCTGATTTTTGCTTTTAAATTTTTAAAAGTCATGGACATACGGAACTGAGATGCCATCACCCCCCCCTGAAACAACAAGGGTCGATAGCATTAGGGACCTTCAAAAAATTTGACAAGGGATGATGGTGTAAGGTTTAGAAAAAATGTGATTTATTAGCATTTTGGATATTAAATTATTTTTGAGGAATCTAATGTGATTTTATTATTTGTGAATGTAGGGATATCGGAGGATCCGCCTATGGTGGGGGGTTGATATGTCATGACTTAATTGATTTATTTCTTGATTGATAGAGGTAGAGGTGACACGACTACATGGATGAGGCTTTGGCGGCATCATGCAAATTCCCAAGATATCATTGATTTGGATATTACTGCAGATGTTCTTGACCGCATGGGAGCCTCAGGCCAACACCTTTGAGTGGTGGGTAGGTGAGATAGTTTAGATGACTGTGACACTTCAGGATGTGCATGAGATATTAGGATTGTCGATTGGAGGGGCATGCATGTATTGCAATATTATCCTATATATTAAATAGAGGAGGGTGTTGGATGCGTGGGCCATAGGAAATGAGACATATGAGGAATGGATGTTTAGAGTTTGATGCAGCCTAATATTTGTGGTAGAGATTCCAGTTATCTAGAAAGTGGTTATGGGCATTACCATGGCACATGCATATTATACCACAAGGAAGATGAGACCATTATATATATCTGGTGGCCACTGTAGAGATGTGATTGAGCAGGGTACATTATTTAGCTGGGGGACCACTATATGGATGCAGTTGGTGCATGACTTATACAGGGTCTTATGGAGAGCACATAGAGGATTGTGGGTCCATTATATTGTTGATGCCATGGATTTATGAGATATTTACGATGTACAGGACCACAAAGATGCCATTGGACATAGTAAAATTCCCCAAGAGTACTTCAATGAGCACAGTGGCCAACAATGAGAGCACTTCCGGCGTATTGATTGCTACGATAGTTACATCCAGATGATGTCATATGGGAGCCCTACATAGGGAATGTTGATCAGTGGCCTAGTTGGCCTAGGGCAGAGGACTTAAATGTAGTTGATGAGGTAACAAGACATTACTTGTATTCGGTAGAGACCCACCTGATGGATAGGGTACCTAGATAGTTTTTCTGACCAAATCTTGTTGTGGTACCACCACTACTAGCCTACAGATGGATGACATGCGAGTAGGTTGTAGGTGTAGCAGTGGATAGAGTACCATCACTACAACCCTTAGAGAGTATGGACCACAAGAAGACAAGGCCGGAGGAAGAGATGGTGAGGTGAGGAAACTTAAGACCCACCAGAGATTATTGTAGTGGAGAGTTCAAATGAGGGATCTAATGGAGGACCCATCAGCCTAGACCCACAGGTGGGAGATACATGCACAACTAGTCCTAGCATACCAGAGGGAAAAGGGAGAGACAACCAACACCATGGCTGAGAGACAATATGATGCAGTGAGCAAGAGGTGGTTACCTGACACCACTAGGGATAGAGATGGATTTACAACTATGAGACAAGCCCAAAACCCATCGCAGAGGAGATATGATTTTGGTGCCCCGAGAGAGATGGGTACAATACGTTGGAGGGAGATATCATTGATATGATGAGGATGAGGTGGTATTGGGTGGACACAAAGATGAAACTATTGTCATCGAGAGAATATGGGAAACCTTGTATGCGCTATTGTGATGATTTTATTTAGCTATGTAAATGATACCTTAATGACTATATTGTGATATTGGTATTGGTTAGTGAATTTTGGGTTTTGTAGAGTGGAAAACAAAGGAGTGGCACTCCTTGATAAATAATGCACACCATGATATCCTAGACCCAATATTGGATTTTTAGGATACCTCAGTCATGGTGGACCCACAACACATCATTGGCCAGTGAGTCGGTGGAGAGCATTTTAATTGGTTGGGGAGGTTGTCAGATCACTACAGAGAGAGAGATGTGTAGGCATTAGTAGGCACCAAAAATAGATGTGATGTTTTAGATAGCTTATTTTAGGCATAAGGAACCTTATTTAAGGAGCAAGAAACAAACCTTTCAGATGTCAATAGCATTGCAGAGAGGATTACAAAGCTAGAGGCATAGCTGGTGAGAACATAGGGAGATGCCTCTGGAGCCTGATCTAGGGCAGAGTCTCTAGCTCACACAACCTGAGCATCCAACATGGACAATTCAACACAAAGCATCTAGAGACCCCCCAGGGGGTGAGGATGTTTGAGCCACATTGTATAGATATTGATGATGGATTATGATGTATTTTTGTCGATGTACAACACTAATAATATATATATATATATATATATATATATAATGATTTTGATGATGGTAGTATTTTTTTATATTGATGCTTGTAAATATAAATGATGCAAATGATGCCTTACTTATCGTTTTCCTCTCCTTCCTCATGCATGTATGGTGATCCTCATGGTATTTAGGAAGAATGATAATGATATTGAGGTAATAAAATTTAGTGGGAGGGAAATTCGATAGGATATCCTAACCCACACGATGAAAAATTCAATAGGCAAAAAAGAGGTGAAGACAACTGATAATAGGGTGTTGGGGCACTGCTAAGAAAAATAAATCCAAGTGAGGTTAAGAACCTAAGAAAGGATGCACAAGACCGCAGTGATCCACTAGGAAATGTCAGGGTGAATCAAAGCCAAAATAGGAAGAATCAAGACCGTGACATTCCAATGGTAGGAGATGTCAGGGAAAAAGAGAGGTGATGATAAACCCAAGTAGGGTGAAGATCCCAAGAAAGGATAAGATATTTGGAGATGTGTGTAAAACCCAAGGGGGGCCAAGAGCCCAAGCAAAGGTGAGAGCCCAGGCCAAAGAAAAACGTTATCGAGTTATTTACAAAGGATATATCTAGCCACAAGGGGTGAATGATCATAAAGTATCAGTAATAATATCATGAAATTGATTCAAGATATGGCTTCAGACACAAGTTATGAGGTCCTCTATAACATGTTGTGTGATAACAACCTGTTGGTGCACCTCAGATCTCGTGGAAAATAAGGTGTCATCTATCTGATCCTCTAGTCAGGTGAGAATGTCACATCGAATATTGTCCATGGTGGGATGGGGATCAGGATGAGGTGGTGGTCCATAAGTTGGTTGAGGTCAAGTTGGTCTGGGGGAAGGATGGCGGTTCTGAGAGGAGTCAAATCTACACTTTCTTTCGTGTGAAGAGGACTTGGGAACTGGGTGCCTACTACACATGACCCAACAGTTTGTGTATGGTATGCAAGTAGTAATAGCCATGGTGTGAACAATAAAGTGGGGCCAAGGTGGAAGGTTGTGTAGTCTTCCGAGCTTGATCTCTTTTAACCTCAACTTCAAGCTTCTTCATGTGTCTTTTATAGGATCTATAATCAAATACATCATGTCCTAAAGCCTCATGTCATGTATAATATGGCTCTTCCTTAGAGGGGAAATGAGCCATAAGGGTGAGAGGTAGGGGAGGATGTGAATAGCTGATATGGATCGACATGGATGATGTCGAGCACATCTTATACTTTTTCATCCATAAGGTCATCAAATTCATATTTAAAAACTAGATATATGTTCCCCTTCATTTATATGAGTAGGTACATCATGTGATCTAGTAGTGGAATCATGAGGAGAGGGTGAGGTTGCCAACAAATATGTCTGAGGCTTGGGAGTTAGTCTTATAGGAGAAGGCTCGACTGAGTGTGAGGAGTATTCTTGTAAAAGAATGACGTTCACATCACAAGAGTGCAGTGTCATTTGAAGGGTGTTTTGGTAACGTCAGACTTCTCTATCCCAAATTTGGGCATAACTGGCCAAATGGGGATCATCCAAAGTGTAACAGTCATCATAGTCAAGAGTAGAGATATCTATTGCACAAGAGTCAATTGTGGTTTCTAATTGAACCATTTTCTCTAGTGGAGGTGGAGGTGTATGTGAGATGGTAATAGGAATGGAAGTCTCCTTCTTACGAGGCCACAAGTTAGGAGGAATTTGGGATATGATGAGATCTGGAAAATTAGAGGTGTTGATCCTAAAAGTGATCTCATCAATCTGGGCTCATCGTCACCAAAATCCAAGAGATTGGGAGGCATACGCCCAAACAATTCTTTATGACTCACATTGTCACAAATAGACTTAACATGATAGTTGAAGCACTGATATTTGTGAAATGGGATAGGAGATAATTATTCAAGGGTCGGGAATTTATGTCCCTTTTTGTTGAAGAGTGTCGTGGTTCCAAGGATTTGGGTCGCCTTGAATCTTATGGATAACCCCTTGATGAGAAAATTTGACACATTGATATGCATATGAAATGACCGCACACATACAATGGGTCCAAGGTTGACCTAAGAGGATATTATAAGATAAGGGTAAATTAAAGACCGTGACTTTTACACATATGCTCCTAGGAGGAATAGTGATGGGAAACCAAATACAACCCATGGGAGACATCTGCTGACGATCATATCCCTGAAAAGTAGTACATGTGGTTTTAAGGTTTTCTATTGACTAACCAAGAGCCTTGATGAAATCTAAGGAGTCCCCACATGTGATGACACCTTCATCGATGAGGGAATGCTTAACCATGGTTTGACTAGTTTGTATAGAGATTAAAAGCGGAGGATCGTCTACTCAAAGCAAGAGTTCATCTGGAATCATAACAGCTATGGGGAAATGAGATACAAGTTTGAGTGTTTGTGGTAAGATTTGTACAAATGGAAAGGTCCTTGCATTGACAGACGGATAATTTTTTCTGAACCATGCAATGTAGGAGACTTCCCCAAAGTAGGAGGAAAAGGGATGTTCATGTCAAAGAGAGAAGTCATGAGGTGCTCGCAGTGGTGAGGTGATGTGCGTAAGAGCTCTAAAAAGGGAACCTAGCTTAGCAAATGAGAAAGTTCTTCTAGAGGATCCCACTTTCCATGGTTGGACTGCAGTAATAGGTTGAGAGTGTTTAGGATCCTCAGAAACAAGCTCATAAGAAGTAATCAAGTATACTTCCGAAATTGATTTTTTTAGGCTTGACACCATCAGCCTGGTCGAAGGCATCTATGATTGGAGGAAGGGTTTCAGACACCCTCACCTTGTAGCAGTTTTTTCACAGGGGCCGATGGCATCTACAGAGGATGGGATTTTATCTTTGGGAGTTTGATTCTGAAAGAAACAAGGGTAGATGACCCTATGATTCTGAGGCTGAAATGATGGAGGATATTCAAGTTCTTATGTTATAACATGTCCTCACATCATTAATAGAAACCGTATTTTTGAGGAGGATAATAAGGATCAACTACATTTGTTGTAGCATTTTATGATTTCTTAGAACTTTGTCTTGTACTATGGTTAGGCATAGGATCAGAGAATACTTTGAGCTCTTCATTAGCTTGGTTAATAGCATTATGATGATATTTTTGTTTTTGGGCATCACGAGCCTTGATTGCTTCGGGAAAACACTCTCTAGTGATGGCATCATGATAAAATTAAGGACCTAGGAAGAATTCAATGGAATTCATGTGCTAAGGCCATGACAATTTTCATGAGAATGATCCCTAGTTAGTCATTACCACCAAAAAAACTTGTTCTCATCATGCCATTGAGGGAAAGGTCAAGAAGGATCAAGGATTTGACTAAATGGCTTAGGCATGCATTCGTCTTAACTCATCCTTGGTCAATGGTTGATAATAAACAAGCTGATTTTTATTATTATTAGTTTTGTGATCAATATTGAAGACATTCTTACTTGAAGAATCCATCAGAGGAAGGGAATCTGAGACCCCGTCATTTGTGGCATTCTTGTTCTTTCTATCTTTGGAGGATTTACACTTGTTTGGTTGTTTGTGCTTTAGGATGAGCCTTCTCGAACTCCCTCATGAGGTATTCTTTCCTTTTATGCTTGTTCAAAAGCTTCATCTAAGGAAGTAGGAGAGAAATACCTAACCTTATATTGAAGGCATAGGTTCTAGAGCTCGAAGGAAAAGTTGGAATAGGCTATCATTTGGAATGTTATGTTCCTGCTTTAGTAGACAAAGTCTTCCAATGTTTGATAAATGCTTGTGTTGACTCATTTCTCATGTTGTTGACAATTAATGAAAGCATTGATATTATTCTTAGGAAGGTCATTATATTGGAACTCATTGACTAGGGATGTTACCAAAGATTCTAGCTCTACTATGGAGTTAGGGGGTAAAGTATGATATCAATATAAAGCATCCCCAGTGAGATTCTTAGCTAAAAGCTTAGTGAAAGCATAATATTTGTCTTTAATCCATTCTTTATGAAGATTACCAAAAGCTTTGATGTGGAGAGTGGGATGCATTGATCCATCATAGGAAATGAAAGGGGCAATGCCTCCAATATTCATACTAGCAATATAGGGCCCTAGAGGCTCTTGTTTGGATTGCCCTCAAAAAATTGTTACAGAATAAGATGCATGGGAAAAAGTTGCCCCATTAGGTCCATTTTGTAAGGTAGGGGAAATGCACCCCCAGATCCTGAGTTAGGATGGTAAACCATTTGAACCATGTTAGTTTGCATTTGGAGAAGTTGAGTTGTAGTAGTGGTTTGTTGTTGGCTCATTCTTTCCAAGAGTTGAAGGATGAGACTAGTAGGGTCAGAAATAGAGGCACTCTCGGATGAGTCTATCACAAGAGATTTCCTGATTTCTACTCTACTGTCAAGCTGCATAGATACAAAGTCAAGAATATGTTTGTATATCAATGATTCGGGTTCCCCCTTGTATTGAGGAAATTTGTCAAGGAAATTTTAGATCTCAGGTGGAATATCAAAGGTATCATCAATATGATATTCTTCCTCTTCATTCCCTAAGGTGTTATTATTGCAGGTGTTATACCTCTTTCTATTGGCTCCTACCACACAATAGTCTATAAAGAAAGGAAAATTGGATTCTGGATGATTGGTTCCTAGAAATGATTGCACATCAAAATTGGAGAGCCCATACCCAAAGATACTCCATGATGGAGAGATGATCTAGGCCCATAAAAAACATCTAAAATATAGGCTATCGACATAAATGATCCATGTAAAAAGGGTTACACATGGGCTGAAGGTGTCTGGGATGAAATATGGACAAAATAGATAGGATCGACCCTACACAAAATTGACACAAGGGCCGAAGGAATTTGGGAAAATGGTTTTCAAGGTTTTTCAAGATTTTTAATGGACTGAAAATAAGTTAAAACTGAAAATGGCTGATTTTAACGAGATGTGCTTGATCAGAAGGTACAAAAGGAGGTTCACGTTGGGATTACCAAGGATGTATGGCGGGAAAAAATGTGTCTTAGACAACATGCAATACTATCATCCATTCAACTAGGGTATCGAGGCAACAAGTAAGAGACACACAAAGACTCAGCACACAACAGATGTAATTAAAAGTGGGTACATGAACTGCTAAAATATCATACCCAAAGGTAAGTAACCCTTACACTAGGTCAACCTAGGGTTTCCAAGGTCCAAGATCGAGAAATAGGAAGGAACCATATTGGGGTATCAATACTATGGGGGTGATTAGAAACAAATAAAAAATGCAAGATCTATGCTAACCAAAGTAAAAAATGCAACATAAGATAAAGATATGACTAAAAATATGCTAAACTAACATGTGCATAAGATGACTAAACTAACATAAAGTGCATAAGAAAAGAGATATGAGATACTAATCTATGCAAAATGAAAAGTATGAGTTAGAACACTTACCTGTTGGGGGGAATTCAGCTGATGCATTTACTTCCCAAAGAACCATGCACTAAGAGAGAATACATTTTGGGTGGAGAAGGGGAAACAATTCTAGTCCTAACTCATTATAGGTGACCTGTGATTGAAAAAAAACCATTCCAAAAATAAGAAGATCCAATCTAAGAGTCAAGGTGCAAGAAATCCAAGAGCCGAGTGAGCAGATGCAAGTTGACACAAAAGAGAAAAGAAAATGGCAAGTTCTTGTATATCTCTAAGTTATGTCCTTCTAGTGATGTTTCACTTTTTGGTATTTATATTGACACCATCGCCCGAGGTAGATGGGGTGTCTGTGCTAGAGGGGGAGGAACACTTAAGCATATCAGCTTTGACATTCGAGGTTGATTTAGTCACAGGTGTCAAAGCTACATTGGTTTTAGGTGAAGAAGAGGAAGTAGAAGGAGTATTGACACTGCTTACCTTTTGAGTAGAAGTGGTAGGGATAGGAGCTCCTCTTTTAGCAACAACTGGGATGGTAACTAGAATCTCCTTGGATCTTCTTGTGGGCAGGACCACTTCCTTTTTCTTACTCATCTGTTCTCAGGTCATGACAACTTATGACTCACTTTTCATATCCGCCAGTACTTCATAATAATCATCAGTATCATCATCAACTCCCTCAGTGATGAGAAAATTAACCTGAGAATCACTGGCTTCTTCTGGTGTTTCATCTGCTTCCTCTTTAAGTTCCTCATATCCTTTAGCTTCATCCTCATCTTCCAGTTCCTGGACTTCACATGTCGCATTGATAGGAACTTTGAGAGGTGTCCCTTCAATTGTGAGTTTTGGCTAGACAAGAGGTAGACAATTTTAGGGCTGAAAATTCCTTCTCGGAATATCCTTGTAAGGAGTATTTTGAGCCAATTGTTTTTTGATAGCTATGAGATCATTTGCCAAATTTTGTACTAATTGGTCCAGATTGTTTCCTGAAGAATAAGCCCTATATTTAGCAGGTTCCCTTTTTAATTTCCCATACATTATTAAATCATCTTCAACACTTATGGCTAAGCATTGATCAAAATCTAGAGTAGCAAGGTTGGCTCTTCTCAATGCATAGCTTACTTCTGGTAATTGTGCATTCAAGAAAAATAATTTTTGAATTTGATCCACAGGATGAGTGGCCACTAAAATCTTATTAACTAATTTGTTAAAATTGGAAAAAAACTCTCTCATAGGATCATATGGTTCTTTCTTAATCTGAGAAAATCTGGGTGAGGAGAGCATGCATGTATTCAACAGGTTTGAATCGATCCTCAAACTGGGTTCTCATTGTGGACTAGTCAGTGATAGCACCAACAGGGAGATGATAGAACTAGTCAGCAACATTTTCTTGTAACATCTCCACAAAAATATAACAGAAACATCTTCACGCTCCAATCCAAGGATCCCACATGCCACAATGAAGGAAGTAATGTGTTCATCAGGGTGCACTTTTCCATCACCCTTGAATTTAGGTAAGTTTTTCCTATTCCCTTTTGGGAGATCATGCAATGTTTGAGCAAGGGCCAAAGGTCCAACCCATTGCCATTAAGGTAGAGGTGCTGCCATTCTTGGAAAAATGTTTTGCAATGGGAGTGTGACTCCAACCAACACCAAATCTTGAATACTAGAGCTTGGTTGTGTTTTTGGGTCTGTGTTTCTTATAGTTCTATTTTTGATAGGAGTACTTGTGGATCTTGTTCTCCTTATTTCTAAGGTTAAAGAAAAGCTGTGTTGTTCCAGAAACAGAAAATCTAGATCTTCAATACCACGTCCTCTTTGACCTCATGTATATATTATGTTTGTTAGGGTGCTAATGCTTTTGGTTCGATTGAAGTTGTTTCAGTGGGCATGCACAAAACGTACCCCATGTTGGGTGCCAAAAACTGTTGGTCATAAAATTTTATCTTGAAAACAAGAAGTAGTTAGGAGACAACAATCCCTCCTCTTTATGGGAGAGGTTCCCTTATTGAACACAAAAAGAGAAAAACCAAAACACTTATTATTGGGGTGTGGATCCTATTTTTGGTCTTCTTGAATCAATGTTAAAGTGCTGGAGTTTGAATGGTTAAGTTTGGAGACTTCAAGAGCATTCTGCAGTCGTTTGCTATGACGTTGTTGTGCCGTTACTGTTAATATGCTGTTAACATCATGACAGTTTTTCTAGCCGTGGGAAGTTGAAAGGTTGCGACTTTCAAATTTCTAGGGTCGACTTTAGGACTTCTTAAAAGGATTGTAATCCTATAAATAGAGGTGTTAGGGTATCTTGAAGATATCTCGAGTGTTCAAGAGGTCTTGATTCTTAGTGATCAAGAGGTGATCAAGAGTGATCAAGGTTAAGCAATTGGGTGTCAATTGTGGTTTAGATGTGGTTTAACATCTTTGGAATTCTGTTGTGAGTTCATAACTGAGAGAAGACTGTGAGAGTTGTTTTACTCTTGTTGATAATAAAATCTGAGCAAGTTCTTGGTGGACATAGCCCATATTGGGTGAACCACTTTAAATCTTGTCTTTTCTTCTTTTGTGCATTATTTATTTATGCTGTTATATTTCTTCAAGTATAATTCTTCTATATAGTTTCCTACTGCTGTGGTTTGAGGAATTACTTCCACATATTTGTTCTCTAATTCCTAACACTTATTTACAATATAAACATTTTTTCAATATTTTGGTAAAAGACTGTGATATTTCAGATGTCTTCATTCAAATATTTTTAATATAGAAGAAAGGAGAATAGAGGAACTGGTATTCAGAAACTGATGAGAGGAGATACACTTTCAGACACATAGATTTCAGAATGATATCTTATTGATGTTTGAAAAAATAACAGGATTTAAACTACACATATAAAAACACAGGACATCATGTATTAGACACAAAGTTCTAGGCATAATATCAACTGAGAGAGACACAGTTCTTGCTTAAATACTCATAACTTCATATGAATCAGACAAGGAATAGAAAGAGATAGAACATGAGATAAAATGAAACTTATTATGTATTGATTAGTAGTTCAATGTTCTTTTACATCCAAGATATCAAAATATGATCCTTTACAATGACAAGAAAAGTTCTTTAAATAACCCAAAAAACAATTACAAAAGAGCCTTTTCAGTTTCCTTTCTTTTACTCCCAAAAGATAGTATCTAATTAAATATTATAATCCCAATTTATCTCTTGTTTACATAGACATATGACTAAAGAGATAAAGAGCTAGCTTAATTATATATTTTAAATAAGAAAGGAAATTATGAACTAGGATGCCAAGATGTTGGAAGAAGTGCTTATAATCCCCTTTGTCTTGAGCACTTGATTTCTAAATCTTTTCAATGCCTCAACTATGTCCATCCCACAGGGAATTGTTGTATTGGTAGTGGCATGAGTCCAACTGCCTAGACACTTTTCCATTTCTTTTCCAAACTCTGCATTTTCTAAGAACTCTTTATTGGCATCTGTGATAGCCACCTGTAGTGTGAAAATCTCTTTCATCTTCTCTTTGGATACAGTGTCCTGCTTGAACAAATACTCTTTAAAAAATGTTTTGAACTGAGACTTGATTTCTTGAATAGTGAATTCATCATTTGAACTCTCCTTGAAGATTTAAAAATGAATATCCTGGAAGGCTGACATGACACAAGCTTTAAAATATTCTCCTTTTTGTAACATGTTACTAAGTTCTCCTATGGCTTCTTCAAGAAATTTTATCTTCTACTCAATGTGGAAAACCCACTGCTTAGACAGATTCAACTTTACATAATCAAATAAGTTATTTACCAAGAAGATTCGTACATCTATTTCACTCATTAGTCTAAGATCCTGAATACATTCACTCCATAATTTCAGTTCCCTATCCAAACCACTAAGTGTGGTGGTGAATTTTAACTGAATCTTAGAAATTTTCTCATATGCCTTGAATGCTTCCTCAATGAAATTCAAACTTGTGATTATCAAGTCATCAACCATGGCTTCCATTTCCTTCCCATAAGTGGCATGCCTGTGAATATCTTTAATGCATTGAACCTCATCATTTGACATAATGGCAGGTGGTGGGATGAAATCCAGGGGGGTTGGGTCAAGTAATTTATCTTCTTCCAATAAGGATTTAATGAAACTTGACAAAATATGATTATGCTCCTCCAATTTCTCCTATGTCTATTTCCTTTTTTCAACTCTTTCAGTCACTTTTTATATTGTTTCCCTCAGGTTATACACCTCACTTTCTGGTGTTGATTCACCAAGAGAAATTTTTGTTAATTCCAGATCACCCATTGATAGGTCCTTTTCATCCTTTTCAAGCTTGGGTCTTGCAATCTCCATGAATTGCTGGCCTTGGGAGTCTGAAACCAATCTAGAGGTGACCTTAGCATTTTTAGCTAGAGGGGGAGGAGTAGTTGTTGTAAATATCTCCCCCCCGGGTAGATATAGACAAGTAGAAGAATATGGAAATCAAAGAAACTCAGAGCCTGATATTTATTCCGTCACCAACAGCCCAAGGCACAGGTTTAGAAGTGCAAAGTCAGCAAGTGTTGTGACAAACATGTAGATGCCAAGTCATGTAGGCACTATAGAGTTTCAGTATGTAAGTTATGGATGCGCCAATGGCGGAGCCTTTTACAAGGTGCACAGCATTAGGGTGATGGGAGCTTTCATTGACTAGATGTTTTGCCAAGCACATGTTAGGGAAGTAGAACAAAGATTTTCATGTCTCCTTGGTATTCTCTCTCACACTACTTAAATCATAGGTTAAATTGTTGGTCTCACAACAATCCTGGCTCTTATGTCGACATCAAACTCCATCATTTTGGATGCACCAAGGTCTACAATTTAGACCCTTGTTAGGGAATCCTTGCATGGTGATCTCAGAAGTTTGACTTGTAAGAGATTTGTAGCTTGTTCACTCTCCTGAATGAACCTCAATAGATACACGTTATCTCCTTCCTAGTATTTTCCCTTGCTGTCTTTGTGTACAATTCTTCAGACCTTTTTGAATATTCTGGTGGGGAAGGAATATATTGTGTCTATTTTATGATCTTGCAGGGGATCCATTATCAAAGGTGTGTGTCATGAAATATTGTTGTGAGTGCAGTTGTTAGAATGTGGAGAACATCTTGATCACCCTCTCTTAGACCTGTAATTTTCTTACCCTAATCATCTTCACTTTCATGTGGAAAGCTATTATTATTCTCCTCCTTTTCTCACCAAGCATCACCGGTTTAGTTGTAGGATTTCCTTTAATGTCACTCTCTCTCCTTCGTCAAACCAATCGAATGGTTTCAATAGGAGTAAGATATCTTGATTGATCTCTCATACTCAGAGTAGATTGTGGCAGGTATCTTTAGGAGTCAGAACGTAGCTTTCTCTCAGGAGGTCTATCTCAATATACCAAAATCTTCAATTTGTTACAGATAGCAATCTTCCATAGTACCTTCTCCGAGTCACTCATAATGAGATCAAAACACATCTACCAAGTACTCTGTGTAATATCTGCAAGGTGTTGTGATAACCCATGACAATAATTTGTGGCCTTTTTGTAACATGTTTAATGAGTTCAAAGCAAGTAGCTTGGTTTAATAAAAGTGTAGGGTAGGAGGAGCAATTGTTCCTGTCAATGTTCTAAGCATCCACTAAGTAGATAGATTGCAAGTGTAGTTAACCAATGTGATTGGGAACTGAATACCTGTAATCTTCTTATCCCAAAAGCACCTTCTATGTAGCTTATCTGTTTTATCTGCATTAGTCTCAGATCCAAAGCCATACTTGTCACTGCAGTACATAGGGAGTTTCAGGGGTTGTCCCTTAAATCCAAACCAATCGTAGTGTGGTATGTGAATTTTAACTGAATGTGGGTGAAAAATCTACTCATATGACATTGATCAGTTATTTTTCAATCAAAGTGAGAATCTTTTATTATCAAGTTATCAACCTTGGCCAACAATTCTGTCTCATAATGTGGCATGCTTAATGCAATATATATAATGGCTTGAACCTCCTGATTAGACAAAATTTGTAGGTGGTGGGATGGAATCCAGGGGGGTTGGGTCAACTAGTGCAACATGAATAACATGGAATTATCCAATGTAGTGATTTGGGATAAAACTTCGACAAGTAGGATAATTATTCTTCTCCTCCAAAGTCTCCTACTGTCTTGCGTCTAGCCTAGTTTTCAGCTCTATCCAATCAGGGTAGACATTGTTTCCCTGGCAAGTTATTCTAACCTCACTTTCTGGTAATGCTTTCACAAGGAGATATTATTATTAATTCTAGAAATCATACATGAAATAGGTCCTACTCATCCTTGTGAAGCTTGGATATACCAAGAAAGGATCTATGACAATTGTTGGCCTTAGTGAGTCTTGAAACCAATATAGAAGGAGAAATTAGAAGGAGAGGGGTGGTAGAAAAAGCCATAGTCCAGGGTGAGGAATCAATATCCACTATAGTTCATACCAGCTACAACAAACTATGGGAGAAATAATAGTTGAAGTGGCATTCCTATGCATAATATCCTTATAGTAATGGTAATGGAAGGAAGAAGATGAAGATTCATACAATTGGAGGGCAGAAAAGGGTCCAAGTGTAACATGAATTTTATTGCTCAGATTAACAGTTTGCATGATCCAGTTATATTCATAAGCACAGAGGTCAAAATCTTTTATGTTAAGCCCAGCTTAGAGGCCTTTAGCTCACAATAGTTTCTAGAACAATTTTGACAGAGTTCTGTTTTCCTTTTGGATTGAACCTCCTTCACACTGCTTTCTTGAGGTGATATTCTCCTCTAGATATATGGGGGAAATGGGGTCACTTCAATGGCATCGATGCATTAAAGAGGTATGGGAAACAGTTTCTCCATCATCATGTATTGTTTCAGTTTACTTACGGAGATGGTCATGGGTGTCACTCTCCTCAATAACCTTGGGTTGTTGGGATGTGATTCATTCACCTACCCTCATGAGGCTTGTAACTCATCCATCCATTGATGTAGATTTGTAAGTCTTACCATTTAATTATGGTCATCAAACCCCAGGGGGTGGATTGTTCATGTGCTATCAGTATATGATGAAGGTACTTCTTTTTAAGCCATCCAAGCATGACCCGACCAACCTGTGTAGTGATGCAAATGTGACGGGTGCGACTTTCGTTAAAAATTATTCATACGTGTCAAAAATTCCTGACCCGACCAAATCCTGTGTGTCGTGACCAATGATGAGGGGTTTTGAAAGGTCATTCAAAAACTCTCTGTACGCATAACAAACCAATCAATGACCCGTTTCAATCCCCAGGCGTCCAACCTCATGACCTATCCAACCTGGTCGTACTGTCCAACATGGGTGTCGTGCAAGTGTGATTAGCATGTGAAAATCATTAAAAAAAATTTGTATGCATCAAAACATGTGACCTTGACCAACCCCTAGGTGTCCAACCTACCCGACCAGTACCTTCCCGTGAGGCCAACTTCTATAAGGTGTTAACTTGAGCTGCCATATGAGTTCCTCAGGTGAAATCTGTCATATTATTTCAGCAAGGTGCTGACAATCCATTTAATCCAATTTGGGTGTTATCAAGATCCAATTTTTACCGTATCACCTAGAAAAGGCTCATTCCTTTATGGAATTATAGGTTGTGCACCAGAGAAAGAGGTGAACAATTGTTTAGGGAAGTATTATCAATGCATCTCAAGATGTCTTGGAAGTCTAGTTATCTACCATGTAGGGAATGGAAAAATACTCCTATAGGAAATTTTTTATACTTATAAGGTTATTGATGTGGCCTATCCTAAGTGTTTACATGTCTGAATCAATGGGTCCATCTTGTCATGCTGCAAACTCCTTATAGGCCCAAAAGTCTACTTCTGATGGATGGCCCTTAAGACCTCTAACCAACTTCCCTAAATCATTTGCAATTCTTCCCAAATTAGGTGAAAAACCAATTTTATAATTCCATATCGATCCATTGAATTACTTTCCAGTTCTCCAACCCATCCTCTAAAAGTATGTTTACTCGTATCTACGAGGGGGTCCAAAAATTAGATTACAGTACATAGTGAATTCATCATAGACTCTCCTAAAATAATGATTGTTGACCTTCAAGGTTAAGTGTGGACATGGTACACATAAATGGGAGCATATTTCTTTTCCTCAACAGGAGAGGAACCATAACCATTCTCTGTAAGCCATAATGGTGTACATCAAATAGGAGGTCATGTAGAAGGTTTGAGTCCTTTGAACATTTTCCAATTGTTCAGTTAGGCTGTCACACATTATCCTTGTCCTAGTTCAAGCTTTGCTTACCCTCACATATAATATTGATATAGGGGCACATCCAATAATGAAACTCATTTGTGGAGGGCATTCCCATTATCTTGGCAAGGAGAGTGATAACATATGACAATTCTTCATGGAAATCAACCTTGTACATTGTTTTGGGAAACCTTGAGGCTCCTTTCTTTGGGTTCTTAAACCAAGACTTGGCCACTCTGCTCTTATATCATTCACTGTCTTGATAAAAAAGAAGTTGTGCCTAGTCCCTGGTAAGAATATTTGAGCCTTTCAATCATGGGAATCATGAAAGCAGTGCTAATACAATATTCATTGGCCCGAGCCACCACCCGTCCTTGAGGGTCAACAATTTCTTTTGTCTCTAGGTTAAAACTGGAACTACAAGCTAGCACTGTGTTGGCACATTGGACAGAAATTGGAAAAACCTCCCGCCTCTGTGATTCCACTCTCCTTAATTAACTGAGCAATGAGAGAAGGGTTTTGAAAATTGATGCATGCCCATAAATCATCCAAATTGAGGTGCTGAGCCTCGCTATCACCTATATCTGGTATAGTCATTTCCAAAAAAGATAGGTGTTCATGTCCCTTGAAACTTAATCTTCATTTTATGGTAGGAGCAGAAGGTCTCTGTGAGAGAAATTTCCTTAGTTCCTTGAGTAATGCTTTGACGCAATTCATAACTTCTTTGATACGTACGAATTTTGAAAATAATGGAGCAGGAGTCAACCATGGCTACAAATAGTGGATAGGGGGAACCCGAAAATACTTCGGCGAAGTACAAGCAAGATGGTAAAAATGAAAAATTACCCTGACTATTTATGCACATTCAAACTCAAGGAGACCGGCGAGGTGAAATAAATGAGGTAATAAACAATATATGCCGACCTAAGACAGTAAAAATTGAAAAAGGTGGAACAAATGTGCACAACTGGCCCATGGGACATTGGGACATTTGGGACGTGCGGAGCCGAAATAGATGATTTGAATGGGAAGCGGAAAAAGCACATAAAATGCAAATAATTGGCCTGAGGGACAATAGGACACTCAAAGCCGAAAAATCTGCAATGAATAAAAATCGGTAAAAGCGGTCTTGTGGGGAAATGAAGGTCAAGGGGTAATCGGGACATCCGGGACATAAAAATCTGAAACACCCACAACACACTGAAATTGGATAAGTTAGAATCATTTGGCCTAGGCAATCCTTGGGACATCGGGACACAATTTTCCCCGAAAATCTGAAAAGACTAAAAATAAAGGAAAAGCAAGGTCATGCGGGAAGAAGTGGAAAATCAGGGAACAAATGGCCTAGAGGAACTTGGGACATGAGGGAAAAAAAAACCTGAAATACCCGCATAATAAAGAAAAAGCTTCAAAAATAAAAAAATTGAAAAATGACTAACTGTTTGAAATTAGCTCTTTCTTAGGGGACCCTTACAAGGGAATTTTGACAGTCACCTTACCCAAAAATTTTAAAAATGGAGAAGAAAATTCACAACCCTTGGGGAGGTGACAACATGATGTCTCCAAAAACATTTAGTTTCCAAGCTTTGAGTTCTTTCTTAACATTATCAATTTTTTTTGAGAATCTATACATGGCTGAGCCCAAAAAATCAGACTTCAACCATTCAACAATAAGGTTATCTAAATTTTGGTTTTGAAGCCAAGCTAACTCAAATTGAAACAGAGGGTCCTTTGGGTTTTGCATTTGAGTAACATTTAGAAGTAAAGGGCAGTGATCAAATGCAATTTTAGGGAGTGCCATCATGTAAAAATCATTGAATTGAGCAATCTAGATTATAGAAGCAAACATCCTATCCAATTTGATTTGAATAACGTTTCTCCCTAACCTTCGATTAGACTAGGTAAAAGAGTATCCATGAAGATCAAAGTCAAATAATTCACATTGTATGATAAAATCAGCCAAATAATCTATGTTTTTTTTGTTGATGTTGGTCCCTCCTTGCTTTTCTGATATGTAGAGGGGAATATTGAAATCACCTACAATAATCCAAGGAAGATGCTTACATGTGTTAGGAAATTCCAAAAAAACTTTCTTGACTTTTTCCCTATGACTTTCCATATTAGGAGCATAAAGATTCATTGCAATACATCCAACACTAAATCTTATTTCTTGAAAGAACATTCCTAGATAATGGGGTGTTTTGATAATGTATTCCCCAAAAAAGATTTTAGGATTTCAAAATGTACATATGCCTTCAAAGTTACTAGTGGAAGTTTGAGATGCAAAGGAAGCATTAGGCCATATCCTATGTAACATATCAACTTATTTTAATTTTATTTCCTATAACATCATAATGTATGTATTGTGTTTAAGCCTGAAGTCTTTACGGATTCTTTTTACTCTGGGGAGCATTTATACCCCTTACATTCCAATATAATAGCTTCAGTTTTTGGATTTATACTTTCCTCCCCCTACATGGTGAGGGTTTCCTGTGTTCCTTGAGTGATATTTTGAGATGCTTGTTCAGAGAATTTTTTACCTTCTACTTGAATTAACAAAGTGAAATACTAAAAAACAAAAACAACCTCATAAGATGTGAGGTTTAATGATACCCGTAGATGATGGATATTGATGCTTGATGTTAATAGAAGTTACTCTCCATCCCAAAGTGTGTACAAGTTCCTGTCCTATGAAGAAACCTGTACTTAAAGACACTAAACAAAATAGATTAGATAGATGGATAGGCGAGATGCTCGGTAAAGGCCGTTTCTAGGAATCCAAAGGGCTTCCTCGAAGGATTTCATCTTGATTTGTAAATAATCAAGTGAATTGTAATGGATAAGTGATAAATGATAACTAGATACAAGATAGATAGATACAAGAATGGTAGGTAAAGATGACTAGAATTTGAGATTGAATGGTAGGTCATGTCTAGTCTCGAATGTGACCTAGGAAAGTGTGGATGCAATCTATATGGATTTGAAATAATCATACCAGAATTTTGTAGCTTCTTATTAAATTTCATGTAAGAATTCAATTTGATCTTCTATGTCTTGTTTGGTTTTGGCAAATCGGATTGCATAGAGACTTAATTCATGAATGATGTTGAAATATTCCCAATGGAAAGGTTGTTTGACTATTGACAGTGAGTGAATGCTTGTGATTTCATGTGAATGACCCCCAATTTCCATCTAAAAATGAGCCATGCTTAAAAAATGTTAGAAGAAACAGGTTTGATAAAATAGAAAAGAGATACTTGATGAAAAATGATAAGAAATGATAAAAAGTAAAATTGACAAGAATCGCTAGCAATTGGGCCAATCACTGGTGATTCAAGTAGATTTTGAAAAATGATAAAAAATGACTGATTGATGCCTTATATTTAACGTTTGAAGGCTAAATGTGACTAATAAGGGACTAATGAAAGTTTGTAAATGTACGTTGAATTGATATGAAGCTAAAAGATACCTCAAACCTAGTTTGAGGATGATCTTGTGATGATTGATACAATTTTCAAGTTGAATGGTAAAAGGCTAATCCATAGAAGCTCTGCTTAAAAAATATTGATGATGATTCACAATAATGCTTGATGATGACTTGGATGTCCTGGAGTTGAGTGATGACATGTAAAATTCTGGAGAATAACGTCGAAAGTGAAATCTCAAGGTTCAAAATTGAGGATCCTAAAAAGAGGCTGAAAAACTTCTATTTATAATCATTGGAGATTACCTGAATGCCCAACGATCTAGATTTTTCAGATTTTGGGTGAAAAAGTGGTTAAAAACACTTCCAAAATTTAGTTTTTGTTTAAGGTAAATATATTTTTAAGTTATTGGAGACGAGTTGTGATGGTTAAGGGGGTTGTAAAATGATTAAGTATGATTTGTATTTATTTAATTTTGATTTTTAGGTGGTTTTAAATGGTTAAAATAAAATTTAACAGCTGTAGAAAGGATATTTACATGTGGTAAATATAATAAAGGAATTATGACTTAGGATAAGGTGATTTATGAGTGTAAATGATAAATTAGATTAATAAGTGATGAAGAAGATGAAGGGTGCAAATTTTTGGTGTTTACATTTTCCCATTTTTGTCTAGTAGTTTGACGTTGGCAAAGTGTTGAAAGGAACGATAACCAGATCGTACCAAGCCAAGAACACAGATGCTAATCAAACACCACGATCAATAAGATGAAAGTAATTCGCCATAATAGCTTTACATAAAACCTGTGCAAACAAATGAGTAGCAATATCATATATTATTATGGAACTCAATGCAATACATTGAGAATGGGCCTTGCTAAAATTGGCAAGGAATAACAATCTAAGAACCAGTTAAGGTCATAGATCAAGCCATAAATCAAGGAAATAACTATTCATCAAAAAACTAGTCAAGACAATAGATTTAGGAGAGAACTAGACATCAAGGATCTAGTCAATACCATAGATCTAGGAAAGAACTAGTCAATACCATAGATCAAGGAAAGAACTATACCTAACAACTAGATAATATCTCCTAATATCTAAATAAGATAAAAAAAAATATCCACACACATAAGTGGGTGAGGATAAATATAATAAAGGTAAATAAATGTACCTAGGGTGAACATGAGCTAAGGTAAATACCTACTCTAACACCCCCCCTTAAGTGAAGCTAGGGGTGCTAAAATAGAAGTGTCATGTCCACAGTATGAGTCCCAGACAACTAGGCTTGATGAGGTACTCATGTATAATAACTAGGAAAAAGGGACACCGCAAGGTACCCAAAACTAGTAACAACAATGTAAAGAGAGTAAAAACCCACTCCAAGGCATCCCAAGAAGCTTGACTCAAAAAACTCATACAATGCTGAAGAATTTTGGTGTGCACTGTGGTCTAAATCTACTGCTCGATCACAAAACTAAAAAAAAACTGATACTAGGCTCCACCAGAATAGCTCCATACAAGGAGACTATCAACGGAGTGATGTCGAAAGTGCAAAAAAATACCAAACATAATTCGATCAACTGTTGCAAATAGGTGTGCCATGATACAAGAACAATAACCAAAGCAGCAAGGCAAGGACATAAACTCCAGAGTGTCATGATCTAAGAAAAGCCAACGTAACAAGGCAAGGACACTAAACTTGAAGAAGTAGGATCAACACCATACCCTCCCATACTGCTGAATGGGTGGATTGACGCTATAAATCTGTATGAGTTGTCAAAACAACTACTCGAATATTGAAAAACTAACACTGGGCTCCACCAGAATAGCTCCCCTATAAGAGATACTGTCAACATGCCAAAAGTGTCAAAAATACAGATACAAAATCTCTCAAAAAACAAGAGAGATACACTATACCTGCTAAAGAAAAATGCTCAAAATAAGGAGCATCACAATGCAGAAGGTATAGAAAGTGGAGCAAGAGGCTGAATGATGGAGGAGCCATGCCTATAGAGTCCTCTCAATGAAAGCCTATGTCACCGCCATGAGTGATCAGATATCCACCCCAAATCAACACGGATGGATGAAGAAGATGCCTGCATATGACTTGGTGCAAAATGCACAATGGGTGCATGCAAAAGAACATCAGAATGTGTGTCAGGTTGATCATGTCTGACAGCTGAAATATCTCAGGTTTCTCAAGCCTGAGTGACGGTGCAGAACTCATGTGTTGCTCATGATCCTTAGAAAGAGTTCAGTGAACGTAAAAAAATGAGCTCTGTAAATGTGTGATCCCAATGAAGTATCTGCTTGAAAACCAATGTCATGACGAGAATTCCACTTAACATGTGGAATAGAGGAAACAATACCCTGTGAATGTTTTCTAATGACTCCTCTAGTGAGACCCATAGAACGGAGCATGCGAGAACTGAATGCAGTGGTATTCTTCTTAAAACATCTATGCAGCTGAGAAGAAGTAGGATACACAACATGGTGTAATGTAATAGGCACAGATGTGGAAGAGCATGCAGTAACAAGCCTCACAGGTTTAGAAGCATCAAAAGCAGGTTCAGGCTCAAAGATTGGTAGATCAATGTCAATGGGCACAAGAGCAACAACTACAAATGGACTAGGAGCATGGATATGGTTGTCCAAAATATGATGGTGATGCTGTAGGCTAGCAAGTTTGTTCTGCAGGAAGTGTATTATTGTATCCTTATCATGAATGAGTGATTGTAGAAGAGAATTTCACTTCTTGAGTGATCTATTTTCTTCCACAAATATTACAATATCCTCTTGAAGTCCACATAATTCAGAGAAAAGCATATCATTCTTAGAATCCATGATAGGTACAAACTGCAACTCCCAAAAATTTAGGACGTCAGGCTCAGCTGAAATTACGTCCACAGATGATTACAACACTCCTCCATATTTGGAACTTTATAATTATAGTGCAAGTCTTTAAATAAATAACTCCAATGGAAATATCATGAAAAAACAAGAACTTTTGCAAAAAAACGGCACTCAAAACCGAGTTACCAATCAAAAGTTACAAGCTTTTTAATATTTTGCTCTGTTATTTATTTTAGGTGCCACTAAAACAAAATAAAATGTTGTTTCCTTCACCACACAAATAAAATTAAAGGGGGCTGAAGCTAAGCACCTACTAGTAGGAATCACAAGCTTTAAGCCCTCATATGACCATACCATATGACCAAGGGCTAAGGATTGTAATGAAAATTACTATTTCTGGACTTCGCGTAAACCGAGATAAATATGCCACAACAGAAAATTGCTCTGCACAGATCTCGAAAAAACCAACAGACCCAAAAAAATCCTGTGATTTCTTTTCTGGTGGGCACAAATCCCGAGGTGAACCAGTGTGCTTCTCTGCAACAATAAAAAAACCACAAAAAACGACTGTCTGCAGAAACGACCGAGTTTACAGTTGATCTTAGGGTTTTCATGCCTTCCGGATCCAATGGAAGCCTCTATTTTCCATAAAAATGCATGTAGCAACAACATACGACAAAATCCCAAATATATGAATATACAATGAATTTATTTGCAAAATAAAACTTACAGACGGATGTCAACAGCAATCTCTCTGCTCTGATACCATAAAAGGAATGATAACCAGATCGTACCAAGCCAAGAACATAGATGCTAATCAAACACCACAATCAATAAGATGAAAGAAATTCCCCAGAATAGCTTTACATAAAACCTTTGCAAACAAATGAGCAGCAATATCATATATTATTATGGAACTCAATGCAATACATTAAGAATGGGCCTTGCTTAAATAGACAAGGAATAACAATCTAAGAACTAGTCAAGGTCGTAGATCAAGCCATAAATCAAGGAAATAACTAGTCATCAAAGAACTAGTCAAGACCATAGATTCAGGAGAGAAATAGACATCAAGGATCTAGTCAATACCATAGATCTAGGAAAGAACTAGTCAATACCATAGATCAAGGAAAGAACTATACCTAACAATTAGATAATATCTCCTAATATCTAAATAAGATAAAAGAAATATCCACACACATAAGTGGGTGAGGATAAATACAATAAAGGTAAACAATGTACCTAGGTGAACATGAGCTAAGGTAAATACCTACTCTAACAACTCCGCAAGGTATGGCCTAAGGAGTTAGTCAATTATTAATTCCTTGAAAGGTGACCCCCCCCTCAAAATGGGGTGATTGCAGTGTAGTGTAAGGAACCCTAGTTTGTCATTTTTGATTAGATAAATGTGATGTGCATTTTGTATAAAAACTTTCCCTAGTTTGAAGGGGTGCTGAAACGAGGTATGCAACCTTGGGACAAAGTGATAGGGGAACCAAGGGGGATTCAGCCATCCAGTGCAACATATGATCAATAGTGAAGGTACACTTTTTTGTACCAATGATGGGTAAGTCATTTTTGATGGGGGCATAAAAAGGCCCCCATCCCATAAACGTATGAAACATCCCGATGTTATTTTGATTGTTCAATGTTTAATATTTCGAGGATTGGGGTCCTTTAAAGGAGGTGACATGCTTTGAAAGAAGCATTGAAGTGTTTGATATTTGACAAAATATGGATGATGTGTGTAAGATAGGTTGAATCACTAGCGATTAGGACAATCACGAATGATTTTGGATAAATCACCGGTGATTAAGTGAATAGTTGGAAATTAGGGAAAAAGTGATTTGGGGCCTATAAAAGGTGAATGAGACAGTGGACAGTTCATTTTTGGCAAATGAACCCATGCGACTGGAGAGCAATAGAAAATAAAATGTGATGGCATCCTCTAGCAGGCACATGAAACCTACATTGGCAAAGGTAAGTCTAAAATGTTTGTTTTTGATCCAAAATTTGACTTTGAATTGTCAGAAATCGTGGTGAAATAGATTTAGGATTTTTGTAGAATGTAGTAACATATAGAACGAATGAAGGGAATCACAGGAATCACCGGTGATTCATGCAATCGCCAACGATTTCAATGAATCACCAAAAAAACTACAAAGTTGCAGTTAGATATTTTTGAGTGGTAAGAAATTAAAATTTATGAAGTTTTTTTCATTATTTGTGTTTGAAATCTGTTTTCTAAAGTTTTCTTGTGTGATAAGATTGTGTATTTAGGTGGACATCGAAGTTGACAATCCGTGACCAAATCCCTATTATCTTGGATGAGGTATGAGATGACATGTCAGATGAGGATTGGGAGCACATGGAGGTAGTGGGGTTTGGAGGGATGAGACACTACAGGAGAGTGCATAGGTATCAGGGTTTGATGTTATCATTGATGGAAAGGTGGAATCCTTCCACCTATACTTTTATGTTACCCACGGGGGAGATGACTATTATGTTAAAGGATGTCCCACGCAAATCATGAGACTATCAGTTTTAGGAGAGGGTATATATACTATTTAGGAGTCTGGTAGAATAGATGTTATGAGGAGATTATATGCTTGGGATGAGGTGAAATGATGTAAAGTATGTTTCAGGAGGTTTTTCATATCAAGATTTATATTTTCCATCGAGAGATGGATGTACGAGGTTGATTATGATGATGATGGCCATATCATTTTTCTCCCTACTTGATTTTGGAGGAGGTAGGTTTCCAGATGATGACTGGGGAAATTGTTAGTGCAAAACGGGCATCACCCCCAAAATGTCCTATGGATCTACTTTTCAGGCAATGATCTCATATGGTGTGAATGCAAAACATTGAAAGCTTTCGGTTCTAAGTGCAGGGAGTTGCAAATGGGGAAAGCTCTCCATATTTCTACTGGTTGGACTCTTACTAAAATACCTGTGACAAGCTAATTCCAGTGTTAGGAAAGCTGAATATAATCCATAAGGGTCTGGAAGCATCATCAGGAGTTCAATTATGAGAGAGAGAAAAGAGGGAAAGATAGAGCATCGCACTGGCGTAATGGGTGGATTCATCTTCAGAGTCATGGAGCTAGGTTGAACATCTATCAAAATGATTCAGAAAGGGAGAGGTGAGCAATGAGAAAGATGGAAGTGCATCAATCAAGAGTCAAGGATGGATTTTTAAATGTTCCATGACTGAGCTCACATGCAAAATCTCACAATGTTTCTCCAAAACTGCATGAAAATCCAGGGTACTATGCATCATATATAGATTGTGATCATAACGAGAGGCAAGAAGAAAACAAGAAAAAACGAGCTCAGGATGGAGCAAATGCATCACCTTTCATCTTCATTTTATTCCTCCAGAAGTTTCATCTCACGGGTAAGAGGAAAAAATGCCATTACAGAGTAGGGGAGGAGGTTCAAACTCCATTCTTAGTTATGAAGCAATGATGAACACAACTTTACAAATGAACTAAAATTGGCTTTTAACCATCGAACATAATGAAAGAAATGTGGAAAATTTGGGCAAATCAATTTGAAAATTCACTTGTAAATTGGTCTTCATGGACAAACCCATTTAGCCAAAGTACATTGCTAATCAGAGCAAAACAGAGGCCCTTGACTTAATATAAAAGGTTTTTTACATGCCAGAGACTTATTTTCCCATTTTCATTCCGCAAATATCAATCAAAAATCAAAATTGAACCATCCATCATGTAATTTCCAATGATATAAAGAACGTGAAAAAGCTCGGGATTGAAAGTTATGCCCCAAGAGTTAGGGCACTCGGGTTGGCGGGCTTTTTGGGAAAAATTCCCAAAAATGCTACCCCACTACCACTTGTCACACTCTGGCTGATCTGCGGGCCTCAGGATCACTTTCTGCCCTTTTGTGGGAAATTTTTCCCAAAATTCTGACCTCCGCTACCGACATGGACATATTTCATGATGGGGCTGCGGGTTCAATGCACAGTCCAAAATCTTCTGCCACCTTGACTCCCGCCGTGATACGACACGTGGTGCCTTCACATATAATGACCAAAAGGGCTAATGGCAGACATGTGTCAGCCTTTCATCTCCTTGTGGGCCCTCGGGCCAAAAGTTTCCATTGAGATTTTTTGTCCAAAAGGGCTAAGTGCCAAAAATTTTCTCGTGGGCCCGCCTTGGGAAAATTTCCCCTCCAAACTCTGCCGAGCCATAACTTGCAAAATATTTGGAGTTAGAAGGACTTGAAATAATTATCTATCTGATTAATCCATTTCCAAAATCCTTTGAGTTCTAAAAAGAGAATTTTTGAAGCACAAGGAAGGAAAGAGAAGGCAAGTTAGCCAAAATAAGCAGGGGGCTCATTTTGGATAAAAGGTTTTAGCAGAGAGATGGAGCATCAGACACTATTCTGAGTGGGTACCCCAATTTTCCCTTGCCTACAAAGAATTCACAAGAGGTATGGGGCTGATATTGCTTTCTCTATTATAGTGTTGGGCGTATGAGCATATATCCATTACTGGCCACAAGTTTTTCCATAGGAAATTATGGGTTTCATGAGATGTTTATGGTTAGATCAAAGAGGAAGAGGATGTGAGTTATTATAGAGATATGTCGAGTAGATTACAGATTGAAGATGTCATATGGAGACCGTATTTAAACTTTCATGATTGGCCCAGGTGTGAGCATGAGCTTGTTGGTTCTAAAGAGAGACATATGGGTCCCATGAGAGGAGTGGGGGGTGAGTATGAGATGATCTGATCAACTGTTTTAGATGATAGATTTGGATTGGTGTAGGAGAGGATCCAATATGATAGACGGGAGGAGGGAGATACTTGACTCCCAATGAATTTATTGGCAGACCTTTTATCATTGTTGAGGAGTGTGGGGCCATTGACCAAATGATGATGGGGATATAATGCCTAATGCGGGGGTTCTCACTCCAAGTATAGACCTTGGTGGAATTGATCCCATTAAGAGATATTTCAGTGACAGAGTGCATGTTCAAGTTGAGGCAACACATGAGACTATTCAGTTTAGTGATGATGAGGGTGAGGAGGAGGAGTATATAGATGGGGATTTGGCAGTTGTCGTGGCAGAGTTGACGGCTGAGAAGGCCGCGGTGGAGGTAGAGAGAGATAGTGCTACGAGAGAGATGATTTGATGGGAGTCTAGGATGCATTTAATTTGGAGCGGGATAACATAGTGACTGAGTGAGATGGGCTCAGGATTCAGCTGGCTCAAGTGGTTATAGATAGGGAAAGGTCAATAGTAGGATGCTTTGAAGAAGGCCCTAGGTATCACATGGTCTTCTATATCAGGTGTAGAGTTGATAGCTTGTGCACAGGCTAGTAGTCAAATGGGAGCACTAGGCATGGTCAGCTCAACTCATTATCAGTCTTTGCGTGCAAAGTTGGCATATTATACAGATATGTTCATACATTATTTTCTGAATGCAGTTTTATATGTGGATCATCTAGTGATGAAGGGAGGAGCACCTAGTGTGAGTGTAGGTAGCGTGAGTCAGCCATCTAGGATCCCGAATGGAGGAGTCAACGGTGATAGAGGAGCTAGTGGTGGTGATGCAAGTACTCAAGGTGGTAATAGGAGTGTTATCCGAGTTAGTGATTTTATAGATGACATCCATTTTATTGGATAGAGAGGATGTATATATTGTTTTGGATATTTTGATGTATACGGCTCTTTATGAAGCCCTCGATATATATGATGTAATGATACTCTTTGATGATGTATTCTGGACTTTGATTATATATATACATGATGATGGTTTGTTCTATTTATTGATGTCATGATGGATGATTTGTGTGATTTTATGTGCGTTGGATTATGATAGATGTTGACATTTGAGTTTAATGTAGATGTATAGATATAGAGATAGAAAATGTTAATTTAAAAATGTTTTAAGTATTCTTATGGAATGTGATGAAATGTTTAAGTAGAGATTAAATGATTGTGTATGACATGTCTTTAAAATGTGATCTCATGATGGGTTTTATCAAAATATGACTAATGAGATAAGGTAAAAGTGAAATGATTTCCTTGATTAGATTTGATACATACATGATGGGTATGGAAAATGTGAAAACATTTGCACTTGTATCCTTAGCAATAAATATTAAATGAGATTATAAATGGGTAGTTACACAAGATCTTAGTCAAAGAGAGGAATGATGCAGTTGTACCTTCCTAGGACATGAAAGGGGGTTTATGTATGTGTAGATTAACATTGGAAGAGGGTTATTCTCTTTAACGGATTCATAGAGACATGCCCTAGCTTTACATATTTTACTTTTATGCAAACCGATCAATGCAGGAAGTTTATTGTAATGGGAAAGTTGATCAATACGGGAAGCTTTCCTAGGATGTTTTTGGATATTTTGACTGTTTGAAGGCTAACCGATGCAGGAATCCTTTTTACATCGGTAGCCATCCTTTGAGGGTATGGTCTATATTTTTTATTTTCAATTTTTACAAGATAGTCATCCTTCGAGGGACCGGTCTATGTTTTTAGATGGTAGTTTTCCTTCGAGGGATTAGTGTACTTTAATATGATTTTGATAAAGAGCATCCATAGATATTTTTGACTTCATTTTTAGCTGAGGGAAAGGCCCTAATAGACCGTTTCAAGAAGGGGAAAGATTTATATATGGGAGCTACACATGCATGCCCCATGTCATGTTTTCAGTTGATACTAGGTTAGATGGATGTAATGATTGTGGCGCTCCTACGAAGGAGGAAATTATCCATAGTGAAATATGTGATGAACAAAGCCATGGTGCTCATCATTAATGTGTATTTAAGGATAGTGACAAAAATAACCACACACTTTCAAATAATTATTGTGATAAGGTAGATGGTTAATGAAGGGATAAGATCATGGATGTAACTACTATCATCATGATCAATCATTTAGCAGTAGAAAGGCTACAAGTGTAAGATATTCAAAGGTTCCTTTTTAGGTTCACCATCAAGGGAAGCAAGGCAATACACTCTCGATCCATACTTATGAGTGATGATCTAAGGACCGATCCAATTAGGGTAAAAATTTCCACGTTTACTCCGTTATAGTGTAGTGACATTTTGATTTTCCTTGAAAATAAGATCACCAATTTTAAAGTCACGTTCTTTGACATGTTTATTATAGGATCATTTGAAACATTCTTGATAGACTTAATGATGTTCCTGAGCCAATACGAAATTTTCATCTAATAACTCAAGTTGTGCTAAGTAGTCTTGTCGATATTCTTTGTCAGGGATGAAATCCTTAAGTGATACACAAAGTGAAATAATTTTGACTTCGAGGGGTAGGACAACCTCAGAGCTATAGACAAGTAAAAATGGCATAGCACCTAGAGGAGTACGAATTCTAATTCGATAAGCCCAAAGAGCAAATGATATTTGGAGATGTCAATTCCTGCCTGCACCATCCACTATTTTCATGAGGATTTTAGTGAGTGTTATATTAGAGGTTTCAGCATGCCATTTTCTTGAGGATAGTATGGTGATGAGAAGATGAGTTTGATGTTGAATGTGTCATAGAGTTTCTTGAGTTCTTTGTTTTTAAAATATTTTCCATTGTTTGTGAGAATTTTATGTGGAACACCGAAACGACATATGATATATTGATATATGAAGTTGGTAATAGGTCTAGATTTAGTTGAGGTTAAAGGGATAGCTTCAACCCATTTAGTGAAATATTCAATAGTTGTGATAATGGAATGATGTTGTTTTGAGATGATTTAGGATGGATAGTACTGATGAGATCTAACCCCCATTGAGAGAAGGGCCATCAGTATTGAGCGGGTTGTAAAGCTTGATTGGGGACATGGATGAGATTCAAATGTAGTTGGCATTTGACACATTTCTTAGCGTACACAAAAAGTCATGATTGATAGTGGGCCAATAATACCCTAGCTGCAAAACACGTTTGATGACGACATTTCCACTAAAATGACCTCCACAAATACCTTCATGGATTTCTTCGATTTATTTGATTGATTCATGAGATTTAAGGCATATTAACAAAATACCGTGGAAGCCACGTTTATAGAGAATGACTCCCATGATGAAAAAGTGGGTGACGCATTGGAGAAATGATCGTTTACTGTTTCCCAATAATTTAGAAGGGATTTTAGATTCAGAAAGGTAGTCATAGATTTGAGTATACCATAAATCATTTGGATTATTGTCAACAACGTCGATAGGAGGAAGTTCATTTTGATGTGAGGGGATATCTAGTCTTTTAATGACCACAAATACCTTAGTGTTATCTTTTGATTCTTCATTTTCTAGGGGAATGAGAGATCCCAAAGAGGCCATAGTGTCTACAAATTTTTAGAGGATTGCAGGATTGTTTGGATGATATAATGATTAAAGGTGCTGAGGAAAAAATCAATGTTGGCTTTATATTTCTATAGAATTTCACTTTTACATTGATATACTTCTTTGACCAGGTTGATGATGAGTTGTGAATCTCTGTAGATTTCTAAGATGTGAACCCCTAATTAGATAGCGGTGGTAAGACCCATGATTAAATCTTCGTATTATACCATGTTATTAGTGCATTCGAAGTTAAGTTTAAATGATAGTGGAAGAGGAATTCCCCATGGTGGTATGAGAACAACATTGGCCCCTCCCCCTTATTGGAATTTAGATCCATCGAATAAGAGGGTCATTTCGATAGGAACGAATTCGTATTCATCGAGAGTGTTGATAGATTCATATGAAAAGTGTTTGTGAGGAAGTTGATTATCAGGAAGGGGTGCGTTAGCAAGGTGATCTGCATTATCCTGTCCATTGATATATTTATGTGACATGAAATCAAGGTTAAACTCAGTCATGAGCATAATCCATTGAGTTATGTGGTCATTGTGATATGGTTTAGAGTTCATAGTTTAAATAAGATTAAAACTGGTAATGACGTAGATTTTGTGGTTATGGAGATACTGTTGTAGTTTAGAAGTGGAAAAAAATATAAATCAAAACATATTTTCTTGGTTTTGGTGTAACAATTTTCATAATCATGAAGTGTGTGACTGATATAGTATACGACCTGTTCATGACCTTGATCATCATAATGAGAAAACATAACACCTAGGGCATGTTCTGAAGTAGATATTTATAAATAGAAGGGATCCCCCTTGCGAGGTGGTGTAAGCACTGGTGGTGATAGAAGATAATGTTTAAGTTCATCGATGTATTTCTGACAATAATAATCCCAATTAAAATCTACATCTTTATGGAGAAGGTGATGGAATGGTTGACATTGGTTTGAAAGTTGAGATATAAAATGTCGAATGGACTGCAATTTACCTTGGAGACTACACAGTTGTTTAAGATTGGATGGAGGAGGCATTTCAAGAATTTATTTAACCTTAGCTAGGTCTACCTCAATACCTATGATAGATATGATGAATCCTAAAATTTTTCTAGTGAGAACACCAAAGACACACTTTACAGGAATAAGATGAAGGAAATATTGAATAATATGAGTAAATATGGATGTAAGGACGACCAGATGGTCTTTGCATTGTTTAGATTTTCCTAAAAGATCATCAACATAGTCTTCAATAGTTTTATGGATTAGGTCATGAAAAATATAGGTCATGGTGCGTTGATAAGTGGCTCTTGAATTTTTAAGACTGAACAACATGATGCGGTAGCAAAAGGTTCCCCAAGGGGTGATGAAAGATGTTTTAGGTTGATCATTGGTAGCAATAATGATTTTATTATAACTAGAAAATCCATCCATGAGGGAGATCATTTTGTGGCCAACTGCTAGATTGACGAGTTGATCGATGTTCAGGAGAGGGAAATCATCTTTAGGGAAAACATGATTAAGATCTCGGAAATCAGTAAATATGTGCAACTTTCCTGAAGCTTTGGTTATAGGAATGATGTTAGGGACCCATTGTGGATTAGCCAAGAGTAGACATTATATTTCATCTTTAACAAGGAGAGCTATGCAAGGATGCATCTTACAGAGCTTCTACTTGATGGGTTTAGCATCGAGATCAGTGAAAATGTTGTGTATGATGATATTTGGATCCATACTTGGCATATCACTATATGACCAGGAAAATACTTGGTTGTATTTAGATAGGAAGTTGGTAAAATTATCTATTTCTTTTGGATCTAAGGATTGATTGACTTTAACTATGTAGGGTTCCTAAGTTAATGTCAATAGTGTATTCATTAATAAGGGTTGATGTGTGGGGTGGTAGGTATTTCCGAAGTGATCCTCTGCTCCCATATTAGAAAGGATGTCTTGATCATCATGGTAGTGAAGGACATTGATGGTGGGTGAATCATATTCAATTAGTTTTGGACAAATGAGAGGAATTTTTTTGGTGACGTGACTATAGTGATAAGTATAGGGTCATAGTGAAATAGTATTGAATTAAAAAAAGTTAGGTGGGATGGATATGGTGTTGTCTGTGTCCATGGGATCATCATATTTTTAGGAGAAGATGGTTCTAATTTTGTGATGTGTAAAGACGTGGTGTGTGAGGATGATTCAACAAAGGGTTATTTATATCCTAAGCCAAAATTTTCATAAGGTTCGAGGGAGTGTTGGATGGTTAAATAATGTGTTCCCTAATCATAGAGTCCTAAACCAAACCATTTCCAGGTGCACTGATTAAAGTATATTTAAATGAAAGATTGGTTATATAAGAAATTAAAGTATGATGTGAAAGGCATATCATGGTGTTGATGATTATGTTGTGAAGAGGGATGGTCAACTCCCCCATAAACGAGATTGGTTTTGAGGTACATAGGACCGTAGGAGATGACATCTTTGACATCAGGTTCATACCTAGGTTTATTATAAGGTCTTCCATATGTTTTAGGTGTAGGGAATGAATTTAACATAATAAGGTGGCACTCCCTCAACAAAAGATGCTCTATAACACCCTCAAGGGAGAAATCATCAGGGTAGTTTGGATGAAAAAATGGATGTGCTAGTAGATGCTTCATCGGATGTTTTTGAATTTGATTTAGGCATAAGGACATCATTTAGATGGTATGTCATAAGATAGTTGGTGAAAGGATTAGGATCTATGGGGACTATATATACCTTACCTTTATATTCATATTTAAGGCATTGATGTATTATCGAGGGGACTGTTATCCAAAATGAGCCCCCTGCTTATTTTGGCTAACTTGCCTTCATTTTTTCCTTCCTTGTGCTTCAACTTCAATTTTCACACATTTCAAGCACTCAAAGGATTTTGGAAATTGCTTCATCAGATAGAGAATTTTTTCACCTTTCCAGAAAGGTAAAATTTTCCTCCTAACTCCTTGTAGTTTTCGAGTTATGGCTCGGTGGAGTTTTTTGGGGAAATTTTCCCTAGACAGGCCTGCGGCCAATGAGAAAGTGCCATGTGGTAGGGTGAAGGTGGACATCAGGGCCAGCTTTGGAGGTGCAAAGGAAAATTTTGGCCTGCCTGCCCGCGGGGAGGAAGGAAAATTGGCTGGCACGGGCCTGCAAGGAAAACTTGGGCATTTAGCCCTTTTGGAGGTGCCCAAAGTCAAAAATCAGCCTGCAGGCTCGTGGAGGGTTAGTGGAGGTGCAAAGGCAAATTTTGGCTGCACCATATGTCCATGAGGCAGGAATCAGAGGCGCGGAGGAAATTTTGGTTTTTTTCCAAAGTGATAGAGGCGTACAAAGAAAAAAATCAGTTGGCCCGCTAAGCAACTAGGAAGGAGGCAGGGAGAAATTTGGGCACTTAGCCCTTTTACAGCAAAAGGCTAAAAATCCAAAATTGGTCTGCAAGCCCGTAAGGAAGAAAATGGAGAAAAATGGTCAAGGCCCGTGGACCATTTTGAAGCTGCCATGTGTCATGGCGGAATGGCGGAGGTGCGAAGCTATTTGGGAAAATTTTCCATTGAAAAATCTAAGAAAGGGGAAAAAGGCAAGAAATAAGCCGCGTGATCCCATCAACAAACCAGGTGACGCCACATGTCACCGAGAGAGTAGAGCGTGGGGAAATTTTGGGAAATTTTCCCAATGAAAAATCAAAAGGAAAAAGTGAAGTTTGAGCCCGTGATTCCATCGGCAAACCAGGAGGTGCCACGTGTCTCGGAGCGGCAGAGGCGCGGGGATTTTTTAGAAAATATTCCAAAAGTGTAAAAAGTAAATTTTGACCCCGTGGACCCGTTTTCAAAATCTGATTTTTCCACCAAGTGTGCCCTAATTCGTGCCTCAAAATTTGTGCCCAAATTTTTGCCCCATTTTTGCCCTAAATCTTTAGATCGGCATATCTTTCGATCGAGAGATCAGATTTGAACAAAATCAGAACTTTTTGGAAAGGTCTTGAGCCCCTCTATACATTGGAGGAATAAAATATCATTTTTTTTGCAAGTTTTGATGGAGAAAATGCTAAAAACATGTATTTCATGCCTTTAATGCGAACCAGATTACTTCAAATGAGTTATTTTTGCTCAAAACTACCATGATTGCTTTCTCCCACACGCCAAGGATGAAGAATCAACTCATTTTGATGGAGGAAAACCCTAAAAATATCTTCTCACGCCATAAATGTGAGATCATATTGCTTTGAGAGCTGTGTTTCACCAAATTCATCATTTTTTCTCTCTAACACACAAAACAAAAGAAGAGGAGCTCGATTTGATGGATTACAGGTCGATTTGAAAGGGTTAATGGTGGGTGGTTGAGAAAAAGGATCAGATTTTCTTCCTCCTCTATTTTCCCTCTCTTTTCTTCAGCTATAAATGTAAAGGATGTAATCTATTGTAATGTTGGACATTTTGCTCTTGCAAGCTCTCTTTTCTTCCTTAGTAGGTAGATTTGTAGAGTTTCAAACCTCTCATACAAGTCTGCAGACACATATTTTTCCTTCTTTCCATTCTAATGAATTATATTAAACTTGGGAATGATAATGTATGTTATGTGATTGATTTTCAAATCATCTTATGTGTTTATTATTTTCTTCTGATCTGTCATTATATTCTAGCAATCTGTGCATGTTCTGTGCTACATTATTATGATCTGTGTTTATTTGCAAAACAGAAGTTCATCACTCCTTTGGTGTATCACCGTTTTAGCTTAGTTTTGTTTCCCCTTTCTTACATCTTCAAACTCTATCTCCTTGGAATTTAGAGTAGGAATTAGTATTGAACCTATGCAAATTCATGCATACACCTAAACAGAGGAGTAAGAACCAGCTTCAATCTAGAGAGTTTTCTCACCTTGCAAGGTCCCACACCTTGGAGAAAAACTCAATGTTGTGCAATCACAATAAATGACCCAATTCTGGACTACAGATCTGAAGATCATTTTGGGGTGCTATAGATTTGTACTAACAATTTTGGCACACCCGGTGGGACAGAGGTCTTTCACTTTATTTTTGATAGGTTGGTGTGTTCCTGTTAAAGATTCATCCTTTTGAGGCATATTCAAAAGCACTTGGTGACTCCATATCCACTTCATGACAGGTTGGTGTGTTCCTGTGAAGATTTTAGCCTTTGGAGGTAATTACAAACACATTTGGTGACTCCATCTGGTAAACAATCCATCTTAGAAGTTGCAGACCCTCTTTCCATTCATTTTCATTCATTTTCATCCATTCTTCTTTCCATCTTTTCCATCTTCTTTCATTCCATGAAGTTGTATAATCATGAATTCATTTCCATCATGGAATTCACATTTACAACAACAGTATATTCCACCTCCAACATGTTTTACAACTCCTTCAGATCAACATTTTGATCAAATTCAAAATCAGTATGCATAGCCGTATGAGCAAGGAAAAAATTAGTTTGGTTATGAAACATATCAAGAGCAAGGGTACGCATGCAATGATAACAGTCAAATGTAAGATGTTGGTCTGTTGGAGAAGATCCAAAAAATGGAGATTGACATGGTGCAATCAAGAGCTCAAGCAAAAATGAAGGCATTTCAAATTGATTATAGAGCACCCTATCCATGGGGATGCCCTTTTCCAAGACACTTAAGCCCTCAGGAGAAGCTGGACTTCATGGTGGAGATGCTGCCCCAACTTACACAATGGACAATGGAGATAGAGGCCTATAAATTTGGTGTTGAGAAACCTTGTCAATGGGTAATTTCTACACCATTATCTGGTTTTTCTCCTTCCATTCCTCAAGCAACACCATCTCATTTTGAATGTCAAATTCCAAATCTAGCCCATGCTGCCCCAAGTGTTGATTTCATTTCTCCATCCCCTAGTCTTCCACCTCATCTCAATTCTTCTGTCCTTTTCCCTTCCAAAAAGTCATTCCCTCCACAGAAATGAGAAGTTCTACCTCCTCCACCACCACAAACAAATGAAAAATTGGTTGAAATCCAATATGTTTCTCCTCTTGCCTTCCCAATTCCATGTGGGGAAGAAGAAATTGCAAAAATCAGTCATGAAGGACAACAAGAGGAAGAACAAAGTAAAGAAGGAATGATTAAGAGCTTAGTAAGCTTGGCTCTTAGATATGGGATTGAGAAAATTCCTTTGCTGGTGAAGCCTACAGAGAAGGTAAAGGTTGAATAAAAAGTGGTGGTTAGGACTGATTTTGTTGCAGTAGCAGAAGAACAAGAAAATGAAGAAGATCAGTCATCAATTTACTCAGAATTTAGTGTCTATGTTTGCACTTCACTTGAAGGAAATGCTGATCCATTTCAAGTTACACAATCAGCCATGGAAGAAGAGGATCTTACAGTCCCAGCTTGTCCTCTAGAGCAGAAAATTGAAGAGTTTGATTTGATAAACTTCATGCAAGAGGAAGAGTTTAATCAAGAGCAAGATGGTCTTCAAGTAGCAGAGGAAGGAGAAGCTGCTCCAAATCCAAAAGAAGAGGAGAACATTCCAGCTGTGGAGGAGGAAGAACAATCATCTCCAAGTCCCATTGAAGAGGAGCAACTAGAAGAAATCAAATCAGAATTGGAACTAGATGAAGGAAGCATTATTGAATATTTTTGCTTTCATTTGGCTTGATTTGATTGATGAATCCATTATGGAGGTGACCAAAACAAATTTAGAGGCATTGAATCATGAGTAGGTTGCACAACAAACCTCATGTTTATCTCCCACTTCATCTCTCCAAAAATTTGATTTTTGGGATGAGTTCGAGTTGACAAGCTTCATGTTTGAATATGAAGCTCCACATGGTGAAAAAAATGTAGATTTGAAGGTCACCATACAAAAGGGAGAGACCTTGCTGCAGTAGGACATTGAAGAGTTTGATTTTCCATCAGACTTAGAAGAATGTTTGGATGAAGAGCCAGCTAAAATTACAACATTTTATTCTTCACCATTCGTTCTCCAACAACAAGAACTTTCTGCCATGGAGAAGAGGATTCAAGGACAACAGCCTGCAGTTTCCAACATGCCTCTTGAATCAAAGTTGGAAGAATTTGATCTTCCAAAAGCTACAATGGAGGAACTCTAGAACCAACAATGTATTGCAGCAGGTTACAATAATGCAAAAGTAACTTCATTGGATGTTGTAATCAATAATGATGAGCTGCATATTATAGAAGAGTTCCATACTACCATGAAGGAAGGAAAAGAACACAAGGATTCCATCACCTCTTCCACATCATCCATCCAAGAAGGTCTACAAGAGGACTCCATTTTTGGAGTTGAAAATCAGAGCAATGGGCATATCAAACGGATTAGACCTTGCCCAATTATGTATTTGGCTTTATTGGAGCCAAAGGAGAAGTTAAAACCAGTCATGTTTGCTTCTAACCATGAGGATGAGCTACAAAGTACCAAGGATCAGCTATAATACCTCTTCAATCCAAATGCAGAGCAACTAAAAGAGGTATTCAATTTGCTTTCAACTAACTAATTTGGGTAGAAGACCAAATTCTTGTTGATTTTCCACTTCTCCAAGCAACCATACTCAACTCCAAATCATTTGCATGGCTTCCAATTTTGAAGAAAGGAAGCTATTTTGCACAACCAGTTGCAGGGTTTGTTTAGCTTACCTTTGCTTCTAGTTAGAGTAGAGTAGGTAGGTTTGCTTTCAGAAGAAGAAGTGCTTGTGCACACTCTGCATATCCCACTTGGGGTATGTATGATTTCCAATTTTGTACATAGTTTTTGGTGCTGTTGTATTGCTCTTGCACAGTCCATTTCAGTGGCATTTTGGTGAAGATCAACTCCAAGTTTAGTGGGTTTCCAAGTGGCTTAGAGGTCAGATTTTCATAGTTCAGATCAGAATCAGTTTATCAGGCTTGACTCCATGCCCAATGGATGCTTCAAAGGCCACTAATCATTCATCTAGTAGGCAGATGACCCCTCTGAGTCGCCAAAATTGTTATCCAAAATGAGCCCCCTGCTTATTTTGGCTAACTTGCCTTCATTTTTTCCTTCCTTGTGCTTCAACTTCAATTTTCACACATTTCAAGCACTCAAAGGATTCTGGAAATTGCTTCATCAAATAGAGAATTTTTTCACCTTTCCAGAAAGGTAAAATTTTCCTCCTAACTCCTTGTAGTTTTCGAGTTATGGCTCAGCAGAGTTTTTTGGGGAAATTTTCCCTAGACAGGCCCACGGCCAATGAGAAAGTGCCATGTGGCGGCGGAGGTCGGGCCGACGGAGGTAAGTTGGAAAATTTTTCCAAGAGGGTTGGCGGAGGCGCAAAGGAAAATTTTGGCCCGCAAGCCCACGGAGGGGAAGGAAGCGCGTCGGTGGAGGCAGGGAGAAATTTGGGCACTTAGCCCTTTTGGAGTGAAAGGCTAAAAATAAAAAACCGGCTTGTAGGCCCGCAGAGGATGGAGAAAAAGTTGTGAAGGCCCCGCATTGAATGAGGATGCGCCACATGTCCATGATAGCGGTGGGAATTGGGGGCGTGGAGGAAATTTTGGTTTTTTTCCAAAGTGATAGAGGCGCAAAAGAAAAAAACCGGCCTGCAGGCCCGTCAAGTGCATCAGCGGAGGCAGGGAGACACTTATTTTGGAACGAAAGGCTAAAAATAAAAAACTGGCACACAGGCCCGCGGAGGATGGAGAAAAAGTTGTGAAAGCCCCGCATTGGATGAGGATGTGCCACATGTCCATGACAACAGTGGGAATCGGGGGCACAGAGGAAATTCTGGTTTTTTGCCAAAGTGATAGAGGCACAAAAGAAAAAAACCAGCCTGCAGGCCCGCGGAGGGGAAGGAAGCACGTCAGTGGAGGCAGGGAGAAATTTGGGCACTTAGCCCTTTTGGAGTGAAAGGATAAAAATCAAAAATTGGTCTGCAAGCCCGCAAGGAAGATAATGGAGAAAAATGGTCAAGGCCCACGGACCATTTTGAGTTACCACCATGGTGAACGGAGGTGCCTATTTGGGAAAATTTTCCAAAATCTGTCACAAGGAGATGTGACCACGAGTGTGGGGAAATTTGCGGGGAAATTTTCCCAATGAAAAATCAAAAGGAAAAAGTGAAGTTTGAGCCCGTGATTCCATCGGCGAACCAGGAGGTGCCACGTGTCTCGGAGCGGCAGAGGCACGGGGATTTTTTGGAAAATTTTCCAAAAGTGCAAAAAGTAAATTTTGACCCCGTGGATGCGTTTTCAAAATATGATTTTGCTGCCAAGTGTGCCCTAATTTGTGCCTCAAAATTTGTGCCCAAACTTTTTGCCCTGTTTTTTCCCTAAATCTTTAGAGCGCCATATCTTTCGATCCAGAGATCAGATTTGAACAAAATCAGACTTTTTGGAAAGGTCTCGAGCCCCTCTATGCATTGGAGGAATAAAAACATCATTTTTTTGGTAGGTTTTGATGGAGAAAATGCTAAAAACGTCTTTCATGCCTTTAATGCAAACCAGATTGCTTCAAATGAGTTGTTTTTTGCTCAAAACCACCATGATTGCTTTCTCCCACATGCCAAGGATGAAGAATCGACTTGTTTTGATGGAGGAAAACCCTAAAAATATATTCTCATGCCATAAATGTGAGATCAAATTGCTTTGAGAGCTGCGTTTCACCAAATTCATCATTTTTTCTCTCCAACACGCAAAACAGAAGCAGAGGAGCTCAATTTGATGGATTGCAAGGCTGATTTGAAAGGGTTAATGGCTGAGTGGTTGAGGAAAAAGGATTAGAGTTTGATTCCTCCTTTATTTTCCCTGTCTTTTCTTCAGCTATAAATGAAAAGAGATGTGATCTATTGTAATGTTGGACATTTTTCTCTTGCAATCTCTCTTTTCTTCCTCAGTAGGTAGATTTGTAGAGTTCCAGACCTCTCATACAGGTTGCAACACTTATTTTTCCTCCTTGTCATTATAATGCATTGTATTAAAATTGGGAATGATAATGTATGTTTTGTGATTGATTTTCCAATGCTCTCATGTGTTTATCATTGTCTTATGGTCTTTCATTATATTCTGGCAATTTGTGCATGTTTTATGCTACATTCTTATGATCTATGTTTATTTACAAAATAGAAGTTCATCACTCCTTTGGTGTATCACCATTTTAGCTTAGTTTTGTTTCCCCTTTCTTGCGTCTTCAAACTCTTTCTCCTTAGAATTTGGAGTAGGAATTAGTATTGAGCCTCTACAAATTCATGCATACACCTAAATAGAGGAGTAAGAACTAGATTCAATCTGGAGAGTTTTCTCACCTTGCAAGGTCCCACACCTTGAATAAAAACTCAATGTTTTACAATCACACTGAATGTCCCAATTCTGGACTGCAGATTTGAAGGTCATTTTGGGGTGCTGTAGATTTGCACTAACAGGGACACAACACATAGTACGAATCTAGGGACATCTTGACATCAAATTATATGGGAAATCCCCTTTTATAATGTAGAAGAGCTCTGTAAGGGTTTTAACAACAACCTCAAGAGGAAATATAACGGTGCCTAACGTGGGTGTGATTGTATCTTTGAAGGCTCAAAGTAAAAGGAGTGTTTGATATATAATAATATATGGTAATCTGAGTTGATTAAAGGTGAGGGATGATATAATATTGATAGCCATGCCCCCATTAATCATGACCATTTTAACAAGGAAATCATTGATTTGAGTGGTGATGAAGAGGGGAAAGCCGCGACTTTAAGGATGAAGTGATGGTATTTCTGAAGGTTCAAAGGAGATGGCAGTGGAGGCTTTAAGAACAACTACAAAATTTGTACAGGATAGTGGATCCTCTGCAGGTATAATAATGGATTGAAGGGCTTTGATCATGGATTTTTTATAGGATGGTGAGGTTTGAACGAGCTCGTAAAGTGACATTTTAACTAGAGCTTGGTCTAGTTATTTGATAACAACCTTATGTACTACAGTGGATGATGGAGGTACAAAAATAATAGAGACTTTAGTCTTAGATTTCAGGGTTTGATTGGAGGTTTTAGGGGTGACGGAGATGGAAACCTTATCTTTATCTTTAGATGGTGACGATGAGAATTCAGGTGGTGGTGGGATAGTGACAAAGGTTTTAGGTTTGTTTTGATGTCGAGTGTTGGATTCACAGTTTTGGGTCCAGGTAGTAATATGAACGGAATTGACTTGATAAGGAAAGAGTTTATTTAAGGATTTTTGAAGAATGACAGGTGTAGACACCTTTGATGGGAGGACACATTTACTTTCAATTTTCTTAATGATTGTATGAAAGGCCTTACAATTTTCTATAGAGTGTCCTTGTGTCTTTTGATAGTCGCAAGAGATATTGAAGTCATACCAAGAAGGTTACCACCCTCAAGGATCAGATGGTTTAGGAGATGGAAATTTTATGTGTGATTGTTGAAGAAAGTCATCTAGGATAGTCACATAACATTCTTTAGGAGGAGTGGATGGTGGAGGGGTTTCTTTTGATTTGATATCCAAGTGAGGTGAAATTTTGGAAATGGTCTGTTTAGTTTTCTGTCAAGGAAGATTCTTAGATGGTGTGACAGATGAAGGATCGTGATCTAATATAGAAGCTTGGTGGATTGGTTTTTGGGTTGAGATGAAAGTGAACTCCTCGGAAGGGGTTGAGATGAAGGTTCAAGGGCCATGCAAAAGGTATTGATCTTCAAAGGTGTAATAAGGGATTTTAAAGACTTAGACAATGGATTTTTTTTTGAGGTCCTTTCGTGGTTTTCTTAGATGAGTTGGGTGTAGATGATGAGGTAGTAGATGCATAGGTTGTTATCTAATGATAGGATGAGGGGTATTTTTAATTTTTGATCGAATGTGGGTTTAGAATCATCTTGAGGAGGTTTGGATAATGAGGACATAGATTTGGAGGATGAGGGTGTAGGTTCAACAATGTTTTTAGTAGACGTAGACTCAGTGGTTATGGGTTGGGATTCAATGTTAGGTAATATTCAACTGATGGTGTTTATGGTATGGTGAGGTTGTATGTTATTGGACTATGTTTGAATACTCAAGGGGGAATGATTTGGAAAGGCCTGCTTGAAGACATCAAGGTTTTGATTCTGAGGTGCATTTGGATTGTATAAATAGAGTTCACCTTTATCGATCAAATCTTGAAGGACATTATGTAACGAGCGACACCTTTTGATTTTGTGTCCCTTAACCCTAAGGTATTTACAATAATCATTATTCCTATACCAAGAGGGCTTAGATACATATGTGTTGATATGGTGGATGGGTAGAAGATATATCATATTGGCAGTGAGGAGTTTTTCAAATACCACGATATAGGTCTCCCAATGGGCATGTAACTACATTGTGGATGGGAACGCTCAGTAGTGGGTTTTTCTTTAGGTGAATATTTGACTACTACAATGTTGGTTGATGATTTTGACTTGTTAAGATGGAAGGATGATTTAGATGGAAAGTCATATTTTGGTTGCTTAGATCATAGTTTAAGTCTACCTTCTTTGAGGGCTTGCAATTCTAATTTACGTGCCATAGTGAAAGCTTCGTTAAACATTTGAAATGAATGGATTTGGAGGGTGGATGAGATGTGTTTAGCACATGAACGACATAATAATTCAATTAATTCAATTTATGGTAATGTAAAGGATAATTGATTGATTATACCCCTCCAACGGGTAGAAAAATCAACAAGAATTCATCTTCAATTTTTTTATTGTATAAATGTCAGTCACGGTGATTTTGTGAGATATGTTTATAGAGAAGTTTTCCAAGAAGAGTTGGGAAAGTTGTGTGAATGAGAAAATGAAGTACTGAGGGATGTTATTATACTAGTCTAGGGAAGGACCAATGAGGGACATGGGGAAAGTCCTTAGCATTAGATCTTGGTCATAGGCTATGAGATAACAGGCACAACAGAAAGCACAGATGTGTTGTTGGGGATCTTCTTTACTATAGAATTTGATGACCTTTGAAAGTTCCCAGTGAGGCAGATACACTTTGTAAGGAACTGAAGGGTGGATGGGATCATTACAGATCAGTTCATAGGAGAGCACATTCTTAGAACCTGAAGAAGTGACTTTGAGGTTGGAGATTCTGTTCATGAGATCTTGAAGGTGGTCTAGTTATGATGGTTGCTGCGAGGATGAGCTAGGTTGATTGAATGAAAATTAGCTGAGCTGTGAGTAGGATGGATAATCCTTATGGATATTCTGTTGATAAGGGATATTTTACTGATAAGGAATGTTAATGGTGATATTGTAAGTGGGTTGAGATGCTAAATGTTGTGATGGTTGTAACCATAATCTGCATAGGGACATTACTCTTAACTAATAACATGTGTTAATGACAGGCTCCGATGATTGGGGGATGTATTGGAAAGGAACAATTTATATGTACATTGATTGTGACTACCAGTGGAAAGTTGTTGAAAGTGTATATACGAAGCAATTGTGTCTGGTGCTTGTTGTGGTTATAGTGTCTGAATAGGAATAGATTGACATTTAAAAAAAAATCCTTTGTGATGGTTACATTTATGTGTGGTGAGATAATGGGTGTAGCATATGATAAAGGACTACTATGACTGGGTGTTTGCAATAACACTAGTGTTGACTAGAGGTATGGATGTAGGAATGGACATAGGTTATCTTATGAGTAAGGTTTCACTCATTTTTTTCCATAGAAGGCTAGTGGCTGAGATATAGTTCATAGAAACAATAACAAGCACTTACAGACCAAGTCTCTGATTCCACACTGCGGATCTTGTCAGGGATGAAACCTGACATACAGCATTTGGATTCGTTTTTACAGGAAAATATGGAACCGAAAAAAGGATCAGGTGAAGATGTAGGTTTTTGAGTGGACATGTCTTGAGAAGAAATCATATGGAGATTGAAAATGGGAATGGAAGATATGACATTAGATGTTTCGGGTTGAGTATGATGTGGATATGGATGTAATTATTGAATGAAGGGTTCATGATTTGGGTCAATAAGATGGGAAAAACCACATAAAGGATCAATAACATACGGGGGTGGTTCGAGTATCGATGGTTAAAGTTGGACACCCGTAGCTATAAGGTAAACATTAAGGGTCATGGGGTTTGAATCTAAAATATATGAAAAGACGAGATACCTACCTTCAAAGAAGCGAGGACTAGGAGGATCAAGGATTTTAAATGATGCAAATTGAGAGCTAGGGGAGAGTGGTGGTTCCAATTCTTCTAGTTGAGATAGGTGAGAGCTTTGACGATGAAGTAGGCATGTGGAATCTAAAAGGTGCTTTTAGATACTTTTATTATAACACTTATTTTCTTCCTCCTAGATTTGTTGATTTTTAGATTGAGGTGTGGATATTTCTTGATTTGGATTTATGATTGATTGAGACTATGGATTTTGATGAGGTAATGGTGTAGAAATTTTTTCTGATGTTTGGATACATGATTTTTGTCTTGTAAGTACCATGATAATGAACACACAATCACCTAAGAAATGAAAAAATAACTAGATGGGTTGTTTATAAATAAGAAACAAAACAAACATAATGAATTTTAGAATATCTTGATTAATTATAAAAATATGAAATGTGCAAAATGACTGACAGGGTCCTAGGAAATGGTTATCTATGGTTGGTTCTAGGACTGTTTAAGGTTGGTGTCCTCAATATAGCTAAAGGTACGTGAGACTCAAATATGTGCTTGTACCAATACGGGGCCTAGTATTGGGGTCTACCCCCTCACTTCACGTCCCACAACTATAAGGGAGTCATGTACTTAGCCAATATACCGACAACTAGTTGTTTTATACTCGGCCAGAACACCAGGTCGGTTTCCCTATTGGGTGATGAAATCCCAATAGTTATCACCTGGGTAGGAGTGTTTAAATGCAAAATTGATATTTGATGAGATTTGGTTGTGTGTTGGGGAAGAATAAAATCAATGCAATCAATTATCCTTCCTAATTAAAAACTATATGATCAAGCAATATGCAAGGTTCATTTTAAATCCAAAAGAAAGAGTTGATTTTGATGAGGATAGACGTTAAAATGTAATGTGGAAAGTAAAAAAGAAGGGAAAAGGACTCACTTTGATAATTCTTCCTTTTTAATTTTTTGCAATCTTTTGATTTTTATTTTTTAGCAATATAGCAATCAAGCAAGCAAAAAGCCTCCAAAAAGTAGGAAAGCTATAAAAATGGGTTAGCAGGAAAAGGAAAAAAAGCAAAAAAAAAGGTTAGAAGGCCAACTGCAGAGTAATCAAAATAACTCAGAGAAATCATCACCTACTAACTGAATCACTAGCAATTCACCCAATTGTTGGCGATTGACCAAATTGCTAGCGATTATAGAGAAAAAAAACCCAAATATGAATTTTTTTAAATTGGAATAAATAAAAAATGAGACATATCATCCCACCGAGCGTGCCTGAATTTTCAGAGAAGTTTTTACCTTTCTACTTGAATTAACAAAGTGAAATAATAATAAAAAAACCAACATCAGAAGACGTGGGGTTTAAAAATACCTGTAGATGATGGATATTGATGCTCAATGTTGATATAAGTTATGTTCTATCCAAAAGTGTGTATAAGCTCATGTCCTGTGAAGAAACCTGCACTCAAATACACTAAAAAAATGGATTAGATAGATAGATACACAAGTTTCTCGGCAAAGGCTAATTCTAGGGATCCAAAGGGCTTCCTCGAAGGATGTCATCTCGCTTTATAAACAATCAAGTGAATTGTAATGGATAAGCGATAAATGATAACTAGATACAATAATGGTAGGTAAAGATGACTATAATTTGATATTGAATGATAGGTCTTGACCAAATTCAAATGTGGCCTAGGCAAGTGTGGATGCAATCTGTACGCATTTAAAATAATCAAACCAAAATTCTGTAGCTTCTTGTTCAATGTCATGTAATAATTCAATATGATCTTTGATGTCTTGTTTGGTTTCGACAAATTAGATTGCATAGAGACTTAATTCATGAATGATGTTGAACTATTCCCAATAGAAAGGTTGTTTGACTATTGGCAGTGAGTGAATGCTTGTGATTTCATGTGATTGAAAACCAATTTCCATCTAACAACAAGCCATGCTTAAAAACATGTTAGAAGCAATAGCTTTGATAAAACAGACGAGAGATAATTGATGAAAAATGATAAAAATTCATAAAAAGTAAAATTGATAAGAATCATTGGCAATTGGGCCAATCGTTGGCAATTCAAGTAGATTTTGAAAAATGATAAAAAATGACGGACTAATGCCTTAGATTTAGCATTTGAAGGCTAAATGTGACTAATAATGGACTAATGAAAGTTTGTAAATGTACCTTGAATTGATATGAAGCTAAAAGATGCCTCAAACCTAACATTAGGATGATCTTGTTATGATTGATACGATTTGTAAGTTGAATGGTAAAAGGATGATCCATAGAATGTCTGAAATGAATTGAAAAATTTGTTGAGTTGTGGAGCTCAATTACTTTGGATTAGCATGCAATATGAAACTTGTTGGAAAATACAGTAACCAACATTGGTTATGGAGGGACCGACATCGACCACCTATGAATGGTATCAGTCAAGCAAGGGGGAATCGACATCAGTTAGGACTAACCGACATCGGTTACCTGTGTGGAGTGTTTTATTTAACTCTAGGGAATTAGATCTATTTTTAGTATTAAAGCAGATCTATTGATTGTAATTACATGGCTAAGTTCCCTAAGTTTGTATACACCTATATAAGCATGAAAGCTAGGGTTTAGAAGTAAGAATTAAGAAGAACTTGCAAAATTTGATGATTATTGTGAGAATAATTGTGAGAGAGAGAATTCTTGGAGAAGAAACAAAAGCTTAAGTGAAAGAAAGTACTGTACATTTGAGAGGTGTGGAAGATTGTAAATCTTCATTGTATATCTTGTGAAAGCTTTGGATAATAGATTGTCTTGTTTCTTGGTGGATGTAGCCCACACTGGGTGAACCACGTTAAATATGGTGTTGATTTATATCTCTTGTTTTGTATATTTCTTCTGGTAGAATATCCATTTTTATTTACATGTATGCTTAGATCTGATATATTATCTGTACAATCAGTGTGCTAACCCCAACAACTAGTATCAAATATTTGTTTGAGGGTTTTGTGTGTTGACATATTTACTCACAAAATATTTTCTGATTGAGTGGGAGCTACAACAATGGTAAAAGAAAACAAATACAAGGTAGAGAAGTTTGACGACCTAAATTATCAATTATGGAAGATGCAGATTGAGGATTATCTGTATCAAAGAGATTTGTATTTACCGTTGGATGAGAAGTCTAGACCTATGAAGATGACTGATGAAGAATGGAAGATTCTTGACAGAAAGGATTTGGGATCTATAAGATTGAGTCTGCCAGCATCCTTGACTTCCAATATTACAGAATTGACTTCTACGGTAGGGTCAATGAAATATCTTGCTAATTTATATGAAAAACCAAGTGCTTCAAATCAATTTTATTTGATGAAGAAACTATTTAGTTCTAAGATGCATGAAGGTGGATCTGCATCTAGTCATTTGAATGATTTCAGATCTATTGTAAATTAGTTAAAATCGGTTGATATACCGTTTGATGATGAAGTGAAAGAACTTTTATTCTTATGTTCTTTGCTTGATAGTTACGATAACTTGGTAATATTTTTTAGCAATACAACATATGCTAATAATATTTTGAAGTTTGATGATGTGGTTAGTATAATCTTGAATGAATAAATTCGTAGGAAGAGTACAAAGGAATCATCATCTGGAGAATGCTTTGAATGTAGAAAGCAAGGGCAGGCAGAAGGAGAGATCCAAGAGTAAGAGTAATGGGAAATCAAAGTCAAGGGATAACAGATCTAAATCCAGAGGTAAGGGAATTACTTGTTGGAAATGTGGAAAGAAAGGACATGCAAAGAAATATTGTTGGTCAAAGGATAAAGAGAACCAACAACCAGACAAAGGTAAAGAAGCAAATCTTATTGTAGCAGAGGTAATGTAAGATATTCTTATTCTTTCTTTAGATAATAGAATTGAATCATGGGTTTTAGATTCAAGAGCTTCTTTCCATGCAACCCCTAATAAGGGTTATTTTAGAAATTATGTCCAGGGAAATTTTGGGCATGTTTATTTGGGTGATGATGAACCTTGTAGTATTACTGGTAAAGGGGAAGTTCATCTAAAATTGTAGAATGGAGATACATGGGTATTGAAAGATGTGAGGCATGTGCCAAGCCTCAGGAGGAATCTTATTTCTGCAGGGAAACTAGGTGAAGCTGGTTACATGGTTACATTTACAGGAGACTCTTGGAAAGTCACCAAGGGTGTTTTTGTTGTGGCAAAAGGTAAGAAGGTAGAAACACTATAATTATCTACATGTGTTACTGATTTATTTTCTACCTTATCTACTTTATATTTAGATTCATGCATGTGGCATAATCGGTTGGGCCATATGAGTCAAAAAGGAATGCATATCTTAAAGGCTAAGGGTAAGTTATCAGATTTGAAAGATTTAGATCTTGATTTCTATGAGCATTGTGTCTTTGGAAAGTAAAAGAGAGTGAGATTTCTCAAAGTTGGGGAAACTAAGGAGTAGAAATTGGAGCTTGTACACTCAGATGTGTGGGGACCAACTCAGGTAGCTTCTCATGGAGGATCCCAGTATTATGTTACTTTCATTGATGATGCTACAAGAAAGGTATGGGTTTATTGTATTAAACATAAATATGATGTTTTTGAGACTTTTAAAAGATGGAAATCCCTTGTTGAGAATGAATCAAATTCAAAGTTAAAGTGCCTTAGATATGAAAATGGTGGTGAATACTATAGAAAGGCTTTCAATGATTATTGTTCAGTGAATGGGATACATAGAGAAATAATGGTTCCAAGAACACCACAAGAGAATTGTGTTGCAGAAAGAATGAACACAACACAGATGGAACATGCTAGAAGCATGAGGATACATTTTGGATTTCTCTTATAGTTTTGGGCAGAAGCAATTGATACAACAGTTTATTTGATTAACCATGGGCCTTCAAGTTCACTAGATGGAGGAATACCAGAGGAAACTTGGACTGGAAAAGAGGTAGATCTTTCTTTTCTTAAAGTTTTTGGTTTAGAAGCTTTTGTGCATATTAATAAGGAAAATAGGAAAAAGTTGGATGCAAAATCCAAGAGATGCACTTTCATTGGTTATGGATCTGGTGATTTTAGATTCCGTTTTAGGGATTTAAAGAATTCTAAAATTATTAGGAGTCACAATATTGAATGGAATGAAAAGAGAATATACATGAATCAAATTTTAGTACCCAAGGACAATCTGGTTGAGAAGTTTGTGAATGAAAATGAATTCTCAGATTTAAAAGTAATACCAATAAGGTTACACAGTAAATGGTGTTGGTTGACCTCTGACCGACATCGGTTAGCAGAACTGGTATTGGTTACAAAAGATAAAAATTGACATCGGTTAGTAGAACTGACGTTGGTTATAGGTGACCAATGTTGGTCACTGACAGATTTGGATACAAATGTCCAGGAGGTCTAGAATGAGCCTCTGGTACCCCAAACTCTCGTGAGAAGGTCACAAAGGGTAAGTAAACCTCCAGAAATATTTACACCTTCTCTATTTTATTTATTATTGAATGATAATGGTGAACCAATTTTTTTTGAAAAAGCAATGCAGGATGAGACCCACATCCAGTGGGAGCATGACATGGATGAGGAGATGGACTCCTTGGAACAGAACCAAACTTGGGATTTAGTTAAGTTTCCAATAGGTAAGAGGACATTGCAGAACAAGTGGGTTTACAGGATCAAGGAAGAAGAGGGTGGACAGAAAAGGTACAAGGAAAGACTTGTAGTAAAGGGATTTGCACAAAAAATCAGGTATTGATTTTGGTGAAATATTTTCTCCTGTTGTAAAGATGAATTCTATTCGTACTGTATTGAGTTTAGTTGCAGTACATGATTTGAATTTAGAGAAACTAGATGTGAAGATGAATTTCCTTCATGGTGATTTAGATGAAGAGATTTATATGCAGCAACCACTTGGGTATGAAGTCAAGGGTAAGGAGAAATTAGTGTGAAGGTTGAAAAAGAGCCTATATGGGCTCAAGAAAGCTCCAAGGCAATGGTACATGAGGTTTGATAGTTTTATGCATGAGCATGGTTACTTGAGATGTGAATTTGACCATTGTGTTTATTTCAAGAATCTTGAAAATGGGAGCTATATTATTTTGTTACTATATGTGGATGATATGCTTATTGCAGGATCTAGTATGTAGGACATTGGTGAGCTTAAGGGAAAGTTAGCTCACACATTTTCTATGAAGGATTTAGGAGCTGTAAAAAGAATCCTTGGCATGAAAATACACAGAGTCAGGAAGAACAAGAAATTGTATTTGTCTCAGGAGGATTATATCTATAGGGTGTTAGAAAGGTTCAAGATGTAGAATGCAAAACCTGTTAGTACACCAATGGCTGGGAACTTCAAATTGAGAAAATATCAATGTCCTTCATCACACGAGGAGGTCAAATAAATGAATCGGGCTCCATATGCTTTAACAGTGGGAGTCTCATGTATGCTATGGTTTGTACCAAACCAAACATTGCATAGGAAGTGGGAGTTATGAGTAGATTTATGGTCAATCCAGGTAAAGAGCATTGGAAAGTAGTCCAATGGATACAAAGATATTTGAAAGTGACATTTAGCATGAAGTTATGCTATAGAGGTTCAGATATTTCATTATGTGGCTATGATGATTAAGATATGTCAGGATATTTGGATGGTAGGAGGAGCACTACTAGATATATTTTCACAGTAGGTGCGGTGACAGTTAGTTGAATTTCAAGATTATAGAAGGTTGTGGATTTGTCTAGTATAGAGGTAGAGTATGTTGCAGCTACAGAGGCTAGCAAGGAGATGATATGGATGAGTAGGTTCATGAAAGAGTTGGGAAAGGAGCAAGATGATTGTAAATTGTTTAGTGACAGTTAGAGTGTAATTCATTTGGAAAAGAACTTAGCATTTCATTCAAGAATGAAACACATTCATTTGAGGTATCACTTCATATGATAGGTATTGGAGGATGGGCAGTTGAATTTGGAAAAGATTCATACGAGTGAGAACCCTGCGGATATGCTAATGAAGCCATTATCAAAGGAGAAGTTGGAGCTACACTCCACTTCTATTGGTATTTGAGTTTGAGACTTGAAGAGGAAGAAACAAAGCTAAGGAAGGATCCAAGAATGATGTTGTACAGGTATGGTGTAATAATTAATCTCCAAGTGGGAGATTTTTGAGTTGTGGAGCTCAATTACTTCAGATTAGCATGCAATATGAAACTTGCTAGAAAATACAGTAACCAACATCGGTTATGGAGGGACCAGCATCGGTCACCTATGACTGACATCGGTCAAGAAAGGGGGAACTGACATCAGTTAGGGCCAATCGACGTTAGTTACCTGTGCGGGAGTGTTTTATTTAACTCTCAGGAATTAGATCTATTTTTTAGGATTAAAGAAGATCTATTGATTATAATTGCATGGATAAGTGCCCTAAGTTTTTATACACCTATATAAGCATAAAGGATAGGGTTTAGAAGTAATAATTAAGAATAACTTGCAAAAGTTGATGATTATTATGAGAATAATTGTGAGAGAGAGAATTCTTGGAGAAGAAGCAAAAACTTGAGTGAAAGAAAGTACTGTACATCTGAGAGGTGTGGAAGATTGTAAATCTTCATTGTATATCTTGTGAAAGATTTGGATAATAGATTAACTTGTTTCTTGGTAGACGTATCCCACACTGGGTGAACCACATTAAATCTGGTGTTGATTTATATCTCTTGTTTTGTGTATTTCTTCTAGTAGAATATCCTCTTTTATTTGAATGTATGTTTAGATCTGATATATTATCTGTACAATCGGTGTGCTAACCTTAACAAAATTTTAATGATGAATTAGATGTCCTGGAGTCAAGTGATGACGTGAAAAATGCTAGCGAATAATGCTAAAAGTGAGAGCTTAAGGTTCCAAATTGTGGATCCTAAAAAGAGGTTGAAAAACTTCTATTTATAATCGTTGGCAATTACCTGAATCACCAACGATCCAGATTTTTCATATTTTGGGTGAAAAAGTGGTTAAAACCACTTCCAAAATTTAGTTTTAGTTTCAGGTAAATAGATTTTTAAGTTGTTGGGGATGATTTGTGATGGTTAAGGGGATTGTAAAATGATTAAGTATGATTTGTCTTTATTTATTTTTGATTTTTAGGTGGTTTTAAATGGTTGAAATAGGATTTAATAGATATAGAAAGGATATTTACGTGTGATAAATATAATAAAGGATTTATGACTTAGGATAAGGTGATTTATGAGTGTAAATGATAAATTGGATTAATAAGTGATGAAGAGGATGAAGGGTGTAAATTTTTTGTGTCTACAATGCTTCTTCTTGAATCTTAGCTGAGTTAGTATGCCTTCCTTTAGGCTTTATGTTACCCAAATCTATACCCTGTTTAAAGTTGTTTCTAGTTTTTCTAGCTGGGATGAGCTTTGCAGACATCGAGGCTAGGGTAGAGGTATAGGGAGAATTTTCTCTCAAAAGAGAAATTTCACGTAGAGGAGTAGAAACAATATATTCTTCTAGTCCAGACTGTATGAGGATATCGAGGTTGATAACTGTCTCAGGAAGCTCTCAAAATGTAGGTGAAGAAGGGGGGGTGGTAAAACAAGAGTTATGTTCATTCAATGGAAATGGAGTATGGATATCTTAGGAGAGAGAATATGTCAAAAAAAGGGGATGGTCCATTGGTGGCTGGTGCTCAGGAAAAAAATTCAAGGGATGTGTAGAGGAAGTAGCCATATGTTTAGACTGAAGTTCTAGCAGTGGAGATGAGGATGGAAGTGGGGGAGAGACGCTAGTTTCATTAGGGATTTCACCCTCCTCTTGAAAATTATCAAATGGGTTAGAGGTACTTACTTCCTTTGTGATTTTGGGAATGCATTTCCCTTTGTTCTTTTGGGAACGTAGCTACTCCTTGGATTTTGGGGCTGGCTTGGAAGGACAAGCCTGAACTCTATGTCCAATGCTTTTACAAATTGAGCAAGCCTGAGGTATGTATTCATATTTAATCGGTTACATCCATGTTCCTAGATCATAATGGAGCTCAATGGAGGATGGTAATGGAATAATAATATCATCATTAACAAAAAACCTAACATGAATGAATCTAGAACCAGCTCTTGTGGCTTGATCTATAACAATGAGAGTTCCCATGGATAAAGCAATACATTCAATGATTGTAGTATGCCAAAATTCCAAGGGGAGATTAGGAAGACAAATCCATATTAGTGCCTAAGTCATGGTTTTAGTTCGTGGGTTAAATCTTAGAGTCCACCTTCAAAGATAGAAGCCTCTCCTACCAAAAAACTAGGTCCTTGATATGAAAATAATCAAGTTATTACTACCTGATCTTGAACCCTTGTGGGCTTAAATTATTTGCCAAAATTTTTCTCCTTTTAAGTAATAAATTTAAAATAAATGCAAGACATTAAATACAACTGCAAAAATATTGATTACGGAGTTCGGAAATTGCCTACGTCTCTGGGTTCATGGTCAAACCGTTCCACTAGTCAAAAATTGTAAGTTACAATAGTACTTTCACAAGAAAACCTAATGGAAGTTTACTTGCCTATCAATACACCAGTTCTTTGAAAACCTCCAATGATTAGTCGAATTGTTCTTCACCTTCCTGATGCACAATCTCCTTCGGCTTTGATTGGCCTTCCCGACGCTATCAATGCAATGCTAGCACTCCGGTCTACAATCCAGGATTTGCAAGTAATTAGTGTGGATTAATGGGCCTATTGGGTAGTTTATATTTTACTCCCAATCACAAATATTCCATCTAATATTGCCTAAAATAATAGGCCAATAGACAATATTTGTCTATAGTAATTTTAGGAATTTAATATAGTTTATAACACTATATTAAAATTTCCCTGTTACTAATTCTCCACACCCCACAAATAAACTTAACAAATAATAAGCTTATCCGTTGCGCCAATGTGTGTTTACAATGTAAATGGGTTCCCTATTTATCTAATTTTAGGGCCCAAAAAATATGCAATTACAAATCATCCTTTGGCTATTTTTAAAATATTAGCCTGTAGCAAATTGAATGGGATAGGCTTATCTCCATTTAGATGGATTACATGTTTAATGGGATTAAATCCCAAATTTTGGGTGCAGAATTTTTAATGGGATAAAGTCCCATATTTGGTGGGATGTAATTTGTTTAAGGCTTTAAAGCTTTTTCCCACGCAAATGTATAGTGGTCAATGAACCACCTTAGGCTTAACCGCCCCCATCTCAACCGCTTCACCACCTTCTCTCCTCCATGTGGAAGATTCCACTACAACAGATTTACAAAGGGACTTAGCATAATGTATGGTGGCTAAGTGGGTATTATGTGGTTTATACTAATGTTTAACATTAATATGTAGCGGTTTGGCATATATGTGTGATATTTGGAAAGTGGACTTACCAAGATAATATAATTTCGACCCATACAATGTGTATAGAAATAATTAACTCGATCAATAGCATATAGTCCACTTGTCGTCTCTCGATAGGTAAATCGAGTGAATTCGATGAGTGGTGGCAAGCCACGTGGTGGCTTGTGGACCCACAATGTCGGCGATAATAACATAGTCCACACGGCGGCCTGCGAGAAATATTTTACGACCGTCAAAGACTGGAGATCAAAAAATCAACAAATGACTCCCTTCACCTTTTCACCATGTGTCACAGTGCCTTTGGTTCACAATTGGCCAGTTGACCAGAGTTGACTTTCTCATTGACTAAACTTTGACCGGACATATCTAGAGCTCCCGATGTCCGTCTTCCGCGTTCTCATAGTTGATGAAAAGCTCTTGACACGATCTTCTGTACTAAAAATATTTAGGGATGTTTAGGGAACTTTCAAAAATGATCCCCTGATCACACCTCCCTATTGAGAAAGGCTTTTTGTCCCAAAAAGCTTATATTAGAACATTTTGCCATGCCGTCTTGAATCTGGAACTCTGTTACCACCTCGGAAATACTGATGTAGTAGACTCTTGGGTCTCTCCTCTGTAACCTTCTCTCTTCGACAACCTTGCTTTGATCTTGGGACCTATGGGTTATGGGCTCACCATGCTTCCACTGCACCACTTTGATATCCGAAGAAGACCTCCACGCCTCCGCTATATGGTGCTGCATTTCTGAATGAAACCTCAACACTCTTGTGTGGTGCTAAGCTTCTTGATATCTGACAACAAGGATCTTCTTTTACTCTATAACACATCTCTTGGCTCCAAGTTGATTCTGCAGAAGTTGAACTAGTTTGAAGGAACTCCATGTTACGTAGAGCTATTATCGATTTGATGTCGATGATGGACAATGAATTGTCCCTTTCTAGACCTCAACGCCTACGATGCACGATGCTAATCCTCTTTCAAGACCTCAAGCCTCTAATGCATGATGCTAAGTCTCTGTAGACCTCAATGCCTCCGATGCACGATGCTAAGCCTCTTTCAAGACCTCGAGAGTCCAATGCACGATGCTAAGTCTCTGTAGACCTCAACACCTCCAATGCATGATGCTAAACCTCTTTCAAGACCTCAAGCCTCCAATGTATGATGCTAAGTATGTTGATCAACTACCATTCGTATGTGTCGTCGCAATGCCTTGACACCAAATTATGTTCTAAGATGATCCTTTTAGAGATCCTCTTGTTGACATGCAATATCAGGTACCATTCTGCTAGATTCCCATAATGAATTCTCCACAGAACAAAGTTCCGACCTAACATCAATGACAACGGTGATTTAGCTACCATTCTATTGCACAGTCACAATGCCTCTACACAGAATGAAGTTCTGAGATGATCTTTTGAGAGCTCCTTTTGTTGACAAACTAATATTAGGTACCACTCTGCTGCACGGTCACAATGCCTCTACACAACATGAAGTTTCGACCCGACGTCAATGCCCATGGTGATTCAACTACCATTCTACTGCACGGTCATAATGCCTCAAATTTTCTAAGTAAGAAAATCTACTGATTATTGTAAACCTTTCTCTCAGCATTTTCTCACCAAATCTGATCTCCAAACAAATACTTCATACTATTCATCAATTTGAATTATGCAATATATAGTTGAAAAATTGTTGACTTACCCATTTTAAAGTACTTTCACTTTCAGGTATTACCTGGTATTGGGTTGGCTTGTCAACTAGTGGTGGAGTAGAAACTTCCTTTGCCTTTGCAATAGGCCTCCATTCCATCTTTGGCTTACCATTACCTTAATGGTGAGATGGATGTAGTTTCTAGTAATTTTCCACCCGATGCCCATTCCTCTAGTAATGAGCACAAAAATTCCTCTTAATATCCTTCTTCTGGGATGAGGAACTCTTTCTGCCATTTCTTGACTCTGCATGATGAGATTGGTATTTTTGGTTTGCCTTGTTCCTAACGAATGACATCAAATTCTTCATCACTTTCCTTCTCTTCCGACATCTGGCCACTAAATGATTATGCAATCCAAAAAAAGTACATGGAAAGGAATTCCACATCTTCTGAAAAATCATAACCATATTTCTTAAGCTGGAAAAGTGGATTAGAAGTTTTACTATGCTTATGATTATGGTAAGAAACTAGAGGTGGAATCTCATTACCTCTTTGCTGATTTCTCTTACCACATCCTGTCGGTGATGACGAAGCACAACTTTCCTGCTCATAATCTTCTTGTAGGACTAATGGGGTATTCATTTTGCTTTCGGAAGCTTATCTCCCATCAGTGTCTTAGAGCATTCTCCAATTTCCATCCCCGTACTAGGATAAACCAAACATGTAAAATGAGGTCGATCCTCGACCTGTATTGGGTTAGCAATACCTTGGCAATTTTCACCAAGGCCTCTTCCATCAAATACCATTTAATCTAGTAACTTGGATCCAATGCCCCTAGTATGCTTTTTAAACAAACCAAATACTTCATTACCACAATCTGAAATTGAATGGGAGGAAGAAGAAGATTCCAGTGGTGAGTAACTTATAGTGTAGTCATCTGCCATGGTTACTGCATCTGAAGTTACAGGTATTTCCAGAAAGGAACGATAACTAGATCGTACCAAGCCAAGAACATAGATGCTAATCAAACACCACGATCAATAAGATGAAAGCAATTCACCAGAATAACTTTGCATAAAACCTTTGCAAACAAATGAACAACAATATCATATATTATTATGGAACTCAATGCAATACATTGAGAATGGGCCTTGCTTAAATATGCAAGGAATAACAATCTAAGAACCAGTCAAGGTCGTAGATCAAGCCATAAATCAAGGAAATAACCAGTCATCAAAGAACTAGTCAAGACCATAGATTTAGGAGAGAACTAGACATCAAGGATCTAGTCAATACAATAGATCAAGGAAAGAACTAGTCAATACCATAGATCAAGGAAAGAACTATACCTAACAACTAGATAATATCTCCTAATATCTAAATAAGATAAAATAAATATCCACACACAAAATTGGGTGAGGATAAATAAAATAAAGGTAAATAAAGTACCTAGGTGAACATGAGCTAAGGTAAATACCTACTCTAACACCCCCCTCAAGTGAAGCTAGGGGCAAAAATAGATGTGGCATGTCCACAGTATGAGTCCTGACAACTAGGCCTAATGAGGTACTCATGTACAATAACTGGGAAAAAAGGGACACCACAAGGTACCCAAAACCAGTAACAACAAAGTGAAGAGAGTAAAGACCCACTCCAAGGCATCCCAAGAAGCTCGGCTCAAAAAAATTGTACAATGTTGAAGAAGTTTGGTGTGCACTCTAGTCTGAATCCACTGCTCGATCACAAAACTCAAAAACAACTGACACTGGGTTCCACCAGAATAGATCCATACAAGGAGATTGTTAACAGTGTGATGTCAAAAGTGCCAGAAAAAACACCAAACATAATTTGATCAAGTGCTGCAAATAGGTGTGCCATGATCCAAGAACAATAACCAAGGCAACAAGGCAAGGACAAAAAATCCAAAGTGTCATGATCCAAGAAAATCCAAGGTAACAAGGCAAGAACACAAAACCCGAAGAAGCAAGATCAACACCACACCCTCCTATACTGCTGAATGGGTGGAGTGATGCTACAAATCTGTATGAGTTGTCAAAATAACAATTTGAACATTGAAAAACTAACATTGGGCTCCACCAGAATAGCTCCCCCACAAGAGAGATTGTCAACATGCCAAAAGTGTCAAAAATATAGATACAAAATCTCTCAAAAAGTAAGAGATATAAACTGCACCTGCTAAAGAAAAATTCTCAAAACAAGAAGCATCACAATGTAGAAGGTATAGAAAGTGGAGCAAGAGGCTGAATGGTGGAGGACCCATGCCTGTAGAGTCCTCTCAACAAATGCCTATGTCTCCGCCACGAGTGATCAAATATCCACCCCAAATCAACACGGATGGATGAAGAAAATGCTTGCATATGACTTGGTGTAAAATGCACAATGGGTGCATGCAAAAGAGCATCAAAATGTGTGTTAGGTTTATCATGGTTGACAGATGGAATCTTAGGTTTCTCAAGCCTGAGTGAAAGTACAGAACTCATGTGTTTCTCATGATCCTCAGAAAGAGTCGAGTGAACAAAAAAATGAGCGCTATCAATGTGTGATCCCAATGAAGTATCTGATCGAAAACCAATTTCATGAAGAGAATTCCACTTAACATGTGGAATAGAGGAAGCAATACCCTATGAATGTCTATCAATGACTCCGCTAGTGAGACCCATAGAACGGAGCATGTGAGAACTGAATGCAGTGGTATGATTCTTAAAAAATACATGCAGCTGAGTAGTAGGATACACAACATGTGGTGCTGTAATAGGCATAGATGTGGAAGAGCATGCAGTAACAAGCCTCACAGGTTTAGAAGCATATCAAAAGTAGGTTCAGGCTCAAATACTGACAAATCAATGTCAGCGGGTACAAGAGCAACGACTGCAAGTGGACTAGGAGCATGGATATGGTTGTCCACAATATGATGGTGATGTTGTAGGCTAGCAAGGTTGTGTTGCAGGGAGTGTATTACTATATCCTTATCGTGAATGAGTGATTTTAGAAGAGAATTTCACTTCTTGAGCGATCTATTTTCTTCCACAAATTTTACAATATCCTCTTGAAGTCCACATACTTAAGAGAAAAGCATATCATTCTTAGAATCCATGAAATAAATAACTTCAATGGAAAGAGTATGAACAAAAAAATCACTTTTGTAAAAAAATGACACTCAAAACCGAGTTACTGATCAAAAGTGTCAAGCTTTTTAATATTTTGATCTATTATTTATTTTAGGTGCCACTAAACCAAAATAAAATGTTGTTGCCTTCACCACACAAATAAAATTAAAGGGGGCTGAAGTTAAGCACCTACTAGTAGGAATCAAAGGCTTTAAGCCCTCATATGACCATACCATATGACAAAGGGCTGAGGATAGTGTGCAGGACATAGCCCCTCTTTGATACAACAAAGTGAAACTGGTTTATTGCTATTCTATCAAGTAGAAATCTGTGTAAATCTACACTATTCTAACTTCAGGGGTTTTTGATCTCATCCCAGTATAGGTAGTTCCAACTATGAATAAAAATGTAAGAGGGAAGGAATGGAGGAAGGTAGATCTAAAGGGAGAAAAGAAATGAATTCCAAGATAGAAAGGTCGGAGGGTTTATGCTTTCGGCTAGTAGTAAACAGAGCCAAACTTACTTGCATAAACAAAAAAAAAAATATTGATGAACATATGACAATAAAAAGAATGAATCCAACAGAATAGAAACACAGATCTAACTTAAAAGATATCTGATGCAGATAACACATATATTGAGCAAAAAGTCTTAACATACATATTAATATCTCTTATGTTACAAGAAGGCACAAAGTATTTCTCTCTTCACCTCTTTTTCATACAAATAATGTCCACCTAGAATAGAACAAGTATTCCAGTATTTATAGAAGGAGAAGGAGGAAGAAGAAAAAAATAAGCCAACCACTATTTACAAAATATCTAAAAAGTCAAAAGTTGACTTTGAGCCAAGTTTGTGGATGGCAACATCCCATGGTGCAACATGGATGATGTCATCGTAAATGCCAACATACTTTTAAAATATTTTTACAAAAATATTGAAGCATACACAAGAAGAGAAACTATTCGTTGTCATCTCTTTGCTTGAATAGAGTGTCTTACTTCTGATCTAAAGAGGTGATGTGATACTGAGCTCGATACTCCATAAACTTGCTGATCATGGTTTGAAGTTGATTATGATCAGGACCCTTGAAGTGGTCTCTGATGACTTCGAAAGTTTCTTTTTCAGTCTTGAGCTTGTCAGGTAGCCCGACGTACTCATCGCATGCCTCGATCAAGTATCCAATGAAATCATGACAAGCCAAAAGGTTATTGATAGACTCTTGGTCAAAAGTGACCTATGGCACCAGACCTTGGGTTGTGATATCCTTGAAGAGATGGATTTTATCATCTACCTCCCTCAAGGTGAACGTTTCACTAAGCATCCCTGGAGACATCTTGGTGACCATCTACTCCATTTGATGTTTTGCATCCAGGGCTTCCTCCTTGATTTTATCTATCCTCTCCAAGATAAATTCCATTTGATCAACCCGATAATATAAAGTGACGATAGCTTTGTTGTGTGCCCACAGGTGATCAATGATGCCAACCTTTAATAGTTCGTCAGCCGAGTAGTCAACCATTTCCTGAAAATATTCATGTTGCAATATGGCATTGTCTAACTCCTCGGAGAGGGATCTTGCTACTGCCTGCAGCTCCTCGTTTTCTTGATCTATACTCTGGTAGAGTCTTGTGAATTTCGTGATTATTTCCTCACTATCTCTGAGGACTCGCTCTATCCAGGAGGACATTGCTGCACCTTATTCGCCAATCTTGGTGTATTCATTTATCTGGTCTTGGTTGAGAGCTTCAGCAGGCTCGGCTGTAGTCATAGGAGGTACGTTGCCCATTCTCTGCATAGCTTGGAGAAGATGTTTGTTTTGTTCCTTTAGTATCCTCTTCTCCTCCTTTGATTTTTGAAGTTTCTTACAGAGGGCATCTACTGCAGACAAAGCCTTTCCTTGCAAGCTCTCAGATGAGGTTCCCATGGTGACTCGGGTCACTGTAAAGTCTGTAGGAGACATATCTTTCTTCTCTTTAGTGCATTCAGGATATGTAATCTCCATGACCCTCTCTCCTGAGACACTCTTAGAGAAGTGAGTTATAGCTTTTTGCTTCTTTAGTCCTTTCTTTAGAATGACAGAGAAGTCCATGGGTGCTATGGGAACCTTTCTCTTGAGTTGACTCAGATGGTTAGAGATGTAACTTGGACTTAGGGGAGAGGGAGTAGAGGGAATGGAAGAAGAAAAAAGAGTGAAAGGGGAAGCAACTGAAGGGGCCGTAGGGAAGAACGTTGAGATACTTGGTGGCGGCATCGACAAGTAGTCTAACGTACTGCTGCTAGTAGGGCCTGGAGTTACTACAGGGGAATAAAATGTTGTGGAGGTGGAAGGGATTTGTAACGGAATGGAGGGAACACTAGGTGATAGATCCGCAAGAGAGGAGAATATGGAAGAGGTGGGGGATGGAAGAGAGGAAGGGAGAGAAGAAGAAACATCCATTAGGGTAGATGTTTCAATGACAGGGGGAGGAGAAGGAGTGGAAGAAGGAATGGTGGGTACCTCAATGGTTGTAGCTGTGACCACATCATGAGTGGATGTGTCCATTGAGACTTTGGTAGTCTCTTCTTCTCTTCCTAGAGACACCAGGTCGACCACTTGCTTCTTGGAAGTGGTAGGAGGGCTTTCAGGAGCTTCTTCTTTGTTTGATTCTCCCTCCTTGTCTTTCCCTTTTCCTTTCGGCACTTGGGCCGGCGTTGGAGGTACTCTTCCTGAAGGAGAAGTAGTGAAATCTACCTTGAGGTAGACGAGACCATTCTATTTGCACCAATGTTTGGTGTGTTACAATGTGTGCTTGACTCTTTCTTGGATGGTATTTAGTGCCTTGGCTCTGTCAATTTCTGTGAACAGCCAATCATCCCCATCCGTGTCAAGGTAAACTTGATCAATTTCTTGATCAGGTTCTTGGAATCCCTTTGGAATGATGACCATGCCATAGTACTTGATTTCTTCCAGAGCCAGCCTGGAGTGATCCTTATGCCTGAGAGCTATTTCATGTGTCAGGTCGATGTAGATGTTTTTGATCTCTGGGATGTGAATAGGATCAATTTTTTCCTTTGGGAGGCAACCTCGGCAATCAAAAGTAGGCCTGACTGGGAAGTTGTGCTTTAGATTGAGCAATTCAAGCTCAACATACATTTCCTGTGCTTTGGCCAGCGTGGTGCAAGTGTATCGGCCCATTGTAAGGGGGAATGGAGTTCCTCCCTTCTTTCTCTTCATGCATCTCTCGTGATATGTGATTAGTTGCCTTGACTACTCTAAGAGAATCATCTTGGGTCCTACATACCTTGGCAGTTTGGTCGGTTCACCCTCAAAATTCACTGCCCTGAGATAGGTGAATGTGGGAAACTGAGTGAACAATGCCCCCCACTTCTTTGTAATAGTGACCACACTGGGGCTAGTTCAACCATGCCTCATATTTGGCCTCAACAGGTAGATCACCTCATAGAAGAAGGCATCGTTGATTTTTGAGAACTGAGGGATGCTGTTCTCGAGCCTTAGCTCTGGTAAGTATTCATATATTTTGACCTGGGGCCATACCCCATTTCATGCTAGGCCTGTGAAATCTCCCGCTGATGCTGTAGTGTACACAACATAGGAATTCATATAGAACTTCCCAGTTGTCATGACCTATTGAAGTTGCTGAGAGATGGTATCGCTGATGATTTCTCCCCAGCCAAAACGCTGTTTAGGCACATTCTGTGACGCCGCGAGAATGACGACGACGACGAGCCAAGAACTTGCTTCCACAAACATATAACCCAAAATTTCGACTATTTTTTTAAAAAAAATTATTTTACTTCGTTTCCATGATTCATGTCATGCATTCATTAGAGAAAAGTTTGCTAAACGTCTTTAGTGTCATATCTTATGTTTTGTCATAATACAATTGTTCTATATTCTTATATGATGGCCCGTTTGCAAATAAATTCTTTCAAGATAATGTATTTGTATCTGTGCTTGACAGACATCAATAGTTTTATATTTTACATTTGAGGTATTATATTTAATCTTTAGTTTGAATACATAGATACTGTATATATATATTTAAAATCTCAAAATGAGATATATATATGCCACTCAAGTTTATATGTTTATATACCAAAAGCATTTTAGGGTAACTTAATCATATTTCATTGTAATTTAAACGAAACCATGTTTTGAGTTGTTTTCACATAAAGTTTAATGTGTATAAATCAATTTTATAATCCACTGTAAGCGACATTCAAGTATATGCCATTTCTTCAAATGCCCATGTTTATATTTTCCATCAATTTGCCAAAACTTGGCAACAACAAAACCGACTCAACTATCACAAGAGAAAATTTTAATCAAAAAAAAACACATTGGCCAAACTTAAGTTAAAAAAAAAGGTTGGAAATCATGGTTGGGGGGTGGGTGGCTTTAATAGCCACCTGCCATATCATATTAACTCCATCCCCTTGCGTGTTGCTACCAACTCCTGGGCCGCATATTTCATTTAATCCACTTTGGATTTGCAAATCTTAAGCTTTGTTTGGTCTGCCTACCTGTTTTACTCTGCCCTGGCCACGCGTGTTGACAGTGGTGGTTATAGATGCAGCTACAGGAGAATGAACCAGGCGTGTTACCTCCACGTTCATTGGATGCTGCGAGGTGTGATCTTAGCAGGGATCCATAGCCACGGCCTGCACAGCAGTCGGTCAGGCAGTAGGCAGGTCGTCCAAACATATTGTCGATCTGCTTAGTATCGAATACATCCTCAAATTTAGGATTCACCTTCAAGGTATTTTATCAAAATCGATTAAGGGACAGTAAACTGTCTGAGTTTGGCCTGGTAGATTTGTTAATGGAAGAATAGAATCGAATGATTACAAGGACTCGAAGGATGGTGCGCTTAATGAACTGGTGGAACAGTAGCAAGCAGAAGGTATTACCATTGACTCAAGTCAGTTGGAAAGAATGATATAGTGGGTTTGTGGTGCATTCAGGAAGACCCCATTCTAAGGCCCTCTATGAAAAGGGTTGTTCAGATGTTGGAAGGAACGATTGACATCCACAAATGCCCCACCTCCACCCTTTGAGATTATTAGTGCATCAAAATCGATTAAGGGATAGTGAGAGTGTTACGGGGAGACCCGATGAAATTTATTTCAGAGATCTTTCTATGGAGAGCTTACCTGTTATTCTACGAGGTAGCTCGAGGAAGAGAATCTCACAGAGGTGGATCTGTTTCATGTCAGAATATTCATGAAGCACAGTCTGCTTTGCAAGTTATAAGAACTTTCGGCATACGTGGGTTTGTTGACAGTCGCATTACTTACTATGATGATTATACAAAGATATATCATCATCTTAGTTATTTTATATTATATGTATGTATGATTTTATATGTATTTAAGCACAGTTCGCTTTGCATATAAGAACAGTTCATGCGTAGGTTTGATTGCAGACCTATTACGGCCACGCCATAGGTTTTGTTTTAAATATATATTTAATATTATCTACTTGGCAATAGTTTATACTTGCATGCTCTTATTAATATAAAAGAAATATTGATAGTATATTGATATTAATATAACTTGATAATAATAAATTCAGTAATTTTAGTATTACTTTAATATGAGTAATATTTAAAATATTAGTTTCCTTCTTAAACATTAAGGACATGTGGTTAATGGACTTGATAAGTTAGAGCTTTTGCATTAAAATTCCTTTCTACACAATCTAATAGGCATTTGAATGGGATTTCAAGTAGATTTGATTTCATTTCCTTTTACAATTTGCAAATAGTTTTACAATGGATTCTTAAATGAAGAAAAACATAATAGAGCTAGAGCTTAAATTACTTCATTGGCATATTGAAAGCTATTTAAAAACTTAAGTCTTTCCATCAACAATACAAGAAGAGAAAGATGCACTAAAATTCCAACTTTTCCAATACATCTCTTTTAAGTAACAAAACGAAATCTAATATATATATTTTTTGTAAATTTCCCAACATTCCACAAAAGAGTTCAACAATATTTCCAATAAGTTTTAGAGGAAGAATTACTAACATCCCAACAAGATCAATACACTCATATGAGGTTCCAAACCAAGTAAAGAAGAATAAATAAATTATCTTTCCTTCAACTTTCAATTCCACCCACATTACAACCTTACTAAAGAAGATCAAAACAAATTTCTTTCAAAATCTTGTTACAACATTTTCCACTTAATGTGGAAACAAATTTACAATAATGGAAGCTAAAATACAAAGCAATATTACACTTTCTTCCACTCTAGGTGGGAAAATCTACAAGGTAGTTACACATTGTCATCAACAAGGCTCCAATGCTACAAACATCAACAAGGTAGCTCCTCCAATAGTTTGCTTGATTCACAACAAAATAAGGGGAGAGGCAACGCTCTCCTCCCAACCAAGATACCCAATGGAGAAGAGAAGCCATCCTCTCCATTGGCCCCCGAGCCCCAACCACATTACAATGGGAGAAAATCCAACTCATGGCAACTACTAGCTTCCACATAACTCAACATAAAATTTCACATTCATTCCATAATCCTTCAAAACAAAATCAAAAACACAACAAAAGGGAAAACAATCACAACAACAAGTCACAAGGCTTATCAAGAAAGCCATAAGAGTAAGACCTATGGGGAGGCCACTTATGCCTCCCAATGGGAATGGGTGCCACCTAAAAGCCTCCAATGCAAAACACATTACCCCTAACAACTCTTATGCCTCCCTCAAGTACCCCTTATCCCTCCATTCACTCTTATGCCTCCCTCAACTCTTATGGCTCCCCCAAAGTAAGAACAAGAAGAAAATGCAAGCATTTCTCATACTAGGTGGGCACCCAACCCAAACTCCCTCCTCAAGAAAATGATCTCTTATGCCTCCCTCAAATAAACTCCCCATAGTCTCCTCCCACTCCCAACTTAGGCATTCTACCCATTCCCAACAAGCATTTCAAACAACAATATTCAACACAACATATATACTCATTCATATAACAAAAAGAAGAAAACATAATACAAACAAAGGTGAAGCTCCTACCTTTCCATGGTAGAGCTTGTTCCAAGTATGAAGTCTCAAATCCCTCCAAAGATCAAGCAAGCATCCACAAGCTCCAACAAAATCCCACAAGTATCAACAAGCTCCAAAAATCCACAAACTCCTTCAAAATCCTCTCCTCTCCAAAATACAAAAGACTAAAAATGAAACTTCCAACCCCCAAAACAAACAAGAGGATCAAATAAATAGAGAAAAGAGAGGGAGGGATGATGTGGCTCCAAGTAGGATGCCACCTCCTTTTCCCTCCACTCCACATCACTTGGTCAACCTCATATTCCAATGCACCATTAATAAGTGGTTGAAAGAAAGGCAAGCACCTTACACACTCCATCTAAGCCCACTTCCCCAAAGGACAAAATTAAATTTTGAAAGAAAGTGCAATTAATATTTTACCCTTTTTATCCCCCCAAAACACCTAAAAGACCCTAAATTTGGCCTTCCAACCCATAGGTAGGGTTGGCATGGGGTTTTAAGAGGTGTGGGAAAAGTTTGACTTGTCCCACAAGCTTTGAAATTTGGCCTCTAAGGCCAAATTCGAGTTTCCCATGTGGGGTAGAGTGTGCTACACTCAAAACTCAAACACACATCAATCCACACAAAATCCCAAGTAAATCAAGCCTAATAAATGAACTCTCTTTTGGTCATATCCCTTAATTAGTTTAGGACAAATTCAAATTAGCTTAAATAAGACACTACAACCCATGGCTAACAAAGGGGTAAACACCAATCCAAAAAATATAAATAATAAACCAAGAAAAATTTCACTTACTAAAAGAAAACACATACTAACATAATAGAAAGGGAAAATTAAAACAAAACAACACATGACCCCTAGGTCACAATTTTCCCCTAACCAAATAATTCTAACACACACACAATTACTTGTTGCCATGGTGACCTTAGCTGGATGCTTCTCGAATTCCGATGTGGTTGGTCTCCACTCCCCAATATTGTTGTGAATATAATATACCTGCAGAACAGAGAATACCTCCTTCGGCCTGTTGGCCGCATTAAAATATTCATGCCAAATATACAATATAATCTAAAATAAATGACACATGATTTACTATCATCTATGCAAGTACGATATCACTTACACTTTCTAGCACATTTCTATTCCACATTTCATTTATGTCAAAACGATCATCACATTAGTCCAATTATCAAGTTCTACTCAATATGATTAAATATATCACATGTCATAATTAAAGATAAATAACCATGTCAAAATATACAAATATCATCATCAAATGTCCACCAGTAGACCATATGCATCATATAAAGATCAAATCAATAACAGTCCAGTGTCTATGATATCTACTAGCATGCTAAATCAAGAAGCCATAATAAATCCATAAGTGAAGTAATCAGTCTCGAAAACAACAAAACAAAATGGTGTCGAAGGGAAGTGGGCACTACACATTCTTACTCATGGTCTCTAAGTACCTTAACATCCATTTATGGAAATGATGGGCATCAGGAAGCCCATATACTCTACTCAGGAAGGTGATTGTATCACTTAGTTCCTCATTGAAGTCACTACGGTGGATGGTCTGTGGCCATCGGCTCACTGAATTTTTGTTTTTAAGATACAACTCATTCATCATTTACATACATTTGTCTTCATTGTCATCCCATGCCTTTTTACAGTTTTCTAGGCTAATGGCGACATACTGCTTGTGATGAGGAATGCTCAGAGTTATTTCAAAGTGATGAACAGTTAGGTTGATGACCATCTTTCCTTCTTTATCCTTGACACATCTTATGTCCTTGTTATAGCATCGAGCCACCAACATGATGAACTTGTTATTAATAGCACTTACTGGCAGCCCAACTGCAAAGTGCAATCCACTGCCTACCAGTTTGTTCATCCAAGGACCACTAGTGGCCATGTTGGTTCTTGACCAGAAGTCCTCCATATCAATGTGCCCAAGCTCAGATTCTCTGATGTCGAGATCAATATTTGCGTATGAGTCAGACATCATGACTTTATGATATTTATACTTCATCTCTTGTCCTATCAACTTAGCTTTACCTTTAGACTTGGTTGGATTTTTGCTCGACGAAGACATGTGTGAGCTTGAGGATGGCTATTGTTATTCTGCATGGAGAATCAAAGTTGTCTAACACAGAAGAGCCATGTCAACCATTATGTTATCCGTAATGAAAGCTTGTAGAAGGAAGAAAGAGAAATTATGAGGCTTATGGCACAAGGCGCAAGTTCATAGCATACTGCAGAGGCTTAAAAAGGCTGGGTGCACTTTTGGGGATGTGAACATGCAAAAAGGTATGCCTGTGTTGAGAGGAGAAAAGCTGCGCTAAAGGGTTATAAAGGCAGGGTGCACTTTTGAGGAGTGTTGCACAAAAGGTCTTAGCACCAAGGAGAAAGGCGTGGGGCGTGGATTTGCAACACACAACATGCAATGTTGGTGTTATAGAAGTTGCGCCAGGGGCATAGGAAGTGTGTTTTGTGAGGCGCAAGAAATTTTGGTGTTGCATGCTTTCAAAGTGTGCCAAAGCGCAGGTATGGGAAATGTTGCATGCAGGAAGGGTGCGCCAGGAACAAATAGAGTATGTAGCATGAAGAGCCAGTGCGCCAATGGTTATCTTGTGCGGAATGGATTTGGTTTACGTAACAAATAATGCCGTTGTCATTGCATTTGCGCCAGCGCCTACACTTTTCAAGAAATGCTAACTATTTGTTTTGGATTGCGTAGGAAGGGCTTATGCTACATGGGTTTGAAAATGTGCTATGGCATGACTGTGTGTGATGTAGCATATATGTAGCTTGCGCTGAAGGGAAAATAGTTGGGTGTTTTGGCTGATTTCTTGATTTTGATTTCTCTCTTATTTTGCATTTGGTTTTTAGCTGATATGAGAGAGAAAAGAGCAAGGCAACAGGTAGGGAAGATGGATTTTTGTTTCTTTTAGAGGCAGAGCCTTCTTAGATTTGCAGATCTGGGAGGAGGGATAATGTGTTTCAGTATTCATTTTAGATTTTTATATTTAACCTTTTATAACAATCCATAAAACCATAAAAACCAAGAAACAAAACCATGAACAACCATAAGAGTGATAAAAACCACTTACCCAGTTTAATAAAGGACGAAGGACGATGTTGGGGGCCACAAACTTGAAAAGTGGAACACGGGCATGACAGGGATCGCTGACAGGTGTAGAGGAATAACTTTCACAATTTTTAAAATCGTGAAAATGATAGGTATCAACCACATATTTATAGGAAAATATCACATTTATTATCTCACCAACTTTTTCTTTGGCGCACTTTTCAAAGTGTTGACATGGGTATAAATGTGCCTTGGCGCAAATTCTTTAACGTTGACATAAAAGTTTCAGCGCCTTAAGTGTCGACATGTCAATTTTCATGCCTTAAGCACATTTATTTGGCACAGGTTTGAGCATGTTGACATGTCTTTTAGGGCGCCAAAGGTTTTTCAAAGGGGCACACATTTCTTGATGTTGACATAACAATTTTTGCACCCAGTTCAAAAAGGCATAAAATGGATAAGTTCTTAAAACTTGATTTTCGGAAGGGAATTTTTAGGCCATTTTGAATGTTAATAGACCTCCTCAAGGGACCAAAACAAAATTTTGGTATGCTTATCTGCAAAATTACCTTTGTTAATTTTACAGGATAATAGCTGGCTCTTTCTGGGGACTATCCTTAAGTGAAACTTAGGGGTAGAGAATCCTAGTCTTCATGTGCCTATCCATTGGGTTACAGAGAGTCAAAAACAAGGGTGACCAAAAGGGAAGAAAGGGAACACATAATAAATAGAAAGCAAACACACGACAAAAGTAAACACATGACAAAAGCAAACACACGACAAAAGTAATTTGTACAAAGAAGAGAGAAAGCTCTACTTCCTGAAGATATTTAGGTGTTGTCCACTGTAGGGAAGTGGGAGATCAGTTCCATCTAGATATTAGAGATATAAACTATTATCTCCATTGAGCTGCTTGATTTTGTATGGCCCTCTCCAAAGAGAGTCAAACTTTCCATGCATACCTTATGGTTCTCTTCATTTGTCCCACAGAAGGATAAGATCCCCTACCTAGAAATCTTTCTGCCTAGCTTTCTTGTCGAACAACCTCTTGACTTGGTTCTAATGTTCGGTGATCTTGTTGACCACTTTCACTCACTTTTCTTCAAGTTCCGTTAGGTACATAATTCTCTTTTCTAGAGAACTCTGAAAATTTTCATCTTCGATTACTCAAGCTAAGCGTAGAGTAGGGAGTTTTGTGAAGATAGGGATTTTGGCGTCAGTCCCATACAACACCTAGAAAGGTGACATGTTGAGAGATCTCTTTAGAGTGATACGATTCATCCATAAGGCATCATATAATGACTTTTTGGAGGATCACTAGTTCTCATCAACTAGCTTCCGTATGATGGTTACTAGGTTCTTGTTGCTAGATTCTACCTGACCATTTCCCTAAGGATAGTAATAAGAGGAATGAGACAAGGTTATTCCGTATCCATAGAAGAAACCAATAACTTCCTGTGAAGAGAAGTTGGAAGTGTTTTTAGCAACGATTTTGTGTGGAATGCCAAATCTCACGATAATATTTTCCTTGATGAAGTTGCAAACAACTTCAGAAGTGGCGTGTTTGACGGGTATAGCCTCCACCCATTTTTTGAAGTAATCCACCGCTGTTAGGATGTAGCTATGTCTACCACTCGATTGAGGATTGAGTGCTCTAATAAAATCAATTCCCCATTGCTGGAATGGTTCGTCAATAATGATGGGCCTGAGGGGAAATGCAACCAACTTTGGTTTGCCAATGAACTATTGGCAAATTTCACATTTCACTACCCAGGTAGCTCCATCCTGAAATAGCGTCAGCCAATAGTACTTGGCTCGAATGATTTTATTTGCCATCACCGATGAGGAGAAGTGACTATTGCAGGCTGAATTGTGAAAAATCTTTAACAACCTTATCTACTGTGGCTTATCAACACATCATAGAAAAATGCCATCAATTCCGCGTTTGTATAACCCATCATCCCATATGACATATCTCGCGGCTCTGAGTTTTACTGCTCACTTTTCTTTAGTGGTCAGATGAGTTGGGCACTCTCCATAGGTGAGAACAAAAGTGATGTCAGAATACCATTCATCGTTGGTCACGACAAATAGAACCATGGGTAAAGAATCAACTTTCTCTAGCTCACTTTGTTCTTCATTAACGTGAGCCACTTGCTCCTCAGGTACCTCTGGGTCTTTACTCTCAACCATTAGCTGACACAGTCCCTTACCCCTTACCAACTTGGTTGGTCTGATGTCCAAATCATATTCTTGGACCTTCGTGATCCAATTCCCTTGTAAGCTTCCTAACTCCTGTTGAGTCAGGATAGACTTAACTGCCATGTCAGGGACTAGCACTATTGTATGAGAATTCAGTATGTAGTAGCGGAAACTTTTGACTGCTTTGACCATGGTGAAGGCATGTTTTTCCAACTGTGACATCTTTAGTTCATGAGGCTTTAGAGAAGAGCTCATGAAAGTAATTAGGGATTCAACATCCTCAGAGTTCTTCTACATTAAGATAGCCAATACAGTATGCGTGGATGCATAACTGTACATAATGAAATCCTTGGAGAAGTTAGGACATACCAAGACAGGTGCATAAGTGATGGAGGCTTTTATATCTTTGAATGACGCCTTGCCTTCTTTACTCCATCAGAATGTTTGTGACCCATTCATCATATTGGGTATATGACGAGTCTTTTCAGAAATATCAGTAATAAAGTGTTTGAGAAAATTTACCTTTCTAAAGAAAGAGTGAACGCTGGTTTTACTTGTGGGCAAGGTAAGGCTCTAAATAGCCTTGAATCTTTTGACATCAATCTTTGTCCCTTATTTACTGATGATGTGTCCTAGAAATCTTTCTTCGGTGACCCCAAAAACTAACTTCTTCGGGTTTAGAGAAATTTCGTTTTCTCGGCATCTAATCAAGACTTGCTCCAAATGATCACAGTGATCACTTCATTTTTTAGAGAACACAGTTAAGTCATCTAGGTAGACTATGATGACCTTTCTCATCATACCTTTGAACACAAAGTCCATCACTCGTTGGAATATTGCACTGGAATTGGTTAAATTAAATGACACCCTGCTATAGGTGAAGGTGCCCCAAGGAGTGGTGAATGCTATTTTGAATTGGTCTTCAGGTGTGACCTCAATCTGATTATAACCCAAAAAACCATCAAGCATGGACAACATTTTTGAACCAGTTACTGCCTGCAGAACTTGATCCATTATGGGCAGTGGATAATTTTCCTTTAAGGATGCTTGGTTCAGGTTGCGAAAGTCTATGCATATGTGTATCTCACCATTTTTATTCCACACAAGCACAATATTTGCAACCCAGGTACTATGATGAATTGGAAAAATGATTCTTGCATCCAACATCTTTTGAATTTTAGCCTGGATGGTACCTGATATTTTTGGGTTGTAGTGCCTTTGCTTTTGACGGAAAGGTTTGACATCGTCCTTTAGCGGGATGTCATGCTAAATGTCCTTAGGATTAAATGACTTTAGATCGGCATAAGACCATGCCAATACATCCATATATCTTTTCAAAAATTTGAAAAATTTCCACTTTTCCTTAGGTGCACAACACTTCCTAATGTCCACAGACCGAGGATGTTTTGTAGTACCCAAATTGACAGATTCGGTTTCTTGAGAAGAGCCAGGGTTATCCTGTCACTTTTTCTTGACAAAACGGTCATGCTTATCAAATAATCATTCCAGGGAAAATAAACCTTTCAAAATCTCATTTCCCTTGAGCTGACATATGCCATGACCTTCTACCGATTCATGCGCTTGGCCCGTGAAAGACTCACGACACGTAGAAGTTGATCCATCAAAATGGAGCTCTTTGAAATTATCAGCTTTCTCTAGAAAAGTGATAAGCTGATTGTCATCATTGAATACTTGCCAGTTCTGTGAATTATTTGGCACACTTGGGCAGAAAATTACTTCAATGGTGTATGTGTCTGTCTTTAACCTTGGGTGAGGGAGCATGAGAGAGGCCGAGACGGCCAAAGAATCAACCATGTAGTTTTGAGCTCATGGAACTACTTTTATTGAGAAAGCATCAAACTCCTCGATGCTGTCCCACACTACGTTGCGGTAGTGTCTAAGCCTATTGTTCTTTACGTGGTATACCCCTTTCACCTGATTGATAATTAGCTCTGCATCACCCTTTAATTTTAAATTCTTGATTCCCCTTTCCTTTGTAGCTTGCATGCCAAGTAGCAAAGATTCGTACTCAACAGTGTTGTTTGTATTGAAAAACTACAATTTGAAAGAAAGAGGGAAAATATCCTCTTGAGGAGATATCAGAATGACCCCATCACTGCACCCACTTGTTGTACAACTGCCATCAAACTGCAGTGTCCATATCTTGTTGAGGTCCTCCTCTTAGATGAGAACTTCCATTTTATCAGAATCAGTGGACGAGAAGTAATTCCCCATCCCTGATGATTTGAAGAGAATTTGGGCCTTGGAGTCGTCAAAGTTGGTGACCAGATATTTCTTTTGTGATTTAGGCTCCAACGTCTGCATCACTCCTTTGACAGGAATTCTAGCTTTAGACCAGTCCATATGGATTTCTCCACCAACTTCTCTGCAAAAAATCCTCCCTAGTAATATTCCATATGCTGCTGGAATATCAGCTACGAGAATAGTCATTTTTACTCTTTTTTCAGGGAATGCTGTGAATGCAAACTGTGCATCCTTGATCTGACCTATTAATGGTACCTACTTGGTTTCCATGGAGTAACATTTGCCAAAAGGTTTAGTGAGTGTGAGGCCCAAAGCATGGGCAACCTTTGCCGGCATGACATTGTGAGATGCTCCAAAATCAATTATTCAGTTGCTTAACTTGTGACCATTAATTAGGAGAGATAGGTAAAAAGGTTCAATTTTACTTGACCCAGAAGTTGAGGCAACATTTATGTGGGAATGCAGGAGGAGTGGAAAGAATTCGTTTTGGGGAAATGGGGTGAGATATGGCAGCTTGAATTTGAATATACTTGGTTAATCTAACAAGTTACTCGGGGTTAGACTGAAGGTACTCAGCTTCAGACATTTGGATCTTGGTCTTTTTGGCATGATTGACTCTATCGAATGCGACCAAGGGTTGCGTTGACGAAGGAATGAGTCCTTCATTTCACGATGGTAGAGAAGTGGTACTGGTCTTTATGGAAATGGAGGGAGGTTGATTTGGAGGAGAGATAGGAGGAAAATATTTCTTTATGAAAGGTTTGATTAGAGGTTGAGCAGGAAGGGGATTACCTATTTTAGCGATGGTTAGAGGCATATTTAATACAACCTTTTCCTTTTGTGTTTTAGCAACAACTTCTACTTCTTTTCCTTGTGAGTGGGTGAAAACAACATATGACTGAATCTATCTTAAAAAAAAAATAGGTACCTTCTTCTTGAAAAGTCAAGATTCCTAGAAATGTTGGAATTTTTAAAATATCAATTTTTTTGAAAAAGTCAGGAGCTTTGATCATCTTCACCTTGCGATGAAGGTTCTTTAGAATTTTTCTCATCTTCTTCAATTTCGACCAAGGCATTAACCAGAGGGGCCTCAAGTGCTAACCTTGGAGCAATAATAGGAAAACACAGCCTTTGGGGGGCGCTGTTGGGAGTGAAGTTTCTTCGTGGGATATCCTGGTACGGAGTGGTAGATGAAGCTTGAGCTAATTGATTCTTTAGTGCGAGCAAGTCATTTTCCATCTTCTGGAACACTGGATCTAATGAGGTGGCTTGAGAAGGAGTTGAAGCCTTTGATTTTGATGACTCTCGTCTTAACTCACTAGATATAAGTAGGTTGTCCTCTATTTGAATGGCTGCAGCTTGAGAGAGAACCAAGGTGGTAGTTTGTTCTTGCAAAGGTAAGAAACTTACTCTCAAACTCATTGCGTTCACAAAGAAACACTTTTGATTCTTTGGTGTTGGCAACATGGCAGGTGACACACGGTTGATCAGTGAATTGAAACAGGTGATAAAATCACACATGGTTTCATTGGCCTCTTTCTTTATGTGAGTGATTTTTGATAGTAACGCGAATGCGTCTTCTAAAGGCTTATACCTGTCTTTAAATACAGTTCGTAATGTGGCTCAACTGGTGATAGATCTAGCTGGTAAATGCTGGAACCACTTTGATGCAGGCCCTTGCAAAGTCTCGAGAAAGAGATGTACTGATATGTCTTCGTGAGTCATGTCTAGAATACAACATTAAATAATAAATGCAGCAATATGTGCATCCGTGCTTTGATTTCCACTCCCATCAAAATTTGGGAAATTCTTGTGATTTCCATGAGGGAGGACGTGAACTGGATGCGGCAGTGCTAGAGGGCCCATGACATTTCCCCATGGTACTACCATTTGAAACGTGGGGAAAAGAATGCGAGCAGGAAGCGTGGTTCCACTTAGCAAAAGAGCATTGCAAATAGATGCTGAAGCACCTTGCAAAATCCGGCTCCTTCATGGGGGTGAGGCACTTCTTGCTGCTCGATCCACTAAACTTAGTGATGCGAATTGTGCTGGAGTAATAGTGAAATTGTGTCTTTGAAGTAGATCAAATATTATATCAAATTCTCCATGAGATCTCCTTCCGTGAGTAAATTGTTCACCTGCCAGCGTATCTGTTCAAATCTGTAATAATTAAGAGCAGATCTACAACAATATTTTTGTTTGTACTTGCTGATTTTCTGATTTTTCTGGCAAAAACTAGCAACATGTACTTTTCTAATATTTAAATTTATCCTCTTTAATAGCAACCGATTGTGGTTTTCTGACAAAGATAAACAAGGATAAAAGGTGGGTCAATTTAGAAAGTTGATTTTCAGATCTTCAAACTGAATTTTGCAAGGTTTTGAAAATATCATAAAAAGTTAGATTCTTAGATCTACGGAAATATACAAATTTTTGTAAAAAATCAGCGAACTAAAAGCTCCTATCTGGTCCAGATCTATGGATTTTCCTAAGAAAATTTTCAGTTTTGATCACTTCTGCAAAAAATTTAATTTTTAACAAAGAGTTAAAATTTGCAAACTCATAGTTATTTTCATAGTTTTTAATTATTTCCTTAGTTCGATCCCCAGTGGAGTCACAAGAAAATATTGGTTTGAAAATTTGTTGGTTAGACAGGTCATGGGGAAATAGGCTAACAGTGTGTAGGGTATAGCCCCTCTTTGATACAACAAAGCAAAACTGGTTTATTGCTATTCTATCAAGTAGGAATCTGTGCAAATCTACACTATTCTAACTTCATGGGTTTGGGATCTCATCCAAGTAGAGGTAGTTCCAACTACGAGCAAAAATGTAAGAGGGAAGGAATGGAGGAAGGTAGATTTGAAGGGAGAAAAGAAATGAATTCCAAGACAAAAAGGTCACAGGGTTTATGCTTTGGGCTGGTAGTAAACAGAGCCAAACTTACTTGTATAAAAAGAATGAATCCAACAAAATAGAAACACAGATCTAACTTGAAAGAGATCTGATGCAGATAACACATATATTGAGCACAAAGTCTTAACATATATATTAATATCTCTTCTGTTACAAGAAGGCACAAAGTCTTTCTCTCTCCACCTCTTTTTCATACAAAAAATTTCCACCTGGAATACAACAAGTATTCTAGCATTTATAGGAGGAGGAAGAAGCCAAAAAGAAGGCAACCACTGTTTACAAAATATCTAAAAATTCAAAAGTTGACTTTGAGGCAAGTTTGTGGATGGCAAAATCCCATGGTGCAACATGGATGATGTCATCATAAATGCCAACATACTTTTAAAATATTTTTACAAAAATATTGAAGCATACACAAGAAGTGAAACTATTCGTCGTCATCTCTTTATTTGAATGAAGTGTCTTACTTATGATCCAGAGGGGCAATGTGATACTGAGCTCGATAATCCATAAACTTGCTAATCATGTTCTGAAGTTGATTATGATCAGGACCGTTGAAGTGGTCTCTGATGAATTTGGAAGTTTATTTTTCAGTCTTGAGCTTGTCAGGTAGCCCAATGTACTCTTTGCATGCCTCGATCAAGTATCTAATGAAATCACAGCAAGCCAGAAGGTTATTGATAGACACTCAGTCAAAAGTGACCTATGGCTCCAGACCTTGGGTTGTGATATCCTTGAAGAGATGGATTATATCGTCTGCCTCCCTCAAGGTGAACATTTCACTAAGCATCCCTGGAGTCATCTTGGTGACCATCTACTCCATTTGATGTTTTTCATCTAGGGCTTCCTCCTTGATTTTTTCTATCCTCTCCAGGATAAATTCCATTTGATCAACTCGATAGTCTAAAGCGACGATAGCTTTGTTGTGTGCCCACGGGTGATCAATGACACCAACCTTTAATAGGTCATCAGTCGAGCAGTCGACCATTTCCTGAAAAGTTTCATGTTGCAATCTGACATTGTCTAACTCCTCAGAGAGGGACCTTACTACTACCTGCAGCTCCTTGTTTTCTTGATCTATACTCTGGTAGAGTCTTGTGAATTTTGTGATTATTTCCTCACTATTTCTGAGGACTTGCTCTATCCAGGAGGACATTGCTGTGCCTTGTTTGCCAATCTTGGTGTATTCATTTATCTTTTCTTGGCTGAGAGCTTCAGTAGGCTTAGTGACAATCATAGGAGGTGCGTTTCCCTTTCTCTGCATAGCTTGGAGAAGATGTTTGTTTTGTTCCTTTAGTATCCTCTTCTCCTCCTTTGCTTCTTGAAGTTTCTTGCAGAGGGCATCTACTGTAGACAAAGCCTCTCCTTGCAAGCTCTCAAATGAGGTTCCCATGGTGACTTGGGTCACTGTAAAGTCTATAGGAGACAAATCTTTCTTCTCTTTAGTGGGATCAGGATATGCAATCTCCATAACCCTCTCTCTTAAGACGCTCTTAGAGAAGCCAGTTATAGCTTTTTGCTTCTTTGGTCCCTTCTTCAGAATGATAGAGAAGTCCATGGGTGCTATGGGAACCTTTCTCTTGAGTTGACCCAGATGGTTAGAGATCCAGCTTGGAATTAAGGGAGAGGGAGTAGAGGGAATGGAAGAAGAAATAGGAGTGAAAGGGGAAGCAACTGAAGGGGCCGCAGAGAAGAACATTAAGACACTTGGTGGTGGCATCGACAAGTAGTCTAACATGTTGCTACTAGTAGGGCTTGGAGTTACTACAGGGGAAGAAAAGGTCATGGAGGCGGAAGGGATCTGTAACGGGATGGAGGGAACACTAGGTGACAGATCCATGAGAGAGGAGAAGATGGAAGAGGTGGGAAATGGAAGAGAGGAAGGGAGAGAAGAAAAAAAATCCATTGGGGTAGATGTTTCAACAACAGGGGGAGGAGAAGGAGTGGAAGAAGGAATGGTGGGTACCTCAATGGTTGTAGTTGTAGGAGTGATCCTTCCACCTGAGATCTATTTCATGTGTCAGGTCGATGTAGATGTCTTCAATCTCCAGGACGTGAATAGGATCAATTTTTGCCTTTGGGAGGCAACCTCGGCAATCAAAAGTAGGTTTGGCCAGGAAGTTGTGCTTTAGATTGAGCAATTCAAGCTTGACATACATTTCCCATGCTTTGGCTAGTGTGGTGCAAGTGTATCGGCCCACTGTAAGGGGGAATGGAGTTCCTCCCTTCTTTCTCTTCATGCATCTCTCATGATATGTGATTAGTTTCCTTGACAACTCTAAGAGAATCAACTTGGGTCCTACATACCTTGGCAGTTTGGTCGGTTCACCCTCAAAATTCACCACCCTGAGATAAGTGAATGTGGGAAACTGAGTGAACAATGCCCCCCACTTCTTTGTAATTGTGACCACACTGGGGCTAGTTCGACCATGCCTCATATTTGGCCTCAACAGGTAGATCACCTCATAGAAGAAGGCGTCATTGATTTTTAAGAACTGAGGGATGTTGTTCTCGAGCCTCAGCTCCAGTTAGTATTCATATATTTTGACCTGGGGCCATACCCCATTTCATGCTAGGTCTGCGAAATATCTCACTGATGCTGTAGCATACACAACATAGGAATTCATATAGAACTTCCCAGTTGTCATGACCTGTTAAAGTTGTTGAGAGATGGTATCGCTGATGATTTCTCCCCAGCCAAAACGCTATTCAGGCACATTCTTACTCATGGTATCTAAGTACCTCAGCATCCATTTATGGAAATGATGGGCATCAGGAAACCCATATACTCTGGTCAGGAAGGTGATTGTATCACTTAGTTCCTCATTGAAGTCACTACGGTGGATGGTCTATGGCCATCGGCTCACCGGATTTTTTTTTAAGATACAACTCATTCATCATTTGTATACATTTGTCTTCGTTGTTGTCCCATGCCTTTTCATAGTCTTCTAAGCTGATGGCAATGTACTGCCTATGATGAGGAATGCTCAGAGTTATTTCAAAGTGACAAGTAGTTAGGTCGATGACCGTCTTTCCTTCTTTATCCTCGACACATCTTGTGTCCTTGTTATAGCATCGAGCCACCAACATGATGAACTCATTATTAATAGCACTTACTGGCAGCCCAGCTGCAAAGTGCAATCCAGTGCCTACCAGTTTGTTCATCTAGGGACCACTAGTGGCCATGTTGGTTCTTGACCAGAAGTCCTTCATATCAATGTGCCCAAGCTCGGAGTCTCTGGTGTCGAGATCACTCTCTGCGTATGAGTTAGGCATCATGACTTTCTGATATTTATACTTCATCTTTTTTTTTTCTGTCAACTTAGCTTTACCTTTAGACTTGGTTGGATTTTTTCTCAACGAAGACATGTGTGAGCTCGAGGATGGCTGTTGTTGTTCTGCACGAAGAATCAAAGAGGTCAAACACAAAAGAGCCATGTCAACTGTTATGTTATCCATAATGAAAGCTTGCAGAAAGAAGAAAGAGCAATTGTGATGCTTATGGCACAAGGCACAAGTTCATAGCATACTACAGAGGCTTAAAAAGGCTCGGCGCACTTTTGGGGATGTCAACATGCAAAAAGGTGCGCCTGTGTTGAGAGGAGAAAAGCTGCACCAAAGGGTTATAAAGGCAGGGTGAACTTTTGAGGAGTGTTACACGAAAGGTCTTAGCACCAAGGAGAAAGGCACGGGACATGGATTTACAACACACAACATGCAATGTTGGTGTTATAGAAGTTGTGCCAAGGGCATAGGAAGTGTGTTTTGCGAGGCGCAAAAAAGTTTGGTGTTGCATGCTTTCAAAGTGCGCCAAAGCACATGTATGGGAAATGTTGCATGCAAGAAGGGTGCACCAAGCACAATTGCGGAGTATGTAGCATGAAGAGCCAGTGCACCAAGGGTTATCTTGTGTGGCGTGGATTTGATTTATGCAACAAATAATGCCATTGTCATTGCATTTGCGCCAGCACCTGCACTTTTCAAGAAATGCTAATTATTTGTTTTGGATTGCGTATGAAGGGATTATGCTACATGAGTTTGAAAATGTGCTTTGGAACAACTGTGTGTGATGTAGCATATATGCAGATTGCGTTGAAGGGAAAACAGTTGGGTGTTTTGGCCGATTTCTTGATTTTGATTTCTCTCTTATTTTACATTTGGTTTTTAGATGATACGAGAGAGAAAAGAACAAGGCAGCAGGTAGGGAAGATGGGTTTTTGTTTCTTTCAAAGGTAGAGCCTTCTCAGATTTGTAGATTTAGGAGGAGGGATAATGTGTTTCAGATAGTTTATGGATTATTAAGTTTATTCATTTTAGATTTTTAGATTTAACCTTTTATAACAATCCATAAAACCATAACAACAAAGAAACAAAACCATGAACAACCATAAGAGTGATAAAAACCACTTACCCGGTTTAATAAAGGATGAAGGACGATGTTGGGGGCCACAAACTCAAAAAGTAGAACGCGGGCATGACAGGGATAGCTGACAGGTGCAGAGGAATAACTTTCACAATTTTTCAAATCGTGACAATGACAGGTATTAACTTCATATTTATAGGAAAATATCGCATTTATTACCTTACCAATTTTTTCTTTGGCGCACTTTTCAAAGTTTTGACAGGGGTATAAATGCACCTTGGCACAATTTCTTTAACGTCGACATAAAATTTTCAGTGCCTTAAGCGCACATTTAGAGATGTCAACATAAAGTTTTCAGCGCCAAAGTGAAAAGGGGCCTCACATTTTGATGCGTCGACATGTCAATTTTTGTGCCTTAAGTGCATTTCTTTAGCGCAGGTTTGAGCATGTTGACATGTCTTTTAGGGATCCAAAGGTTTTTCAAAGGGGCACACATTTCTTGATGTTGACACAACAATTTTTGCGCCCATTTCAAAAAGGCTGAAAATGGCTAAGTTCTTAAAACTTGATTTTCGGAAGGGAATTTTTAGGCCATTTTAAACGTTAATAGACCTCCTCAAGGGACCAAAACGAAATTTTGGAATGGTTATTTGCAAAATTTCCTTTGTCAATTTTATAGGATAACAGACCTTTATTGCCAAAAATAGCAACCTGCGGATTTTCCCGAAATAGCAAAAAACGTTCATAGCATCCGTGGATCCCTTCGAAAAAAGGAAAGATCCAAAAACCTTCCTACACGTAAACCGAGACAGATACACTGCAACAGAAAATTAATTTGTGTAGATATCGAAAAACCCAATAGACCCAAAAAATAATCCTGTGATTTCTTTTCTGGTGGGCTTGAATCCTAAGGCAAACCAGTGTGTTTCTCTGCAACAATAAAAAAAGCACGAAAAACAACTATCTACAGAAATGACTGAGTTTACAGTCAATCTTAGGGTTTTCACACCTTCCGGATCCAATGGAAGCCTTTGTTTTCCATAAAAATGCATGTAACAACAAAATATTACCAAATCCCAAATATATGAATATACAATGAATTTATTTGCAAAATAAAACTTACAGACAGATGTCAACAACAATGTCCTGCTTTGATACCATGAAAGGAACGATAACCAGATCGTACCAAGACAAGAACACAGATGCTAATCAAACACCACGATCAATAAGATGAAAGCAATTCACCAGAATAGTTTTACATAAAACCTTTGCAAACAAATGAGTAGCAATATCATATATTATTATGGAACTCAATGCAATACATTGAGAATGGGCCTTGCTTAAATAGGTAAGGAATAACAATCTAAGAAATAGTCAAGGTCATAGATCAAGCCATAAATCAAAGAAATAACTAGTCATCAAAGAACTAGTCAAGACTATAGATTTAGGAGAGAACTAGACATCAAGGATCTAGTCAATACTATAGATCAAGGAAAGAACTAGTCAATACCATAGATCAAGGAAAGAACTATACGTAACAACTAGATAATATCTCCTACTATCTAAATAAGATAAAAGAAATATCCACACACAAAAGTGGGCAAGGATAAATACAATAAAGGTAAACAAAGTACCTAGGTGAACATGAGCTACGGTAAATGCCTACTCTAACATTTCCTTTCTCTGAACACCACACTGTAACCTTTCCAAGAGCTCATCCTTGGTTTGCAGTTTTGATTTCAAATAAGAATTCTCCTCTTCCAGGGAGTAATACATTGATCACAGGAGAGAGTTATCTTCCTAGATCTGGTGATTATAAGCTTCAACCTCATCGAGCTTCTCTTGTTTAGACATCTTGCCCATGGTGCACATGTACCATGTTCACACAAACTAAACCAACTGCACCAACTTGAAGCAATCACCAACTTGCTTCAGAGATTAGCAAGTTTGCAAGGTCAATCACCTGCTCTGATACCAAACTTTACCTAAAAATAATCAAGTTATTAATACCTGATCTCCGACCCTTGTAGGCTTAAATTATTTGCTGACAATTTGCTCCTTTTAAGAAATCAATTTAAAATAAATGCAAGACATTAAAGAAAACTACACAAAGATTGATTACGGAGTTTGACAATTGCCTACGTCTCTGGGTTTGTGGTCGAACCATTCCTCTAGTCAAAACTTGTAAGTTACAATAGTACTTTCATAAGAAAACCTAATGGAATTTTACTTGCCTATCAGTACACCAGTTCTTTGAAAACTTCCAATGATTAGTCAAATTGTTCTTCACCTTCCTGATGCACAATCTCCTTCGGTTTTGATCGGCCTTCCCGACATTATCAATGTGACGCTAGCACTCCGGTTGACAATACAAGATTTACAAGTAATTAGTGTGGCTCAATTGGCCTATTGGGTAGTTTATATTTTACTCCCAATCACAAATATTCCATCTAATATTGCCTAAAATAATAGGCCAATAAACAATATTTGTCTATAATAATTTTAGGAATTTAATATAGTTTATAACACTATATTAAAATTTCCCTGTTACTAATTCTCCACATCCCACAAATAAGCTTAACAAATAATAAGCTTCTCCGTTGCGCCGGTGTGTGTTTATAATGCAAATGGGTTCCCTATTTATCTAATTTTAGGGCCCAAAAAATATGTAATTACAAATCATCCTTTGGCTATTTTTAAAATCTTAGCTCGTAGCAAATTTTATTATTTCTTCCAATGGGGGTTTGGGACCCATGAGTTTACAATAAGTGACAATTCCCTAAATGCCCAGTCACATCAGTCATCAATGCATGGATCTACAAGGATAGGGTCCCATAAATGATATTTGGTTGTAGCTTCCCAGGTGGAGAGGGTTTTGGAGATACAGTAGTCACATCTGTCCAAGAGCTCGAAGGTACTCCAAAAGGGGCACCAACAGTGTCAAGGGGTGGGTTAGGGGCCAGTCTTAGCAGATCCAAAATCACCACAGAGACACCAAATGTAGTATACAATTTAAAAAGTTGCAGAGAGGGAAAAAAAGTGCAAGTGTGGCTAAGGTGGGGTGCAAAGTTTTCCATTGAAGGTATTAACTAAATCACCCAATTCTAGTTAACTAGGATGGTGAAGTGGTAGTTTACTAGGAAAATAGGTGCATTTTCCTAATTAAGCAACTAATTTAATTAGCTACAATGTGCAACACAATTAACTAATTATTTGTTTAACAAATGAAAATTAATTTAGATAAAGTGTGTTGTGGACTAATTTAATTAATCCAAGGTGTGGATGTACATGATTAATTAATTGGATTAATCAATCATAAGGGGATATGAGCTAAGATGCGAACCGGGATAGTAGTGGGAACAAGTATGTAATTTCGGGGTGTCTATAACCTTATAATCTTTCTGCGATGACAGGAAAATCAGCTCCTCAGAGAAGCCATGTTAAATTTTCTCATCCATCTTTGTCTCAAGAAGGGAATTTGATTCTTCAATTATCCTCATTTCATCATTCAACATTTTTTCATTAATTGAAGAGTCAAAATTAGAAAGAAAACTATCCATGATTAACTCAAAGTCATCATCTTGAAGAACACAAGTCTGGGATGGAGGATTGATTTCTTGCACATATTCATTATTTGTGGAGTCCTCAGTAAACACTAGATCATCTATCATGGAAAAGGAATCTTCATCTCCTATATCCATTTTTCCTCCAAAGGGATGAGCCTCAAGACAAAATGAATTTATGAATGGAGGTTAAAATATCATACTTTCTTCATCATTCTCCAAGGTGTTGATTTGAATTCCATCAAAAGGTTCAAGGACATAACATTCATGAGAAGTGCAAAAGATCCTTTCAGGAACAAACACCTCATAATATGGGGAATCATTAGAAACCTCTTCGGAAGAACGAATCTCTTCTTCCTAGTCATTACAGAGTGTTTGAAGATGCTCATACCTTCTTTACATAACCAAGGCATAATTATGAATTTCATGGTCATTTTTGGGATCATAATTTCCTTCTTCAACACTCAAAATCCTTTGCAAAATATCTCTTTTCAAGGCTACCATTTCTTCATCTCCATATGCAAGAAAATCATCCAATGGAGGAGAGATGAAAGAAATGGATTTGAATTTCTCATTCAACTGTGTGATGTTGAAAATATAATATTTAGTGGATTCTTCACCGTCATTCCCTTCATATAACATTTCATATATCTTTTGCATATTTCTCATCAAGCTCTTGGATTCTGTTGTTGTTTAAATGTCCAACATGGAAATTGATAATTTCCTAGCACAAAAACTATACCCCTGCACCAAATTTTTCAAGTATATCATTCCAAGAAACCATGGGTCTATTCAATCAGTTCAAGTGACCTCCTAATTAACTTTATCTCATACCCCAAGGTGATTTAGCAAATTCCATTCATTCCCCTTAGGTGATTTTAGGAGTTCTTTAAAAAAGCAAATTTCAGGCGATCATGGGAAGGGCTATCACTAGCCTTCTTAGGACTAGAGAAACTCCATGGAGAGGAGAAAAAAATCCAAAATTAATGTGGAAGTGATTCAAAGGCCTAGGAAAATCATGAAGGTGATTTTGGAAGGTTTAGGGAAGATTTGGAGCAGTTGGGGTAGTTTCATCAAAGTTTGGGATTCACAGGCCTAGGAAGTGCACATGCCAAAACAACTGCTGAGCTTCGGAAGGTGATTTTTGGAGCTTCAGATGGAGTTAGGAGAAAAAAAACATATCCAAAAATAGAATTCAAAGAAATACAATATGGTGAAATCATATTTTTCACAACACTTTGGCGCATTAGGTCTGCAGGAAGTTTTTCGTAGGCACATATGGAGTACCAAATAAAAAGTACAATTTTTCAGGGATTAAATAGAAGAATAAATACATGAGATCCCCACCAATGGATTTAAAATGCCATTTCCAATCAGGATCATATAAATTTTTTCCAAAAATTCCATCATGAGCTCTAGTTATCATCGTCGCAAGTTGTCCTCTTGGAGCAAGTTTAGGACTTAACAAAATTTTGGGAGGAAATGTGTCAGCTCCAGGATCCTGGTGGGATTTTATGTCCCTGACGTCCCTAAGGATCAGGTACATAAACCTTGGAAAAATGCACCCAGCCCCCATGTGACCTTTGGAACCCCATACGACCATCAGGATTGCCAATTAAACCCCTCAGTGCTTTAAAACTGATTTTGGAGGACTCACTCCCTATCATCAGATTGATGCCACATTTCCTCTTATTGATTACCATGGAAATTGATGTCCCTCACATCCATTTGAGGTGAGGCATGTTAGGGAAAAAAAAATTCACCTAACTCAAACTCAAAAACTTGAAATTTTTTCTAGTTGTTAGCTACTTCTTGTTGTTTCTCACTGCTAGAAGAAAATTTACATAGAACACCTCAATCCACCACTCCACCATTACAAAAGATCAAACCAACTTTACCACAGCAATTAAATCCTCTACCCTATGGTAATACAAAATTATTATAATAATATTTCATTGAGATAAGAAGAAGAAATGAAGAACATAAAAGAAGAACAATGGAAATACCCATTGTCGTGAAATCAGAATTTGAAGAAATCTTCCAAACCGGTGCACAGATTGACAAACCGTATGTTGTTGAGTTCTTATCTCTTGAAGGTGATTAAAAAATCATATTAAAACCTCCAATTTGCAGTAAGGAATACTCACAGAGAAGAAATTTCACTTTCAGACTCCACGAAGGACAAAGTTCAATTTCCTATCAAACCGATTGTCGAATTGAAGTAAAATTTCATGTGAAGCGCCAGAAGCAAAAACCTATCACAATGGAATTTATTTCATCATGAACGAAGAAAAAAATGATACCTACAAATTTCAAGCTCCATTAATGTCTGCCATGACATAGTAGTGGAAAAAATCAGTGAGCTACCTCTCCACTTCTCAGGGTTCCAGTGGGCGAAATCACACTAAAATTGGAGGGAATATTCGTTGAAAAATCTAATTTCACATGAATTAGTTTTCACACCATGAAGTCCATATTTTTTAGGGATATGGAGGACTAGTTTTTCATTAGAGTTCTACCTTGTCACATGAAGAACATCTATGAAAAAGGCAGCAAGATACCTCTTCAATTCTCAAGGTTCTAATGGGTGAAATCACACGATAATTGGAGGGGATGATTGTTGAAAAATCTAGTTTCACATGAACTAGTTTTCATGCCATGAAGTACCTATTTTTTTAGGGATATGGAGGACTGAGTTTTCATCAGAGTTATGCCTTATCACATGAAGAAAATATGTGAAAAAGGTAGCGAGCTACCTCTTCACTTATCAGGGTTCCAGTGGGCAAAATCACACGAAAATTGGAGGCAATGATCGTTGAAAAATGTAGTTTTGCATGAACTAGTTTTGTGCCATGAAGCCCCTATTTTTAGGGATATGGAGGGATATATTTTTTGTCATTATTCTTCCCACACCATGAAAATATCATTTTCCCACTTGTTCAGATGAAGGAGTTACTCAAACGTGGAGCGTGGAACCCCAGAATAAAACCCAAAGTTTCAAGACTTGTTTTGTCACATCCTGACATCCGTGGTGCACTTACTAAAAATAGTATTCCTTCCTTCATAAGGTTCTATTACGTTGGGTAATCCACCATTTGAAGGGGATATGAAAAAGGAAGTGAACACGGAGGGAGTATCATGGGAAAATTCATCGAAAAGGTCATCTTGACTCGCAATTGACACTTAATAAAAATAGTAAGTGGTTCCAAAAGCCCCCGCTATAAATATCTGGTTGGTTCGAAAGGTGAGACGAACACATTAAGAAGAAATAATTCAAGCTACCATAGCTGGTGGAGGTTGGGAAAAGCTAACTATGACACTTACTAAAAATAGTAAGCTGCCCAAGGTGTACTTACTAAAAATAACAGGTTGTTCTCAAAGGGAAAGTTTGGCACAACAGAGATTTCCATCATTGTTTGAGGATCATCAAAATTTATCAAGGGAAACATATTCTCCTCTTCTCTCTCATTTCCTCCCTCTCTTTTCTCTCTCCTTTCTAATTCTTTGTTATGCATCATCATTGCATTTTGTCCTATTCACTTAAGTGACCTATTTTAAATTTGTAAAAAGTATTCTTTCGAATTATAAGATAATACTTAAGATGGAAATGAAACTTAAGTTATATGGAAATGAAGAGTCATGTGAGCGAGGTGAAAGGACAATTCAGATTTCTATAAATTGTAAAGCCATTCTCTTTTCAAAGGGTTGGCAATTGATCTTGTAAACTCAAGAGTGCATTGTACTTAGAGAAAGCAAAGGAGATAACCATTTTCTTCCACTTTCCTCCACTCTTAAATTTCTTCCATTCCCACACTATGTACAACTTTTGTTTAAGAAATCAATACAAGAAGGATTTTCTAGCTTTCTTTGACTAAGGGGTTTCTTGATACTTTGTGATCAATAAATTCTATTTTGTCTTGTTAGTTATTTGCAGGGTTGTTTCTTCTAATGAATGCATGTGTTGAAGTTTCTCATTAGTGTGTGCAGGAATATGATTTTCTACATGCAACATTAGTTCTCCTACCTCATTTCTCACTCCCCTTTCCCTCTCTACAGATAAATTCTTCCATAGCAAGAGATTGCTAGCTTTACCGCAAGGTCACTAGAGTGGCCTTGTTGGATCCCCGGTCGAAAGGCCACCACCGAAATTCACATTTTCTCGCGTATGCATATACGGAAGCTGCACCAGTTAAGTAGAGAGACTTAGATTCCCAAAGTGTTGGGAAGAAATCCATAAGTTTATCTAGCTAAATTTTTTTCTTGCCAACAGTTTTTGGCGCCCACCCTAGGGCATATTTAGCAGCATCTATACCCAAAATACAACCGCAAGGTCCAATTTTTTTTTTAAAATAAAATATTGAAAAAGCAAAAAAAATAAAAATTAGATTTCAAAGGAAAATAATTTTTTGAAGGTGAATTTTTCAAGGAACGAACCCCTGTCACATTCATTTCCTGCATCATGAAGAAATTTCTAGATTGGAGTGAAGTACCAATGAGTGATAGTGAAGAAGAAGAAGAAGATGTCTTCCCAGAAAGGAAGATCGTTGATCAGCCATGGTTCCTAGACTAGTATTGACAAAGGAAAGAAGAAATAACCTATCACTCGATGAAGAGGAATGGATTCAAAGGAGACATAAGCTAAGGTGTGAAGTTTGAGAGTATGCCAAATTCTTGCAAGATATGAATGAGCACCTTGAAGCAACCCATAACAAGGAAGAAAAAGAGGGGAGTTGTTTTATAGAGGAAGATCCTGAAGATCATTCGTACCATAGGGTTTTCATACCCAAAAGGTTCTTGAATGGAAATGAAGAAAATCCTATCCTTGAGCCTTCTGATGAAGATAAAATTAGCATTTAAGAAGATGACGAAAGATAGGAGGGTGCAAGATCCTCTGAAAAATATTTTTGCAATCTCACACAACTCACTACAAAATTAAGAATGTTGTCATTCTTCCACCATTCTCTAGATGAATTCATTACATACGGAGATGAAGAAATAAATATTTTAAAAAGAGAATATGTGGAAAGGATTTAGAGCATAATAGAAGGAATTTTTGACCCCAAAGTCTTTGATGAAATTTGGAGGTATGTTTTGGCTATATGGATAAGATTTGAGAATTTTGAAGCTTTGCATCAAATGGAGGAAGAAGGCAAGACACACCCTATGGAAGAAAACCCAAATTTCTTCCCATACTATGAGGTTTTCATTCTTGAAATATTCTTCGATGCTTTTGAAGAATATCTTGTCATGGAACCTCCCGATGAAAGCCAAAGAAACGTCATGGAGGAAGAAGTAGAAGATACGAAGATAGAATCACCATTCAAAAATTCTATTTGTCTTGAGTCACAACCCATGGGGGGAATAATATATTCAATAAAGGAAAACCCTTGCCGCATAATGGATGATCCAATACTTTCTGAAGACTCCACCAATGATGAAGAAGATGGCCAATTCAAAGTAAGCATGAATGATTTGTTTTCAAGTTTTGATCTTTCAATTGATGATGAAATGGAGAGATGTGAAGAATTGCAAGAAATTCATCTGACATCATGGTCTGAAGATGACGAATTCAAGATGGTCATAGATAATCTTCCCTTCTATTTTGATTCTTCAAGTGATGTAGAAATTTTTCATGAAGAAATGGAAGAAGTCAAAGAATCAAACTCTCTTCCTGATGAAATCATGGATGATAAAATGGAATAATCCCACTCTCTTTTCAAATCCAAGGAGAACAAACAATTTAAACACAACCTCTACTCACTCAGGGAGCATAATCATCATCACAGTGAAAACATAGCCAAACATTTAAACACAACCTCTACTCACTCAGGAAGATTCAATAATGGATGGTCAAGATGTAGCCAAAAATTATTCTCATACTACTACCCCAACATGGTTCTCTACCTCTTACCAAGAAGAATATGATATAAATTTTGAGCTTGAAGGAGTGCCCTTCCCATGAAGCTTGGACATCTTCTCCTTGTCAGTAGGTGTCATGAATCAAATATGCCTGTGTTTGTAATAAATTGAATCTTTGACAACACAAATCATGGAAGAGGTGAACCAGAATGTTTCAAATAAATCATGGGCTCATATGGATATTTTTAACCATCTCCTAGAGGCACAACAAGAACATTCCTCCAATGAAGATAAAAATGAGCCTATGGAAATTTCAGAAGAACTATCCATATAAGATATCTTGAAGGCTGCATAAGAAACAAAGGATCCTCAACTCAGTCTTGAACTCTTAACCCAGGCCATGGAGATACAAGAAAAGTATGAGTCAATTTGTGCTTCCTATTTTGGTGCACCAATTTTTGATGTTGAGATGGAGTAGTTGGATAAGCTTGATGACTTCTGTAATACTTTGGTTGACGAGAATAAACATGAAAACATGTCTTTTTCTTCCACATTGTACGAAGAAGTTCATGAGTGTAAAATAAGAAAAGTTCATGAATCTCCTTTGGAAATCTGTAGTTTTAAAGACAACACCACTGCCATGGAAGAAGATAACATGGAAAACATTGAGCTGATTTGCATTGAAGAAATTTGTTCAGAACATGGCAAAAACTTGCAGCAATGTTTGGAGTATATTCAAAACCAAATCACTCCCACCATTTCAGAATGGTCCATTAATGAAAATAAAGAGTTCATATGGAAAAATCTAATGGAGGGTGAAGAATGCTTATATGGCCAAACAAAAATCTGTAAGTTTGAAAATGATATCAAGATGCACTCTGAACAGATGCATATTAGCAACCATTTCTCTAGACAACAAAGTGGGAGTATGCATGATTCTTTCCAAATGACCTAAAATTAGACTGCACTCACCATCCTCCAAGCTCATATTCACCTTGAACATGTTCCCATGCTTCAAAAATATCTCAAGGATGATGAAGATCTCCAACTTAATGATTTAACCTCCATTTCTGAAAAAACTTGCTGAAACAAACAAAGCGAGATGTTCAGGGAAGTTCTTGAATGGAAAGAAAAGTAGTTGTTCTCACTCCTTTCAAGTGTTTTGCTGATATAAGATACAATTTGAAGTTACAATTTAAAGAAGATGATTTTTTTCATGACAGAAGCAATTTTACCACTCTCGAAGACATGGAAGGATGGTGTCTCATGTTTGCAGGACATCAAGAGGAATCTTCAAAATGCAAACATTTCAAGAGGTTAACCAAATTTTCAATGGATGAAGAAACATTCTTAATACAGTATGAGTAAAAGGATGGAATTAAGGTCATCCTTCTTCTTCTCAAGCCATGCAAAGCCATCACCAAAGCATGTTTTGATCAAATAATAGTTTTTGTGCTTCAATGGTCATACTTCAATCCACTATTTCATGATGGCATATACTTTTCTTAACTTGTTGCTAGGTATGTGTATATCATTTTCCTTCCTCAGTAAATTTCCATCCCCTTGTATTTAATTTCCTTTTTGTGGTGTGTTTCCCTTTATGTTATGTGTTGTGTGTTTCATTTCCTTATTTTTGTGTGTGTGTGTGTGCGTGTTTTTGTGTGTGTGTGTGTGTGTGTGTGTGTGTGTTTCCTTCTCCATTATCTTTCTCTCTCGTAAATTGTACATGACTCCGCAAGGCCCAATGGATAAGGCACTAGTCTTTATATTGAATTGTAAAGATTATGGAATTATTCATGCCATGTCTTCACTGCACTCAGTCCATGTCAAGTCCCCAAGCTAGAGCCAGTTGTTGTCGTGTAAATGTGTAACAGGGAAATTGACAATTTCTGAGCACGACAATTATACCCCTGAGCCACATTTTTCAAGTCTATCATTCCAAAACACCCTGGGTATGTCCAGTCAGTTCAAGTGACCTCCTAGTTAATGTTATCTCATACCCCTAGGTGATTTATAAAATTCCATTCATTACCTCTAGGTGATTTTAGGAGTTCTTTAAAAAAGCAAACTTCGGGCGGTCACGGGAAGGGCTATCACTAGCCTACCTAGGATTAGAGTAAATCCATGGAGCAGAGAAAAAACGAAAAAAATGAATGTGGAAGTGATTAAAATTCCTATTAAAATCATGAAGGTGATTTTAGAAGGTTTAAGTAATATTTGGAGTAGTTGGGGTAGTTTCATCAAAGTTTGGGATTCACATGCCTAGCCAGTGCATAGACCAAAACAACTACTGAGCTTCGGAAGGTGATTCTGGGAGCTCCGGATGAAGTTAGGAGAAAAAAAAACATCTTCAAAAAGAGAATTCAATTCCCTATAATATGGCAACATTATATTTTTCACAACACTTTGGTGCATCAGGTCTGCAGGAAGTATTTCGCAGGCACATATGGAGTACCAAATAAAAATTACAATTTTTAATGTATCAATTGGAAGAATCAAGACATGAAATCCCCACCATTGGCTTCAAAATTCCATTTCTATTTAGGATCATATAAATTTTTTCCAAAACATTCAGTCGGGAGCTCAAGTTATCATCGTCGCAAGTTGTCCTCTCGGAGCAAGTTCAGGACTTAGGCAAATTTTGGGAGGACAAGTGTCAGCTCCAGGATCCTGGTGGGATTTTATGTCCCTGATGTCCCCAAGGGTCAGGTACATCAACCTTGGAAAAATGCACCCAGCCCCCATGTGACCTCTAGAACCCCATACGACCATAGGGATTGCCAGTTCAACCCCTCAATGCTTTAAAGCTGATTTTAGAGCACTCACTCCCTACGGTTGGGTCGATGCCACATGTCCTCTTCTTGTTTACTATGGAAATTGATGTCCCTCACATCCCTTTGAGGTGAGGGACATTAGGGGAAAAAAATTCACCCAACTCAAACTCAAAAATTTGAATTTTTTTCGAACTGTTATCTGCTTCTTACTGCTTCTCACTGCCAGAAGAAAAGTTGTAGAGAACAGCTCAATCCACCACTCCACCATTACCAAAGATCAAACTAGATTCACCAAAACAATGAAATCCTATAAGCCATGGTAATAAAAAAGTCTTAGAAGAATATTTCATTGAGATAAGAAGAAGAAACATAGAACATAGAAGAAGAACAATGGAAATCTCCATTGCCATGAAATCAAAATTTAAAGAAATCTTCCAAACTGGTGCACCAATTGACAAACCATATGTTTTTGAGTTCTTATCTCTTGACGGCCATTAAAAAATCATATTAAAACATCCAATTCGTAGTAAGGAATACTCACAAAGAAGAAATTTCACTTCCGACTCCACGAAGGACAAAGTTCAATTTCCTATCAAACCGATTGTCGAATTGAAGTAAAATTTCACATGAAGCGCCAGAAGCAAAAACCTATCACAATGGAATATTTCATCATGAACAAAGACAAAAATGATATCTACAAATTTCAAGCTCCATTAATGTCTACCATGACATAGTAGTGGAAAACATCAGTGAGCCACCTCTCCAATTCTTAGGGTTCCAGTGGGCGAAATCACACTAAAATTAGAGGGAATAATCGTTGAAAAATATATTTTCATGTGAACTAGTTTCCGTGCCATGAAGTCCATATTTTTTAGGGATATGGTGGACTAATTTTTCATCAAATTTCTAGATTTTCACAGAAGAACATCTATGAAAAAGGAAGCGAGCTACCTCTTCAATTCTCAAGGTTCCAATGGGTGAAATCACACGAAAAATTGGAGGGGATGATCGTTGAAAAATCTAGTTTTGTGTGAACTATTTTTCATGCCATGAAGTCCCTATTTTTTAGGGATATGGAGGACTGAGTTTTCATTAGATTTCTACCCTATCACATGAATAAAATATGTGAAAAAGGAAGTGAGCTACCTCTTCACTTCTCAAGGTTCCAGAGGGCGAAATCACGCGAAAATTTGAGGGAATGATCGTTGAAAAATCTAGTTTCGCATGAACTAGTTTTTGTGCCATGAAGCCCCTATATTTTAGGGATATGGAGGGATATATTTTTTGTCAGTATTCTTCCCACGCCATGAAAATATCATTTTCCCACTTGTTCAGATGAAGGAGTTACTCAAACGCGGAGCGTGGAACCTCAGAATAAAACCCAAAGTTTCAAGACTTGTTTTGTCACATCCTGACATCCACGGTGCACTTACTAAAAATAGTATGCCTTCCTTTGTAAGGTTCTATTACTTCGGGTAATCCACCATTTGAAGGGGATACAAAAAAGGAAGTGAACATGGAGGGAGTATCACAAGAAAATTCATTGAAAAGGTCATCTCGACTCGCAATTGACACTTAATAAAAATAGTAAGTGGTTCCACAAGCCCTTGCTATAAATATCTGGTTGGTCTGAAAGGTGAGAAAAAAATTGTAAGAAGAAATAATTCAAGCTACCATAGCTGGTGGAGGTTGGAAAAAGCTAACTATTACACTTACTAAAAAATAGTAAGCTACCCAAGGTGTACTTACTAAAAATAATAGGTTGTTCTCAAAGGGAAAGTTTGGCACAACAAAGATTTCCATCATCATTCGAGGATCATCAAAATTTATCAAGGGAAATGTCTTCTCCTCTTCTATCTCATTTCCTCCCTCTATTTTCTTTCTCCTTTCTAATTCTTCGTTATGTGTCATCATTGTATTTTGTCCTATTCACTTAAGTGACCTATTTTAAATTTTTAATAAGTATTCTTTCAAAATTATAAGAGAAATACTTAATTAATGGAAAACGAAAGATCATGAGTGGAATATGGAAATGAAGAGTCATGTGAGGGAGGTGAAAGGACAATTCATATTTCTATAAATTGTAAATCCATTCTTTTTTCAAAGGGTTGACAATTGATCTTGTAAACTCAAGAGTGCATTGTACTTAGAGAAAGCAAAGGAGATAGCCATTTTCTTCTACTTTCCTCTTCTCTCAAAATTCTTCCATTCCCACACTATGTACAACTTTTTTTCAAGAAATAAATACAAGAAGAAGTAGTTTCTATCTTTCTTTGACTAAGGGGTTTCTTGATACTTTGTGATCAATAAATTCTATTTGATCTTGTTGCCATTTGTAGGGTTGTTTCTTCTCATGAATGCATGTGTTGAAGTTTCTAATTAGTGTGTATATGAATATGATTTTCTACCTGCAACATTAGTTCTCCTACCTCATTTCTCACTCCCCTTTCCCTTTCTATAGATAACGTATTCCCTAGCAAGAGATTACTATCTTTTCCATAGGTTCAATGGAGTGCCCCAATTGAAAGGCCACCACAAAAATCCACATTTTCTCACGCATGCATATATGACAGTTGCACCGGTTAAGTAGAGGGACTTAGATTCCTTGAGTGTTGGCAAGAAATTCACAAGTTTTTCCACCTGAAAATTTTTCTCGCCAACAGATTCTTGATCATCAATAGGTTTAATTCCCATTTTCTTTCCTCTAGCAGTAATCCGCTTGAATTGGAGCCACTATGATTTGATGGTAGGATCTTCACAAGAAGTTTTTTTTTCCATTCTATACATTCTTTTCATGACTACTACGGAAAGGATACTAACATTATCATCATTAGCATCCAGTGGAGAAGTTTTATTCATTTTCACATCTGGTGGGAAATACATGCTTTCAAATTATGATTCAATCAAGTCACCATGATGTTATTTTACTGTATCCTTGAGGTTTGGATACTCTTTTATCAACCTGGTAAATTTCACCATCTTCCTCCAAAGTCATGAATTTTTTTTAAAACCTTGAATCTTGAAAGAAGGTATCCGCCCTTGGGTCATTAGGACTTTAAACAATGTACTTAATTTTCCTGATGGGAAGAGTGTTTCTTAATTTTACCATTTAATGGAATGGTGGAATGAGACCAATCCATCTGTATATCTCCACCAAATTCTTGGCAAATATTTTGATCAACAACATACCATATGAGGCTGGAATGTCCGCTACAAGAATTCTCATTGTGATCTTCTTGTTAGGAAAATTTGTAAATGTTACCTAAGCATCCCTGACTTTGCCAACCAGAGTCACCTATTTCATTTCCATAGAGTAACAATGGCCAGTGGTAGGAGAGAGAGAGAGACTGAGAGATTTAGAAACTTTTTCAGGCATGACATTTTCAGAAGTTCCAAATTTAAAAATGTAATTATTCAATTTATACGTATTGACCAACAAGGCTATATAGAAAGGTTTTATCTTCCTAGGGGTGGAGGATGTGGAATCAAGACTGTTTTGAGGAGTGGTATGAGGGATGGATGGTAATCCTTTTTGGTGGATTTTTTGGGACACAAACTTGAACTAATTCCTTTGATAAATTGAACAAGCCTATCAAATTACTTGGGATGGGTTTTCAAGTATTCAAACTTAGAAATTTTAATTTTGGTTTTCTTACAATAATTGATGATATCAAAAGGTGGAGAAGTTGGTATAAATATCCTAATAATAACATTAATATTTAATATTAATCAACGGTATCAATCACGATCGATGTCATTAGCTGTGAAAAATAGCTAATCTTACAACATCAATTATGGTTGATGTAGATAAATAATAAAATGTGTTCAACTAATAACATTGACTTGAGTCGATGTCCTTAAAGAGAAATTATAGTATGGGGAGATCAAATAAACAAATCAAACTAGATGGAGGGAACTTAGAGGTGTTAAGAGGGAAAAATGAAGAAGGTATAAGTGTGTTGAAAGTGGGTGTGAGGATGATCATAAGAGGAGGTAAGGTGATGTTGCAAGGACACTATAAAAGATGACTATAAGGGGTATGAAAATATGTGATAATGTGATTTAATCAAATTACACATCAATTCTATCTCACAAGTACCACTGCTAACTAACCCAATGTAACACATTAAGGATGCACGCAACCATTTCTTATTACTCTCCACACTCAGTAGTATTCACGAGGACACTATTCTAGGGAAGCTAATGTGCCTAATGATGCCTACAAAGAACAAAAAATACTTAAGTGAAAAATTAGGTGTATAAATATGCCTCAAGTGAAGATCATTATGTGTCACAAAAAGTGTACATGTGATGGTCTTAAGGAAAATAACACACAATATTGAAATTAAAATACTAAAAATGATGTATAATAAACATAGAAATGAAATCATGAACTCAAATAAAGCATACTTACATGTATACTTACCTTCTCACGAGTGTGTCTACTTAGTGAGTCACTAGTGTAGAAATAGATGTTATGTGAAAACAAGTACAACTAAATTTTTTTCTAGAAGATAAATTAGATAAATAAGTAATAAACTCCAAAATAAAGGGGTAGATCATGGGAGAATGAGAGAGTAGTGAATAAGTAGGGTGTAAAGGGGTAGCTAAGAGCATCAAACTAACTTTCCTATAAGTATAAAGGATGTAAGGTGATGTTTACATAGGTGTAAGGAATGGGGTGGGTCATTGTAATTAGATATTCCTTCACCAATCGAGATAAAATTTTAGTAAACAAATGTGTGAATGGTATTAATTTCTATATTTATTTTGGTTCTACAAGGCCAAGAGGAGAGACCCTATCAATTCCAACACAAAATAGGATCAAATGTACTCAAAACAATTGTCTAAAAATGAAACCTTTGTGGTTAAGCACCCAATTAAGTGTCACTTGTAACCCAATCTCCATAATTGTTTTAATGAAAAAATACACCAATATCCATATTTTAGAAGCCTTCCATCATATATATGAACACATACACAACATGTCCAATCAAGTATGAATTCAATATTCTAACTGAGATGCCTCTAAAGGTATACAATATGGAATAAAGGTCTTAAAATAGGTAGGAAATAAATCTTTGATAAAATATGTTGATCATTCTAACTTTAACATGAGCCTTTTCCATTGGGCTAATCTACAAATCTTTAAGATATAGGAGACAAAATAACATAAAGAGTTGTACCGATTTACACAAGTGTGTAGTAAAAAAAAAACTAATCACATACACTTAGATTGAAACATCTATTAGACTACTACAATTTATAATCCAAACTATAGAAAACTAGAACTCCATGAGGATTTTATAACTCAATAATTTGGTGATTACACATCAAACCTATGCATCTAACTACTAAAATGGAGATTTTAATAATTTAAGTGAATACACTTCAAACTCAAGTGATATTTTTCATTTAAATCCATTATCTCATTTATGAATCAATAAAACACACAAAACTACTCTCCCATATTTGAATTACAATGCTCTTGACTTGATCACAATTATTCATAAGTCTAACATCTAAAAAGAGCTTAAGTAAACTTCTATAAACTAAAACAAATAAAGGGCTCAAATATCTAACCAAAATGGCTAAGATAGAAGATGATTGATGAATCCAACACTTCATCCATTTATACAACCTGTTAGAACTCTCTAGAATTTGATAGAAGAGAAAATGGAGGGAATTTTGAGATGAAGAGAAACAATTAAAGAGATAAATGAAGCATGACACACATGGCTCAAGATGATCCTCTTGAATCAAACACTATGTAGCACTTTTTATAAGATCCAAGGGTCCCAATTCACCTCAATAAGAATCAAATAACACCTAAGAGGCCCCATACATGTGCATAAGTGAGAAATCCAAATCTAAGGAGAAACATATGGTGAAAATATGTGTCATATCTTTGTCATGAAATAATTGGAAACCAAACACCAATTATTTCCCAAATTCATATCAAATTATATCCCTTTGAATAAGAATTCCAACGCTGCCTATAGACACAAAATCACACATTTTGGGTAATTATTTAGTCCTGATTACATATTACTATTCATATAATTCCTATGTAAGAACGGTACTAATTAACCTATGTCTTTGGCCACATTTCTTTCCTTTATGTTAATTTTATTGGTCTTACACCTCTATTTTCTCATTCTGTGTAGGCTTTGTTTTACCACCTAAATATTTTATGCACACTGGCACTTCATCTAGTCAGATCTGGATGCTTACTTGAAGTATGTGAAGCTACTAGGTCACTCCTTTGTGCTGGCTTGTCAAGATATTAGTATGCATGTTCATGATTTCCAATAATAAAGAATACACTCAAATGTAAATCATTACAGATATCATAAGAAAACATGATATATCATATGAGTATTAAGATTAATTGCACTACATGATCACCATGTTCAAACTCATTAACCACCAAATTCCATCCACAAAGATCAATTAATAACCAAAGGATTACATAGCAAAGGCTGAATACATAGCAATAGTATCACAGAGTCATGTGTGCTAGTATATCATAGCAACATAAATCTATCACAACAATTGTGTCTAATCTAATGGAGTACATCAGATATTTATAGGGGTGGGGAATTTCCCTTCACCACCCACACATTTCAAAAAATAATTTGTATGCTCAAAGTAATCATGCTTACATAAATAAATCCATGCATGATTTTATATTGATCTTAATAATAAATTAATCTATAAATAAATCCTGCTATTAATCCTATTATTAGATCAATCCTTGCACGACCTTTGATATTCTCCTTGCATGTGCTTTATCCCAAAATATCTCTTTCTTTTTCGCTAAGCCTCCATGATTTTCTCTAGATCTGGAACATTGCTTGATCAGTACTCAAACTTAGCGTCATCTATTTTTAGCTTGTGGCTCCAAAATTGGCTAAGTCCTAAATATTTCCTGCTTAGGTGCAAGCTTTCCTACGGTGTCTATTTTGTCCTCTGTGTGCCCCTTTGCGCTTGCCTTGAGCATGCCAAAAATATTTGTGTGTGGCTTGTACTTAGTCAAAACAGATTTTGCAACATTACCCCATAATTAATTAGATTGTCATCCTTAGAAATATCTTAGTCGCCCCAAAAATAAAAGTGATCTCTAAAAAGAATTCAATGCTCCAAAATGTTCATACTACCTATCTCAAAATCGATCAAGCTGAAGGTTGTTGGAAGAGTTATAGGAACTCAACATCTATCTCACTCTCCACCTTCTTCCATTCATTAAGATCTTGTAATGCTTTCTTTGGCGCCACCTCTACAATCCCTTGAACTTGGTCTGGTGCCAACTCTTCAACTTTTCTCTTGAGCTCTTAGATAACAACTGTCAACTCTGCGATAAATCCCTCAAATATGTCCATGTGCTCCAGTACCATATTTTTGAAGTAGCCTATCCACAGCTATAATTTATCCTTTTTGGCCTTGATTAACTCTTTCTACTTTGTCACCTCAGCCATCACTTTGGCACGCTCTATCTTATTAGTGGGTGTTTGTTCTTGGATAACTTTAAGCACTGCTTCCTCATCACTTACGCACATAAAGGATCAGTTATCTCTTCTGACACCTATTGAAAGCTAATTCAGCCTTATTATCTGCCTCTTTAATATCTGTGAATAATTCCTCAAGCTCAGTAATTCTAGATTCCACAAAAACCTTGTTTACTTCCTTCTCCTTAGTCATCTCCTCCATTGTTGGTCCTACACCACTCTTTATGTTCACCAGAAGCATACTAACCAAATCTTCAAAAATACTCGATCTCATCATTATAGTCACATATGTCTTGTCTTACTAGGGTTGGGCATTGTCCTAAAATATGTTTCACCACGGCACGAGCCCTGTCATATGCCTCCTTGGTGTGCTTATGTTCTCCATAGAGGTACTTCATCAAACCATCAACCTCATGCTCCTTTTCTTTCTTATCTGCTACCAAGACATTCATAGTAGTGCCTGTATCAAGGTTCCTATGCCCAACCTCCACAACCAACTTGTTGAAGGCATTACATGCCTGCTCATCAGTTATGTACATGGGGTTGACTTCCTTATAATTCCTCCCTGGCTGATTCTTTAACTCAGTGACATCAATTGAGTCATTACTTATCTCGAACTCAGGTTCTTCTTCAACCTCAACATCTTCCTGATTCGTAACACTCCCCCATGCTTATCCATTAATTCCCAGTCATACAAATTATAATTCAGAATTACACTCTAGAAAAATGCCCTTATAATATTCTTGGGGTCATCCACAAAATCCATGTGTGGTGACCTAGGTGTCCATCTCTTCCTTTGTTCCTTCTCCTTTGTCCTTGTCTTCTTTGGGGTAGAGGTACCTACGCTCATCCCAAATCCTGTGCCTTTCTCTTCCCTGATGACATAAGTGTCATCAATTTCCTTTTCTCTTTTTCATGCCTCCTCTTCCATAGGTGTGTTATCCTTGGGAGGAATCTTATTCACTTCTCCCTTTATGAAACGTAACTACCTTTGATCTTTAGCATTTTTTCTAGCCAACTTCTTAGCCCATTATTGCTCAAGCTCCTCACGTAAGGTTTCTCCTTTCTTCTCCGAATCAGAATCCTCACTCACTTCTGTGCTAGAGATAGCATTTTCCACTCCATGCTTGATGTTATCCTTCTCTGTGTTGTCCTATGGTGATTGAGATGTTTCGGAGCCACTGTTGTTTCTTCTTTGTAGTACATCTTCTTACACTGTGAATGATCAAGCCCAACTTACTCTTCTTATTCTTCTCCCTCAAGATCATCTTTGCGTGTTCTCTTCAGGGGTGGTACAACAATTCGTCCTAGCTATAGGAACACAAAATATGTAATCTCCATCTCTACTCCCCCTTGGTTCTTCAGCCTCTATTGCATAAGTATTTGGTTTATCAATCCCCTAATAGTAAAATTTAACTGGGGGCTCAAGTCAAGTGTGTCAGGATCTAATATCTCCAAATATGCGGGCCTCACATCATACCTATACATCATGTGCAAGATGTGTAAGTCTGATTCAACCTTATTAGCATTAAAATTTAACTTTTCATGTCTTAAATACTATTCACAACACACTTGTAGTATCGGGAAGTGAATGCAAATGCCAGCTTGCACCAAGGGCTCATCTCCCTATCTTCATTTTTAACCGTGCAAAGTTATAATGTTGCATCACTGTGAACTTTTCTTGCTCACCAACCTCCATAGAAACTCACATGGAATGTGCCACTCATTCTAAAAATCCCCACACAACTTGTTATACCACTCATAAACTCTAGCCTTATACAGATTTGAAATTTCTCTGTCAAAGGTATATCCAAAAAATTGCATCACAGGGGATTTTTTCATGGGGGGTAAACCCACATATCATCATCTAGCCCATCTAGTACTCCAATATCCTAGAAGATGATGAGAAAGAGGATTGAGCCCAAAGTTATCTTCACTCCTTTGTTCTACATCCTCACCTCTTCAATATTTTCATTGGCAATGTATTGCACAATGTTGTAATGTTCCTTGTTCTCCATTTTATGTGTAATGTATAAATTTTTTTTTTCATGGCAGTCCACCTTTCCGAGGTGCCCAACTTGCAACTAACCAATCTGGTTATAACCCTAGTTGTAGGATATGTGAGGTTGTCAATAAGCCTAGTCCTTCCTCCCTTCTCGTACTATAGTGTTTGCGGCCAATTCATCAATCTTCACATTAGGACATAAATTCAGCCACATGTCATCTCATGTATTTCTCAACCCTATGACTCGCTCAATAAGTTGAGCTATAATTCACATCCTCCAGCCCATGAAATAAAATAAGTTCTCATGCACCCTAGACATGAGCCACTAGTATATGTTAGAGTAGGTATTTACCTTAGCTCATGTTCACCTAGGTACTTTATTTACCTTTATTGTATTTATCCTCACCCACTTATGTGTGTGGATACTTCTTTTATCTTATTTAGATATTAGGAGATATTATCTAGTTGTTAGGTATAGTTCTTTCCTTGATCTATGGTATTGACTAGTTCTTTCATTGATCTATGGCATTGACTAGATTCTTGATGTCTAGTTCTCTCCTAAATCTATGGTCTTGACTAGTTCTTTGATGACTAGTTATTTCTTTGATTTATGGCTTGATCTACGACCTTGAATGGTTCTTAGATTGTTATTCCTTGCCTATTTAAGCAAGGCCCATTCTCAATGTATTGCATTTGAGTTCCATAACAATGTATGATATTGTTGCTCATTTGTTTGCAAAGGTTTATGTAAAGTTATTTTGGCAAATTGGTTTCATCTTATAGATCATGGTATTTGATTAGCATCTGTGTTCTTGTCTTGGTACGATCTGGTTATCGTTCCTTTCAGTATAAATGTGGAGGCTTTCTATTGAAGGGTAGTTCAAACAATTACAAGAATCCAACCTTCTCCAAGTTCTTTTGTACCGAGTCATTGACCAATAATTTCCCTTCTTCATTTTTTTCTGGAAGCTCCCATAACATTTCTGCCACCGAATTTACTTCATGCCCTGGAGCCCTATGGTTGTATTCACTAATTTTACACTTGGGAAGTTGAGACTTCCAATTTTGGACATTATGTATTCCAAGTGGGTACTGCATTTTTGAATATATATCCTCTAGGGGTTCTTCCACCTCAACTTCAACCCTCTTTGTATGGTGTTTTCTTTTGGTTTTGGGTGTCATTATTCCTACAAATTTATTCCCTAGGTATTCTATCTCTTAACACTTCATTATTTGAGTGTTGTGAAAGATATTTGTTCAAACTCACCCACAAACCCTTATCTCCATACCCTAACTGGTGGCTCAAACTTGTCTCATCACAAGGAAATACACATAACTTCATACACACAATGCTCTGGTTTTCTCTTCTTTTCTTTCTCTCTTCCTCACAACTTCACGTAGCTCAATTGCTCCAAGTTTTCTTCGAATGCAAGGTAGAAAATACCTTTGACTTGCCTCTTTTTTTATAATTTTTTGTACCTCACTAACTTAATTTTACCACTTAACCCATGATTTTTCTAGCTTAAATTTTTTTCAGTTACTTTCTTCATAAAGTACCTTTTACGATTTTTACTTTATTATGTGACATTCTTTCACATGTTACAGTTATAAGCTTCTGATGCGTCTTACTTTCCAAGCCACATACCTCCTTCGTGTGCCTCCCCACATTGAATTACATAATCCTTTGTGCCATATACCAAGTAGTTTATTATGCTTCTTTCTACCTCATGTTACACTACACAATCATTCTTCTTGTGTGGTCTTTAATCTAAGCAATTTCCTTCAGAGAACCTTCATTTTTAGCACCTATAACACCTTTCTCTCTCATGCCAACCGTTCAGAGGATACCCTCAATCATGCCAAACTATATCAAATCTGATGTCAACAATTTTTCTCTTGTATGTGATCCACCCACACTAAAATTATTTGAGGTCCTCTATGCATGAAATCAAAAGATAGTAATCATCTCTTTACATGTAAGTGTACTTATTTCAACAAAATAAAGAACTAAATTGAAAAATCATAACAATGATTGAAAGGAAACACATAAAAGGGAAATATAATCTAAGTGGCTACACTACCTTATTACAAAAACCAAGAAGATTTATTTATAGTAGGGCGTTAGCCTACTCCCATTGAAGCAACCACACAATAAGGTGTCATCCAACGCCTACAATGACAAGCACCTGATTCAAGTATCTTTTTTACCACAAAAGGTCCCAACCAATGTACTTTCAATTTCCATAGGTGGAGCACAAACTTGGATTCATATAGAAGAATGTTCTTTCCAACCTCACAAGTATTGTTCCTAATGTGCCTATCATGTCCTTCTATCTCACCTTCTCAGTCGTATGTATCCAACACACAATGGTGCACCGCTCATCTAACTGCGTCATTTTGTAATTGTTCTTTTCAGCAGCTTTCTCATCAGCTAGTCCACCTGCGCATGTAATACCTAGGGATAGTAATATAAATTCAACAGGAAATACAACCTCTACGCTAAACAACGAATAAAAACATGCGGCCTTATTCAACCTCTTATAAGTGGTCCTCTATGCCTAAAGTACAAATGGAACTTTATGATCCCAATAATTTCTTCTAACATCACAAATTTTTGTCAATGTCTATCACAAAATATTATTGAAAGATTCAACAATACCATTAGCCTGTGGGTGATAAGGAGTAGTCTTATGGTGTTCCACCATAAACTTTGCCAATAAAATTGTGATCGTCTCATTTAAGAAATGAGTTCCTCTATCACTTGTCAAGCTTAATGGAAAGCCATACCTGCTAATAATATTCACCCATAAGAATCTTGTTTTTGTGGCTGCTGTATAATCCTTTGTACGTGTTTCCTCTACCCACCTTATCAGATAGTCTCTGCAAGTAAAAATGTAGCATGTGTCAGTCCTACACGCGGGTGGTGAAATAGGACCTACGAAGTCAATAACCCACTTCTCAAAAGGCTCAGTGATTGCAATAGGCCACAACGACATCTCATCCCTTGTTCCAAGCTTCCCAAGGCACTAACAATGATAACATGCCTTGGCATATTCTTTATTATATTTGTAAAAAGTATCCCACTAAAGTCTAGCCATCAGAATATTGCACGTTGTAACTTCACCAATGTAATGACCTCATGTTATCCCCTCATAAGAATCTTCCATAATAACCTCGTGCTCATGCTCCAAAACACAACAATGTAAAAATTCATCATGACCTAACCTGTACAAATATCCACCAATCAATAGGTAATATGCCACGCGTATTACAAATTTCTTTCTCTCTAATGTCTTCATTCCTTCAGGTTCCTATCTAGTGCTCAAAAACACTGTAGTATCCTTTAACTTTGTGGACATATAATTTAATATGAAAAGCTATGCATCTGGCATTGTGTCCTTAATACTCTATGTATCCTCAGTGGAATTGAGCATTGAAAAATTTTTAGGCCCTGAATTACTTTTTCGCAGTTTCACAACAACGGTGAACTCAAATTATTGAAATATAAGTATCCACCTGCAAATGTGCCATTGCAAAATAGGCTTGTTGACCAAGTAATTGAGTGACATATGATCTATATAGAAGATAAACGAGGTCACCAACAAGTATTGCATGAAATTTTGCATCGTGTAGATCATGGAAAAATCCTTGTGCTCAATGGTTTTGTAATTCTACTTCATAGGTGTCAACTTCCTTCTTACAAAAAAAATGGGATGATCCATAATTCCTTCCTGTGGTTGCACTAATTTCTATGCAAGAAGAATCATTATGAACATGAAAGGGTTTTTCTCATGAAGGAAAGCACAAAATAGGTGTAATGGTCATCCTTTCCTTCAATGTCTCAAATGTTTGTTGTTGCACATCACCCTGATAGAAATTTCCTTTAGGTTTCAACAATCCTTCCAAGGGCATGACAATATTTGCATATCCCTTGATGAATTTCCTGTAATAGCCTGTATGTCCCAATAATCTGTGCACCTCAATTTGATTTTTAGGTTCTTCCCAACCCAAGATCCAACTATCTTGGCTGCGTCTACCAACAATCCTTCCTTCCAAATTATATGCCCAAGTAAAGTGTCAAATGGTGTTGCAAAGATGCACTTCTTAATGTTGAGAGAGATGTTTAGTTTCCTACAACTCTAAAAACCGAGCCTTAGATTATCATAGTGATCCTTTACTAAACCATGCATTATCTAATCATCTAGATATACCTACAAGAATTTATGAATAACGTATCAAAAGGCCTTCATAATAATGCACGAGAACATTGTTTTTTCATTTTTCATTCCAAAGGGCATAACTATGTAGGAAAAACTTCCCCATTCACTAGTAAAAGTTGTCTTTTCTTGATCATCCTTCGTAATGCACACCTGGTGATAACCGAGAAATCCATTTGTAAAATAATATATCTCGTGCTCAACAAATCCCTTAAGAATTTATTCTGTGAATGGGGTGGGAAAAATATCAATAACACATGAAGCATTGAGTTCTCTGTAGTCCACACAAATCCTTGTCCTCCCATCCTTCTTAATGATTATTACCATGGGGCTAACCCACTTAGATTCTTCAATAGGCTCAATGATTTCAGACTTGATCACCTTGTCAATTTCTTCCTTTACCTTCATGCACATATTAGGATTCATCTTGTAAGGACTCTTCCTAACTGGGCACACTCCTTCTTTCAGTTTGATTTTCATCTCTCCTAAAGAAGGGTGTACTCCATTCAACTCATGATAGCCCCTTAGGAACTAGAAGTCACAGAAGAATTAGATAGTCTTAGAAACTTCTTTCTCTTACCAGTAATCACCAATAATAGCCTCCTTAGGCTATGAATTTGTACCAATTTTAACCTTCTTTGTCTTCATAGGAGTGTGATACATGCACATATTATCATCTGTATTTTCCATCACCTTGCGAGTACCTTCATTGTGGTCAAAATCTAGGTTATCCACTTCCTCATCATCTATCATGTACACCTATTTGCCCTTTTCTTTTTCTTTCTAGGCACATACTATCTCTTCTTCATAATATTTCTTCAAGGTCAAAGGTGTGCCTCAAGATTAGGCTCCCCAAAAAACTCTAGCATAATTTCTTCATCCTTCACGTTATCCCCAATGTAAGGTGTTTCATAATCTATAGTACTTCATGGATTGAAGGATTAGTAGAAAAGTAATCAAATGTTTGGATAATACATGAGGTGATCTCTTGGTAATTTTTTGTTTCCTTTTTCAAATCAGCATGGACATACCATGTGCGCGTGCAACCGCACAAGGTGGAGTAGAAATTATGCACCCAGAGTGATGGTGGTAATGCCTCCTTACAATGTGCCTAATATCTCTCAAAATCCTAGACGTGATGAGAGGAAAGAGGCTTCCTATGAAATTCACATGTTTGTGTAGGTACATTGCTCTAAGTAAACCTGGTGGAAAAAGTGATTCTCACTTCTCGCTATCACCAATGTGTTGTTATCCTGCGCAAAGTATAGAATAACATATTTCTTCTATCCCCTTAATTCTACCACCGAGTCTCCATGGTGCATAGAAATACATCAGGGTTCCCTTCACCAGTATACCGTGGTACACAGTTACATCCTAATCACCTCACTATGTGTGGCCTAATCATTCTTGTGACTCTTCCTTTGACCTCGCACCTAACCATTTCACATGTTTCATGAGCCAAGTTATCACAAGCAACACTAGTAGTGTCACTTACAGACTGCACATCTTCTTAATGAAGCACACCCTCCTTGGATGGTTCTAAATTCTCTGGATCACGCACTGACTGTACATATATTATGTTAATCTCCTCCTCACTCAATGGTTCTACATAGGGCTCAAATATATTCTCAAATAGAGCTATAATCATGTGCTCCTCATTGGTTTCAAAATTGATGTACCTTTTCTTAAAGCACAAATCTTCATTACTCGCATAGCACCAGAGTCACCCAAGTAATGTTAGAAAGTTATGTGCTTGAGAAAGTTCCAACACCTAAAAGCCTTCAGTAAATGTGGCCCCAAGAATAGTAATAGATGCATCCTTTATGACCCTGATGTAGCCTAGAATTCAAGAATACAATCCTAGGCACATTGGCACATCAGTTAGCCTAGACTGAGCGCTCACCCAAAGTACACAAAGGTACCAGGCCCTCTTTAGGGTTGCTATTGTAGGATGTTAGCATGATGAAGACTTTAATCATTCAGATCTATAGCTAATATATCTTTCAAATAGTGCATATTTAGAACTAGATCTAGAACATAACAGACTTAACAGATAACCATAATGGAATCAAGCATGCAATACTGAATTATAACCATGAGAACAACTTGTTTCAATCCATAATATCCATTATATTAATTACAATAAATACACATAAGCTTCCTTACAATCACAGTAGTATATGCTCATGCACGTAATATATTTGACAACATAATCTCACTATAACCTAGTTCTCAGACGTATATATATATATGCTCTCTCTGCTACACAGTTCAATACATATTTATAAGGGTGGGGATACTTTCCATTTACCACTTATCTAATCCCAAAATAGGTTGCATGCTATTATTAGCCACACACCATTTCAAAAATAGGCTTACATGCAAGAGTGTTAACAATAGATCTCTCTTAGTCAACTATTAGTTCACAATTCTATCTTCAGCCTGCATCCATGCAAAATGCTTTGTAACTGATCATCCAAAAATATCCAATATGTGTCGTGCAAGTCTCCAATTGGTTTAAGTGCTCCACAAACTATCTCCAAAAATAGATCCTCATCATGAAAATAGCTAAGTCCTGAATCTATCTCTGTTCTACACACAATCCTCTCCAATGCTTCTACACCTTTGAATGTGCTCTATTCTCCCACGTGAACCTTCTGTATTTTCTTCACTAAGTGCCAGAGTTTGATTGATCAACATTACCCCATACTAGTTTCATTGCCGCCCCGGAAGTGGTTGTCTCCAAAAATGAATCAAAGAATATGAATAGAAGAATATAAAGAATTTTGATGAATAAAAGAATGTCTTTAACCTGTAGTATCTTCTGTTGCATCCTGAATCATCAATTTGGGATATTCTTCTTTTATTTCTACCTCTAAGGTATGCCAATCATTGAGCACAGCTTCTACTTTCTCTAGAATATCCACTACAATTGACTCTGATTCATCCCTTGCAATCTCTCCTTTTTCATTTTGTAATACCAACACAATGTTGGACATGGTAGTCATTCTCCCTTCCAACAATTCCATCTTGTGTGGTTCCTAAGTTGTTGTAAGGGCCTCACGCTTTTTCTTAATAAGTGATAAACATTATGCATGGCCTAATGTCTCATCCTTCATGGCCTTCAGGACCTCATTGTCTTCTAAAATGGTCTTGGTCCTTATAACAGCCTCTGGCGATGTACAAATATTCAGCACTTGATACACCTTCTTGAGTTCCTCCTCTAAGCTCTGAAGAAATCCTTCATATGATGTAATCTTCCGCATCACTGAAGCCTTTTCTTACTTTACTTCCTGTGTTGGATCCTTTGGCTCAGGCATGCACAAAGGTTCATCTTCAAGCACTAAGTTTACCAATGTACTTACATAATGTATTGCCGAAGGAAACGTCTTGGGTACCTTTGGCTCTAAGTGTGGCTTAGCCTTCATGACATTGTCACCAATCTCCTCCACCATGCTGATAAACACAACATTCTTCTACTATGAAAAGTATTTTTCCTATTTTAGGTGTGTGATTTCCTCATCCTTAGTCTTAATCTCCTCCCTTAGCACTCTAATTTTTGTAGCTTTATCCATGTTCCAACGCATGACTTCTATTGAGACTTTCACCAAAGCATTGATCACCTGTTCATATGACATAACAATAGGATTTACTATTATGTGTCTAGCCTGAGGTGTCTTTTTCAACCTCCTTAACATGCATGAATCCTCACATACATCAAAATCTAGTTCATCCATGTGCGTGTGCATCGACCATGACAATTACTTCCTTATGCGCACTGTCACCGTATCTTCATCCATTAACTCCAAACCATATAACTCCTTTTGTGCCATTATGCACTAGAAACAGGAACAAACAATTTTATATGTGTCCTTAGTGTAGCCTATGGCTGGTGGAATATACTCCCCACTTATTCTTCTTGATCTAGGATGCTTAGGAACTTGGGCTTCAAGATTGGGAACTTATGCTGCTATGTCCTGAGTAGTCTCAGTTGTTGTCTTATATGCCCCTTTTTATTCCTCTTCTCCATCCTTCATTTCCTCATCTTTTTGTTCCTCTACATTCTTTGGAGGTGTAGGAGAATTGGGTGTGCTTTCCTCTGACTCTTCTACTTCCTCATTCAAATTTAATTTCCTTATTATTTTCTCAGTTGTCTCCTTTTGTGGAGAGAGTCAAGGTGATCTGCGCATTGTTTGCGGAGTAGCACCTTGGGTCCTTGTCCTCTTGAATACTCTCTTAAATCGGAGCTCCCCTTGGACCACATCCAAGTCCTCATCATCTTCCTCTTGTGGTTGAGGCAGGGTAGTTGTACGCTTAGCTTAATCCTTATTTGGAAGCTGTCTTCTACCTTTATGTTCCAAACCATCACTATCCTCATGCTCCTCCTCTTCATCATCGACTTGAATTGTTTCTATGGGCTTGGGTGTTGGAACATTTTCCATTGTATGCTTACCCTTGGTGGCCTTGGGAGTGTGAAATCATTCTCCACATATGTAGCATTCTCTAGCCTGGGTTTGAGTTGTAGGTACACGAGCATTGCTCTGGTGTCCCCAACTGCCAAGCTCACAGGTTTCATGCTTATAATATATGAAATAAGTCTTTCAATGTATACATTGCACCCTGAATATACATCTTCCTCAAAGTGTGGTAGTCACAATATACCTTGTCTACATTATAGGTTAAGTGGCATGCATCTGAAAACTGATGGACTGATGCTTAGAAATACCTTGTTGTGAAGGCATACATAAATTCACACCATGGGTTGCAAGCCCCGTCCTTCATTACAAATCACGTGATGAAATTTTTTTGGTATACTACAAATTGAACTACCTTACCCACCACTGAAGGAAAATCCTTGGGTATGCACCACTCTTCCTCAAATGTTGCACAGAGTCTATCATACCACATCTCCACCCTCTACTTGAATGGTCCACTCATTTATCCATTGCACAAGTACTTGCCAAATCTTTCTGCAAGTGACTTGTGTTCCATGGGGTACTCCCAAATATTCTCCTTTGGCCCATCAGGCACCCCAATCTCCATGAATACTAAGGAAAATAACACAATGCCAAAATTTATCTTGTCACCTATCCACACTTCTTTAATGATTTTATTTTCTATGTGATCTGCAATGTTGTAGACCACTCCTTGAGACATATTCTTGGCAACGTGTAACCACATTGTGTTTACATGTGACCACCTTCCTTGGTCATTCAACTTTGTCACAAGATGTGTAGCTTCCTGCACTACTGAGTACTTCTTCAAATTGTCAATGTACATGTCACATGGACCCTTAGTATACCCCAAATCCTTCCATGTCTCTAGGATTGTGGCTTTATCAGTTAAATCACTATCTAGATCCAACCCTGAGGCCCTTAGTTCTATCACCATTGAAATCAAAGAGGCTGTGATTCTTACCCTCTGTCGGACGAAGTAGAAGAAGTCCTCATGGACTTTGCTCATCAGCCATTGATACAATGGTTCATACTTTCAAAAATATGGTAGCTCATATAGCTAGTGGACTCCATTCCACTTCAACAACTTCTCACCAGCGTCATCGTATGTTGGCATATCCTCTGCCATGTGCTTGTTCGTTTTCATGCTCAGTAACGCATCGAGCTCATTATTATCTGATGTTTGATGGTTATAGTCATTGATTTTACATTGGAAGATATGAGAATCTCATTCTTGTCCCTCAATCATGCCCATCGGATACTGCATTTCTAAAAAATTACTCTCGAGGGCAATCTCTTCTTCCACTTCAACCTTCTTCTTCCCTTTATCTCTTGCTGTGGGTACTTTCTTTGGTGCCATTTGAAAACAATATCTCTTTTCTTCCCTCTGTATTCAAGTAATTCAAAAACCTAGCTTAAATCTCTGTGACCTAGTAGAAATCGTGTGCCCTAGCTCATTTGTAATGCATCTGCTTCACTCAAACCCTTCTCCTATGGGAACAAAATCTTCGCCAGTGCACAACCCTTCTCTCCATGACTAGTTTCACACTCTACGTACCTCAACATGATTTCTCATCTCGTTCACACTTAACACTTTTCAAATCCTCTCAATTACAATGGTAAAAATGAACTCACATCCCACCCTTATATAGAATTTCAAAAATTTATTACATTTATTACTCTTCCACCTACCAATGATCCTCTCATTAAGTGACCATTTTCTTTAATTCTGTGTGGTACATCTTCGCGCCCAAGCTATAACCTTATAACACGTCATCCTACCTTTTGGTTGTGGATTTCTCTTCAATGTGCTTCCATGGGTCTGAGTATCTCATCACTTTGCCTTCAACTGGTAGTCTTCCCAGCCCCTGCTTACCTCGCATTATAATTGTTTCTTCATTCCTCTCTATCTATGGTCCTTATGTCTAGAATATTTTTTTTTTCAATTTTCTAACCTTGAATAACACCCGTAGATAGTTTCTTTCATGTGGACTTATTTCCATTAGTCTTGTACCTAGATATCAACAACCTACCCCACACTAAGGGTATGTGAAGTCCTCTACGCATAAAAATTCTTCAAATAGTAATTAGCTTATGGTGTGTAAATGTGCTTATTACACAAACACACCAACTAAGTTGACAAAGCGTAGCAATAAAGAAGGAAACACATTAAGGGAATGCAGAATTGAAACCCTAATCTAAATGACAACACTACCTTATTACAAATACCAAGAAGACTTATTTATAGTAGGGATTCATCCTACTCCTGTTGAAGTAATCGGGTAACTATATTCCATCAAGTGCCTCTAACTGAAAAATGCTTGATTTTAGTATATTAGTGATAACGTATGGCCCCAACCAATGTACCTTGAGTTTACATGGATGGTGTAAAAACTTAGAATCATAAAGGAGCACCATTTGTCATATCTCTAACTTTTTTATCCATGATGTGCCTTTCATTCCATGCTTTCCATCTGGCCCTCTCTTGTTTTTTACCCCAACATGCTTTGGCTCATCGTTCATTTAATTGGATTAATTGTTTAATACATTCTTCTAATGCTTGCTCATCAGCAAGACCTCTAGCATGTGCAATACACAAAGAAGGTAACATAAATTCCATAGGAATAACTGCTTCTGCACCAAACACTAACTAAAATGGTGTGGCTTTGTTCAACCTTTTATATGTAAGAAGTTATGAATAAATTCCTTGAATGCTTGAACAACTATGCGTGAAAATACATCAAGTGCATTTTTAAGACCAAAAGGCATTACAATATAGGCAAAGCTACCCCATTAAATAGTAAATGTAGTCTTTTCCTTATCCTCCTAGGCAATCCGAACCTAATGATACCCAAAGAACCCATATGTAAACTATTAGATTTCCCACCATGCAACATCTTCTAGTATTTCCTCAGTGAATGACATAAGAAAGGGATCAATCACATATGCAACATTCAACTCACTGTATTTCATGCAAATCCTAATCCATCCATCCTTCTTGATACTGATCACCATTGGGATAACCCATTAAGACTCATCAATGGGCTTGATAATTCCATACTTCAACATTTTATCAATCTCATCTTTGACCTTTTCGTGCAAGTTGGTGTTCATCCTATAGGGTCTCTTTCTAACTAGGTGTGCACCCTCTTTACGCTTTATCTTCATCTCCCCTAATGATTCATGCATGCCTTTAAGTTCATGGTACCCCTTAGGTAATAAGTCTTGATAATCCTTTAGTAACTCTATGGATTTTTTCCACTTCAGAGTCTGACCAATAGTCCCCAATTATGGCTTCCTTAGGCTCAACCTATGATCCAATATTCACCTTCTTTGTCTTCATAGGTTCATGATAGACACGTGTGGTTGTATCTGCACTGTCCAATACCTCATGCCTACTTGTTGAATGATTTAGATCTAGATTTTCTACTTCCTCATCATCCACTAAGTAGACCATTTTTCCTTTTTCCTTCTCAAGGAAAATGCGTTGAAGTAGTGTTTTATTAGTCTGTATTTCTTCAACAAGATGCACTCCTGAGTCTCCTTCATCCAATAACACCTGAAGGAGTTCTTCATCCTTAGCACTATCTCCCATAGTTAAGTGCTTTATGAATTTCAATGCTTCTTCCACCAGAGGCTTTGTAGAAAAGAAGTCAAACATCTAGGTGTTTCACTCGGAAATGTTTCGTTCCTTTTAGAAACAGATAAGGTTAGGGGCTAGGAGGAATACCTGTAGAATGTCGAGATGGTGTGCGCGTACCGTAGAGAAAGATCAGGCTGACTGCTAAGAACTCCTTTTTGTCTTGGAAGGACTACCTGCAAATAAGAACACAAGACCACAAGATTTTAATTAGACAATAAATGAGGGAGCTGCCTTGGGCCCAGGAAATATAAAACTTCCTTTCGAAGGTGGTCAGTTCCCCTGCTAATATGAATTAACACAAAAGACTGTAAGATATCAATTAAGTTGTTTCGTTTGAACTGGGTAGGGGAAAGGCTGGTTTTTTGGTTTTGATCGGAGGAACCGATGCCGGTTACTGATAACCGATGCCAGTTACTGATAACCGATGTCGGTTACTGATAACCGATACCGGTGGGTTCTAGGATCTTCTTGGTAGCTATGGTGTTTGTAAGGCTAGTTTATGGATGATATTAGGAAATGAGATGATGAGGGGTAAAGGAATGACAGTTAGATGCAATGGCACGTTGGGTAGTGGATTCAGAAACGGATTTAGGAGGACTGAGATTCAAGAAGCATAAGAAATATTATAACAGAGGACATGCAAGATGTGACTTACTGGTTTTGACCAGGATGCAAGCTGATCTCCTTTGCTGTAAACACTTCTGGTATTTCCACTCGTCTCCGCTCGGTCAAGTGAAGATCTGGACTCTGTTTCTCGCTCCCAATGCTCTTTGTTGATCCAGAAATCCTCCGACTGATCCCAAAATGAAATTCTGATCCATTGTTTTGGTTTGGGGAGCCCATTTACAGGGAACCGATGGCGGTTGCGTAACCGACGGCGGTCGAGTAGGAACCGGCATCGGTAAGGAAAAAGTAGGCTATTTTTAGTAAAATAGCCCACCTTCCCTGCTTTTCTCCCGAGAGATCAGTTGCGGGCTCGATCAAGTGACTAGAAGGTCGGTTTTGGGTGCGAGAAAGGGGTCATTAGTTATGGGTGTAGGTGTGGACCAAGTTATGGGTCTTAATTAGGTTAGTTTTAGGGTTAGGGCTAGGTCATGATGAAGTGGCAAAGTGAGGTGGTAGGTAGGGTGATGTGGATTTATCAATTAGAAGGCAATTAATAACTAATTGTGTAAGGTTTAGGTGATGAGGTTATATTGCGAGATGAGATGCGGGTCACAAGGGGTCGTAAGACAGGAAATTGGTGTCTACATTAGCCCCTTATTGTCGTGTAGCTTGTTTTGTAAAGCTGCGCGGACAATAATATGAAGTGGTTTCTCCTGTTAAGGATATAGGTAATCCCCCTCAAATCTATCATAGATTGAGTGAACGGGAAATCAGGGATAGGGTTGATAAAGGGTGAATGTTGTAGAGAGGATGGTAAGGTGGTGGGGTAAGTCCAAGGAAGAAGACGCATGTTGAAAGGCAATAGTACGACTAGGGTACATGATTTGACGAGAAAACCAGCAATGTATAGGCAAAGGTCGATAGTTTATCCAAACAAGGGTGATATAATCCTGGTATCCAAGGCATAGGAAGTAGCTCCAGGGTATATAACAGGTAAGGTACAGGAACATTTAGGCATGTTCGGCAGTACTAAATGGTTGGTTTGGTTGAGATAAACGTCACGGTGTAGGTCTAGGCAAAGTTGGTCGACAGATCAAGTCAAGGACCCTAATCATGCTAAAACATGAACAGGTGAGCTCGATTGAACAAAAGGTACATGATGGATGGATAAAATAAAATGTTGATTGTGGGTATGGTATTGAAGTGATACGGCCTTGGGTCGGGCCAAGTTGTTGGGTTGTGGCCTTGGGTCAGGCCATAAGGGTAGAGTGAGGCCTTGGGTCGGGCCAAATTGTTAGGGCGAGGCCTTGGGTGGGGCCGGATAGGTAGGTTGAGGCCTTGGGTCGGGCCAAATGGTTAGGTTGAGGCCTTGGGTCGGGCCAAATAAGTAGGTTGAGGCCTTGGGTCGGGCCGAATAGGTAGGTTGAGGCCTTGGGTCGGGCCAAATAGGTAGGTTGAGGCCTTGGGTCGGGCCAAATAAGTAGGTTGAGGCCTTGGGTTGGGCCAAATAGGTAGGTTGAGGCCTTGGGTCAGGCCAAATAGGTAGGTTGAGGCCTTGGGTCGGGCCAAATAGGTAGGTTGAGGCCTTGGGTCGGGCCAAATTGGTAAACAAATGGTGTTCAACAAAGGTGGATATAGGCGACATGTGGTTAAAAAAGGGGCAAATGGTAAATAGGGGCAAAAAATATTGGGGGAAAGTTGGCAGAAAAACTGATGTCGATTCTACATGACCGATATCGGTCAAGGGACCGATACCGGTTTATTAGGGCAAAATGAAACCGATATCGGTTATGGGCAAAAAACCTATAAAAAGAAAAATACGGCTTGTCATTGTCACTTTGTTATTTTGTAAACCAAATTGACTTGTCTGACATGGAGAGTTGAGATTGGAGGTTTATTGAGTGAGGTGGAGCTATTTTGGTGGAGGAGTGAGTTGTTTGCGGGACCGAGTGAGGAGGAGGCAGCAGTTGATTGGCCGGGGACCCAACATATCAGAATTGGAGCTATGGCATAGGCAGGAGGAGCAGGAGGGGCTGGACCAGCTGGACCACCACCACCTATCCCACCACGATGACGTGTCGTCGTACGGGTAAGTTCAAAACTCCTCATTTTCTGCATTTTATTGCATTATGTTGGTTTTGGGATTTGGGTAGGAATATAATGTTTTGTAGAAAATAATGAATAAATGGAAATGATTTGAAAAAGGGAGAGGGTAGATAGGTGAAATAGGCCAAGGCGGCAGGGTGGGTAGGTTTTTAGGGTGTTTGGGTGGGTAGAGAGGTAGAAATAGGGAAAAAGAAGAAAGGGGTAGCCGCGTCGGGTTCGGCGCGGCAAATTTCCAGTGACCGATGCCGGTCACTAAGAGACCGGCATCGGTCGCTATTTTTTTTTGGGCAGGGTGGGTCTGTGGGTTACCGATGCGTCGGTGGGAGGGGGACCGGGGTCGGTTGGGTGAGTGTGGGTTGGGTTGGGTTTTGGTTGAGTGTGGGTTGGGTTGGGTTTTGGGTGTGGGGGGGTTTGGGTTGGGTTTTGGTTGAGTGTGGGTTAGGTTGGGTTTTGGGTGTGGGGGGGTTTGGTTTTTAGGTGGAGTGGGTTTGGGTTTTGGGTGTGGGGTGGGTTTGGTTTTTAGGTGGAGTGGGTTTGGGTTTGTTTTGTTTTGGGGTTAGGTGGTAGAGAGTCGGGGTGTGGTCGGGGGGATAAAAGGGGGTTTAGAGGGTAAAGTAGATGTTTTGATAAAAAGTAGGTCTAAGGATGTGGGTTGGTTTTGCAGGCACGTCAGCAGTTGACGATGCGGGATAGGATGCCCTCGCTATTGGTGCGGATGTGGCCACACATATCTGCGGCTCATTGGGTGATCATGCGTGAGGTGGGACTCGGTGGAGTCCAGAGGTATAGAGTGATAGAGAGAGATCACAGCCTGATGGTCGCCCTCATCGAGAGATGGGATCCGGCGACCAATGTGTTCCATCTCCTGACTGGGGAGATGACTATTACGTTGGAGGATGTGTATCACATTCTTCGACTACCTATCGAGGGAGAGGCAGTCTTCCAGGTAGATTCCGAGACTGCCATGGACAGCATATTACAGGTTTTTGGAGATGCAGCTGCGCTACTTACCTATCACAGCGCGAGCATTGGGTATGGTGACATGTACCGTGCGCATCGACACGAGACACGGCTGGTTGTGTTGATGATGATTGGGATCACCTGCTTCGCCCTCCCAGACTCAGAGGGAGGCCGCTTTCCACGGGCATTGATGGGGTGCTTCATGAGATGGTGGAGGAGCACACCTATTATGCTTGGGCACCAGTATATTTGGTGCAGTTATACAGAGAGCTCTGGGGTTATCGCCGGATGAGGTGATTCGGTATCTGTTCGACATTTTTGCTGCATTGTTGGGCATATGAGCACATCATATGCATTAGGCCAGTAGGGCTACCCCAGCAGCCAGGGCCACAGGTTATATACAGATATGGCTTTCAGAGATGGTTGGGAGTCGTGGGGCAGCCACGAGCAGTGCTTGCGGGGAGAGACGTTGCCTACTACAGGCATTTGTTAGAGGGCCTGACAGCAGTAGATATCGTATGGAGACCTTACAGAGGTCATCACCCGCACAGAGGAGGCCGAGTACAGTTACGCTGGATCCAGTACACATTCTAGATAGCAGGACGGAGGCCAGGAGAGTACGAGAGGATACCCCTAGAGAGGGTACGCAGGCAGATGGGGCTGCGACAGGACGAGCCACCTCCCTTCCCTCAGTACAGGAGGGATGATGTAGAGGCCCCACTGCCTGCACCACAGCCCATGGATCCAGATTGGGTTACAGAGAGGCCAGCAGATGACACAGTAGATGATGCTAGGTGTACAGGAGCATACAGGGTGTGGTGGGCTGGTCAGAGAGCGGCAAGGGTAGCACAGCCTACACAGCCAGACTTGGCAGCTGTGACGGCAGAGAGAGATCAACACAGGGGTCAGGTGCAGCTATTACAGGGACAGTTGGCTGCTGCACAGGCACATATAGGTGTCCTACAGGGGCAGCTAGCCCAGGCGTAGGTACAGGTACAGGCACAGGCACCACCACCAGCAGCAGCACAGCCACAGGTGCAGGGACAGGTACAGGCAGCAGTACCAGCAGCAGCACAGGTACCGGCACCATCACCAGCAGCAGCACAGCCATAGCCCCAGGCACAGGTACAGATACTACCGTCAGCAGCGGCACAGCCACAGGCACCACCAGCACAGGCATAGGGGGTACTAGTATTAGGTGCCAGGGGACCAGCCCCAGCTCCTTCAGTGGCTCGAGGGCACTATATGGAGGTTAGAGCGGAGGCCCGATACTATCAGGATATTCTTGATAGTATCGGAGTTGAGTATCAGCCTTATGCAGCTCATAGAGCAGAGACCTCTCACAGCCAGAGATCTCAGGGAGGTGCAGCCACAGCCGGCGTGTCCGTTACAGGCAGGAGGCGAGAGGCACCATAGGGACCAGCAGGGAGAGGTGCCAAGGGCGGTGGGGAGAGCTGAGGGATCCCTGTATTGTTTTTGTATATAGGCATGGGCACCGGTCTGCGAACCGGTTGTGTTGATAGAGGCCTGCGTGCCTACATTTATTCATGTATGGATTCATTTATTCATTATATACCGGCCTGCGAGTCGAGTATGGGTTGTATATTTGATACCGGTCTGCGAGCCAAGTATTTTTTTGATATGAGGGACCGGCCTGCGAGCCGAGTCGAGATTTTGGATAGTTATTGCGGCCTGCGTGCCGGCTTAGTTGTATGATGAGATCACAGAGGCCCCGATGCAGGGCACATTGTATATTTGAAAATTTGTATATATATATAGAGATGATGTTTTGATCCACATGCAGTGTTCAAAAATGTGTTTAAGTATTTTGTCGATGGTTTGTGATATAGAATGTAGGATGAGTTTAGTTGACATGTTGATATATGGATGATGTTGATGTTTTTGTTTTTGCACGTATATAAGGATGACATGTTATATGATGAAATGTTGCATGTTGTGGGCTGGTTTTGTGACATTGTGATATATGTATCTGATGAGTTGGATCCAAATGTTGTATAGAGAGATAGTTTTTTTTTTGTTGTTGTTGTTGTTGTATCCTTAGTTGATGACTTGTTTGTTTTTTGTAAAATAGATGATGTTAACGAATTTGTAATGATATGTGTGGTGGATAGACAAATATGGATAATGGTGTTGTGATGCAAGAAAAGAGGTGGGCGCGACAAAAATTTGGTAAAAAAATGAAGAAAAGACCATGTTTCAAAAGGCCAGGTGTGTAACCGATATCGGTTACATAACCGATACCGGTTATTTAGGTATGAGCTTTTCTAAAAATAAAAAATCTAGGGTGGCAACTTAAGTTCTAATTTTGAGAGCCATGCAAGAAGTTAAATACGTGAACGCGACGCTTTTTGATGACTGAGACAGGTAATTGCATGAGAAATTTGAGTGATTAGGAGTAAAGAGACAGGGAAAGTGATTGTGATCTGAGATTTGGAAGACAGAAAGGCAGGTTTGAAAAAGGTGGTGATAATGGCAGGACGAGGAGAAACATCCAGCAGGCAGGGACAAGAGGGAAGACAAGGGCCACCTCAAGCTACTGCAACCCAAGAGGTAAACGTTTTGGTTATGATTTGACTTTTGCATGTGTTATGAATAAGAGATTAAGTGGGTAGATATGAAAAAGAAAACATGATAGCAAGGGTTATAAGTGTTACGGGGTAGGTAATCAGGGGTTTCAGGTATGTTTGTAGGTATAGAAAGGAATAGACGCTCAAATTATTGTTGTAGGTGGTTGTTTAGGCAAGGTGTATGAAACTAATAGGGACCGATATCGATTAGGGATAACCGGTATTGGTCACCCAACCGGTATCGGTTAGCTGTAAACGATACCGGTTGATTGAGGAATTTCCAGAATGTGAGAAAAACCCTGATGGATTGAATGGTTGTTTGTTGTTTTGATGTATGCAGGATCAGGCAGGGTTGATGATGAATGATAGTGTGCCAGCGCTGTTGTCACGAATCCGAGCGGATGTAACGCCAGCTGAATGGACATTGATAAATCGTTTGGGGTTAAGTGGAATCCACTATTATTCACGAATCGCACGTAACCATGCTATGTTACAGGCGTTGATTGAGAGATGGAATCCTGAGAAAAATAGCTTCTATCTGCCAACAGGGGAGATGACAGTAACATTAGAAGATGTGTTCCGTATTTTGAGACTCCCTATTACAGGAGAACCAGTATATCAGGCACTACCTAGTGCGGCACGGGGAGCGATAACAACAGTATTTGGTCCATACGCACGAGATTCGACACAGCGAGGCTTATCATTTACGTATGGGGTAATGTATGCAGCACACCCTGAGGAGACAAGGTTAGCAGTGATATTAATGATAGCGGTAGGGTATTATGCATTACCGAGGGCAGAAGGGGGAAGATTTCCAAAGGCATTGATGTGTGTTATCTAGGAGATGATAGAAAGGAACGTGACTTTTTCATGGGCACCTGCATATTTGGCGGAGCTATACAGGGGTTTATGGGCTTGTAGGTGAAATCACAGAACGACACTGGATTGTTCATACTTATTACACTGTTGGGCCTATAAGCACATTGTTTGTGTGTGACCAATAGGACGATCCATCCAGGCAGGACAGACTGGAGTACAGAGGTTGGGATTCAGACGCTGGGTCCAGACAGAACAAGAGGCAAGATCTCAGGCCGTGACGGGTGACATCGAGTATTACAGGCAGGTATGGGAGAGGGTGACGGTTGCGGATATCTATTGGAGGCCTTACGGGAACTATATGGTAACCGAGAACATAGCTGAGGAGTTGAGAGGTGTAGAGCAATTGAGGTGGATCGCGGGGCACAGACTAGGTGAATATGAGAGGATTCCTATAGATCACGTGCGGCGACAATTTGGATTTATGCAGGATATACCGCAGGCTTATAGACCCTATATGAGGATTGACGCTGAGGCAGCATTCTCACCTCCCCGGCCAACACCTCCAGAAGGGCCCGAGGAGATAGCAGCCGATCGTAGTGTAATGGATGCCGGAATGACAGAGGCCTATAGGTTATGGTGGGTAGCAGAGCTATGAGGTGTATGCGATCACCCTGACATAGTTGTGATTACAGCAGAGAGGGATCGTCTGTAGCGTTTGGTTCAGCAGCTCCAAACGCAGGTGAATGAGACAAGAGGATTGTTAGTGGTTGCGAAGTCACGGGCGGAGAGACTAGAGGCTGGAGTCCTCCATGCGAGAGGGCGTATTCATATGTTACAGGAGAGATTGGTAGATCAGTGGGTGGTACCAATAGCCGTGGTACCATTGAGGACAGAGAGGCCTGGCGAGAGGGGTCGATGATCATGATCATCACCTAGTTCGGGATGAGGCATGAGGGTCTAAATAAATGTTAGCAAGGTATAAGAATAAATAAGCGTACCGACTTGCGTGTCGATGATAGAGAAGATGTAGTTGTTTAACATCTAAATAAAATGAGAGATGTATGTTGATTTGAGTTATAATAATAAGAATTTTTTCGTTTTGGCTTTCAGTGTTTTGAAAAAGGATAAAGAGGAATGTGATTAAATAGAAATACACAAAAATATTTATATTTACCACACATGATAGGTTATGGTAGGGGATGGTCGAGCTAACCTTGGGAGACCCCATGTCTCTGAAGTGCTGCCTACATAGCCCATTGCACAAAGCAAGGAGGGGCCTCAGACCGATGTAGTTCTCCCTTAGGACCAGGGAGAGGTGAATTTAGGCAATTTGGTTGTGGTTAGGCAATTTGTCGTTTGGTAAAAATTTGATGTTGGTAGGGTAATGCTGTTGGTGTTAGTAGGATAATGTTGTTGGTGTTGGTATAGGTGAAGCAAAAGTTAGCATACCCACGTAGTAGGGAATCGTGTCCTGATTAAGATCAACACACAATCCTAGATGCGAGGCAAAGTGGAAAGAGTGCTCCGTAGGTGAAAAGAGCTAAACAAACCACACAACATAGAACGAGCTTGAAGCCCTAGGTACCGTGCATAGACAAGAAGTCAATAGGTGAAAAGAGTTGTATGATCACAATATATCAGGTGTACGTTACGTCCCTTGAGTTGAAACAAATGATGAGGTGAGGTGGATGATATAGCTGAGGTACAGAGAACTTGGTACAAAGTGAGTGTTCTGATGAAAGAGAACCTACCCTAAATAGACAAGTCCATGACCCAAAAGGTTCTTTTGAATGAGGCTTTTATTTGACTGAATATAGACTGATCGATGCGGGAAGTCTACAAGGGATATTGATTGTACTATTCTTGAGGTCTTCACGAAGCTGATCAATGTGAGAAGCTTCTGATAAAGGCTGACTGTGTATAGCTGTCCTTCGAGGGAGCAGTCTATTTATAGTAGCAGATATGATTTTAGTGCATAGCTGTCCTTCGGGGGAGCAGTCTATATAGAATAGTAGCAATAATTTGGCATATAGCTGTCCTTCGAGGGAACAGTCTATATATAATTTAGTTAGCTAGATGTTCTTTTAGCGTGAAGCATCTAGGTTGGTAGGAAGTTTGACTCAAGAAAATCCCATAAGAATACGGCTTATTTTAATACTTTGAAGTCATGGACTAGACTAAAAAGGGAAAGGCATCATCAAGGGGAGGTGAGGAGTGATTTTGATTTTATTTTGAGATATAGAAAACAAAGTGTATGTAGCGGTAAATGAGCTCAAGGGACGAGCAGTAGGTAGATAAGAAGTGATATAACACTAGATTCAACAGTAGAATGGTCGAAGATGCAAGGCATTAAGGGGTTCAGGCTCAGGTTTACCGTTGAGCGAAGCTAAACGATAAGTGCCTGATCCATAGGTGTGAGTGATTATATAAGGCCCAATCCAATTGGGAGAAAATTTTCCACGTTTTCTCTTTTCTAGTTTGGTGACATGTTGATTCTATTTGAGGACAAGATCACCAACCTTACAGATACGCTCATGAAGTCACTTATCATAAGCACGCTTGATGCGTTTTTGATAGATTTGGAGGTGATCAAGAGCTGTAAGATGACATTCGTCAAGAAGCTCCAATTGGGCTAACCGTTCTTGGCGGAAATCATCGTTGGTGAGAATATCCTGAAGGGATATTCTGAGGGAGGGTATTTGTATTTCGAGAGGCAAGACGGCCTCGGTACCATATACCAAAGAAAAAGGTGTGTAGCGTTAGTAGAGGTACGAATGCTAGTACGATAAGCCCAAAGGGCATAGGGAATGTGATCATGCCAATTTCTTCCGGATTCATTGACAACTTTCATGAGGATTTTGGTTAGGGTTTTATTAGAAGATTCAGCTTGACCATTGGCCTGCGGATAGTAAGGCGATGAGAAACTAAGTTTGATACCAAAGTTGTCACAAAGGTCTTGTAGCAACTTGTTTTTAAAATATTTACCATTATCTGTTATTAGGCGATGAGGAATACCAAAACGACAGATAATGTGATGGTTAATGAATTCGACAATTTTTTCCTTTTTGATTGAAATGAGTGGAATGGCCTCCACCTATTTTGTGTAATATTCGGTTGCTGTGATTATCCAACGGTGATGTTGCGAAGAGGTCGGGTGAATCTCACCAATAAGGTCTAAACCCCATTGTGAGAAAGGCCAAAGATCTCGTGCGACCTGCAGCGGATGGCTAGGAGTATGTTGAAGGTTGGCATGCTGTTGACACATAATACAACGCTTAACATATTCGTAGCAGTCGTTATTGAGAGTAGGCCAATAATAACCTAGGTGAAGGATTCGTTTAGCCACGGCAAGGCCACTAAAATGTCCACCACAAATCCCATCATGGACTTGTTGGATGGTATAGGTGACCTCTGCGCCGGTTAGACAGCGAAGGAGGATGCCATCAAAGCCACATTTATAGAGGAGTCCCCCCATGACAACATAACGAGAAACACTTTTAAGAAAAGCACGTTTGCCGTTACCAGTAAGGTCAGGTGGGAGAACAGAGATTGTAAGGTAGTCGTGAAATTGGTGGTACCAGGTATCCTGCGAATTAGTAGACACAGTATTTATCATACAAACTACCGGGGTTGAATAGGATGGGGCAAAAAGTTGTTGGACCACGACGAATAATTCAGAGTCAGTTGGCGCGGCGGGAATTTGTGAGGCTAAGCAAGCCATAGTATCTGCAAATTTCTTAGTGGAGCGGGGAATGGTTTGGATAGAATAGTGAGTAAAGAAGGCTAGAAGTGAATCCATGTAGTGTTTGTACTTTTGAATTTCCTCATTTTTGCATTGGTAGACGCCCATAACTTGATTGACTACCAATTGAGAGTCACCAAAAATATTGATAGATTTGATGCCTAAGTGTATCGCAACTTGGAGACCCAGAACAAGGGCCTCGTATTCCGCTGTATTATTAGTGCAGGGGAAATCAAGCCGGAATGAAAGAGGCATAGGTTCAGCATCGAGAGGAATGAGAACAACACCGGATCCTCCGCCACGCTGGCATTTAGATCCATCGAAGAAGAGGGTAATTTGATACAACTCTTCCCCGAGTGAAAGAGTGGCGATGAGTTCGTCGGGGAATGTAAAATTGGTAAATTGTTCCCCAGGTAAAGGGGCCTCCACAAGTTGGTCTACAAGAGTTTGTCCTTTGATTGACTTTTGTTGTATAAACTCAAGGTCGAGGTCAGCGAGGAGCATGAGCCATCGAGCGATGCGTTGGTTTAGATGTGGTTTGGCGTACATATAATGAATGGGGTCCGTGTTGGTGATGACAAAAGTTTTGTGATTCAGAAGGTAATGTCAGAGTTTGGTAGCTACGAATGATAGGGCTAGGCACAATTTTTCTACATGTGTATACCTAGTCTCGTAATCCACGAGGGTACGACTTATATAATAAATGGCCTGTTCTCGACGTGCCGAGTCCCGATGTGCGAGCATAGCTCCTATAGCATGGTCAGTGGCGGAAAGATAAAGGTAGAAAGGGCGGTTGTCCTGGGGTGGGATAAGCACGGGTGGCTGCAAGAGATAAGTTTTGAGAGCTTCGAAGGCTTGGTGACACTCCTCACTCCATTGAAAGGCAACGTCCTTTTTAAGAAGGTGATGAAAAGGGTGACATCGATCCGAGAGTTGGGAGATGAAACGCCGGATGGATTGAAGTTTACCCTGCAAACTACGCAATTGTTTGAGGTTTTTGGGTGGAGGCATTTCTAGGATAGCTTTTACTTTAGATGGATCGACCTCAATGCCACGCAAAGAGATGATAAAACCAAGAAGTTTCCCCGAAAGGACACCAAAGACACATTTCTTTGGTTGAAGACGAACATAATATTGCAACAGGCGATCGAAAATAATGGTTAAAACATCGAGATGTTCACTGCGATGTTTAGACTTACCAAGAAGATCGTCGACGTAATCTTCAAGGATAGTGTGCATAATGTCATGAAAAATGTAGGTCATAGCCCGTTGATAGGTAGCACCAGCATTCTTAAGGCCAAACTGCATGACACGATAACAGAAGGTTCCCCAAGGAGTTATGAAAGCGGTCTTATGTTGATCGGCGGGTGCGACCAAAATTTGATTGTATCCTGAAAAGCCATTCATGAGAGAAAGCATTTCATGGCCCGCAGTGAGATCAACAAGTTGATCAATACTTGGGAGGGGAAAGTCATCCTTAGGGCAAGCGAGGTTAAGATCCCGGAAATCCGTGCATATCCGAAGTCCCCCCATCGCTTTAGTGACAGGTACGATGTTAGAAATCCATTGAGGATAGTCAATAGGCAAGATGAAGGAAACAGAAAGAAGTCGTTGAAGCTCTTCTTTGACCAAGAGGGCAATGCGTGGATGCATTTTTCTCAGTTTTTGTTTGACTGGTTTGGAATCGGGATTTAGGGTAATGTTATGGACGGCAATGGTAGGATCAATTCCTGGCATGTCCGCGTAGGACCAAGCGAAAGCTTGGTTGCGGGTACGGAGAAAGGTAGTAAAGGCGGCTTGTTCCGATGTGTTAAGGGATTGTCCGATCTTCACTATGTGAGGATCCTCCTCCGTGTGGATGTTGATTTCAATAGTAGATTCGTTCAACATGGTTTGAGTTTAAGATGGTAAGGCGCGTTGAAGATAGGAGTCGTCCGCCCCAAGGTAAGTGAGGATGGATTCGTCATCCTGACCCTCAACAACATTAATCAAAGGTGAATCCTCTTTGATCATGTCTGGATACAGAAGGGGCAAAGAAGATGGGTCCTCATTATCGCGTTGATAAGTGAGAGGACCTATGAAGATGGCATTTATGAAAAAAAAAAGTTAGGAGGGATAGATTCAGGGTCTATAGATTCTGTGGGTGATGATGGCAACGTGGGTGATGATCGTTTGGTAGGGGTGACGTCGTCTTCTTCCAGAATACAGCTGACACGAGTTGTCTCCTGTGTAGATGTTTCAGGAAAACTGAGACCACTGCGATCATTATGTTTGCGTGTGGTGATGGGGATGAGCGTATGTCGGCCTTGTTCATAAAGACCAAAACCAAAGCCTTTCCAAGCACAGCGAGTCAAGAAAGTGAGGGCGAAGCGATGATTTGTCAGGTATTGGAAATTGGATTGGAAGGGAACCACACCAAGAGGAGGTTCAGGGGTAATGGAAGATGCGTCAACACCCCCATATGTTAGGTTGGTGCGGCAATGGGGTGGTCCATAAGAGATTACTTCCCCCACGCGACGGTCGTAGGTGGGATGTGCATGTAATTGTCCGTACTCCTGCGGGGTAGGGAAAGAACTAACGTTATATAGGCGGTACTCCCCCAGCGTAAGGCATTGAAAAACATCTACTAAGGGGTCAGAGGTTGGGATGTTAGCTGCGGGAAGGGAAGTGGTTTTTGCGATGGTGTTTTCATCAGTTGAAGGCATAGATGCAGTTGAGGTGGATGGTTGAGGTACATTTGAAGAGGATGGTTGGGTTGAATGTATGGCTGTCTTGATTGGTATAAGCACATCGTTAGGGCGGTATAACATATTGCAGGTTTTAAAGGGGGGAGGATCAGCTTTTACGGTGTAGGACTTCCCCTCGTACTCAAATTTTATGCATCTATGTAATGTTGAGGGAACGCATCCCATGGCCCGGATCCAAGGACGACCCAGTAATATATTATATTGGAACTCTCCCTCAAGGACATAGAAGAGTTCGGGTAAAGTACGTGGTCCTACTCGAATGTTGAGGATCACGGTGCCTAAGGTAGAGGTAACAGCGTCATTGAATGACCGCAACATGATGGGGTTGGCACACATGTAGCTAGAAGGGATATTCATTTGTTGGAAAGCTTTTGAAGAGATGATGTTTAGGTTGTCACCCCCGTCAATCATGACACGACGTACCTGGATATCCCAGACGTAAGTTGAGATGAAAAGGGCCGGGTCAGGATCTTCGGTACCAAAGTCGATAATTTCATCTTCGGAGAAACTGACAGCAGCGGCTTGCTGTACAGAACCCGAAGTGGTTGGGGCAGTGGGTTGTTTGGTGAGAGAAGCAATGTGATTGGGTGTTAGAATGGAGGCAACAGGCAGGGTTTCATTAGGTAAAACCTCTATCCCTTGAAGGATCTCAACGAGAGCTTGTCGATGAGATTCAGAAGTCTGAATGAGATCATACAGTGTCATTTTTACAGGTGATTGGTGAAGTTGTTTGATCATGGCTCGATGGGCAGCTCCATTAGAGACGGGGTAAGCGGGTCCACGAATAACTACTTTAGGTGGTGGTGCAATCGGGATGTTTGACGGAGAAAGAGATGCTGCAGGTGTGTTTTCTTTTGCTTTCCCATTGTTTTTCTGCCCTCGAGTAGCGACACTAATCATATTAATCTCGTAGACCTGAAATGAGGAAGATGGTTGGGATAAAGCATGGTTTTCAAGAGGTGGGGTTGTAATAATGATAGATCTTGGTGAGGCGGGGACAGATGGTAGAGGAGAGGGAATTGAAGCTAAAGGTCTCTCCCTTCGTAAGTTGTCTTTCTTAACCTTTCTATCTGGGAGAGGTGACTGACGAAGGATGGTTTTTAAAGCTTTGCATCCCTCCACATCATGTCCTGGTGTGCGGTGATAGGCGCAGATTTTAGACTCATCATAACTTATCGGTCGAGGTTTAGACGGGTCATAAGGTCTAAGTGGGGGTAGGGAAATGGTCGCATTCTCCACCAACATAGCAAGGATTTTGGCGTAAGATGCTTTGAGTGGGCCAAAATCGGATGAGGGTATTGGTTGTGCGGGTTTTGGTAATGTTTTGGCGTGGTTGGTTCGTACGGGTGGTGTTTTAGCCGAGGGGTGTTGACACGCGTTTTTCACTAAACGTGGTTTCTTTGGTGCAGAAGTTACGTTTGGCTGGTTAGATGATGAGGCTACAGATGACGTGGTAGCGGGAAACAACCATGGAGAAAGGGGAGTGACAACAAATAAATCCTTTGATGATGGAGTTTGTTTAGAGTTGATGGGTGGACAGGATATGTGGGGTAACGGTGTTGTTATACCCTTTGATCTCTGTATAGGTGCGGAAGGCGTAGGTCGTTTTGAAGAAAACGCAGGAGGTATGATATATTGATGTAAGGTAGAGGGATGAGGTCCTAATATGGAAAGTTGGTATGACGATGAGGGTTTTGATTGTGATGGAGGCACAAATTGAGTTTGTCTCCTAGGCGGCGGGGTGGATTTATTTTTGGATAAATCGAGTCGCTTAGGCGGGTGTGTTAGACTAGGCATTGGTGAGGTCCCAAGCGTAGGGGAAGATTTGGTTAAGTTGATAGAAGTAGACGGGGCATTTGGTAGAGGTGAGGGGGGTGAAGGTGAGAACATGGGCATTTTAAGCTTCTGTAAGCACTTCGGGTATATGGTGGAGGCATCGGGATCGGTCATTTGCATTTGAGTAGAATAAGGGGTGTTCAAACGTTCCCATAGGATTCGTCTATCTTCTGAAGAATGACAGTCTTCAGGTTTTAATTGTAAATTTGGTACGGAAGAAAGGTAGGTTGTGATTCCAGTCCACTGTGGGTGTGATACAGGGGGTAGATGAGGTACTATATCAATAGATATTAAGAGGTCGACCGGTTGTTGAAAAGATTTAGGCGATGAAGGACTAATAGGCAGGAGGGCATGTTTGAGAGGGTCTGTCATGGTTAAAGAATTTAGTGATGTCGGTGCAAGAGATTTCTCGTCTAAGGATGTCAAAAGGAGTGGCGTACCCTCCTCTTGTGCAGCAAGAGTTTTAGAGGGAGACGTCTGGGAAATAGATAAATTAGATAACATTCGTTCGCAGTCTTGTAGGGATGTGGTATAAGAAGACTCATTGATGGGAAGAGAAGTCTGGGAAGTTAACTCCTTTATAGGTAAAGGAATGATTTCGCTTTGGCTTCATGGTGGTAAAGGAGGTTCGGGCTCAGTGAAGAGGCTTGATTCAAAATTTTCTCGATAGAGGCTTTTGGCTGGGTATCGAAGACTGCATGGATCTCATGAACACTCTCCTCGGCTAAGATATCCTGGTTTGTGTTACTGTTGGGAGAGTGATTCGGGAATGGCTTGTTGAATATTTTCAAATTTCGGTTGGCAGGGGCGTTAGGATTATCGAGGGCTATATCCCCCGCATCAACCATTTCCTGCACTATGTTTTTCAACATCTTGCAGTTTTCATGACTGTGTCCCTTCACACGGTGGAAGTTACAGAAGTCATTTTCCAGGAAGGTATGGCGCGAGTGGAATCAAATCCGGAATGAGGTTTAACAGGAGGTAAGGTAATGGCTCCTACTTTGAGCAGTTTTTCCAATATCACACCATATGTCTCCCCCAAGGGAGTGTAGTTGATGGGTTCCGCTTTATACTTATAAGTGGTTTTTGGCGGGGTATTGGACGGTGGTTGGGATTTGACCGTCACCACGTGGACAGCTCCTTTTGATTTAGAAGAAGTGGACGTGTGAGGAGTGGTGGTATGTGGTTTATTGGTGGAATCTGTAGTTCGGAAAGTGGAGTTTTTGTTGCGCAATCGCAATTTCTCTTCCTCTAAGGCTCGAATTTCTAATTTTCGAGCCATAGTAAAGGCCTCGTCGAATGTACAGAAAGTTTGAATTTGGAGGGTAGGGGAGATGTGCTTAGCGCAGGCCCACGTAAATAGTTCGATAAGTTCAGTTTGAGGCAAGGCATACGTAAGTTGGTTGATAAGGCCCCGCCATCGTCCAACGAAATCTGCGATAGATTCATCTTCAAATTGTCGGATGGCATAGAGGTCAGTAATAGATACTTTCTTGGCAATGTTAATGGAGAAATGATCCAAGAAAGATTGGGCTAGTTGGTTAAAAGAGAAGATTGAGTGCTGGGTTAAAGCACTGTACCACTCCAAGGTAGGTCCTGATAAGGACATGTGAAAGGTGCGGAGTAACAAGGCATCATCATGGGCAATCAAATAACAAGCATGTCTAAATGATCGCAAGTGTTGTTGAGGATCCTCTTTACTATTAAAACGAGTAAATTTTGGCAACTCCCATTGAGGAGGATATGAATGAAGGGGGACAGAAGGGTGAATGGGCTCCCGAAAAACTTGCTCGTATGTCAAGGTGCTACGACTTCCTGAAACAGAAGCCTCCAGGTTTTGCATTTTGTCCATCATTTGTTTAATTAGATCAGTAGTTGGATGAGATGATGGTGTGGTTGTGGTAAACGGAGGCAAATTGGACCAAGGACCACTGCTAGACACTGGTGGGGTTAAGTGTTGATAAGGTGTGGAGGATGAATATGTTGAGGCGGCCGAATAGGGATGTCCCATATAGGATGTTGAGGTCACTGGATATGTGTATGGGAATGAAAAGGTAGGTGGAGCTTGAGAAGGAAAGCTTGTGTGGATAGGTGGCAGAGAGCAAGTCATGAATGGAGCAGTCTGCAAGAGAGATGAGGTAGGGGCGGTTGGTGGTAATGATATGTGGGGTCTAAGATTAACAAAAGGAAAGCTAATCGGGGTCGTATGAACCTCTGAAGCCGTCGGATTGGGAGACGGGGCTAGAGATGCAGGAAGTAAGGCGGTATTATCAGGCGGAGTGGGAGCTAAATGAGTAGCTATACTGATAGGCATACCGACAAGGAGCTGACCATCAGGCATACGGTCAGGGGTATGAGAAAAATAGTATTGTATAGCGCTAGAATTAGCATCCAGAAACTTGGCAAAGTCCTTATCTCCCACAGGAATTTTAGGAACCTCACTGGTATCCGTAGGATTTCCCACAGAATGTGAAGGGAGTGATTCAGGCAAAGAAACAGAGCAAGCATGTGAAACCATAGCGGCGGCTTGCTTTCAGGTGATAACAACCATGGACAGAAGTTCACAGTAGGGTTTCAATCTGTCAGGAATAGAAACAAACTCAGACCGGTAAAATTGGCAGGTTGCTGGTTTGTCAGTAATTGGAAAAGATAGTAACCGATATCGGTCTAGTAACCGATGTCGGTTATACTATAGCCGACGTCGGTCAGGTAACCGATGTTGGTGTAAGAAGTCTGGGCTAACAAGATATAAAAAGGATGCTAATTTGATTTTTAACAACGTTTAGTATACTTGTCCAATTATTGATCACAGAAGACAGGGTATGAGAAAGAAAACAGAACTACAAACAAGCAAGATGCACACGCAAATCCAGAGACTAAACCTAGGGTTAATTTTAATTATCGTGGGATTATGCCTTTAGACGTAGAATGATGTCGGAATCCTAAACAAAAGACTTAGGGGAAATGTCAAGTTGTTTTGGCTTATAAGGTTACCTCAATCGGGCGGAGGAATACCGCGGAAAAAGGGGGATGTTTGAGCTGTTGTGTTAATTGTGAAGTGATTCGGTATGTGTTGTGCAGTGAATGTAAGATTAATTTCTTGTCAATACCGTGGATATCACCCCCACGTGTACGACCTGTTACTTAATCTACGTTCACTAGAATTAAAAAAACAACAAGCAGGAATGCAATGCACGTGTTTTAAACCCAAATCGAAAATTATGTTTGATGAAGCAAGAGAGATGACTTTCACTAATGCGAAACTAGGAAAGCAAGACAAATTCCTTATGAAATATATGACAAAAGCAGCAACAGCAAGTATGCTTCCTAAAATGAAAATAAGCAAGAGAAACAGAAACCCAAAATGGGTCCCACCGGGTGTGCCAAAATGTTTCACTCGAAAATGTTTCGTTCCTTTTAGAAACAGATAAGGTTAGGGGCTAGGAGGAATACCTGTAGAATGTCGAGATGGTGTGCGCGTACCGTAGAGAAAGATCAGGCTGACTGCTAAGAACTCCTTTTTGTCTTGGAAGGACTACCTGCAAATAAGAACACAAGACCACAAGATTTTAATTAGACAATAAATGAGGGAGCTGCCTTGGGCCCAGGAAATATAAAACTTCCTTTCGAAGGTGGTCAGTTCCCCTGCTAATATGAATTAACACAAAAGACTGTAAGATATCAATTAAGTTGTTTCGTTTGAACTGGGTAGGGGAAAGGCTAGTTTTCTGGTTTTGATTGGAGGAACCGATGCCGGTTACTGATAACCGATGCCGGTTACTGATAACTGATACCGGTGGGTTCTAGGATCTTCTTGGTAGCTATGGTGTTTGTAAGGCTGGTTTATGGATGATATTAGGAAATGAGATGATGAGGGGTAAAGGAATGACAGTTAGATGCAATGGCACGTTGGGTAGTGGATTCAGAAACGGATTTAGTAGGACTGAGATTCAAGAAGCATAAGAAATATTATAACAGAGGACATGCAAGATGTGACTTACTAGTTTTGACCAGGATGCAAGCTGATCTCCTTTGCTGTAAACACTTCTGGTATTTCCACTCGTCTCCGCTCGGTCAAGTGAAGATCTGGACTCTGTTTCTCGCTCCCAATGCTCTCTGTTGATCCAGAAATCCTCCGACTGATCCCAAAATGAAATTCTGATCCGTTGTTTTGGTTTGGAGAGCCCATTTACAGGGAACCGATGGCGGTTGCGTAACCGACGGCGGTCGAGTAGGAATCGGCATCGGTAAGGAAAAAGTAGGCTATTTTTAGTAAAATAGCCCACCTTCCCTGCTTTTCTCCCGAGAGATCAGTTGCGGGCTCGATCAAGTGACTAGAAGGTCAGTTTTGGGTGCGAGAAAGGGGTCATTAGTTATGGGTGTAGGTGTGGACCAAGTTATGGGTCTTAATTAGGTTAGTTTTAGGGTTAGGGCTAGGTCATGATGAAGTGGCAAAGTGAGGTGGTAGGTAGGGTGATGTGGATTTATCAATTAGAAGGCAATTAATAACTAATTGTGTAAGGTTTAGGTGATGAGGTTATATTGCGAGATGAGATGCGGGTCACAAGGGGTCGTAAGACAGGAATTTGGTGTCTACATTAGCCCCTTATTGTCGTGTAGCTTGTTTTGTAAAGCTGCGCGGACAATAATATGAAGTGGTTTCTCCTGTTAAGGATATAGGTAATCCCCCTCAAATCTATCATAGATTGAGTGAACGAGAAATCAGGGATAGGGTTGATAAAGGGTGAATGTTGTAGAGAGGATGGTAAGGTGGTGGGGTAAGTCCAAGGAAGCAGACGCATGTTGAAAGGCAATAGTATGACTAGGGTACATGATTTGACGAGCAAACCAGCAATGTATAGGCAAAGGTCGATAGTTTATCCAAACAAGGGTGATATAATCCTGGTATCCAAGGCATAGGAAGTAGCTCCAGGGTATATAACAGGTAAGGTACATGAACGTTTAGGCATGTTCGACAGTACCAAATGGTTGGTTTGGTTGAGATAAACGTCACGGTCTAGGTCTAGGCAAAGTTGGTCGACAGATCAAGTCAAGGACCCTAATCATGCTAAAACATGAACAGGTGAGCTCGATTGAACAAAAGGTACATGATGGATGGATAAAATAAAACGTTGATTGTGGGTATGGTATTGAAGTGATACGGCCTTGGGTCAGGCCAAGTTGTTGGGTTGTGGCCTTGGGTCAGGCCATAAGGGTAGAGTGAGGCCTTGGGTCGGGCCAAATTGTTAGGGCGAGGCCTTGGGTGGGGCCGGATAGGTAGGTTGAGGCCTTGGGTCGGGCCAAATAAGTAGGTTGAGGCCTTGGGTCGGGCCGAATAGGTAGGTTGAGGCCTTGGGTCGGGCCAAATAGGTAGGTTGAGGCCTTGGGTCGGGCCAAATAAGTAGGTTGAGGCCTTGGGTCAGGCCAAATAGGTAGGTTGAGGCCTTGGGTCGGGCCAAATAGGCTTACTACAAAACACCACATTATGGCAGACCAAAGTCATGCATCATAACTAGATCCATATCATTTAGCTCTCAAAAAGAAATTTTATAACCCCAAGCTCTTGGTACATCCTTCTCCATATTTCATCTACCCAACCCAATATGACTCCTTGCGGCATTTTCACAGAGCTCCGCTCTCTATTGATCTCTCCTCTCCCTCTTTTCTTCTGCGGGTGCTTCTATTTATATGCACCGCAAAGTGCCAACTCATCCTTCTGTGGCCTCAAATCTGGTGCCAAGTGTTTGAATATGGTCCTCTATGGGATCATGCTCCTCCAGGCCTAAGCTCTCCACTTTCTTCCATGATGGTCTTCTAGAAGCTTCCATCGTAGGGCATATTCCTTCCTAGGCCAACGTATTGCTAGACTGGCACCTTATCCACTCTACATGTGTAGTCAAGTCACACTTTTCTCGTGTCCTACCCGATATGTCAAATATGGATAAGTCCTGAGACCTTGTTCTACCGATGTGCAATACGGCCCTTCTAAAACCCTCAAAGAACCCTACCTTTTACGCCTTCTTCTTGTGCGCCCATCCTTCAACCTAGGACTTGTGCGTCCATGCGCCTTTGTGTACTTAGTCAATATTTTAGGGGCCCAACATCATCCCACACTACGCATGTTCTCTACCCATGGGAACACTTCTCCAATGAATAAAGAATCACAATAGACTTAACATCTTGGGAAAAGAATAAGGGGATGAAGAATTCAGGAAAGAAGAAAGAATGGGGAAGTGATGGCACTTTGCAACAAGCTAGGAAAATATTTTTACAAGTAGGCCTCCAACTTGTTCCAAGCATTAACTTCATTTTGTGCTCTCTGGAAGAGGTCATTGACTATGGCGCTTACCTCCCCAAAACTTAGTCCATCTCCTTGAGCATTCATAGTGTCAACAATTTTTTCCAACTCCTTGCCCACATCCTCAAGCGCGTCCATCCTTCTAGTAATATGTGGGTATAGCTCCTTTACCCGGTTCTTGATTATAACCCGCAGGGCCTCTATAGATTATGACTTCTTTTTAACCTTGTCTACGATTCTATCTCACTTTGCTCCATTCCCTTTGTTCTTTTCTTGGAACTCTTTAAGCTTTTCTGCATAGTTGGCAACCAGAATACTTGCCACTTTATCTCTGTCTACGTAGTTTTCATATGCGGCCTCAGTGGTATGGGCAACAATCTTTACATTAGCAAGGAATTTTTTGTATTTAGCTATGATTGATACTACCTTTAATTTATCCTCCTTCTCCAAGCATGCTGCTACTTCTTCCGTGGATTCTAAGGCTAGAGGTTGCCTCTCCATGGTGAGGATGCACGTTAAGTCTTCAAGGAACTCAAGGCAAGATCCATACTTTTACGTGGGCGGTTCCAGGTCTGAATGCTTTAAAACAATGGCATCTGTGATGGATTCTACCTTCTTATGTACTTCACACACCCTTGCCTTTTCTTCCCTAAGTTCATGCTTTAGTTGAGTGCTAATTAACTCCTCATGCTTTAAATCCTTAGCCTTCTCTTCTAGTTCTTCCTTCTTGTTTTCTAGTTCTGCTTCTAGAAATCTGACCCTGTCATTCCGTCCAAAGAGCCTAGCTTTGACCTCAACTAAGACCTTGTTGAGCACATTTCATAACTACCCATTTGAAAGCTACTGAGCATTTACCAAGGGTTGTCTCCTTTTGACTCAAGCATTTTCATTAGTTCTCCTTGGCTTACCTTGAACTTTGGATCATCAATGTGGGGCTCAATTTCTTGAAAGAGCATCTTCCTCATCTGAGGGTATGCACCTTCTTCATCAAATGACTTCATTGCCAAGAGTTGATCTATTGGGACTGTGCTTTGGAAGTGCACGTGAAACACCTTGTTGGGATCATTAATGTAGCTCATTCCTTACCTCTGGATCTCCACACACATTCCCCATGTGCACGTGCCCTTAGGAATAGTTACCAATATACTGGGGCCTCCTGTGCTACCATGATCTTTCCCTATGCTTTCTTCCTTGTCCTCATTCATCACTATCTCAATGTTGTGCTCTAATTCCTATTCCACCAAGGATTCAATGATTTTTGTTGCTTCTCTTTCTGTCGTCTCATTTATTTTCTCCTTTTGTGAGGCTTGGAATTTTCTGATCCTGTGCACCAACCTCTTCAATTCTTCCCATGTTCTAGGTGCCTTCCTCCTCCTGGCTACCCTTGCACCACATGAAAATGAACTCATGTTCTTCTTCTCTACCCTCTTCTTCCGAACCGTGCACGCTGAAAACAAGTGGTCCTTGGTCCCCTTCAAGATCATTTTATTCATCGTCATCCCTCTCACCTATGTATTTCTCCAAGCTCTTTGTTTCCTTCGAGTCAACTTCCTCCATCACCTTCTATTTATTCCTAATTGGGGATTACAATATAGGAGATTCTTCTTTCTCTTCCTCTTCCTCTAGTGATTTCTCCTCTGCGATAAGCTTTTCTTGTTCTGGCACCTCCTCTTTGACTGGGGACCTCTTCCTGTGCGTGTAAGTACTTGTTCTAGCGCTTGTTCCTATAGCACCTATTTCCTATGTATCTTAGGCACTTGGTTCCTTTTTCTACATTTCTTTTTCCTTCTGTCTGGGTGCGGGCTTGTTCCTAACTGTTAGGTCCTCAGGTATAGCTATCTCATTTTCAAGATAAGTTCCCTTCTCAAACTTAGGCCTTATCTGAAGGTATACACGCGTTGCAGACCTCCCTGCAATGGAAAAAGTCAAGAGTTTCACCATTTGGACTTCATGTGACACATACTTTTCCATGTACACACACTTGTTGGGGTAGACCAACATCCTGCACATCTCCCTGTGGTCCCGGTCCAAAATTCTGAGGTCAAACTTTAACTTCTTGGAATCCTTGAATCTTTTAACTCCCACCTGGAAGCATTGAGCTATGAAGGTGAATGGGAGCTTTCACCATGGGCTCATAGTTTCATCAATCAACTTGAACTTACCACAACAAAAGTGTTGGTATACAACAAACTTAGCTTCTCCTACTGTAAGCGCTAACAGTTGTTCTGGTATTCTCCATTCTGCCTCGAATGCATTCCTTAAGCGCATATACCATTTTTCAAGATGCACCTTGTGAATGGGCATCATGCTATACCATTTTTCAAGATGCACGTGGCCATTCTCATCACTGGGTCTTGGATATCCCTGATATCAAATTACCTTGACCCCTTATTGTATGCATAGGTGGTCAGTGTTTCCTTAATTGCTTCCTTGTCGCACAGGTCATCCTCTAAGCTTTCTCCCTCACAGATAAGGCCTCTGAATCTTGAAATTAGTTGAGGGGTTATGCACATCTTGCACCCTATGAAGTGGAAGTGGTCTTCATGTACACGTGACATTAGCCATTGATAGAGGCACTATGGCTTTCTAAAGTAGGGTAACTCATAGAGTTGGAATAATCTCGCCTTCTCTAACTTCACCTTGAATTCATCGCTATAAATTAGTAACCCCTCAGGTGTTCTCTAGTTAGTTAGGTGCACTAACTCTAGCTCCATTTCCTTTTCAATAGCATTCGTGTGATGATTGTAGTCACTTACTGTCATTTTTCTCAAGTGGGATTCCCATTCCATGTCGAATGAAACCCCATCTGGGTACTGCATTTCTACATACCATTCCTCGTTGGTACTTGCGGTAATCTCTTGTTGTTTTCCCTTGCCCTTGCCCTTTTTAGGTGTTATTGTTGGTTTCTTAGGTGCCATTGTGTAGGTTTTCTCTGCACTTCAACGTCTCTTTCTATGCTTCTCTACCCTTTCCAAGTTTAGATCTTGAACATGTGAAGAAAATCCTTTCCAACCCGTGCCCTAGCTGTCAAACCCTCACTGGTATATTCCCTTCACAAGATGGAACTTCTCCACAACTCTTTATATGCCCGTGAACTATTTCCCTCCTAGTTTGTAGATCCACACTAGTCACTCATGGCTAAATTTATCCAATTTTTCTTCACACGGATCAACTCTGGAAACCCTAGTTCACAAAAGCTCTTCCTTCTTTGTATTCACAATGTAAATAATGAAGTTCCCAACCTTCTATTTATAGTTTTTCCCACTTTTAGCATTAAATTCCACTTCACCTGCCACCATACTTTAACACTTAATGCGGAATTTTCAAACAAACCCATCTTTAGCACCTTAACTCACGTGCCCAACCTTTCACAGACAATTCTCCAACCTTCTGGCATGTAACCAATCCATCTTGATAGGAGACTCTTATGTGCACGTAACTAGTGTCGAAGGTACTTCTTTTGTCATTATTTTTACTTTCACCTACCTCGTGTTTCTTTTGCGCTTCTTCCAATTTTTTACGTGGATCTACAATTTAGCCTTACCCTAACACCAACCATCCTTTTTCACCTTTCCTCTCATGCACTTCCTTTCCCAGGGCCATCCAACCAAGCTTTCCAACGCAATCCTTCATGGCACTTCACACTTCAATTTCTTCCACCTTACTCCACCCCACACTAAAATGATGCACGGTCCTCTACGTAATTACAACACAAAATAGCAATGAGAAAGGGAAACACAAGAAAATATAATGCATTAAGGGAAATCCTAAACTAACTGGTAATACTGCCTTATTTACAAACACCAAGAAGAATTATTTCTAGTAGGGCTTCAACCTACTCCCACTGAAGTGTCCTGGAAATCTCGTCCCATCCAATGCTTGTAACTGGCACACACTTGCATTAAGGATGTACGAGATGATGTAGGGACCCAACCAATGGAATTTTAACTTCCAAGGATGGCACAAAAACTTGGAATCATATAGTAGCACCATCTTCCCAACCTCAAAATTCTTGTTCTTAATGTGACGATCATGCCATGCCTTTTGTTTTTATTTTTCTATCTTCTGGCTCCACCTAGCGAGTGATCATCTTCCGTCCAATTGCATTAACTTATCAATTATTTATTCCAGTGCTTTTTCATTGGCCAATCCTCCTGCGTGTGCTATACATAGAGAAGGTAACATGAATTCAGCTGGTATGACACCCTCTGCGCCAAACACCAATTAAAACGGTGTGGCCTTATTCAACCTCTTGTAGGCTATCCTATACGCCCAAAGAACGACTGATACTTTTTCATCCCAATCTTGTCTACCAACATCACATATCTTAGTCAATGTATGACTAAGTATTTTGTTTAATGCCTCAACAGTTCCATTTTCCTGAGGGTGATAGGGAGTAGTTTTGTGATGGGCCACCATGAATTCTGACAACAGAATCCTGACTACCTCATTGAGGAAGTTTGTACCTCTATCACTTGTCAAACTCAATGGGCATCCATACCTTATGATTATGTTTTCCCATAAAAATCTAGCATCGGTAACTGCTATACAATCCTTTATAGGCACTGCCTCTACCCACCTTGTCAAATAATCAGTGCAAGTGAGGATATACCACAAACCATTCCTTCACGTTGCTGGCAAGATTGGTCTGACAAAGTTGATAGCCCACTTCTCAAATGGTTCCACACTGGCTATTGGTTGCAATGGAATTTCATCCCTTTTTCTAGGTTTGCCAAGGTGCTGGAAATGGTCATAGGCCTTGCAAAACTCAATGTAATCTTGATAAATGATCTCCCACTAAAGCCCTACGAGTAAAATCTTCCGCACAGTTGCATTTTCCGCATAGTCCTCCTACTATCCCACCATGTGCCTCTTCCAAAATTGTAATGCGCTCATTTTATAGCATTGAATGGCGTAGAACCTCATCATGACCCATTTTGTATAGATCTCCACTAATTAGCATGTAGGGCGCGACGCGTATGGCCAACTTCTTCTTCTCTAAGGACTTCATTTCGTCTGGTGCCACACCTATTTTAAGGAATACTACAATGTCCTCTAAATTTGAGGGCGCATGCCACAACCTAAACAGTTGTGCATCTGGCATAGTCTATTCAATGCTCTGCACGTCCTCCCTTAAATCAATCCTAGACAAATGATTAGGTCTGAAATTACTTTTTCATGGTTTGATAACCACCGTGAACTAAAATTCTTGGAACAGTAGTACCCACTAACATATGCGCCCTTGTAGACTGGGCTTTTTCACCAAGTATTTTAATGCTATATGGTCAGTTTAAAATATAAATGGAGTTGCCAAACAATATTGTTTGAATTTATGAAGTGCGTAGATCATTAATAATGCCTTTCTCTCAGTCGTAGTGTAATTCTGCTTAGCTAGTGTGAATTTCCTGCTTGTAAAGCACAAAGGATGGTCAACAATCCCTTCTCTAGGCTATGTAAGTACTGCTCTAATGGTGGTTCTTGAGGCATCCACATGAACATGGAAAGGCTTATCCCAGGAAGGGAAACACAGGATGGGTGCGGTGACAAGCCTATCCTTCAAAGTATTAAATGCCTTCTATTGCACCTCTCCCAAATGAAAGACACTTTTATGTCTAAGAAACTCTTCTAAAGGCACGGTAATCTTCACATATCCCTTGATGAACTGTCTGTAGTACCCCATATGCAAAGAAATCTACGTGCTACGCTTTGAATAGTAGGCTCCCTCAATCCCACAATTACTGCAACTTTTGCGGGATCTACTAGTAGGCCCTCCTTACATATGATGTGCCCCAATAATTTTCCAAATGGAGTATCAAAGACACATTTCTTAATGTGGAGGGATATCTGAAAGAGTCGGTGATAATCGAATCGGAAACGATGCACCACGATGAAGTTATACTCTGATGGAATTAAAGTAGCTCCGCATAATCACAAGGAAGAATTGACTAATCAATGGAAGAGCTTGCATAACATAAAAAATCTTGCACATACACGAAAATACAATGGAGTGTCTTGGCATACTCATAAATGTCAAATGAAGGTATACATATAGGGTGCTGAGTAACCCTAGTGCATGACACCCAAGCAAACCCTAAACCTAACCCTAAACCTAACCCATGTGAGATGACCCTCCATATGTGAGTGGAGGACACGTCGGATCCCACACACCAACACCCCCCTTCATTAAAGTTGGGCTAGTGGCTATGATGAGCCAAACACAACAAGAAGACACTCCTAAACAACTAAGAAAGATGTGTCAATGGGGCCCGGAAACTAAAGGCCTTATAAGGTGCCCATATACAAACAAAATCTTCCTAGAAGAATAAGAAGAAGAGAAATGGGTCCCAACATAAATCCTGATGAGGTACCCACAAAAAAAAGAAGTCTCAAACAATGAAGGAAAACCCAGTGGGAAAAACATCCACCACAAGAGGACAAAACACTCTCAAATCTAAGAAAGATGCCAAAAATGGGTCCTGGCCATAGAATAGCCTAAAAAGGTACCCATGTACAAGAGGGAAATCTCTCAAAAACATGAAGAAGAGAGAGGAATAGGGAGACAAGATGGAAGCAGAAGATGCCATAGACGAATCTGAAATCTACAACTCTAAGAAGTCTCTCAGAAGAATGTCGATGAGATCCTATGCCTCTAGACTAAAGAAGATCCATTCACACCAAACTATGTGTCTACCCTTAGGAAGGACATAAATGATGTGCTGGAAATCTGTGCATTCCACAAAGGAAAATGAGGGTAGTAGCACAAAGAACTCTTAGTTTGGTCCATGAAAGTGTGACATAGGTCTAGCAAGTGAGTGTGAAGGATCCGAATGTAATGTCATGAGTGCAGAACTGTCAGAGTATGAAGAGTAAACACATGTAGAATGCATGTCCAACTGATGCGAGGGTAACAAAACATCCCCCTCAATAAAAAATGGATCCACAAACAAGGGTGGATCAATGAAAGTCTCTAGAAAAGTGGAAGTGGCAAGAGTCCCAGAAGGGGCACTCCCGACACAATGGAGATGATGAACTCCTCTCAAATACCTATAGATGGATGAGAAACCTATAGTACATCACAAGTGTACTCTGTGAAAAGATGACTAAGGTCAGGTAGATACTCGTCCCAATGAGGGGGCTCAAGAAATAGAAGAGCGATGTCATATAGGTATGAGTCATCCAATGAAGGTGGAGGAGTGAAAGGGGCCTCAAATACTGAAGGTGGAAGAGAGGCAGGTGTGATGACTGTATGATACTGTATAGAAGACTACACAATATCTGATGAGATGTGAGATGTGTCACCATTATCTAGAATAGTGAGAGAAGGAGGAGAAGATTCCTCTGAAGTACTCTTGATATCATAATTGGGTGCACAATCCTCATCGTTAGAAGTAAAACCAAGCGAGTCGGTGTCAGTGCAATTGTCATCACATGAGGAAATAGATGAGCCAACATAATCAGAAGTAGAGGTGAAGAAAGAGTGGGTTCCAACGAAATATGAGTGATTACGTCTCATATCCAAAGTATCTCCAACTAAATCTCTAGCACTTTGCAAAGTTTTCCTAGCCAAAAGAGGACTAGGAGAATCAAGCTCAGAATCAGAAGATTCTTCACTCAAGTGAGAAGGGACATAGTCCTCATCATCACCACTGTTAGAATCAGAAGACTCAAGGCTCTGATGGTCAGGAAGAGGATCACGCTCAATAACATCATCATTTAAGGAGTCAGAATCTAAATCAAAGAGTTGAAGAACCTCAATAGGTAGATAAGTAGAAGCTGAATCAAAAGTAAATTGGGAAAAGGTATACAACCGTGAACAGTGATCTACCTTTCCCTCAGCCACTGTAGTATCATTGTTAAGCTCGTGAATAATCACTGAGTTAGGATCAAATTCCACTCGCATTCCTTCACCAAGGTGAGTAATTTGGTAAACTGATAGGAGATTGGTAGAGAGATCAGGAACACTCAAAACTTGGTTAAATGTTCCCCCGTTTATCTCTACTGATCCACTACCAGAAACTGACACTTTTGTGTTATCACCCAACATGATTTGGGACATATCACAAGGTTCTATGTTGGAGAACTCGACATACAAAGAAGCCATGTGGAGCGAGGCACCAGAATCTATAATCCACGTTGATGAAGGACCAAATTTGGCTACAAGGGCCTTTCCTTTCTTCTTATCAAATTTATACTCTCTTGCAGTAGAAGATTTGGCCTTTGGAGCATTTTGTTTGATAGAATCAGAAACACCTATTTGATTTTTCTCAATTAATTGAGTAAGGTGATCAATTTGTTTTCTCATACATGTATAGCCTTAATATTCTCTTTCTTTGCTTTAGGCTTAGAAGTTGAAGCGTTCATGTTAAATTCAGTTTTGGTGTTGGTTTCCTTCTTAGGTTGATCCTTTCATTCTATCTTATTATCAGTCTTCTTTTCCTTACTAGTACTTGCTACAAGGGCATGTGACTTGGACTTGAGAGACCCCATTTGAATGAGTTTGTCATGTTCTTGAATAAGTTGGGATGAAAAACAGTCAAAGGATGGCATTTTCTAAGCATTGCCCAAGGCATCTTTTGTAGCATAAAAATTTGACACAAAGATAGAATATTCAGGACCTAACTTAGAGAGAATCGACAAGATCAGTTGAGAATATTTCTTCTCTACTTGACATTCCTTTAAAAATAATCTAGTGTGGACAAACTTGGAGAAGAATGCTTGTAGGTTTTCAAAATCACTAGGTTTTAACCCTAGCAATTCATTTTCCAACTCATGCACTCTCATGTCATCTTGTTGTCCAAACATACTATCTAACATTTTCCACACAAAATTAGGTGTTTTAGATGACTCAATGTGGAAGAGAAAGTCAGGAGAAACAGACATGCAAAGAATACCTAAAGCTTCATCACTACAATTTAACCACTTAGATTTTTCAGGATCATCATCTGGTTCAGTCTCAATTCCCATGGTGATGCGGTATAACCCTTTACCCCTTAGTTTCATAATTATTTTCGATCTCCACTCAAAAAAGTTGAACGACATAAGCAAAGGAGTTAAAATAACACCCATCGTGAAGAGAGAGAAGGAATATAGAAAAGAATCACAACCACCTAGGACAATATAGTAACCCCCTACTTTCGGCACTTTATAGTTGAGTGTGTTGGATACAATTGGGTCCGAGCATGCATCGTGAAATAGTTGGTAACTCGTCTTACAATCAGCGTAATAATGTGGAAGAGAGGGTACCACAAATGTGTTTCATGGAGCATAGCAAAGTGACACCGTATACAAGCACAACTTGCAAAAAATATGAAAACAGGTGAAAACAAATCCTGGTTGTGAGAAAAATCATCTCATGTCGCAATGGATACCCCCTTGCTATAGACTGTGGTGGATGCACTCACAAGTCACAAGTAATAATAAGGCTAAAATACAATGAGAAAATGGACACAAGAAGGGTCTAGATAATTGCCAGAACGCTGAAAAAATACTCGGAAGGCAAAGAGGTGCTCAAAGTGTCACTACACACTTGAGCACATGATTAGTAAAAAAATTGACAATAACACCTAAATCTTATCATTTGGAAACACCCAATTTTGCTAATTTTAGAGCTATTTGGACTCAGAAAAATGACAACTTGCGTTATTGAAAGGATGATTTTAATATACTTTACTAATCAAGATCGTAATTAACATGAATAGATTTAATTACAACTAAATCTAATTAATTATGAGAGAAAAAAAATCCCCTAATTAATATCTAATTAAATCCTAATTAAATACCCCTTTTACAGATTTCCCACCAAATGAATTTAAAAAAAAACTTACCCTTTATTTAAAAAAGGTTGAAAATTTGAAAAATTCCCACCATTGAGAAAGTGGACCCAACTCGGCTCAGGACTCGGGAGGACCGTTTGGAGCAAGTTTGTGGGTCGCAGGAGAGGGGACAGGGTGGGGCCGAGTGGGTCAGTCGGCATGGGTAGGCGAGATGGGAAGCTTGGAGTGGGGAGCAGGGTGGGCCCGTGGAGTGTGGGCTCGGGGTGAGCTCAAGGGTGGGAGAGTCGTTGAGAAGGCTCAGGTCAAATGATCTTGGCTCTTGGGGCACATGCAGAGCAGGCTCGGGGCATGCGTAGATCAAGCTCAGTTAGAGAGTGGGCCGAGGTGGATGAGCCATTAGGAGTAGGTACAGGGGCTCCAACGAAGATGCTATAGGGTCAAACACGGTGGAAGGCACAACTATGGCAGAGAAGTGGCACATTCTTGGCCATGCAAGGGAAAAATAGAGGAAGGCCCTTGAGGCAGAGGAAGCCAAGGGCCGAGCATAGTAGGGAGGACTTGGTGTAGATGCAGATCAGGGTGAGTTATAGGCTTGTGGGGAAAGAACACAACTCAAGTCGCAAGAAATGGCTCAAAGGTATAAAAAAATGCAACTCAAAGGTATGAAGCTCGGTTAGAGTAGATAGAGAAGGGAAGAGCATGTAGAGAATGAACTCATCACAAACACGACTCAGACAAGCCAAGAAAATGATCACAAAGAGCTAAAAACTGAAGAGCTAAAAACACGACTCAGAAGGGCTAATAACCAGTAATCGATGAAAGATTTTGAAGAGCTCGGTCTGAAGAGTGTAGCTTACAGGTGTGAAGGAGATCAACTGCAGAGTTTGAAAGAATTAGGTGGAGAGCTCAATTGCAAGAGGTCATGGTGAGTTGGAGGAGCTCAGAGCAGAGAAGAGGAGCTCAGTGGAGTTGAACACAACAAAACACCCCTTCGCATGAAATTTGAACCTCCAAGCCATAAAAAACCTATATTCTATAAAATGATAGCAAAAACCATAGAGAAACCAAACCAAAAAAATATATAAAATTTCCAGTTAATAAAAATTCAGCGAGAATCGAATAAAAAACGATGCACCACAATGAAGTTACACTTTGATGGAATCGAAGTAGCTTCGGCGTAATCGCAAGGAAGAATTTATTAATCAATGGAAGAGCTTGCATAAAAAAACAAAGCTTGCACATAAAATAAAAGACAGTGGAGTGTCTTGGCATACTCATAAATGTCAAATGAAAATATACATATAGGGTGTTGAGTAACCCTAGTGCATGACACGCAAGCAAACCCTAAACCTAACCCATGTGAGATGACCCTCCATATGTGAGTGGAGGACACGGAGGATCCCACACACCAATAATATCCTCAACTACCGGCACCTTTCAAACATTAGTTTTAGGTTGTCACAATGGTCCTTTACTAACCCATATATTGTCCAATCATCTAGATAGACTTGAAGGAATTTATGGATGAAGACCTCGAAAGCTTGTACCATAATGTGTGAAAACACAGCTGGTGCATTTTTCAACCCAAAAGGCATGACTATATAGGCAAAACTTCCCCACTCAATAGAAAAAATCATCTTCCTTTGGTCCTCCTTCTTGATCCTTACCTGGTGATAGCTCGAGAATCCATCTATGAAATAATAGACCTCGTGCTTTGCCACTCCTTCTATGATTTCTTTAGGAAATGGGGTTGAGAAAGGATCAATGATACACACTACATTTAGGTCCCTATAATCAACACAGATCCTTATCCTTCCATCCTTCTTGATTCTAATTACCATTGGAATTATCCATTCTGATTCTTCAAAAGCTTCAATAATTTCTGACGCTATCATCTTATCTATTTCTTCCTTGACCTTCATGCGCAGGTTAGGATTCATTCGGTATGGTCTCTTCCAAGCTGGACCTGCACCTTCCTTCAACTTAATTCTCATTTCCCCCAAGGAATAGTGGATGCCTTTGAGTTCATGATACCCGTGTGGGAATAAATCCTCAAACTCACATAAAAGATCAATGATCTTGGAGACTTCCTTCCCTGACCAATAGTCTTCGATGATAGCCTCCTTAGGCTCTTCGTCTAAGCCAATGTTAAACTTATTTATCCTTAAAGGCTCATGATAGGCATGCACCCATTCATCAGCATTGTCTACCACCTCATGCGTCCCTACAGAATGGTCAGCATCCAAGTTCTCCACTTCTTCCCCATCAATAACGTACACCATCTTCCCTTTTTCTTTTTCCATACATGCATGCTCAAACTGTATTTCTTCTATTTCTTCTTCCTCAAAGTGTGCCTATAGGACAGGTTCACCTAACAAGTCTAGTAGCCTATCTTCTGCCATGACACTATGTCCAATGGTAAGGTGCTTGATATCCTACAATGCCTTAGCCACCAAGGGTTTTGTGCTCTGATACTCAAATGTTTGAATGATATCAGCCACTAACTCTTGCCAATTCCCTATCTGGCGGCGTGTCTCAGCGTGAATGTACCATGCATGCACATAACCTTGTAGGGTGGAATACAACTTGTGAACCCATAATGAAGGTGGCAATGCTTCTTTGCTTCTCATCCAGGTTGTCTCACATTCTTGGATATGGAAGGAAGCGGTCTCTTTACCATGGTAGTCTTTATAACTATGGGCATGTTGCTCTTGCAAAACCTTACAAAGAAGGTAATTCTCACCTCGTGCCATTCCAAGAGATTATCCTGATGCGTTTCCCACCAGTACGCAATAGTTATGAGTAGGACATAACTTAACATCCCCCTTTGTTCCTTTTCCTCCTTCCACTGAACTTCCATCTCCTGTAAAAATACCTTAGGGAAGGTTCCTCCTGAGTACTTAGGTAGCTCCTTTCCTTCTAGGTGCCGGATCATATGCACCTTTGTCACATTTTTCATCGATCCTCTCAAATGTCATCCGATCAATTCATACATTCGATGCGCCCAACTATCACACAATATACTGGTGGTGTCACTTAGGGACTGAGCATCCTCAAACTAGATAACTCCTTCTATGGGATGAATTATCTCTGGATCCTTGATTGAGTGCACATATATTCTATCCAGGACCTCTTCTCCCAAAGGTTCAATATAGGGTGTTGATTTCCCATCAGTCAGGGGTATGATGACTCGTTCCTCCTCATTTTCAAAGCTTATGTATCCCTTGTTGAACCAAATATCCACATTATTCTTATAGCACTATGGGTGCCCAAGTAATGATGGGAAATTTTCTACCTCAGTGAGTGCCAAGACTTTGAAGTCCCCAGTAAACTTAGCTCCCTGAATGGTGATGGTTGCATCCTTTAAGACACCGATGGGCATTGCCTTCATTTCATTTTCCATATACAACACATTTGAAGATGGTTTTAATGCAGGTCTTCCCATCTGATGTCATGCATCCAAGGTGAGAACATTGACCTCCACGCCTGTATCAATGAGGATATCACTAAGGAGCCATCCATCTACGATTGCATCTAATATGATCTCCTTATCATAGTCAAGGTTGTGAGGGGGAAGGTTTGCATGTAACACCTGCCTCTCACGCTCTTCCCTGGTGCGTGATACATGTTAGTTCAAATCTACAACACCCCCTAAATGACCTTCATATATGTAGTCCATAATTGGGTCATTTAGTGTGATTGCACAACATTGAGTTTTCTCTAAGGTGTGGGACCTTGCAAGGTGAGAAAACTCTCCAGAGAAATTTGGTTCTTATCCCTTTGTTTAGGTGTATGCATGAATTTTGTAGAGGTTCAATGCTAAATCCTACTCTATATTCCAAGGAGATAGAGTTGAAGATGCAAAAAAGGGGAAACAAAACTAAGCTAAAATGGTGATACACCAAAGGAGTGATGAACTTCTGTTTTGCAAAAAAACACAGATCATAAGAATGTAACACAGAACATGCACAGATTGCCAAGATATAATGAAGGATCAAAAGACAATAATAGCACATGAAAGGATTGAAAAACCATTCGTAGAGCATGCATTATCATTCCTATCTTTTAATACAATGCATTACAATGGCAAGGAGGCAAAATATGTGTTGCAGCCTGTATAAGAGGTCTAAAACTCCATAAATCCACTTGCTAAGGAGAAAAGAGAAGCCTGCAAGAGAAAAATGTCCAACAAAACAAAGGATCGAATCCTTTCCATTTATAGCTGAAGAAAGGAGAGAGAAAATAGAGGAGGAAGAAAATCATATCTTCTAATTCAAAAATCCACCATTAATTCCTTTCAAATCAGCCTGTAAACCCACCGAATCGACTCCTCTGCTTCTGTTTTTGCGTGTTGGAGAAAAAATGATGAATTTGGTGAAACATAGCTCTTAAAGCAATTTGATCTTGGTTTAATGGTGTGAGAAGACATTTTAGGGTTTTTTCCCATCAAATCAAGTTGATTCTTCATCCTTGGCATGTGGGAGAAGGCAACCATGGTGGATTGAGCAAAAAATGACTGATTTGAAGCAATCTGGTTTGCATTAAAGGAACGAAAAATGTTTCTGGATTTTTCTTCCTCAAAACCTGAAAAAATGATGTTTTTATGCCTTTAATGCATATAGGAGATCAATATCTTTCCACTGAGTCTGATTTTTCCCAAATCTGATCTTTGGATCGAAAGATATGCCCATTTGAAGATTTAGGGAAAAATCAGGGCATAAATTCAGGCACAAATTTCAAGGCACGAATTAGGTCAAAAAATGGTGGCAAATCAGATTTGAAAATGGGTCCACAGACCCAAACTTAAAATTTTTCCCTTTTCCGCAAAATTGGAAAGTTTTCCAAAAATCCTCTGCGGCCCCACTACTCCGAGACATGTGGCGCTCTCTGATTGATCCGCGGGTGTTGCTGACATGGACTAGACACATGGCTCCTTTCTAATGAATGCAGGACTTTGGTTTAGTTTTTCTCCTTCAGCTTCTTTGGCAATAGGGAAAAATTTCCTTTAATTCTTTGATTGCCCACCTTGGCGTTGGTTGCCATGTGTCATCATCAGATTTGATGCAAGGGTGTGGCCGAATTCAAACCCTTAAGTATTTTTCCCAAAAGGGCTAAGTACCAACAATTTCTCCACGCCTCTGCCAACTTGCTTCCTTCCCCTCCGTGTGCCTGTGGGCTGGCTTGCGACTTTGCACCTTTTAGCCAAAAGGGCTAAGTGTTAAGTTTTCTTCCACCAACTCACCTTCATCCTTGGGCAAAATTTGCATCCCACCTCCATCGAGCCATAACTTTCAAAATATTTGGAGTTAGGAGGACTTCTTTACCTTTCTGGAAAGGGGAAGAAAAATCCTATCTGATGAAGCGATCTCCAAGAAATTTGAGTGCTTTAAAGTTTCAAAAATCTACCTACAGAAAAAGGAGGGAAGAATGAAGGCAAGTTAGCCAAAACATGTATGGGCTCACACTCCAACAATTTGGGCTACATGCTCTCTGTTGTCTTAGAGTTCCATCAATTTTACATATCTAACCTCCATGGGCTCACACTCCAACAATTCTAATTTCTTCATGAGTTCCAATGTTGGAAACTCAAGTGATATAGGTAAGACTGCCTCTTTCCCATAAACAAGTTTGAATGGAGACTTACCTATGGATCTCTTGGGAGTTATCCTATCAGCCCATAGAGATGATTTGAACATAGTGTGCCAAGCCCTCTTGATGATCCTTAATAGATTCTTTTTTGTGGACTCAACTTGGCCATTACCTTGAGGGTAATAATTTGATGAAGTGCTCAAATAGATCTCATTTCTAACAACCCATTCAGTTACCTTTGATCCTATGAATGCCAATGCATTATCTGATATTTTAGTGGTAGGTATACCAAATCTGGTTGTTATCCCCTCATAGAAGTCTAGAATGCTAGATTCATTTACCTCTTTGAGTGTCACCGCCTCAGTCCATTTGGTGAAGTAGTCTGTTGCTGTTAGAATCCATTTGTGCCCTTGGCTTGAGTTTGGATTAATAAATCCAATGAATTCTAAACCCCATTGCATGAATGGATGATCAACTGAGATTAAGTGCAATGGAAGTGTTGTTAACCTCTCTTTGCCTGTGAAGAATCCACAATTCTTGCACCTCTTGATCCATGCATAATAATCACTAAACACTTTGGGCCAACAATAACCATCCTTCATGATCTTGAGAGCTGTCACTCTTGGAGAAAAATAACCCCCAGCTAATCCATTATGGAACTCTTCTAACATTTTCTCAATTTGATTTGTCCCAATGCACCTCAGCAACACTCCATTGATATCCTTTTTGAACAAGATGCCATCAACAAGTACATATGAAATAGCTTGCAATCTGAAGTGTCTTATTTTGGATTTTTTCATCTCTGGAGGGCATAGGCCTTTTTGTAAGAAGTGCATTATGTCTTGGGTCCAACAAGGAGTGAGCACACCATCAATTTATTCTTGAACATCTCTTTGTTCTTGGTTGTTTTGCAACACCAAAACAACATTCTTCTCTTTGATTGCTTCAATTGGTTGACTCAAGTCCAATTCATCAAACAATCCCTTTCCTTAGACCAACTTGGTGACTTTGATCTCAAGGTCATACTCCATGACACGAGTAATCCACCCTGCACGTTTTTCATTTAGATCTTTGTTGAGGAGGAATTCCTTAACTCCCACATGAGAAACCAATAGTTGAACCTTGTTGTTTGAAACTAGATGCTTAAATTTCTTTAAGCTACTAATCACTACATGAACATGCTTCTCGATGAAGGAATACCTTACTTCATAGTCCTCCAAGCTTTGGATAAAGAAGGCAATTGACTGCTCTGTATTTTCTTCGTTCTACTATACTAAAATTGCAAAAATTGTATCACCACCACCAAATGCATAAAGGATGAAGTCTTTGGAGAAATCTGGGTTAATGAGAGTTAGAGCCCGTGAGATAGCTTCTTTGATTGCCTCAAAATTTTCCTTACCTTCAGCAATCCATTTGAATGCCACACTTTTCTTCAACATCATAGTTATTGGCTTGACAAGGGCTGTAAATTTTGGAACAAACCTTCGAACAAAATTGATTCTTCCCGAGAAACTTTGAAGAGCCTTCTTATGACTTGGCAATGGCAGTGCTCTTATTTCTTCAACCCTCTCTAGATCAATTTCTAACCCTTCTTTGGAAACAATGTGGCCTAGGAGCTTGCCTTCATGAGCTAGGAATATGCATTTTTTGGGATTCAAGGATACTCCAAATATTTGACATCTTTGGAACACTTGTCTCAAATGAAAGAGATGGTCTACTGCACTTTTAGAAAATACAGTAATATCATCTAGGTATATCAGCACTATTTTGTTAATCAATCCCTTGAATTTCATATCCATTTCCCTTTGGAAAGTAGCTCCAGCGTTAGACAACCCAAATGGCATTTTTCTAGATGCATAGGTTCCCCATTTTATGGTGAAGGTTGTTTTGAACTGATCATCTTCCTTTACCATGATCTGATTATACCCTAAATAACCATCTAGCAATGAAAACCTCTCAAAGCCAGCAACAACTTGCAAAATTTTCTCCATAGAAGGAAGTGGGTAGTGATCCTTGAGGGATGCTTTGTTCAAATCTCTAAAGTCTACACACAACCTAATTTCTCCACTCTTCTTTCTAACTAGAACCAAGTTTGCAACCCAGCTTGAATGCTTGATGGGGAATATGATACTTGCCTCTATTAGCTTTTTAAATTCCTTCTTCATGAGAGGCACAATGTGTGGATTGACCAGTCTCTATTTTTTCCTGATGGGCTTAGCACTTAGATCTAGTTCAATTGTGTGTTGAGCTAGCTTGGGATTGAAACCTCTTAGGTCTTCATAGCTCCAAGGAAATACATCCGGGAAATCTTGGCAAAGTTGCATGAATTCATACCTTTCTTGCTTGGTTGCCAATTTACCAATTTAAAGTGACTTGCCTTCTCCAATTGAGATGGGCTCTAAATCCTCTCCCTTGACTTGGATGTTTACTTTATCCTTCCTAAATTGATCATTACGATTAAAAATAGACTCTAAAGTCACAAGTCCTTTTGGTAGTTTGTTGGTTATTAGTTGTACCACTTGATCACCGTACTGCCATTCCAACTTTTCTTGATTTTTGGCTGAGAACGCAAATTCCTCTTGTAAGAAATTGATGATTTGTTGGTCACTCTCAAACACTTGCCAACTTGCATTATTTTCTGGCAAGTTACTCCAACTGCTGCAAGCCTATCAGCAGTTTGGTTCTCTTTCCTAGGGATGGAGTTGATGCCAAAGCCCTCAAAATCCTCAATGAGATCCCACACCGTATTCTTATAACTCTTGAGTAGGTCATTCTTGGCAGCATGTTGTCTTTAAACTTGATTAACAATCAGCTTACTATCACCAAATACTTGTATGTTTTTGATGCCTCTCTTCCTTGACCAATGCAATCCATGTATCAAAGCTTCATATTCAGCAATGTTGTTAGAACATTCAAACTAAAATCTAAAAGTTGAATAATACTTAATGCCTTAAGGTGAAACAAACATAGTTCCTCCTCATGCACCTTGTCTACTTCTTGATCCATCAAAGAACAACTGTCATACATCATTGTCATCTTTATGGTCTGGCTTGGTAATGCTAGGAAGAGGCTAATTTTCTTCATGCATGTAATAGACTCCTAGTTCAGATTCCTCAATTTCCTTGTAGGGATCAAAAGCATATACCTTGCTTGCCCATCCGTCAAGATTCAAATCTGGAATGTTTCCAACTTTGGGGTAGCTTCTTGTGTGCTTGGATAATCCTCTTAATCAAACACTGAATAGTTGGCATTTATTAGGCTTGGAGTATGAGGTTTAATGTGAAAGTTTGCAATAGGTTTAGACCTGATTGTGGCCTTGGCTCCATACCTTGTCCTAAACAACATGTGTGACCAATCAGTAGATAGGTAGCCTTCAATTATAGCTGTGAAATCCCTTGACAAACATATGGCAAAGAGTGGTGGAAAATATATCACTGACACATCTTACAAAACAATGACATTGGGGCATGCATGCAAAGTAAGGCTCAAATCCTTAATTACCCCAACTGTTGCTACTACTGTCCCATATAATTGCACCACCTCCTTGGATTTGACTTCATATTGAAGGCCCAACTGATCAGATATTTGCTTGGGCATCACAGAACTACTTGCCCCAGAATCAATCATACAATTATGTACTAATTTATTCCCAATGATTAATGAAACATAGAATGGAGGGGGCTTCAAAAATTTTACTTGTTGTCCTCCATGATTCCCCTCAAGCTAAGTAGCATTTTTGAGTACCTTCTCTTGCATATGAGCTAACTAATTTGAGGTTGACCAATTCTTCATGGCATCTTGTAATAGATCCCTTTGTCTTGGGATGGATAGTGACTCCAACATAGATATGTTCACATTGGTCTTCTTCATTTGTTCAATGATGTTAAATGGGGATGAACCATCTCTTTGCTGCCCTTTAGTTTACATATTGTTTTCTTGTACATGGGCTACAACAACTGGCATTTGAGCTGGTATAGAAGATGGCTTGGGCTGTCCTTGCACACTTGGAACTGCATTTTTCTTGCCAACACCTTGTGGAGTGATGGAAGGTTGTGAATCACTTGGGCCTAATGACTTCCCTTCACCAATATTCCTCTTCTTTGACCATGTCTTAACTACTAAACTCTGAGAAGGTGTTTGATTCATACCACAAAAATCTTCGGCCTGCCAATTCACAAGTGTAGTCTCATTTGGAGTTGTATCTTGTTGAAATGTCCCTTATTGTTGGTTTGTTTCTCGACTCGCTTCACTCTCTACACTAGTTGTTGTCACCATCAAAGCTTGGTTCAAAGCACCATTGAAGCACATAGATTGGTTGTGAGGTTCATTACATGGGTTACACCAATCATACTCTTGAGCTATATAATTTTGCACTGGCACTAAGGCTTTAGAGGTAGATGCAACATTGGGGTTATAGGGCTGAAATTGTCTATTGGTAGGAGGCCTTACTTGATTTTGATTTACAACTGGATTGGGTGGCCTATTAAGGTGACATGGTTGTCTATTATGATGAGTTTGAGGCTGATAAGAAGGCCTAAAACTTTGAGCTTGCTGCCTCTTGAGCGTAACCAGCTCATTGCCCAAATTTTACGATTGTTTCATAAGTTCTTGAAACTCATTTGAGGCACTAGAGGATGAAGTAGAAGTTTCATTTGAACTCTGATTTATAGGAGTGGGAATGGGAGCAAAGTAGGTGCTTGAATAGTACTTGGGCTTGCCAAATCTAGATATAAGGGCATAGGAGGCCTAGGTGTAAGTTTACCAGCTTGGATCAAACAACTCTCAGCACTAATGGTGACGTTGTAAGATGCAGGTATAGTTGCACCACCCATGGATTGGATCAACATAGAAATGTCAGAATTTAAAGCCTTGAGAAAGTATAAGAAATCACCTTGAGCTATTGGCCTCATTGCCAATGGGATTCTATCCCATGTTCTTTGAAATCTGAAATTGAAGTTTGTTAGCTGCTCATTGGGAGCTCTCTTGATAGTTGTCAGTTGCTCAAATAGAGACAAGTTGTCCCCTTTCTCTCCAAATTGGTTATGGAGGGCTGTGCACAATTGGTTCCAATTTTGGATAGAGCATACCTCAAGGCTCCTGAACCATTACAAGGCTTTCCCTTTGAATGAATATGCCAACAATTTGATAGCAATTTTCATCTCAACAATCTCATGGATTGCACAAACATTAGTAATGCCTTTGACATGATCACCAGGAGTGGTATGATTTTCTCTAGTAAAGTAAGGGATGTTCTTCAATGCTGCAGTTGGAACTGGGTTTTGTGCATTGAGAACAAGTGGGATGTTGCCAGTAAAGTTGACATAAGGATTAGGTTGTGCCATTTTGATTGGCCTGATAACCCTTGTTGATTGGATGAAAGGTCTGCCAAGTGGAGGAGTTGATAGAGTTCTATTTGGTGGAGATGGAGACCTTTGAATCCTTCTTCCTCTTTCTCCTCTTTCTGAGGATAATTGCAAATAGTTAAACAATACCTCTTCTCTGGTCCTTAACCTTGTCTAGATCCTTCTCATGAATCTTCAAGCTTGGACTACTGAAACCATTTGATTCTATCCTTTTGGAGTTGCCAGATGTGCAAATCAAGGCTCTTTCAAGCAAGAAACTTACAACAATTACACATCAACTTTTTTGCAATGAAGATGAAGACCTCTAAGGTCCCGCTGGGCGTGCAAAAACTGTTATTGCAAATCTACAGCACCCCCTAAATGACCTTTAGATCTGTAGTCCAGAATTGGGTCATTTAGTGTGATTGCACAACATTGAGTTTTCTCCAAGGTGTGGGACCTTGCAAGGTGAGAAAATTCTCCAGAGAAAGCTGGTTCTTACCCCTCTGTTTAGGTGTATGCATGAATTTTGTAGAGGTTCAATGAAAAATCCTACTCTATATTCCAAGGAGACAGAGTTGAAGATGCAAAAAAGGGGAAACAAAACTAAGCTAAAATGGTGATACACCAAAGGAGTGATAAACATCTATTTTGCAAATAAACACAAATCATAAGAATGTAACACAGAACATGCATATATTGCCAAGATATAATGACGGATCAGAAGAAAATAATAACACATGAAAGGATTGAAAATCCATTCACAGAGCATGCATTACAATGGAAAGGAGGCAAAATATGTGTTGCAGCCTGTATGAGAGGTATGAAACTCCATGAATCCACTTGCTAAGGAGAAAAGGGGAATCTGCAAGAGAAAAACGTCCAACAAAACAAAGGATCAAATCCTTTCCATCTATAGCTGAAGTAAGGAGAGAGAAAATAGAGGAGGAAGCAAATAAGATCTTCTAATTCAACAATCCACCATTTATTCCTTTCAAATCGGCATGCAAACCTGTCGAATCAACTCATTTGCTTCTATTTTTGTGTGCTAGAGAAAAAATGATGAATTTGGTTAAACACAGCTCTCAAAGCAATCTGATCTTGGTTTAATGGTATGAGAAGACATTTTAGGGTTTTTTCCCATCAAACCAAGTTGATTCTTCATCCTTTTCATGTGGGAAAAGGTAACCATGGCGGATTGAGCAAAAAATAACTCATTCAAAGCAATATGGTTTGCATTAAAGTCATGAAAGACGTTTCTAGATTTTTCTTCCTTGAAACCTGTAAAAAAAGATGTTTTTATGCCTCCAATAAATAGAGGAGATCAAGATCTTTCCAATGAGTCTGATTTTGCCCAAGTTTGATCTCTAAATTGAAAGATATGCCCATCTGAAGATTTAGGGAAAAATCAAGGCATAAATTCAGGTAGAAATTTCAAGGCACGAATTAGGTAGAAAAATGGCAGAAAATCAGATTTTAAAATGGGTCCATGGGCCCAAAATTTAAATTTTTCCCTTTTCTGTGAAATTGGAAAGTTTTCCAAAAATCCTCTATGGCCCCGTCGCTCTGAGACACATGACGCTCTCTGATTGATCCGCGGGCACTGCTAACATGGACTGGACACGTGGCACATTTCTAATGGATGTGGGACTTTGGTTTAGTTTTTATCCTTTGGATTCTTTAGAAATAGGGGAAAAATTCCTTTGATTCTCCGACTACCCACCTTGGCACTAGTTGCCATGTGTCATCATCAGATTTGATGCGGGGGTGCGACCGAATTTGAACCCTTAAGTATTTTTCCCAAAAGGGATAAGTGCCAACAATTTCTCTATGCCTCCACCAACTCACTTCCTTCCCCTTCATGGGCTCATAGGCTAAGTATCAATTTTTCTTCCGCCAATCTGCCTTCATCCTTGGGAAAAATTTGCATCCCACCTCTGCCGAGCCAGAACTTTCAAAATATTTGGAGTTAGGAGGACTTCTTTACCTTTCTGGAAAGGGGAAGAAAAATCCTATCTAATGAAGCCATCTCTAAGAACTTTTGAGTTCTTTAAAGTTGTAAAAATCTTCCTGTAGCAAAAGGAGGGAAGAATGAAGGCAAGTTAACCAAAACAAGCATGGGCTTATTTTGGGTAACAATACCTTCTCTCTCAAGAATGCTCCTATCAAGGGAATAATATACTCTTGCCTAAGCATCTTACAAACTTCTTTGACCTCATCCAAGTCATCCTTTAGTACCTCGACCTTCCTTCTTTGCTCCTCCCTCCTGGACTACTCCTTTATTTATTGTATTTCTCCTTGTAAACTCTGAATGACATCCATGTTTTCTTGATATACCACATTTTGATGCATAGGGTCTGGGTACTTCCCATGTACCAATTCTTCCCTTGAAATCAAGATATTTTTCCATGGCATTTCCTCTGCGTGCATGGCCCCTTCTCTTATCGTTACCATAATAGGTTCTAAGCCTGTATCACATGTCACCCATGGCATCCATTGTGTGTCATCCTTCTTAATGCTTATCATTGTAGTGCCCTTCTATTTCTGGTGCTATTGATTCATGTGCTCAAACAACCTAGGGCACTCCTCATACTTGTGATTCTTCCTGCACCATGAGCACTACAATAAGTTTGGGCACTCGCACTTGTAGTGGTCTGTTGACCCATAATTAAAATAGGTTCCATGCGGGAACTCAATCCTTCCTCCTCTGTGGTTACCATGACCCTAAAATCCTTCACAAAATCCCCTTCCATGTGTGTCTCCATTTGTGCATTCCTCATAATGGTAATCATCACCCTTAGAACCACTTGCAAGGCTAGTTTGGTGAACACCAAGATCAATGGCCTCATGGATCCGGTCAATAAGCCTACAATCCTTAGTATTATGGGTTGTAGTGGTGTAGATCTTATAGTATCAAGACACATTCTTCCGCATCACATGCTGCAATAGGGGACATCTACTCACATCATGGTCCCCATGACAAATCTCATAATCTACTACTACGGTGTGTACTGTCCTCCAAGGGAAATTATCTTTGACATGCCCCTCTACTTCATAATTTGTACACCATATACCATTACGAGTCTCATGGACTGAGTTTGCAGACAACTTCTTCAACTGCTTAGCCATAGTGGTGATTTGAGCTTTTAGGAACGGGCTAACACTAGTATCAACACTTCCAACAGCTTCGGCGCATAGAGCGGCCTCTAATACCTCATGTGGGTCTATGAATGTCTTATGAGATACATATCTTCTAAAAGGTGTTATCAAATCTCTAAAAAACCATTGAGCATGCTGTGAAGGGTGAATTTCATATGACAATTTTGACAGGAGGGTTTTGAATTATGCATCATACTCCTGCCCACTCTCTGCCATTCCCTGTTGAATCTCCTTAAGGGTGTTGATGATCTTCTATTCAAACTCAGGAGTGTGGAATTATGTCAAGAAGGAATTATTTAAAGTAGTATAATCCACCACCATTTGATGAGGGTCATAGTTCCTATACCAGTTATGTGTGTGCCCTTGTAACGTCATTACAAACTAGCTTTCCTTCCGCTCTAGGCTAGTGATCCCTTTCGTGTGCCATAGCAGCTCACACTTGTGAACATTTTTTATAGCATCGTCAATACCTCTATAATCTAGAAAATGTAAAGACATCTCAAAGAAGACTTAAGGAGGTGGTTGGGGCCATTGTCCTCCTGATCCAAATCCTTGGTTTCCCCTTCCACTGGATCCACTAGATTCACCAAGTCATATGCCTCTAGACCCACCAGACCCACCGAATTTACCAGGTCATATTCATCCTAACCCACCAAATCCATCGGATCCACTAGGTCTTGTTCTACCTAACCCACCAGATCCACCAAGTATTGTAGTGGTTGTGCCAAGGGTCCCTAAAGTTCCATTGAATTATGCACTGATGGTCTATGATAATTCCCCACTACCAATAGTGTACCCCGCACCACTCCCAGACATGAGACCGAAGGCTTGTGTATTTACACTCTACCCACAAATTCCTCCTAACATTGGGATGGTATGTCCAGCCATAGAAGTCCCAAACGAGAAATTATATCTCCTGGGTGTAGATCGGTCACTTCCACCGATACCAGCTAGGTTACCATATTTTCCCCTTGATTAGGAAAACCAAGCGTCAGATTTTGGTCACTAGGTGGGTTCAGATGTGTGCCAATGAATTTTCTTTCTTTGCATGATGAACTCTCATCAGAAGCCGAAGGGGTCTCTCTTACACATTTTCCAAGATGGGGTAGCACAGACATCTCAGGTTCCACATCCTCTACGTGTAACATCCTCATTTTATACTTTAGAACAAGTGAAATTTTTTTATTTTTTTTATAATTGCATCCTGGTTCTAAATACATAATTTAGAACTCACAATTCAAATAACCATTTATATAACAGACAACCATATGCAGCTGTAATGACTCGGAGTACCTCCGATCTATTCATTCCATGACTCGGTAATCTACCGATCTATTCATGAGTAATAAGAGTCGGTGTTTTTATTTAACGCATTACTCTTGCGGTTCTCTTCCCTAATCTGGGATTCAGAATGCTCTGTCCAAGGAATCTAACTGAATAATTGTTACTATTATTCATCGGCATCTCATCCCTTAGACTAGGTGAATTAGGACAACGCAATCAGCAGCTTGCGATACTTTGGCCAAAGATTTGAAACATACTGTTCATGTCTCGTATTCCTTAATGGCATACTCGTCAATCTGGAATACGTCCTTCACCCCATTCATATGTTATATAGAATGTCTTATACTGACTACTGTCAGTCCTTCCTTTCACCACTGAATCACTCGGAGGCAGATTAACAAGGTGATAATGTTATATGGATGCCCACAAGGATTAGGGATATGATGACATACTGGTTCAACCTTGCAGTTCAACCAGTGTGTCATGATACCCCGAATCTCCTAGGCAGCCTTATAACATGACCACGTTCTTAATCGGTCCCAGGGTAACTCGTGCGAAATCAAGTGTAAATCTTAGCGATCAATGCAAAGGGTGTCGCCATAAGTCATCTGCATTATTGTAACTTCGAGAAGATCCTAATCTTCTCGGAGGTACAACTCTGTAGTTGACTTATGTCGTCAACCTTTAAATCCACCTCGAAAAGATCTACTTAGTAACAAGCGTTACACACTTGAGTTTAAATTACTTTAAAGACTTTTCCCTAAGGTTTAGCCTTTCCGATCCCTGGATTCTTCGTCTTAGGACGACCCTCCTCTATAAAACCCATTACATGGTAGAGGTATTACGGTCAAGTTCTCATCAAGGAGTCATTAGAATACACCTGATTCTAAAGCAACAGAATCGGACAATATCTCATAACCTTTGCTTGAGATTGCCATCTGAACTCCATTTGATTGTATATCAGTTCTCTTAACTGAATTTATATCATACTTATTGTATAAAGATATAAATGATTAAGAATCCAATTTAATATTGTCCTGTTATACTTAGGACTACGGATTAGTAATTTAATCCAGCTTGTTTAGCGTTCTCCTTAGGCTCAATTTTAACCTATCTTCTAGAAAGACAATTATTTAGAATGCTAGAACAAATTAGAACTACTAAACTCTCATAAGAATTCAATCTCATTTTCATGCAAGCTTTCATTGTCAATCACAAAAGCATCCATATTATACAATGATAACAATGCCCCTTCGTTACATAAACCGAAGAAGGTCAACTTTCAGAAATAGAATTCAACACATAAGTTTCAAACACTTATTTCCATTCCTATCAAAACTATACAATTACATTTTATGCAACAGCATACTTGATACAATGCTAACGGAAAAGAAACATCTTTTCACATATAGTACATCTATAAAATCAAGCTGTAATTCATTATAAATCCAATAAAAAATCTGATCAGCCTGTCAGATCTGCATTGCTTTTACCTCTTACGGCAACCATATGCAAAAATAGTCAACATGAGTCAGTTCAATGAACTGAGCATGATAAGTAATAACTTTTAAAACAATTGCTATCCATCAATTGTTTTCATTAAACACCCTGTTTAAATGAGATCAATATTCACATAAGTAAACATAATCAGACTATGCCCTTGTAATACAAAATGATTACAAATATGTAACTCTATCATTGTTACAAAATAGTCTTAATCACTTTCTAATATTTCATCAAATATTAAGAAACAAGGAACGAATGTACACAAACAATCATTGAATCCAAAATCACAACATTGGTCAGATTGTTTAATTCTTCCAAAAAAGGAAATAACATAACAATTCGGGATTCCACCAATATGTTACAAAACAATTTCCCACTGTTAGACAAATATCAACAAATATTAAATAAAGGAAGAGAAAGAACCAATCCATTCATACTTCCTTTCACATAAGTTCATCACTGTACCGTCTTCACATATGAAAACATTCAACCAGTATATAAATGAACAAGTTAGACAAGCCGAAAGCAAGATCGCTGTTCTAAATCAAGAAATAGAAACACAGCAAAACTCCTGTATAGCAACTAACACATCAACAATCCATATATCAGCCTTAAGCCCAATACTAGTTCTTTTTAAACACAGTAAGGCTTTCGAACCAAGTTCGAAATCAGGAACCTCTAGCGTATCGCTGTCAACACAGACTTATTTACAATAAGTGATTGAAGCTTCTATAAGACCATACAGAGATTAACTTACCAATGCCATAGTATACACTATCGCCTCCTATAAGAAATCAGAAAGGAACACAACACCCTGTATATACATCTGTACTAATCGGAGTTAGTCAAAAGTACTCACGATTCACTTATACAGAGTCACGTTACCTGATACAGACCATTACTCTGACAAAATGTCCAATATCAACAACAGTATATCAAGTCAAGTTTCAACTGAGACAAAATAAGATACAAGTTAACTTCCTCAATTCTCTAAACCTGAACAACAGTGAAATGGTAAACGATTGTCACTATTTCCCTTTGGACGAGTAAATAGTGTATAAACTAAAACTCAGGCAGAACTTTTAATTAACGATTTCAAATCAAGAAACCCGACTAAGTCTTACCAATTTTTCACACAAGATTTCAAGGAACGAACACAAAAATATACCCAAGAAATTGTACAACAAAATCCATGCAACACAAAAGTAATTCCAGGAAATAACAGAGGTCTTAGTACATGTCATTCCTTCCAACCACTGATTCATCATTCACCAACTATTAAACATATTCGAATTAAACAGCGGCCCAAATAGAAATATAAATCATTGAATCGTCTCCTCAGAGTCGTTCAGAATACAACCATTATAAATCTATAAATACACATTGCATACTGATAACGGGTTTACGCCCATAATCGCAGAACCCAACAACAGTATAAGATGGAATTAGTTGATAAATCCTTCTATACCCTCCATGGCAAACATTCAGAATGAAACAAGTGTAAGCAAATCAAATACCCATTTCAAGCAAGGAAATCAACTGAGCCGCTTCGAAACTTTCGAACAGCTTTCACATAGAAATGAAAATGCATACCCAGGAAGTCTTTATCCTTTAATTATTTCAAATAACAGTGGCCAAAAGACCTGTTTCCTCTACCAGGCTTCCACGAAAATCAAATGACAAAACTTATGGATAAATCTACATTCTCAGCAGTAGATAGCAACATACGATTCAATCATAGACTCCACTGAGTCGATAAAATAAAATACAGATGTATCAATATTATACACAGTCAACAAGTAATCCCGTTACCACAATAACAAGGAAAACAACTTCTGCTGGGTCGTATAGACTACGGTAACACAACAGTTACCTGATCCTAGCAAAAATTAGAAGACAATAAAAACCCAAAAAGTATCATTATACACTGTCAACAAAAACCACGACAGAGTTTCCAAAGGAGCAGTAGAACTGATCAAACATACAGTATCTAACAGAATCCTTCCATACAGTTTCCACAACAAGAAACAACGACCACAAATCAACAACATACAGTGGTCTATAACAACACAGGTATATCCTATGGGCTCATGCCAAATAGGCCGAGCTTTCATGCTCTTTACATATAAATATCTCACATATTTAAACCAAAAAGAATACACAAAGGAATAGAGCCACAATTCGATTTTAACAAACACCCATCTACAGGAAATTGAAAAATCGAACCAGAAGAGATACAGTACCAAAAATCAAACAAGATCTCCATGGAAAATCATCTATTTTCCCAAGACATTTGAACAGAGTTGTTCTAATGAAATCACTTGAAAGACAGCAAGATATTTAAAGGTTAGGGCCTAACATGCCTGGATTTTTGATCAATTTTCCGAAGCAGACCACAGGAAGAGCTCAAACTTCCTTTTCTTTTTCCACGATAAAGCGACCAACAAAATTTTGCTATCTCCATCACATATATATCCTCCAAGACAGAGAAAAGAGCTATAGCAGTTCATACTTACCATGCAACTCAAAGAGAACTGGTGCAAAGAACCAGTAAACAAGCAGAGAGAGAGAGAAGACCGAAAATCGTGACAAGCCAAACAAACCCACAAATTTCCCATTTGCATGCCTTCTCGCGAAATCTGAGCTCGACTTCCGAGAATATTGAATGCCATTAAACCAACTTTCCCGCTTAAACTCAACTTCCACCGACCGCCAGAATTGGCGACAGTCCAATGAAACCTCATGTTCATTTCCAAATTCAGCGACCTGCCACGTCAGAACAAGTTAGCTGCTACTAAACCTTCCGCCATGACCTGTCCCTCATCCTTATCCCCAGCATTAATTGCCATAGAAAACGCCACCCATGGTTCGCACCCCTCCATAGGCCCCTTCACAATCTCCTCATTAGTTAGGTTAGTATCTTAGGTTAGAATTTAAGGTAATACCCATACTAACCAATTTACACATAGATACTAACTTAGGATATTAACACATAGCCTAGGTCTAGGTTAGATTAACACTAATCTAACCCCTAGGTTAGGTTTTAGTTTTAGGTTACTAACCATTAATAATTCCTGTTAGGTCTTCATCCTGTAAACTCAGAAAGACCTGTATCATACCTTCTCGAACAGAGTTAGCTCCAGTTCTGCTGCAGAATTGTATGTAACGAATTATTACCTGGTCCACAATCGAGACCTTCCAGATATACTTCCATATTGGGAACCAATTATTTCACAAGATCAGCCTGAGTCATACTCCTGACCAGCTTAATCAATGCTTCCATACCTTGCAACCTGTTCAAGGTCTGTGATTAAATTCATCACAAACAAATTTAAAGCATTACTTGGATCAATTCCACTGATCCAAGACTAGATATTATAGATGAATATCTCTATAATTCATTCCGTGATCAGATTAATATTCAGACACAAAATGAAATAAATAAAAGAGTCTAATCATATTCTGACTCAGTCAAGATCTGTAATCTACAAGGAAATTACAATACATATCAAGCATGATTTCTAAATCGAGGAACACATCCTTATACAAGAAATCACATATCAACACTTGTATGTCCAGGAGAAAGTAACAACAATTCAGGGTGTTACACTACGTGAACATCAAATCCTTTGTGCAATGTCTGCCTCCATATATCCATCACACCTACAACCTCGTGTTGTTTAGAAATATCCCTTTCACACACTTCACTATACTTGAGTCATTTTTCCTCCCTTTATTTCTCCATGCAATATCTTCCATCTTCCTCCACCCTAGCATCCTCACACAGTGCTCAAAATGGTTTACCTGGCCATTGGAAATGCCTCTAAAATCGAGGTAATAATCAAGATCTTCATTACCAGAGGAATAGCACATTGAAATTATCCTCTAGGCTCCCACAGAAACTCAAACTCAGCAACTTCCAAACAAGAATATGTAGAAATAACATAATCCAGAGTGTAGCTAGCCAGTGCTCCTTCCCACAAATGATCTGCAACACAAGTCCATGTCAGATCTGCATCTTGAATCCTATGGTATTCTTCTTGGGTCCACGCGTGGGATCTATAATATCATCTTGATCTAGATGCATATGCCAAGAGCCATTCATACAATTCTACTAGGAAGCAACAGAAAAAAGTTTCATACAAATCATGGTAGAGGTTCTCTTATACCCATCTACATGCATCAAACTTAGGTCCAATGTTGAATCTCTGAGAAAATTCATCCTCCGTACTTGTAAACCATGTTTCAACACTTTCTAAGGTTAAACACTCTATCATCACTCATTGCATAGGTCATGATGTATGCCATTTCCCACTACAACTTTGAAAAGAGTTCCCAGCAATGGAACCAAGATGTAGTCATTTTAACATCCACCAAAGAATAAGGGAATCACATACAGGCCAACCTATCACCCAGTGGGTGCTGGGTGCTCACCCGAGGCATTCGCGGGTGCTGAGTCTCTATTTTATGTGAGTTGAGTGGGAAAACATCATCTATGATCCAAAATTTAAAGGAAGTGAGTGGGAATGAAACATGAGAACATCATAGAGCTCAGAACGGCTCTAGATCATTGTAATCATTACAGACAGAGATAATTTAATAGACTTAAAGAACTGAATCAAAACAGAAAGGAAAATGCATAGGAATTCGTATTCATCTTATAAACATACATGAAAAGGAACTATGAAGAATCATGTATGAATCCGAACCAAGAAGGATCATATTCAATTAACTTGGTAACCTAATTACATTCATTAGGCTTATTACAGAACACCACACTATGGCAAACCGAAGTCATGCATCATAACTGGATCCATATCATTTAGCTCTCAAAAAGAAATTTTATAACCCCAAGCCCTTGGTACATCCTTCTCCTATATTTCATCTACGCAACCCAATATGACTCCTCATAGTATTTTTACAGAGCTATGCTCTCTATTGACCTCTCCTCTCCCTCTTTTCTTCTGTGGGTGCTTGTATTTATAGGCACCCCGAAGTGTCAACTCATCCTTCTGTAGCCTCAAATCTGGTGCCAAGTGTCTGAATGTGGTCCTCTATGGGATCATGCTCCTCCAGGCCTGAGCTCTCCACTTTTTTCCATGATGGTCTTCTAGAAGCTTCCATCATAGGGCATATTCCTTCCTAGGCCAACCTATCGCCAGGCTGGCACCTTATCCACTCCGCATGTGCAGTCAGGTCACACTTTTCTCATGTCCTAACCGATATGCAAAATATGGCTAAGTCTCGAGACCTTGTTTTTTCAGCGCACAACACAAACCTTCTAAAACCATCCTAGAACCATGCCTTGCACACCTTCTTCTTGCATGTCCATCCTTGAACCTAGGCTTTGCGGGCCCATGCACCTTTGTGTACTTAGTCAATATTTTAGGGGCCCAATAAGCATCATAAAGGGCCTAAAATTCTTCCTGTGTCCAAATAAGTGCACAATACCTCCAATTCTTCTTAGATGCATATGCAATCAGCCACTCGTACAATTCTTCTGGAAATATAGTGAATAAGCTCTCATATAAAGTTTCATACAGGTTATGTTCCACCCACATGCGTGCGTTAAACTCAGATCCAATGCTGAACCACCATGTGTATTCTTCCTCCAGATCGTGTATCCACTCCTCAACACTTGCTAAGGTCAACCGGTATGTCTTCCTCACGAACCATCCTAAAAACAACTAAAAAAGAGGTCCCAGAAATGGAGCCAATGATGCAGCCTAGAATTCAGCAATACAAGCTCAGGTGTGTTGGCACATCAATCAGCCTAGACTGAGTGCTCACCCGAAGCATGCAAAGGTACCATGCCCCTCTTTATGGTTATTATTTCAGGATGTTAGCATGATGAAGACTTTAATCATTTTGATCTATAGCTAATATATATTTCAAACAGTGCATATTCATATCTAGAACATAACAGACTTAACAGATAACCATAATGGAATCAAGCATGTAATACTAAATTATAACCATGAGAACACCTTGTTTCAGTCCATAATATCCATTATGTTAATTGAAGTAAATACACAGAAGCTTCCTTACAATCATAGTAGTATACACTCATGCGCGTAACAAATTTGACAACATAATCTCACTATAACCTAGTTCTCACGTGTATTTATATGCTCTCTCTACTACACAGTTCAATACATATTTATAAGGGTGGCGACTTTCCCTTCACTGCTTATCTAATCCCAAAATAGGTCGCATGCTATTATTAGCCATTCGCCGTTACAAAATAGGCTTACATGCAAGAGTGTTAACAATAGATATCTCCTAGTCAACTATCAGTTCACAATTCTATCTTTAGCTCACATCCATGCAAAATGATTCGTAGCTGATCATCTAAAAATAGCCAATGTGTGTTGCGCAAGTCTCTAATCGGTTTGAGTGCTCCACACATTATTTCCAAAAATAGATCCTCATCATGAAAATGGCTAAATCCCGAATCTGTCTCTATTCTACGCGTGATCATCTCTTATGCTTCTGCACCTTTGAATGCACTATGTTATCCCACACGAACCTTTTGTATTTTCTTCACTAAGTGCCAAAGTCTGACTGATCAACAGACCCCAATAGGTATAGACCTAGTTTTATTCACCATATACAACACATTCGAAGATGGTTGTAATTGTGGTCTACCCATCTGATTCCAAGCATCCAAAGTTAGCACATTTACTTTTGTGCTGGTATTAATAAGAATGTTACATAATAGCCACCCATCAATTACTGCATTAAGTGTAATCTCTTTATCAAATTCATGATTCAGAGGTGGTATATTTTCATGAAGAATCCACCTCTCGCGTTCAATTCCAATGTGTGGTACCTTTTCTTGTAGCCATTCCCCTAGGAGAGGAATGATGTTCTTATTGCATAATAACATACACACTTCCTTCAATTCGTCCACATTCTTCTACGGGAGTTTAACCTTCCTTACACGATCACTCTCGTGCACCTATTCTTTCAAGAACTGTAACTCCCTGGAGATCCCTAAGGATGTCTATGGTATCTTGGTAGAATTCCTTCTGGTGCACAACATCTAGATACTTAGCATGTATTAATTATTCCCTTGTGATAAGTGACTAAGCCTTAAGAGGCTTACATGTGCGCACAACCTCAATGTGTGTAGTAACCATTATTGTCTGTAACTCATGGTCAACTGTCTTCTTAGTCATCCATTGATCAACAACACATTATACCTTTATCATTCTCACACCCTTTTCCCTCTTCTGAGTCTTGCACATGTGTTCATACAGCTCCGGGAAATCTTCTAACTTGTGTTGTTTCTCACACCATGAGAAAAGATTATTCTGAGGTAACTCACG